>CM060904.1:862563095-863813095 GCA_030737815.1 Allium fistulosum
AAGTAGAGGATGACGACCAGGATGGCCATGAAGCAGGTGCTGGTAATTCTCCCTTTTTTAGTTTCCCCATTAACTTGGTTGCTTCTTACTAATGAATCCTTTCTCTGTCCGGACAGGTGGGCAACATGACAAGGATGAAACTCCAATGCAGCCGGCCCCTTGATTATACCTGGAAAAACCCTTTTTGTGGATTTGACAGGGTTGTATATGTTAGTCTTAAAACAGTAAAGTAACTTTTAGGTTGTAATATTTTGCTACTTGTAATAAATAGCTCTATTCTTGACGTGTAATTCTTTGGCTTAAGCTGATTTTGTCGTCTTCTGAATGTTTGTTGCTATTTTGACATGTCGTATGAGAAATATAGCTATGTATATTCTTGTAACTAAATTGTGTTTGACGTCAGGTTCTTGTTTAAAACATAATTTCATGACTTGCAATGTTAGCGCGTGGTGTGAACAAATTATAGTCAAGTATTTGTATAAAAGAAGAAAATACCGCCTTCCATGTTCTAATTGTAGATGGCAGTCTTGAATATCTCGTATGACCGAGCAAGGAACGCAGTTGAATGCCCAGCCATCCAATTGTGAGTCCCTACACCCATCGATGAGTATCTCCTACTCTGTATCCTGTACTTTAGGGATTGTTATAGAGGATAGGATTGAAGTTTCTTAAGTAAAATTGAAATATGTGAAAAAGTAAAACTTCCAATCACGGAAGGCCTTCGATGTGCTCAAGTTCGTGGCAAACGGGTTTTGTAGTCACTTTCCCTAGCTGTGGGTCTTGGAGACATTTGTCACCCATCTTACGCCTCCGCGGGGAGTTAATTCTTTTTTACCACAGCCGCACTTAAGACACATCGGAGCCGAGATCGCGCACAGTAACTACCCGAGCCATTATGGCCCGTAATCGTGGGTATTATTCGATTTATTGTGGCCGGCTAGCATGGATGCCGATCGTCAACTATGAACTGCCCCTGGCTGGCCACACCTTATGTTGGGGCTTATAGTCGATTCACAGTTGCCGGCGAGCCTAACGCCGTAATGAGCTGCCTCGGCTATAGTCGGCCTTCTCGGTGGCTTATAATTGGCTCATTACAGTTGGCTTTAAGGGCCGTCACGAGCAATGAGTTAACCCGCAGCAGAGGGATGCTGGAGCAAAAGTGTCTCATTGGCGAGGGCATAGATTCGCATAGTACCTGTTAGGTTTTGCCCAGGTGAAGTTGCGCCGTGGAGTTCTTTGAGTGGAAATGTTATACGCATAGGATTTTGTTCAACAGAAAAGGATAAAGTTAACAAGTAGCCAAGATATAAAGGAACAAGTTAAAAAAGAGACAAGGTTTTTTAAAGTGGTTCGGCATGAAAAGGCCTACGTCCACTGATTCTCTTTGTTAATTCACTTCATATGGGCAGTACGAGTTAAGAAAAGTATCGACGGAGGTGCTGGATGTTCCATGCCCTCTGGAACACCTCTCCGTCCACTGTTGACAAAATATAAGCTCCATTGTGGAGATCTTTATGAATTACATATGGTCCATCCCAGATTGGGTCTAGTGCTCCGGGGCGAGGGAAGATTCGCTTGAGGACAAGATCCCCTTCTTGTAAGGTATGATGCTTGACTTTGGAGTTGTATTGTGCTGCCACTTTTTGCTTGTGGGCTGCTGTTTTAAGGACTGCATCATTTCTTCTCTCCTCAACTAGATCCAAAGACATGTGGAGGAGTTCTTCATTCTCTTCCGGGTTATAGTGGATCCTACGGTGGGAAGGCACAATAGTTTCAACTGGGAGCATAGCCTCCGATCTGTATGCCAAAGAGAAAGGAGTGTGCCCCGTTGATGTTCTGAAAGATGTGCGGTAGGCCTACAGTGCCGTAGGGAGTTCATCCACCCAAGCGCCCTTCGACTTTTCGAGCTTCTTTTTTATCAGAGTTTTCAGAATTTTGTTGACTGCTTCGACTTGTCCGTTTGCTTGGGGATATGCTACGGATGAGAATCTTTTATGAATTCCGTGCTCTCGGCACCAGTTGGCGAATTCCTCGCTGTCAAACTGAAGTCCATTGTCTGATATGATTTTGAGTGGGACTCCGTACCTGCATAGAACATTTTTGATCAACAAGTTAATAACTTTTGCTGAAGATACTTTATTCAGAGGTTCCGCTTCCACCCATTTGGTGAAATAATCAACTGCCACTATAGCATATTTGGCCCCGCCTCGGCCCATCGGTAGTTCGCCGATTAAGTCAATTCCCCATATTGCGAAGGGCCAAGGGCTGGTCATTTGAGTAATCTCAGTTGTTGGTAGCCACGGAATCTTAGCAAATTTTTGGCATCTGTCACACTTGTTGACGAAATCTAAGGCGTCCTTGCTTAAGGTGGGCCAGAATATCTGTATCGGAGTATCTTTTTTGCTAATGTTTGCCCTCCGGTGTGATCTCCGTAGCTCCCCTGATGGATGTTGGATAAGATTTCCTTGGCTTCCCTCCCAGCGACACACCTTAATAACGGGTTAGAGAATCCGCGCGGATAGAGGATGCCTTCTTGTATTGTGTAGCAGGATGCTTTCCTCAAGATTTTCTTGACTTCGTTACGCCCGTTGGGTAGTGTGCCACTTTGTAGGTAGTCTCGGATGGGAGTCATCCAAGTTGCTTCTTCGGTTGCAGTTATCAGATTCACTTGCTCAAAACTTGGGGCCAGTTGCTTTGAGATAGTTACTGCCCCGAAGATGGTGATGTCTCTCACACTTGCTTGCTTTGCCAATTCGTCGGCCTCTCGGTTCTCTTCCTGAGGGATGTGTTTGACTAAGTAGTGGTCCAATCGGCTGAGAAGTAACTTGGTCTTCTTTAGATATGCTATGAGTCGTTCCTCTCGAGCTTGGAATTCTCCTAATATTTGATTAACAATAAGTTGAGAATCGCTATGAAGACACAAAGAATTGGCTCCGATTTCTATGGCAATTTCTAGTCCAGCTATCACTGCTTCATATTCTGCATCGTTGTTGGTGGCAGCGAACTCCAATCTTATAGCATAGTGCAGTTTATTTCCCCTGGGAGTGATTATTACCACACCTGCCTCCGAGCCCTGTTCGTTTGATGCACCATCCACAAAGAGATTCCACTTGATATCTTCTGCTATTTCCAATTTCTCCTTATCTTCGTAGGTAGTGAATTCTGCAATGAAATCAGCCATGGCTTGTCCCTTGATGGCGGTGCGAGGGTGATAGGTGATATCATACTGACTTAGTTCAATGCACCATTTAAGTAGTCGCCCAGAAGTGTCGGGACGATGGAGTACCTGCCTCAGTGGTTGATCAGTCAGAACTTTGATGGAATGGGACTGGAAGTAGTGACGCAGCTTTCGTGATGTGATTAGTAAACAGTATGCTAGCTTCTCAAGTTTAGGATATCTGACTTCTGCCCCAGTAAACCTTTTGCTGACGAAGTAAACTGGCCGCTGCGTGCGGTTGTCTTCCCTTACCAAGGCTGCGCTTAGGGCGTGAGATGACACAGCAAGGTATAGGTATAATTCTTCGCCTTCGCTTGGAGTCGAGAGTACCGGTGGTTTCTGAAGGTGTTCGATTAGGTTAAGGAAAGCGGTTAAGCATTCGTCAGTCCATTCGAACTTTCCCTTGTCTTTCTTTAGGGCTTCAAAGAAGGGGACGCACTTGTCCGTCGCCTTGGAGATGAATCGGCTTAGAGCGGCCACTTTTCCATTCAAACTTTGCATTTCCTTCCGAGTGGAAGGTATCTTGATATCCCTTAACGCTCAGACTTGTTCAGGGTTTGTTTCTATCCCTCTGGCATGAACGATGAATCCTAAGAACTTTCCTGATGACACTCCGAAGGAGCATTTTAGTGGATTCAACTTCATTCCATATTGTCGAAGTACTTGAAACATCTTGCCTAGGTGGCTTACGTGATCTTTGGCTTTCCTTGACTTTACCAGCATGTCATCCATATATACTTCCATAGTTTGTCCTATTAGCCCTGCGAACATCTTGTTGACGAGGCGCTGGTAGGTGGCTCCTGCATTTTTAAGTCCGAAAGGCATTACCTTATAGCAGTATAAACCCCGGTCGGTGATGAAACTAGTGTGGTCTTGGTCGGGAGCATGCATAGGAATTTGGTTATATCTTGAGTATGCGTCCATAAAAGATAGGAGCTCGTGTCCGGCTGTGCTGTCTACAAGTTGGTCGATTCTGGGAAGTGGGAAGCAATCCTTTGGGCAGGCGTCGTTTAGGTTGGAAAAGTCAATGCAGGTTCGCCACTTCCCATTAGCCTTTTTTACCAGCACCGGGTTGGCGATCCATTCCGGGTAGATAGCTTCTCGTATGAAGTCATTGGCGAGTAGATTCTTTACTTCTTCATCGAGGGCTGCTGATCACTCTGCCCCCATACTTCTCTTTCTTTGTTTTACAGGCGCCTTGGTAGGATCAATGTTTAATACGTGGCATGCTATGTCGGGGGCGATTCCGGTCATGTCAGCGTGTGACCAAGCGAATATATCCAAGTTGTGGCGGAGAAAATCGATGAGTTGTTCCTTCAATTCGGCTTTTAGTTGGGACCCAATTTTCAATAGTCTACTTGAGTCGTGCTTGTCTATAGATATAAACTCCATAGCCTCTGCAGGCTCGACGGTGGCCTCCTCCTCTTTGTCCCTAGGGTCTAATTCATTGAAAGGGTCGTTGGTATATCGAAGAGGAGGGGCTTTCTTTAGTTGCTATGCTTCTAGACTTTTTGTGCAGAGGGCAATCTCTACACCCTTCCCTTTATCCTTCCTGTGGTTGTTGCGAAGTTCAGTCACATAGCAGTCTCGAGCAACGTCCTGATCTCCTTCCACTTCTCCTACTCCATTGTCTGTTGGAAATTTCATCTTTAGGCACCATGGGGCTAGGACAATTTGGAAGTCAGACAAGGCCGGTCTTCCTAAGAAGGCGTTGTAGGCGAATGGTTTTCTATTAGCACGAACGTCTGCTTCCGTACAATGGAGCGGGGATGGCTTCCAATCTCAACAAAGAGGTCCAGTTGCCCGAGGGGCATCATAGCATCCCCAGTGAAACCGTGTAGTGGTTTATCGCAGGGAGATACATCCTTCATTGATAGCTTCATTTTGTCGAATGCGTGTTTGAATAGGATGTTTACTGAGCTTCCAGTGTCTACCAGGATTCGGTAAACTTCGGTGGGACCAAGTCGGGCAGAGATGACCATGGGATCCATGTGAGGGTACTGCCTTCCTTCTAGGTCACGCTTACTGAATGTGATGTCATTACTTTCTTTCCGCTTCGGGTGGCGCTCTTCCATAACCGAATTGACATAGTCTTTATTGTCTCTAAGCGACTTTCCGTATCTTTCCATCTCTTTCCAGCTTCTGTCTGCGATGTGCGGCCCTCCTGAGATGGTATGGACCACTATCTTCTCTTGACTAGAGCTGCTAGCGTTGCGGTTTCCTCTGTCGGCCCCCGGTGAGGGTAGCCTTAGGTTTTCATTGGCAGGAGCTGGGGTCCTGTCTTGACCTTTTACATAACGTTCCAGTTTCTTCCTTCTGATGTGTTCCTCAATCAGATCTCGGAGATGATGGAATTCGTTGGTATCATGCCCGTGAGATTCGTGGAAGCGGCAGAACTTTCCAGACTTCTGTGCGTTATCTGATTCCTTCTTGTATGGTGGGCGTTTGTATCTAACTTCGCCTTAGGTGGCAAGGAAGATATTTTCGACGGTCTCGTTCAAAGGAGTGTAAGTGTCGAATCTTGGTCCTGGCCGATATATGCGCTTTTCTCCCTTCTTGACCCCAGCATTGCCTCTGGAATCATTTCTTCGAACGTCCCTTGCCACAGCAGGGGCGTTGCCATGGGTTGTCTTATTTTGCTGTCCTGACTGCCCCTCAATGGTAGCATCCTCAAGCCTCATGTATTTCCCGGCTTCGTGGAAGAAGTCGGGTAAAGTAGCTGGTTTTTCTTTTGTCAACCTTCTAGCAAATTTAGTGTCCGGATGCACACCACTACAAAGGGCCATTAGGATAAGCTTCTCATTGGCATCTTGGACTGCGGCTGCCGCGGCGTTGAATCTGGTTAGGTATTGCTGCAGCTTCTCTCCAGGTTTCTGTTTGACGCTGGATAAGGAATAGGCGTCCTTAGGTTGCTCCACATGAATGCGGAACTGACTGATAAATTTTTCTTTCAACATTTCCCACGAGCTGATGGATCCCTGGGGTAGATGACAAAACCAGGAGGTAGCAAGATCTGCTAAGAAGAGCGGAAAGCATTTGCACAGTACTCCCTCTGTCGCCCCACTCATGAGCATATGTTGCATGTACCTCTGTAAGTGTACAACGGGGTCGGAGGTTCCCTTGTAGGGTTCCATTGTTGGCATCTTCCATTCTCGGGGGGTGATAGCAATTTCGATATTGCGGGCGAAAGGGCTGGTTACCCTAGCGCCTATCCCTCGATCTCTTTGCTCCCGTTGGACACACTCTCTGAATAAGCGTGCCATCCTTTCATCAGAATTTGGAGTAGATAGAAATGAGTTTGGTTCTGTTCTGTGGGATTGATCCCGTCCAGATGACCTGTAGGGGTGGTATCGTCTATCATTCCTCATATTTTCCAGTGGTTGCCTTTGATCTTCTGGGAGCATGCTAGGGTCAGCTACAGTTGGCCCTTGCCTTGATCTTCCCCTGCCGGGTTCTGATCTAAGCACTTCCTCGGGTCCAACTTCGGGCTGGACTCTAGCTCGGCCCCGTTGACTGGCGTTTCCGTGGTTAGGCAGTATGATAGACTCAGCTACAGTTGACCTCCGTCCGGTACCTCCCCCGTTGGGTTCGGTACCAAACGTTTCCTCAGGCCTAACTTCGGGCTATGCTCGGTCTCGGCTCCTACCATGGCTACCTCTGCCGTTAGCTCCTTCGAAGAAGGAAGATCTTTGTTGTCTCTGAGATCCTCCAGACTGGGACTCGCCCCATGATTCAGTGTTGCGGTTGGATTCTTCAGCTTCCCTTAAGCGTGACATGAGATGGTCCACCAAGGCTTCCTGCTGGGATGTGAAGCGGTTAGTTACTTCAACCACAACTCTGTCCAAATCTGCCCTAGTAATTGCTGCAGGCTGTTCTATGGCAGAAGTGGTTGGGTTAGCCTGTCCTTCATTTGTTACTACTGCCGGAGGAGGACGATTTACTTGATTCGTGACAGCTGGATCTGGAAGACTGCTGGACGCGATGTTTTTTCCTTTGTTAACATCTTTCCTCTATTTGGGAGGCATGTTTTCCAAGTGGCAGACGATGCTGTTAGGAAAACTAGTAAGTGGATGAAGCTGAAGCTTCGAGCTTCTCGCTCTCAATGAAAGCACCAAAAATGTTTGCACAAAAAATGGACAAACACCTCAAAGTTGTATGATTTAGTAGATCTTATGTTGTTCTTAGTGATTTGGGTGATTTATGCGAATATATGAAAAACAGGGGCTAAACTGTAAAAAAGACACGCAGATTTATAGTGGTTCAGCCAGAATGTGCCTACGTCCACTTTATATGTTATTTCTCTTCTCTTATTTTGATTACAAGTACAAAGCTTTGATACAAGTAAAAGAAAGTTGTTTGAAAGTTCTCTCCGTGCTTGAGCTCTCAAACTTGTCCCCCATTGTTGTACCCCTGCCCCTCTATTTATAGAGTGAGGCTGGGGGTAGGGGTCTTGGATGTGTATAGTTGCTGGTGGGCCTGGGCTGGCACGTTTTGGTCCGGTAGCACTTGGTCCGGTGATGGTTGGGTTGTAGTCTTGGTCCGGTAATACTTGGTACGGTGGTAGGTGGACTGGTGGTTGATCCGGCAAGGCATGGAAGAGGAGTTGGTCCGGTGGTGAGTGGAGTGTATGTTGGTTCGGCAGGAGGTGGTTCGGTAGGGGTTGGTCCGGCACCTTTGGTCTTGGGTGATGGTTCGGTAGTCACGAGGAAGGAGCTGGTTCGGTGGGTATTAGGAAGGATCTGGTTCGGTGGGAAGCATGTTGGGTGGTCCGGCTTACTTGGTTCGGGGAGACCGGTTGAAATATATCCAACACTACCCGTGGCTTTTAAAGTACTATTGTCCGTAAAAGAATGGAGTGTTATAACAGAATTAAGTATGTTTTATAAATAGCTTTGTTCGACGACATTAAAAGTAGATTGTATACGTAAACTTGAAGTAGAAATCCCCTTACTGCTCTGCAAACTGGAGAAAATATTTTCGTTGGGTTTCTTTAATGTAATGGAGCATTTATATACCTATTCATCTTCCATCCGAAGCACTTCTTCGAGGTCCTGTGCAATATGGATGGATGTATCTATTTGAGAGGTAATATTGAATATCTGCAATATTTATGTCAGTTTAAAATTCAGATTTCTATATCTAATATAAATTAAATTTATTTGTAAAAGTACTTGAATCATCTGGAAAAAAAGTTAGACAAAAAACACGAGTTGAAGGTTCAATTGGCAAATCATATCTTGAAGAAGAAGCTTCATTCTTTTTCTCTCATTAGTTCAGTGACGATGTGAAGTAATCGTTTGTAAGCATTCGTCGTAATGATGAAGTCATTGAACAAGATTCTTCTCAAACAATGTTATCTATTTTTAGACAACATGGCCGACCCGTTGGAAAATGTGTGGAAATATGGTTAGACGATAGAGATTACCATGTAGCACACACATATGTTCTTCAAAATTATGTTGAAGTTGCACCATTTGTTAGGTAATAATAAATTCATATATAATTCACTTATATGTACATATTAATTATAAGCCATATTACATATTTGCAGTATATACGAATCACAGCATCCATCTAGCGATCTCAGTAAAGAATTTGCTAAATGGTTTTCGAACTACGTTTATGATCCAAGAAACTGTGTCATTGATGAAGGTTTACGACATGTTGCGATCGGACCAAAAAGAAATGTGAAGACTTATCCAATATTCTTCGTCAATGGATTTAAGTTCAACACGAAAGATTACGGGGATGAAAAATTAACATATAACAGCGGTGTATTTGTCAAAGGTAGTGATGATCTAGATGAGCATATAAAAGATTTTTACGGCATCTTAACATAGATTCTAGAGTTGACATATTATGTAGAACCTGCAGAATTTTTTTTTACTCAAATGCAATTGTTCAGCAAGTTCTTGGTTCTGGAATCAACGTGCACAAAGTTTATAAGCTTATTGAAATAAAGCATACCTCACATTACTATAAGTATGATCCTTTTGTATTAGCCAAGCAAGCATTACAAGTTTATTTTGCTATGTATCAATCCTTATAAAGAGATAAAGTGGATTGGTCGGCTGTTTTTAAAACAAAGCCAAGGTTTACGTTTGATGGAAATAATATTCCAAACGAAACAGCGTATCAAGCGGATCTTGAACCAAATACAGAAATAATAACAACCGATGACATTGATTTAGGGCCGTTGAATGATGAATCAGATGTTTTATTAGATGCATTTGAAAGTACCGAAGAAAACGAGATAGAGTACGAGAATGAGTCTGAATCAAAAAACGACGAATACTGAACACTCTGAATATTTGCATCGCTTGTTGTATAATGTATTCTGAGCTGCATATTATTCTGAGCTATGTATTAATAATGAGGACTATGTTATGAGTATGTACTATTCTATTTTGAAATTTCTATATATGTATTCATAAGATCTTGTCCCATTTATTATGATTTAGTGGAAGTTTTATGTAATGATTACTGAAACATGCTCTGTACTAATAAATTTATGTCTTTTCATTCTGTGATATTATTTTTCTATGGTAGATATGTCTGGCAGAAGACGTAGTCAGAGATCCAAGCGTTCTCCATCTCCCGATGCGGGTGCTAGTGGCTCGGCACCGGATTTACGCCCACTGGCGGAGGTAGTTCCGAAAAGCACCGAGTAAGTATCAAATTTATTTGAAGTATATTTTATAATATTTATTAAATATCTACATCAAAATTTATAGAGGGGCTTTGAGGTAGAGCCTTCGGATTTCATCCTATAAGTTTCCTCGAAGGCATTTATGAGTAGGATGTCTGGATGTTGGCCTCATTGGCTAGGCATCCCACCGCATATCAAGAATGCTATATTGGCTGATGTACTCATAAGTATAAGTTTGAATTTTAATTGAAAATTAATATAATGTACATAATTCAAACTAACTTCAATACGCAGGCAGCCGTGCATGTATATCTAGAGGATATGGATATTTTTACAAATCACTGGAATAAAAGGATGAGAAAAAATTATAGGGACACTCTGTCTAAGGCTAAAAATGCAGGTAAAAAACCCAATTGGATGGGCGCTGATGTGTGGGCTGAGTATCTCCGGCTTTGGGACACTCCAGAAGTGAAAGTAAGTTATATACTTTTGCATTGTTGTTAAATTTTTTTAAAATTTTGTATGTTAGTTGTAGTAATTTAGTTAACCGTGTATCTAAATTTGTAGGAATTATCTGCCCGGAACCGTGCAAATAGGAATAAAAATCCTGCTTTGCACCGTGGCAGCTCCAAATCCTTCCAAGAACATAGGAGAGAGTTGGTAAATTTATAAATTGTGTTTATAAAAATCTAAAATGTTGTTTAATCATATTTGTAACATTGTTTATTCATATGTATATATTTTCAAGCGGCGGGGTACAATCGCGAGCCTACTATGGCTGAGGTGTTCACGGCCACTCATGCCATTGAGTAGACAGATGAGGAAGGTAACGTTTCATATGAGTGGACGGACGATAAATCTAGATCCATAATGGTAAACATGCTTATCCTTAATGACAATGTTTCATATTCCTTTATTTCACATTTCATAAACTTTAAATTGAATATTTATCATGTCAAACTATTGTTCGTAATCGTAGGAGAGATATGAAGCGGAGCGGGCACGAGTAGCACAATCCATCGGCAGGCAAAGTTAATGTTTGTGGACTCAAACCGTCTTTGGGATTGATCCACCTTCGTGAAATAGGCAATACAGTTATGGAAATCAGGAGGTAAACTTCTTCATTTACTAATATATTAATTTACACATTCAAATGAATTTAAACTTAAGTGAACAAATTATAAATTGAATAAGGAACCTGAATAATTGAAATAAATAAATTGCAACCAATGTATAACAGTTAATTATAAATATTAGTCACATAATTAATCAACATTTTTGTTCATACTGTTTATAATATTTATAAATTATAACTAGATATCAACTATTTCACAAGCGTTAATATCCTAGAGGGCATACAGGAGATCCCAAGCCGAGGAGGAGATTGCTCAAATGAAAAAACAGCTAGAGGAGATAAACGATTGGAGGAAGAGCACATTGGCACACCAGCTAGATGAGCATATTGCATCCTACTTGGCACAACATGGGATGATGCCTGGAGAGGACGGGTCGGGCGACGACGATGAGTAGGTATGATTGTGTTTTTGTCGAATTTTCATCATCTTGTTTTGCAGTCATGTGACATTTGTGTATATATTTGATGCATGTTCGTTGGTTGTTGTGTTTGATGGGTTAGTGGACATTTGTGAATACATGTGATTGATGGATAGTATTTGTACGTATGGTTACAATTTTTGATGGATTTGGAATGTTCCGTTTGATTGGTATGATATATTTATATGGTGGTGATGAAATGTCTATGTAAAATTATATGTTGCATTATATAT
Organism: Allium fistulosum; assembly: GCA_030737815.1. Taxonomy (NCBI): domain Eukaryota; kingdom Viridiplantae; phylum Streptophyta; class Magnoliopsida; order Asparagales; family Amaryllidaceae; genus Allium; species Allium fistulosum. The sequence continues at coordinate 862,574,749 of CM060904.1, forward strand.
ATGATTATTTGTGATGTGTGAGATTATATGATGGATGGAGTGGTATTAGTTGTGAAATTGAATGTATATGTGTTGGAAAGATATATGAATTTGGTAGTGTGGTTGGATGGATTGAATTGCAAAATTGGTTCAAAAGTTTTGTCCCAGGCTAGCGACGACAAAATGATCCAGATTAGCGACGGCTAGTGACGGCTAGCGACAGCTAACTGGTTTAGGTTAGCGACGGCTAGTGATGACTTGAGGCGCCATTCCTGTGATAACTAATTTTCCACGTGTCCAACAAGGCATCGCCAACCATCGTTATTTTGGTGACGGAGCCGTCGCTTTACTATGTGGTGGCGGGCTAAATAGCGACGACTTTTAGCGATGGGTAGCGACGGCCGACGACGGCCTACGACGCCTTTTTGCCGTCGCTAAAGCCGCATTATTTTGTAATGAGTATTCATAATAGCAATCAACTACATAAATAGAAATTATTTCCATTCATGTTGTGATTAGAATATCTTATCGTCAAAATTAGCATTAGTGTTATCAAACCAACATAGCATATCTGAACTCTAAAGATCATTTTCCACAATTTGCATGAAAAATACTTCAAAAAGGTTACAAACCTAGAGGATATTGGTATACAATTTCATTCCTTTACTAGAGACAACTTAAAGTATATGAATGAGCACCACTAGAAGATGCAGCTTCCTTGTATAAGATAGGCAAGTTAACCATATCCTTAAGCTCACTTGAACATCGATAAAGAAAGAAATGATAGTATTGCTGGTACCTCGAGATCATAGCTTCTCTTAAATGAGAATTCTTTTTTGCTCCCAAAAATGTAAAACAAATCTTCAAGTTGAAGGCAACAATAATTTGGAGGGATATTCTACAATGGTATCAAGTTGAGAAGCTGTTAATATATTGTGACGCATCAGTACCAGATGCTCTTTAAACTTCTCCACTTCCTTCTCGATTAATTTAACAACCTCGGAGGGTTCTGTTATATGCTGAATAGCAACTATAAGCAATGCTTCAACTTCCTTTTTCTTACAAATAATATTAGTACAGAACTATATAGTCTTTCTAGAGGGGCATACCACATTCAAGAGTTTTATTCACCATTTTCAAGCATGAAACATCTCGAGGTAGACCTTTGTTACTATTTTCAAGGTCTCTGACTTTGATATTAAAGTGCTATTCTCGACTTCCAGATTCTCAATTTGTAACCGAAGCCTGCATAGTTCGTCTAAGAATTTCTCATTCTAAAATTCTTTTGATTTTAAAATACAATTAAAAGAAAATTATTTCTTCCTCCTCGAGTGCTCTTCATGTTTTTTTGATGTTAGAGAAGGAGGAGCGGATGATCTTGAGGTAACACGACAAGCGTTGCACGTCTTACGACCACGAGCATATTATTGACCTACTATATTAAGATTTTGGAATTTGAGTATAAAGACTATTATCTTCTTCTATTAGAAGGAGTTCATATAATTGGTAGTTCTCTTAGGATTTTTGTAAAATAGCTTCCAAATCAATAATTCATGGGTCCAGTTGGGATTTGTGTATATGAATCAGTCTACTAAACCAAAGAAAGGGGAATTCAACTGTACTGTTAATGGGATGGCTTGGATACTTTAAAATCTCTTTATCCTTAAGCGAAATTTACTTCTCTAAATCTAGAAACATCTGATAAATTTTTAAGCCTAATTTCATAAGAAGATATTTATTACACCATGTTTAAGTTTTGGCATTATCAATAGATAAAATATAGGAGAAAGGTTGCGAAATAGGCTTATTCGCATCTCGAACAAGCTTTGTTCGAATGTCTAAAAGTCATTGTTGTAAATTTAGATTATCAAGAGAAAGTGTCTCGATTTCTGCCTATGAAGGAAATTAAAAAATAAAAGAAGAGGTCAATTAACTAAATAATGGATTAAACACAAAGCATAGTTTCATTAATAATCTGAACATGATAAGCAATTCCATAGTAAGCTAAATACAATAACAGTTCAACAAATATTCATTATAAGATAATCAAGTCTTCTTATTTGGACTAAGGCTTGAAATAATGTTCTGAACTCTTTGAAAAGATGTCGACGAAATGGTAAAGGAGGCCATAAGGTGTCTCATTGTTAAGGGGAATATTGACTTGAGGAAACTTTTGGTAGTTCCAATCTAAAGAAGAAGTTGTAAAGCTGATAGAGGGGTTGAGCTTGTCACATAAGAACTTAGGAAGTTAAATCGACCATCACATAGGAAGGACTCATGTTCATCTCCTAGGAAAAAAAAATTAATTTTGGAAAATGAGTGTAGAGTGATAAAGGTCATAAAGAAAGCAATACTTTGCTAAGGGAGACTTTTCGATTATGGAGTAGTCTCCCAAAAAGTATTTTTAATCTAATATATTTACTTAGGAACCTTTTGGAAACAGGAAAGGAAATAATTTCAGAAGAATTTTAAAAAACGTTAATATAAATGGTGAATCAAGATGTATGTGGAGATTAAGGCGGACATTAGTTGTCATTATATATAAGATATTTCATTTAATTACATAATAATGCTTTACATAATGAAGAAAGTTACAAAGGTGCATGAAGATATGATCCTTTGAAGTATTCGATGACAAACCTTTCTTGGTTGAATTTTACTTTCTTAAGAGGTAATGAATCAATAAAAAATGAGACAGTGTTAGAATGAGATGAGTTCCACCACTCGCTAGGATGAGAGTCAAAACCAAACCGATAAACTCATTTCCTGAGAAGCCTCATAATCAAACCCTCACAATCACTACCCAAGAATGAGAATTCGATAGCAGGAAACCTGATATAAATTAAATACAAGCAGTTGAGGAGCTTGTCACAATCTTCTTTAAGCAACCAAAAAAGGAGTATGATCCCCTTGTTATCGTTAGGGTAGGAAGTATGAAAAAATATCATTATTTGCATCAAAAATTACCAAACACCCAAGAATAGAGACTTTGTAGAGCCTAGGATCGTGAGTGTGAACCTTATGCTAGTTTCTAGGTGGTGGAATCTTTTTTTGTCAAATATATTAGTTCTTACTCTAATTCTAATTACAAATCACAAATAGATATATTAGAAAGCAAAAGGTAAAATGTAGAAAAATTAAATGACACATGGAATTTTTGTAGTGGTCCGACAATGTCTGGCATAAGTCCACTTTTTATCTTTTATTACAATATTTTTTATTTACAATTACTATGATGCTTGCTAGATCTCTCTGGACCGTTCACAATAATTATAGGTTGCTAGGTCGATGTTTGGCAAAACACCGATGTCGTTGATCTTGAGAAAGAAAGCATCGAAAATTTAGTTTATCTAATTTAGTTAGGTAGAGATTTGGTTTGGCATCTTCAGTTTCGTTATTTATAGTGCTCCAAACTTTTTTGCCATTACTATTCATCCATGTGGTATTTATAGATTTGAGGTTCTTACAAAGTAGGCACTTTCTATGTATGGCCAAGTCGGTTTGGTAAAGATTCAGTTTGGTAAGCACACAATCAGATTGTTGTCATTATTCGGCAATTACTACCTACCAGACCGTTTCTACTATTCCACTCCAGACCAATCTACTTTGTCCAATAACGTTCTCTTTTTAAGTCAAAACCGAGTGAAAATTGGACCAAAATCTTTGTGTCATCGATTAGAAAATTCCAATGCCTTCGGGTGTTTCTTTTGAGTGACATAGCAAGTAGATCTCCAAGGTGAAGCCTAAATTGGTAAGGAGGAGGATAGATTTGAAGATGACCTTATCATTCAACTTGTAGTTTGAATTGAGATGCAGTTTCAACTATGGTGCATCTCCTAACCTTAAGCATACTTTCGAACTAGTCCTAGGTCTGTTCTAAGAGTATTTTGGATTTTCCTATAACACTTTGCCCGCCCTAATTATGAATTGGTGGATATCTCTCCGTCTCTGGTGAAGTTGTACCTAAGGTTACAGAACATTATACTCTATTGTCTTTAATGGAGTTGAACCTCATATCCAGGGTTAGGAAGTTTATACTCTACAATCTCTGGGAGAGCTGGGTTTGTTTATACTTAATTGTCTCTAGTAGAGTCAATTGAGTTTATTATCCATTGTCTTTGGCTAAGTTGATTGGGCTTCTTCTGCGTTGTCTCTAGTAGAGTTGTACAAGTTTATACTCCTCTATCTTCGATAAAGTTGAAAAAAATGATAAGTGATTTTGAACATTTAGCGATGAATGAGGTTCACTGCTTCAAGGTTAGAAAATATCCAACAAGTGCAATCATTCACTCATCAACAAAAGGGACTTTCTTCTTTAAGACTGAGGGGCATTCGATGGACCTTCCAGTCGCTCAACAAATGGATAGGAACTATGGCTATTTTTCTCTTTACAGTTCACATGCACTACTATCTCAGGGTATAGTAGGAGATGGACATGTTTTAACATTCATAGGGGATCTAATGTTGTGCCTACGACCGTTGTTTATATTACTCCTCTATGAGGACGCAATTCCATCATGGGCTTTCGAATTGGAGTTTGTGACACTCAGTTAGAGTTACCTGTAAAGGTAAAATTCAAGCCCAAAAATTCATAATATAATTCCATAATGTTATATTACTAAACAGAACATGATGTTATCGATTCGTATAGAACACGGTCCAATTGGTTCATAGATCAATCACAAGTCATGATTCCATTGATCTAGGAATACATAATTAAGAAGTTCAAACACATTTTAAAAGGTACAGAAATCAAACCAAATCTAAAGGTTCAAACCGAAATACCTCTTGGGTTTCGGTCCAAAGCATGCCTAGGAGATCTATCTCTAGATCTCTTGCATGTGTATGCATACCAAGTTACACTCCAAAATTTTAGTTTAATAGTAAATAGACAAACAAAGGTAGGTCTAAGATCCCTTAGTGCTATTAAGGGATGACCATGCTCCTAGACATGCCACCTAAGCTGTCACTAGTAAGCATTGCTCCTGGTTTGTTGGCTGATAAACTTGACGCCTAGATAAAGCTTGACTACCATTCCAGGCTTTTAAAATACTATAACAACCTTTTCTCTTGGATGTGCTTCTCGATGGTATCTTTAAGGTATCAGCATTCATTAGTCTTATGGTCATAGATCTCATGAAAGATGCAGATCTGACCAGTTCCCACCTCTGCTGCAGTTAACTCTCTAATCCTCGATTTACTATGACCCATGGTTTTCGTAGTTGCAAGATAGAATCTTTCTGGATTTTCCATAAGCTCTAAATGGGGAAATGTAACAACCGCCTTTTCGATCCTCAAAAGTCAACACCAATACATCCACAGAATTCACATGTTGAACATCAAAGTGCTGGAAAGACAGATTATTTAGGTGAAAAATAAAATAAAACACATAATAGAATCTCACAATGTTATGAGTAATATATAACATTCCAATGATCATTACGAAAAAGAAAACGGAACTTTAATATACATATATAAAATCAGAGTAACTAACATATCATCAGCCTGGACAAATATAACAATCTATTCTTAATAATTGCTGATAAATATAGGCAAGAAACAAATAGTGAAAGATAAAGAAAATACGAGAGTACATTTTGGAGGCATATAGCTCGTCTCCTATAGCTTCAATTGTCCAGCTAAATCTGGAAAATATACTTGGGCTGACCCGAGCATTATAAGAAAAATAACGCCCGGATCAGTCTGGTAAAATCAGCGTGAGGAACAAAATAAAATGAATTTTTATAGTTATAAAACCTTTAAAAAATAAAGGTATCTCATAAGACCATGCCACACATAAACGCGAATAGGTTTTTACCTTACGATAACCAAACTATTTCTATTAGAAAATCCACTGATATTATAATAATGTCTAGAGGGGAGAATAAATATATAAAATAGCTGAAATTCTTGCATCTCACATTTCAACATAGTTGGGCACAACTAAGTCCATAAAGAAACGTATTAAAGATTGGATTTCCATCAATGACAAGGCTACGATACCGCCTGTACAGTACACCTCTAGAAAAATGTACAAAGGGCCTCGTGTGGACCCCTTACGAATCAGACCTGGCTAACCCTTTAACATGACAAGTCGAATTACATTATTCCCCGAGACCAAAGATCCAAAACAATGTGCACCAGCCATGGCCCCACTACCACGCAAATACCAAATCCACAAATATTGATTCTAGATCGAGGAATGACTGCTCCTAATGGTAGCCAACCACATAGTTCTGAAGCATTCCCCCTGTTTTAGTCATTACCAGGTTGTGAGGCTTGTGAGGTCACGTTTACCATTTTCCTCTCTTAACAATTCCTACTTGGAATGCAAACACTGCCTTCCAAGCACCAATGCAATGCTAGCATTCGTCCATACAAGTTGTTCAGGATAAGAACTACTTCTACATCCATATTGGAATCACCCTCAGGATTAGTAGCAAGTAGCCCTTGCACTTCAAATAGCTCCCTCTTTTATCATCTCGAACTAGTCTTAAGTCTCTTCCAAAACGTAGAACGTGCATATGGTTTTGGAGTGGTTAAGGTTTCAAGTCATCTCATATAAATACACCCCAGCTCATCGGTCACTCCAAAACCAAATCGACAATTCCAGTAAAATCAACTTCATTTCTTTTGGGAATAATCAGACAATACATAAGAGTGGATACCACCTCCTAACCGTTTAACTGGACGAATTTCCTTATCATTTGTCCTAGGAGAACAAAACGAGATTTATACGCACAGTACAACATTATTGAAGATGATTATTCCATATAACTCCTATGTTTCTCCTAGATATTTCCATAGTTGTATTTTGGTCAAGAATTGATAGTCGGTATTTAACTATCAAATAACAAACAATCAAACACTGATTAAATTCCATGTGGGATCCACTAGGCCTTCATTAATTAATCTTTCATTAATTAAAAATCTCTTCCAATTATTTGATTCAAAATATGTTCACAAATGATATTCTCACAAACCCCTTATACTACTTTCAATTCTTTAAAAAAAATTCATTTACTTATCTCACAGGTATAAGTATATTACAAAACATTATATTTTCAAATCTTAGGAAATATCCATATACTGAACCCAATGGTGTAAGCATATTAACAAAACTTGAGGAAGATTTCCTCTTTTCCAAAGTCATATTAAGATGGGCCAAAATAAATATTATTTAAAATATTTCTTACTATAAACCAAACCACCATCCTTTGGTGTTAAGTATGATAAGAATGTTTCCATATCACCATAGTTAAGAAGGATTAATTATTAGAATCAAATCTCATTCCTTTTATAAAATTCCCTATTCATAAGCTCATTTCGTATTTATAAATCTCCAAATTTATTTATATAACTTCTTTTAAACATTTCTAAAATGATTTATTAACTCCTTATAAAACTCCTTTACCAATATCGTTTATAATCTCCTTTACAAAATATCATTTATAAACCTTCTTTAATAAATGCATTTTACTAACTTTAAACAAAACTAAACCAATTAACTACTTTATAAACAACGAAGCTAATTTAATAACTTAAAACATCATTAATAATATAATTAAATAACTTTAAACACCTTTAATAAAAAAATTAGTTAACTTACTTTAAAACATCATTTATAAACACTTATCCCCAAATTGTTATAAAATTGGAGTCAATTTAAACCCATTACTTTACAAATTCAAAAAAAGGCTCAGCAACCATAATGGTACTAAATCAAGTTACCATTTAATTTAATTTGACTTTTCAAGTTGGATAATTTGTATTTACATAAACAACATATATGTAAATCGAATCCTAATTAGCTATCCATAGTTAATGTGTCATATAACTCTACACTACGGCACAAAGTGAATCAGACAACAGTAATCATACAACATAAGGTAGATTTGCTGCTATCCTAATATTTACCACTATTTCACACAACACATGGAAAAACCATCTGTTTTATGTCATAGCCCGTGAAATATTTGGTCTATTGAGATTTCATCCATTCCATTCAGACAATATTTTATCTGTTGTCTGATTGAAATTATCAAAATTTTATTTTGGCTCCTTATCAAAATTTTGGTTTCTGTCTTAATGTTGCCTAGATTATTTCATGGTTGCGTTCTTTAAATTATTTCCCCCTCTTTCTTTCATTTCTAGAGAGAAAAAATGGCGTTCGTTCCTTCAATTATTTTCCTCGCCTATCCCTCCTCTAGCCATCGCCTGCTACTAACCCTTGCCTTCTCCCATCCCGTCGACGTTCTTCGATAAACTTAGGTTTTCCTAATCAGAGCCGCCTCTTTCATCTTCGTTCCGAAATTAGAGTTTAATGAAAGTCGCTGCTTGAAAGTTAAGCTTCGAATCACCTTGCTTTCTTCCTCCTTGTAGATTGCGTACTTTGATTTACTGACTATTAATGGTTGTGGCTCCTCCTTGTCGAGTGTTCTTCGACTGATACTGGTATGATTTGTGCCCCTTTCGATTTATATTATTCTCAACTTCTAATCTCTGGATGATGATGGTTTGGGTTTCTTATATAGGAATTTATTTCCTAAATATGCGAATATATGATTCAATTTGAATTTTTCAAATTATTTTTCTCGGTTATCGATTTATGTTTAAACGCTCTTGGTCATTTTCTGATTCTTGAATTTCTACTTCGATATCCATTTGCTAATTTGATTGCTATGTTGGGCCTTATTTTTCACTATGTTGCCTGACCATGTGCTCTTGACTTCATGTCCGAGTTAGTGGATTATTATGTTGGACCTTGTTGTCTAAGGCAGTGTTGATTGAAACTGCCTTGTTCAAAGCAGTGCACTTCAACACTGAACATGTGTTGCATATATACATGTATATATATGTGTGTGTATATGTGTGTTGCTCACTATACTTATTGAACTTATGTGCTTGTGCACTTTCATGTGCTTGTGCCTTTACTTGTTTTTGCACTTTCATGTGCTTGTGCCTTTACTTCATGTTGTTCTGTTTGATTACTTTCATGTGCTATTTCATGTGCTTGTGCCTTTACTTTATGCTCTATGTAACAACCCGCATATTTTACGATTGAATATTTAAATATTTTATTTAGATATAGAATCGTTCGTCGGATTATAGTCCGAAAAGCTACTTTTTGCAAACAGTCAAATTAGGACTCGAGACCACTTCCATTGAGTTCAAAATGCCGTTTGCGACCTTTTTGAGTATAAGCTTCGATATATTTGGAGTAAGTTGAAATTTGCTACTTTTTCTAGTTGGGTTTGGGTTGGGTTCAGCCCAATAGCTAACTAAACTCACTTAACCCTCTAACTCAGCCCTCTCCTCTCCATTCTCTCATTCCCACTCTCCAAACTTAAGTAAAAACTGAAATGGGGGAAAGGAAGAGGAAATAGAAATTGCAAACCCTAGTTTCTTCTTGCATCTTGATTTCTTGCTCCAAAATCAAAGTGAAGCCATAGGTAAGCCTCCTCTTCATCTTCTCCAACCCGTTCTCCTTTCAATTTCAGAAAATTCCCTAAACCTAATTTAGGAAATGTTTCTCTTTTGAGCATAGATTCAAGCTCATTTGGGTTGTGTTGAAGAGTGGTTGATTCTCCCTTTGCTTTCAAGCTCCTTCTTCATTTGTTTGGGTTCAAAGGTGAGATTTTTATCTCACATCTTAAACTATATTTATCTTCGATTGTTAGGTATGAATTCCTAATACTTATTCTTGTGCAATTGCACTCGGTTTGGATTGATTTGTGAATATACCAAATTGTTGTGTTTTAAGTTCAAATCCTTGAAAATCCTAACCTTGATGTTTTGATCATGTTTTGTGATGCAACGAAGAGCTCATAGGGCCGGGTAGTCGATAGGCATAAACCCTTAGCGCCATTTGCTCAAGCAGTTGCAAATTGGTCGTGTTTGGCCGTTGTTTGTGGTAGGCTGGGAAAGGGCTGGAAACAGGTCCGGCCGACCGACCTGCTTCCAAAGTGCAAAGCACTTCTCTGCCTCAGGGTTAGGTCGACCGACTGCAGAGCTCAGTCGACCGACCTGCTTCTCGAGAATTTTCCAGAACAGGGTCCGGTCGACCGAGCCCTGTAGCAGGCCGACCGATCTGCTGCTATTTTGCCTATTCCGCCAGTTTTGCGTGGTTTCCAAATTTAATCGATTCGTATAACTTCCCTACTTGTTGTTATCATTTATTGCCAACTTTGATGACTCCTTTTTTGAGATTTTTACTTTGATGGATTTGATCTTATCTGAAAAACATTCATCAGAATTTCTACTTTGATGGATTTGATATCGATTTCTTTGGATTTGATTCACGTCTTCGAATGTGAATTTTTATGATTGATTGTTTCTACAATCACTTCTAGGATTTGTCACTTCAAAATATAAAGGTTTTCTATACTAGTATTAAATATCAAAACTCTTCATCAAAACGATTTCAACTCTATTTTCAATATCAAAGCTCCTTAAAACCGTTTTCCAATCTATTAGTATATACGAACCTTTACCTCATTCGTATGAGAAAATCTAATTAAACGGCTTAGCAAAACAAGTGGTATGAAACGCTTGCGTTTACTTCGTCGGTTAATTTATGGACTTGTTCGAGTGAAACTCTTGTGACAATTTTCTAGTGGAGATCTACAATCTGTTCGTAAATATTTGAGTTAAGCAAGTGGTTATGGGACATGAAGCTAAACTCTTATATTTACTAGCTTAGTGTAATCGACACTTCTTGATGATCGATGATGATCATTTTATGGTTTAGACTAGCAATGTGCGATGTCTCTTTGTCCATGTGAAGGACTGTACTTCATTTTATTGAGCTTCGTCTCATTTCTTTGTGGGCTGGCAACCCAAGTACATTTAATGTGTTTCGATTCATCTGATGTACCGTTTGTACTACATCGATGTCTCGGCTTTCCAGTTCATTGGACGTACCGTTTGCACTACGTCAATGTTCAATTCATTGGACGTACCATTTGCACTACGTCAATATTCGATTCATCTGATGTACCATTTGTACTACATCGATGTCTCAGCTTTCCAGTTCATTGGACGTACCGTTTGCACTACGTCAATGTTCAATTCATTGGACGTACCGTTTGCACTGCGTCAATATTCGATTCATCTGATGTACCGTTTGTACTACATCGATGTCTCGGCTTTCCGGTTCATTGGACGTACCGTTTGCACTGCGTCAATGTTCCGGCTTTCATGCTCCTGTTTGGGATTGGCCATCCTTTTATTATGATTTCTGGACTTCTAATTGATGAATTCTGGAATTTATGTTTCACCACCTTTTTCAGTTGGCATTGATATGTATGTCATATATTGTGGCTTGGTGAATTAAATAAAAAATATGATATTCTTTTTGATGCTATGAGATTCTTGAGATTTTGTATGACTTTCGTGATTTTCTAATGTATACTTAACACAGTATGAATTTATTGTTATCATACGTTTTATTATCATATCTCATATTCTATCTCATTTTATCCGATAATTATAGCTAGACTGATCCGTTTATTATTTTCTTCTTAAATAATACTCGGGTCAGACTGAGATTTTACAGGTGCTTCCTCTTGACTTCCTATTTGGAACCATCATCTGACTTTTGGCTAACTACTCTAGTTTAGTAGTTTTTTTTGTATACATTTGAGATTAGACTCCTTGATGTATACATATTCTATTGTCTTGCACTTGTATCTATTCTTTTGTGTTATTGTGGATCTTATTTGACCACTACTCTGATGTACACTTTCATGTGTTATATTCATATCTATTTCCGCCTTTGTGATATGAATTGTCTGTGACTGATTTGTGTTATGTTTATTTCTATATTTATTTCCGAAGATATTATAGCCACTGTGTGATAGCTTTGAGTTTGTATCGGTATGTCGGATTTCCTCTTGAGATGAAAAGTTATATTTTTATCTGGCATATCGGTACTCGCACAAAGCAATTATACAGATGGTCGCTCCTCAACAGCCTTATTCTCCGTGCTAGTTGACGGCATTACTCCGTAGTGTTCTTGGCTAGCGTAGGTATAGAGGTGGGGCGTCACACTCTGTTTACTAATTCGATGGTTTGAACTGCCTATTGCTCATTATGTACATATATACTTGTATATACATATGTGTATATTAGTTCTGCTCTAGGTTCGTCCATGTATATACATGCATATATATATATATATATATATATGTATGTATGTGTTCTATGGTTTAGCCTTGTTATATGATTTAGCCTGAAATTGATACTTGTTCACATGTTGCATTATTGTTTGCATTTTATTTTTACTTGGATTAGTACTTTGCAATAAGTTCAACTATTGATTGAGGTAAAGTTGTGCACTTTGATTCCAGTATCATCCATGTATATACATACATATGTATGTATATATATATGAGTGTTGGTGGTTCGAATTTGTGTTTAGTGTTAGTGACTTGTTCAATTTTGTGGCACTTGTTCAATTTGTGCCACTTGTTCAAGACAGCGATATGAAATTGTCAGTTATATGGACTTATTATCATTCAATTTGTGGCACTTGTTCAATTACTGACATGTTTGAACCTATTAGTCTGGTTTAACTCTTTTATATGCTGTCAGTTTTGTTTTGTGACTTTGAAGCTTTGTTTGATGGAGCTTTGTTTGATGGTGCACACTGGCACTTTTTGATCTTTGCTGGTCCATGTTGTTGAATTATTGAAACTTGTTTTTTCTTTGAATTTCCATGTATATACATACATATGTATGTATATATAGTGAATGTTGGTGGCTAATCTGGTTTGTGCACTTTCATGTGCTTCTGCCTTTACTTATTTGTGCAACAGCCCATGAGATTTAGTTGATGCCCGACCTTGTGATATTCACAGTGATACACTGTGAATACCATAAGTTGGCCGTGCACATATATATTTGTCCCTGTCTAAAACATGAAGAGAAAACAAACCCATGAACTGAGGCAATATTAATATTCAAATTCAACTTAATTATGCAATTTAGGTTTGTTTCCTATTCCATATTACTGCGTTGTTTATTTGACAGGTATAGGAAATAGCTGGATACAAGCTGGAGCAAGCAAATCAAGATTAACACATCAAAAATAAACTCGAGTGAGTGTGAGCGAGTAAAAAAGGATATATATATATATATATATATATATGAGAGTATAGAGAAAATTTGTATATATGAGAGTGATGGTGAAAGTTGTATTGCATTTGAATTTGATTTGAAATAAAATATTTTTTAAAATAAAATTATGATTCATTTATTTCATTTTGCAAATATAATATAAGTGTAATCGATATGCATATCAGTCAATATATAGATATGTTGTATAATAGGAAATTCTAGAAATGATACTACAACATTAGACAACATACAGGATTTTTGTGTTAGTGCATATCGGACGACGGGGCATACATGTGGTCTGATGTGAAATGAGACAGCACAGGTTTTAACGACAGATTGATATGCAATTAGACAACGGAGCAAATCTATCGTCCGATCCCATATTACTACTAGCATAAAATTAAACATCCAAATTAATTTAATAGCAGAACAGGGATTTATTCTGCTAAACAGATGTCATCAATAATCTATTCCATTTAGCTATAGAAGAACGGTGTTTTATTTTTCTAATAGATGTCATCAATAATCGAAGTAAATAAATTTAGCAGAATGGTGTCTTATTTAACCAAATAGATATCACCAATAAAGTATAATTAATTAACTACGTTACTATTGAAAATAACATAATTAAAATTTAACCACTATTATTGATGCAGCACGAGCTACGAATTCACACGTCTTAGGTCACTCACGACCTAACAAATCAAAACTGGAAAATAAGTCGTTAAAAATTGAAGTCTTAGGTCGCCCACGACCTAATGGGTTCTTAGGTCGCTCACGACCTAAAGAAGATGGGCTACGAGCTAACGGAACCAACGCTCAGGAATGCGTACGACCTAAAGAGCTAAGGCATAAGTCGTGGGAACGACCTACCGGTTTCAAAGATCACATGCTACGACCTAACAGGCTAGGGGGAAATGAGCTACGACCTAAGGGAAGTGCTGGGTTACGACCTAAAGCTAACAAGGAGGCTAGCGAGTTAGCAGTGTGTGAAGATTGGCGCAGAGCTGAAGTAATAGGTCGCGAGCGACCTAGTGGAGAGCTACGACCTAACAGTCTGAAGGGAAAGGTGATACGACCTAACAAATTACGACCTATGTTAGGTCGCAGGAAAACAGAACGACCTAAGTTAGGTCGCGAAGTTTTAGATCGTGAGGAGTTAAGTCGCGAGGCCTTAGGTCGTGAAGTTTCTGGAACTGCTTATCTGTTAGGTTGCAAAACTCTGGATGTCGTTGATTCTTATGCCGCATTGATCTCTGCTGTTGATTCTTAAGTCGCTGAAGGAAGCAGATGTATTGAAGTTAAGTCGCGTCTGTTTTTAGGTCGCAACTTTATAAGTCGTATGTCGTCTGTTTGTATTTGGTCTAAGTTTGTTAAGTCGCTGAAGGTTGTAACGAGTTGTAACTGTTTGTTGTTAGGTCGCTGCCGACCTATGCTAAGTTGCGTATGTTCTTAGGTCGAACCATTATAGGTCGTAGGTCGCTCACGACCTAAGTACTTGTAATATTTTGAAATTTCTATTGTGTTGAGTTGTAGCCTATAAATAGGCGTGTGAATCATTTGTAAAGGTTGTTGATTTTTGAATAAAATTCTCTTTTGATTGCTTTGTGCTTTCATTCAAATTGGTAGTTGAGTGTAATCTCCTATCTCCTCTTTCGGATAATCGAGTGCGCTCGATTCAACGATTGTAGAAGCCGATTCGTGGAATCTAGTGCGCTAGATCAACGCTCGAAGAATTGAAGATCTCTCCTCACGGTATCGTGCGCGATCAACGTGTCAGAGATAGCTAGAATTCGGTATATTCGGATCAACGAATTTGGGCATTTCAGTATCTTCCAATCCACCGATTACTACTTTCACCGATCGAAGATTGATTTGTAATATCCGCTGCGTCAGTTTTGGTATCAGAGCTTGTTCTAACCAATCATAGTTAGATCGAGACTTGGAGCCTATTCATTTAGAAGTTGAAGAGATTTGCCGAGATTGAAGGTTGCTTATCACGGCCGAGAGTAAGAGGATTTTGTTCGAAGATTGTTTGATCGAATTTGAATTGGAGACCGAAGCTTTGTCCATCGTGTTCATCGCGATTTGCTACAAAGTGGAAGTTTTCGATCCGTTTATTTTTGGATCAAAGTTCGAAAAGTGTTTGAATTTGAAGAGTTTGTAAAGTTTTGAAGTATGCCGCCAAGAAGAGCTAATCGCCACCAAAACGTAGAAGCTTTGTATCGAAGAGAAGAAGCTGATGAGATGGAGCAAAGAATCAATGAGAACTTTAGTGAAAAGCTTAACGAAGGAATTGGACGATTCGAGAAGATGATGTTAGAGATGAATCAAAATCGAAGAAGGGTTTCACCAGAATATAACCATGGGGGTAGTAGAGTCTCGCCACATTCCAATCGAGACCGAAGTGTTGAAAATGATCAAGGGCGTGGGAGGAACGTGAATGATCGTGAACGGAGGAATGTAGACAGAAGGGATGGTGGTAGACGTGAAGGGAGTAGAGATGTTGGTGGTCAGAATCGACATCGTTATGCATATGATTTTGAAGAGGAGTATGATGGTGGTAGTATTCAAGGAAGAGGTCAAGGAAGAAATTACTCTGAGTATGATCACAAGTGGGAGTCGGGGATGAAGACTGAAATTCCTGAATTCAAAGGTGGTATGCAAGCAGAGGAGTTTCTAGATTGGGTGGCTAATGTTGAAGAAATTTTTGATTTCAAAGAAGTTCCAGAACATCGTAGAGTGAAGTTGGTTGCTACAAGGTTGAGGGGTAGAGCTTTGGCATGGTGGCAGCAAACCAAGCTTACACATGATCGGATGGGAAAGTCAAAAGTTGAATCTTGGGAGAAGATGAAGAAGTTGATGAAAGCAACGTTCTTACCTTACAATTATCAATCTTTGATGTATCAACGTTTGCAAAACTTGAGACAAGGGACGAAGTCTGTGAATGACTATGCTGATGAATTCTATCAACTTATTGCAAGGAATGATATTATGGAAACGGAAGAGCAGCTGACATCTAGATTCACTGGGGGATTGAGAATGCAGATTCAGGATATGGTTAATATGTTCGATCCAAGATCTGTGGCAGAAGCACATCAGAAAGCGTTGGCTTGGGAAAAGCAAGGGAGACGAGGAGGTGGTGTGTTTACTAATTCTAACAATCAAGCGAAGGGTGTTGGAGGAAGTTCTAATGTTTCTAAACCTATCAGTAGACCGGTGGTGAAGGAGGCTGAGAAGGCAAGGGTTAACAATGGTTTCAAATGTTACAATTGTCAGGAATTGGGTCATAAAAGCAGTGAGTGTCCAAAGCCAAAGAAGAGAACCATGATTGCGGAAGCTGAAGATGAGGATGTTGATGGAGATTGTTCTAGTCCAGTTGAGGAGGACGAGCAGGATATTGCGTCAGGAGATGAAGGTTGTAACCTAATGCTGAGGAGATCGTGTTTAACACCGAAGCAGGAAGAAGCTAGTTGGTTGAGGAGTAATATCTTTCAATCGACGTGTACTATTCTGGGGAAGGTGTGTAAATTCGTGATTGATGCAGGAAGCTGTGATAATATTATTTCAACCGAGGCTGTGACAAAGTTGAAATTGAAGACAGAGAAACATCCGAGTCCATACAAGTTAGCATGGTTGAGAAAAGGAGGAGAAGTGAAAGTGGATAGACGAGTTCGTGTTCCATTCTCTATTGGGAAGAAATACAAGGATGAAATATGGTGTGATGTAGTAGAGATGGATGTTTGTCATTTATTATTGGGAAGACCATGGCAGTATGATCGAGCAGTACAACATGACGGTCGGACCAATAGTTACAGTTTTATGTTTGAAGGCACGAAGATTATCCTAGTTCCAAAGAAGAGATCACAAGGAGAAAGTAAGTCAGAAGAAATTGAAGAACTGAAAACTTTATTATCTTTGAAGGAGTTTGTTAAGGAGGTTGAGAAAGAGCCTGAAGTATTTTTATTGATTGGGCGTGAGAGCAAAGAAGAGGTTGAAATTCCAGAAGAAGTTAAACCAGTTTTGAAAGAATTTGACGATGTATTTCCAGATGAGTTACCAAAGGAGTTACCGTCTTTGAGAGATATACAACATCAAATCGATCTTGTCCCGAGAGCAGTGTTACCACACAGACCACATTATCGAATGAGTCCGAAGGAACATGAAGAGTTGCGGAGGCAGGTAGAGGAATTGCTTGAGCAAGGGCGTGTACAGGAGAGTCTGAGTCCTTGTGCTGTACCAGCTTTATTGGTACCCAAGAAGGATGGGACGTGGAGGATGTGCACTGACAGTCAAGCATTGAATAAGATTACTGTGAGATATAGATTTCCGATGCCGAGGCTTGATGATTTGCTAGATCAAATAAGCGGAGCTACTATATTTTCGAAGATTGATTTGAAGAGCGGATATCATCAAATTCGTATCAGACCAGGTGATGAGTGGAAGACTGCTTTTAAAACTAGGGAGGGTCTATACGAATGGTTGGTCATGCCATTTGGTTTATCCAATGAACCGAGTACTTTTATGAGGGTGATGAATCAGATTTTTCGACCGTTCATTGGGAGATTTGTGGTGGTGTATTTTGATGATATTCTGATTTACAGTGGGAGTCCAGAGGAACATTTGAATCATCTTAGAAAAGTGCTGATGGTATTACGACAAGAACAATTCTATGCTGCAACGAAGAAATGCGTGTTCATGACGCATAATGTTTTATTTCTGGGGTACGTTGTGTCGAAGGAAGGAATACAGGTTGACCAAAGTAAAGTTGAAGCGATTAGAGATTGGCCACAGCCCAAGACGATAACGGAAGTTCGTAGTTTTCACGGGTTAGCTTCATTCTATCGAAGGTTTATACCACACTTTAGTAGTGTGATGGCACCTGTTACTGATTGCATGAAGGGTAAACAGTTTGCATGGACAAAGGAAGCTGGGGTTGCTTTTGAGCGAATCAAAGAACTTTTGACGTCTGCACCAATTCTAATATTACCAGATTTTCAGTTAGTGTTTGAACTACATACTGATGCATCCAAGGTTGGAATTGGAGGAGTGTTGAGTCAGAAGGGACGTCCAATTGCATATTTCAGTGAGAAGTTGTCAGGAGCGAAGATGAGGTACAGTACGTATGATGTGGAATTCTATGCTGTTGTACAATCTATTAAACACTGGAGACACTATCTATTTCAGAAGGAGTTTGTTCTGTATACTGATCATGAAGCATTGAAGCATTTACAAGGGCAAGACAAGATTTCAGCAAGACATGCATCATGGATTGCATATCTGCAACAGTTTACATTTGTTGTGAAACACAAATCAGGGGTGACGAATCGAGTGGCTGATGCTTTAAGTAGAAGGAGTCATTTGTTGACAACGATGAAAGTTGAGGTGACTGGTTTTGAATTATTGCCGGAACAGATTGCAGAAGACTCTTATTTTAAGAAATTTGTTGAAGGGAACAATGAAGGGAAGACTGATGAGTTTATGTTGGTTGATGGTTTTCTTTTCAAAGGAAATCGATTGTGCATACCGGAGGGTAGTCTGAGAATGAAGATTATCAAGGAGTTACACAAAGAGGGACATGTTGGGAGAGATCGAACCTTACAGTTGATTTCACAGTCCTACTTTTGGCCAACGATGAGGAAAGAAGTAGCGAGGTTTGTGGAGCGTTGTCATATTTGTCAGGTTTCGAAAGGAACTGCGACTAATGCGGGTTTATATATGCCGTTACCCGTGCTTGTAAAACCATGGGTGGATATCAGTATGGACTTTGTGTTGGGGTTGCCGAGAACGCAGCGTGGTAATGATTCCATTTATGTGGTGGTTGACAGATTTTCGAAAATGGCACATTTTATTGCTTGTAAGAAGACGACGGATGCTGTTCATGTTGCTCAGTTGTTTTTCAAGGAGATCTATCGACTTCATGGATTGCCAGAATCTATTGTGTCGGATAGAGATACTCGATTTTTGAGTCACTTTTGGTTAAGTTTGTGGAAGATGGTGGGAACGAAGTTGAATTTTAGCAGTGCTTATCATCCGCAGACAGATGGACATACTGAGGTGGTAAACAGATCATTGGGAAACTTGCTGAGGTGTCTTGTACAAGATAATCTGAAGAGTTGGGATGTGAAGTTATGCCAGGCAGAGTTTGCCCATAATCATGCTGTGAATCAAAGTACTGGGTTCAGTCCATTCCAGATTGTTTATTCGAACTTACCGAAAGGACCGTTGGATTTAATGGTGATACCACACTCAAAGGGGACAATTAAGAAAGCTGCTGATTTTGTTGAAGAGTTGACGGAATGTCATAAAATCGTTCAAGAACGATTAGAGAAAGCAAATGAGAAGTATAAACAATCTGCAGATTTGAAACGGAGAAGTGTAAAATTTCATGAAGGTGATTTGGTTTATGCAGTGTTAACAAAAGATCGTTTTCCGGTAGGCGCTTACAATAAATTGAAAGCACGGAAAATTGGTCCGGTGGAAGTTGTGAAACGAATCAATGAAAATGCTTATAAACTGAAGCTGCCAGATGATGTGTATACATCTGACGTGTTCAATGTTAAACATCTCGTACCATATCACGGGAATGAACGATCTGATGAAGATGAATTTACAAATTCGAGGACGAATTTTTCTCAACCTGGGGAGGATGATGCAGCACGAGCTACGAATTCACACATCTTAGGTCACTCACGACCTAACAAATCAAAACTGGAAAATAAGTCGTTAAAAATTGAAGTCTTAGGTCGCTCACGACCTAATGGGTTCTTAGGTCGCTCACGACCTAAAGAAGATGGGCTACGAGCTAATGGAACTAACGCTCAGGAATGCGTACGACCTAAAGAGCTAAGGCATAAGTCGTGGGAACGACCTACCGGTTTCAAAGATCACATGCTACGACCTAACAGGCTAGAGGGAAATGAGCTACGACCTAAGGGAAGTGCTGGGTTACGACCTAAAGCTAACAAGGAGGCTAGCGAGTTAGCAGTGTGTGAAGATTGGCGTAGAGCTGAAGTAATAGGTCGCGAGCGACCTAGTGGAGAGCTACGACCTAACAGTCTGAAGGGAAAGGTGATACGACCTAACAAATTACGACCTATGTTAGGTCGCAGGAAAACAGAACGACCTAAGTTAGGTCGCGAAGTTTTAGATCGTGAGGAGTTAAGTCGCGAGGCCTTAGGTCGTGAAGTTTCTGGAACTGCTGATCTGTTAGGTCGCAAAACTCTGGATGTCGTTGATTCTTATGCCGCATTGATCTCTGCCGTTGATTCTTAAGTCGCTGAAGGAAGCAGATGTATTGAAGTTAAGTCGCGTCTGTTTTTAGGTCGCAACTTTATAAGTCGTATGTCGTCTGTTTGTATTTGGTCTAAGTTTGTTAAGTCGCTGAAGGTTGTAACGAGTTGTAACTGTTTGTTGTTAGGTCGCTGCCGACCTATGCTAAGTCGCGTATGTTCTTAGGTCGAACCATTATAGGTCGTAGGTCGCTCACGACCTAAGTACTTGTAATATTTTGAAATTTCTGTTGTGTTGAGTTGTAGCCTATAAATAGGCGTGTGAATCATTTGTAAAGGTTGTTGATTTTTGAATAAAATTCTCTTTTGATTGCTTTGTGCTTTCATTCAAATTGGTAGTTGAGTGTAATCTCCTATCTCCTCTTTCGGATAATCGAGTGCGCTTGATTCAACGATTGTAGAAGCCGATTCGCGGAATCTAGTGCGCTAGATCAACGCTCGAAGAATTGAAGATCTATCCTCACGGTATCGTGCGCGATCAACGTGTCAGAGATAGCTAGAATTCGGTATCTTCGGATCAACGAATTTGAGCATTTCAGTATCTTCCAATCCACCGATTACTACTTTCACCGATCGAAGATTGATTTGTAATATCCGCTGCGTCAATTATTATATCTTAAAATTATACTTTACTAAATCAAACAGCTATTTATATCGCAGTGTTCTACTGGTTTATACCAAGCTAGTGCAAAAATTCACGAGTCAATCGGGTGTAAAATGGATGAGATATAGCAC
Organism: Allium fistulosum; assembly: GCA_030737815.1. NCBI lineage: Eukaryota > Viridiplantae > Streptophyta > Magnoliopsida > Asparagales > Amaryllidaceae > Allium > Allium fistulosum. The sequence goes on from CM060904.1 coordinate 862,595,874, forward strand.
TTCAAAAATTTAACACTTAAATTTATAAAATTAAATAACCAAATCCATTTCTCACCAGTCTCTAAATGGGCCCAAGCCCCTTGTAACGACCCACTATTTTGGACCATTCAAATCGACAATAATCTACACATGTCAGACTTGAATAATGCAAAATAACAGATTGTAATAAAATTTGGAGCAAATAACATCATTCACAGAATCACAGACACAGAAATATCAGAATAACTCGCAGTGGAATTTAAAAATAACCATACTGGTTCATGAAGCCACTAAAATACATAATCTCAAAACAAGTACCAATTACATAGTCTTAAACCAATACAGTTTGAATAACCATAGAAAAATCCCAAATTCATTGTCTCAATTACATAAGCTAAAATAGAAGACTGAATAGCAAAATAGATAGCAGCTTGATAAAGATGATCTCCAGTAGTCCAAGCTCCGTGAAGAGGAAGTCCAACTGATACTCAGGCTGACCCGAGCGTAAGATAAACATAAACACTCGAGTCAGGATATACATACTCATACAATGTAAACCAACTCAAGTGAAATGTAGTAAAGGTACAAGTAACTTAGAAGATGCTTTGGACCGCCCATCCTCTAAGGATCCGTTAAAATATCTACTATGTAGTAATATTCGCTATTATAATAGTGTCTACATAAGTAAAGTATAATCATATCGGAAAATAGCGTTAAGGGGATGGAGAACCTTAACGCGGTCGGATCTTAAAAATCATAATCGTAGTAAAGCTCGATATGGTAGGTGACACGGCACAACTAGGAAATGCCAGGGTAGATATACCAATTACGCACACGGACTGATGGAGCGCATAGCAGCCACTATCTTCCACCTCGAACAACATTCCCAAATCGGAGGATGGTCATCTAATCAATCACAAGTAAGAGTATAATATCGAAGAAATGTGTCCGAGAAGAGGTGCTACCTCACTGGTCCGAGATCGCTCCTGTTTTAGCCACCTTATGCCAAGTCACGGGAGTTGGATCCACATAACATACCTTAAGAACGTCGTCACCATCCTACTTCATTCTGGAATCTCCACCGCGTACACGGTTGTCAAAGTGGTTTTCGGTATCGACAGAGAGTATGTCCATATCCGATCCCGGTCTCTTTGCCAACCAATCGTTATTATAACCCGTGGTTATGGATTTAAAACAATTTCTCAAATATACTTCGAATTAAACCATTTAAAATAAAGTCATTATTCTTTTAAATCAAATCTTAAATTCCCAAAGTTTAGCCCTTTCGGAGTTCATTTATTCACTTAAAATAATAGCATTAAAATTCTCAGCTTTCACGGCATTTAAAAAGTGCGGCGGTAAGTTATATTTGAAAACAATTTTATTCAACAAAACAACATTTATAAACTGCTATAACAGTTCAGTTTTAAACAAAATCATATTTCAGCCTACTACAGTCCTTAACAAGTGCTACAGTAGCCCTTTTATTAGTTCAGGTTCAATTTTAGTTTCTGCTACAACAGCACTTACCAAGTACTATCATAGCCTTAGTTCATTTTAGTCTTTTGGTTCACTTATATAATCCACAACACTTAACAAGTGCTACAGATTCTACCTAGTTCAGAACTTATAAAATCATACATTAAAAATGTTCATTTCGATCCTTTAACTAATTTATTTTAAAGAGAAATTTTACAAGTTAAAACCAAAACTTACAAATTTGCTTATTACATTCATTTCAACATTTAAAATTAAACTCCATTTTTCCACCAATTTAAAACTAAATTTTCATTTCAATTTAATTTACTTAAGTTTCCATCTTTTCTTTTAGTCAAAATTTCAAATTTAAGTTTCGTTTTAAAATCAATATTCCTCCATTTATTTATATTTATCACATAGAAAAATCATTTCTATTCTAAATAAATCACTTAAAAATTTGATTTAAATCAATTTAATATTATTACAATATTTAGATTATTTAAAAGTATCCAGAAAATACAGAAAAATAACCACGGGTCTGTATAATATTTTCTAGCCTAAGTCAAGTGATACGGATACTATATCATTTCAATCCGTAATTTACAAAGAAAAATTCGGGTTTTATCATTTCGAACCCGCAATCCCAAGTAAATAAAATTAAATTGAAAATCGTTCAGGCCTATCATTTCAGCCCATAACGATCTTCCCTTATTCTAAAGTCCGTTCGGGTATGTACCATTTCAACCCATAGTGATTCTATTCTACAGGGAACTTGCAGTGTGATTTAACAAAATAGAATAACAGTAAAATAAGAACAGAATATAACAGATGATACGATATGCAGTTTTAACAATTAACATCAACTATAAATAAATCACACTACGCCATAGATTGCATACTGCAACACCAAGAAGTGATGCAGGAAATGCCAAAAAATGTAGCTTTAGGCTAAAAATGGGCAAAGGCAACACTTTCTCGGTGATGCATTTTGCCGCGTTGCCGTAGAGTCAAAGGCAACATCTTTGCGGCCCTAGGGAAACATCGGTTCTATTGTTGCCACAGGTACCAAATTTACTAAAAAGCGGGCCCCATAATCTGGGCCCCAACATGTGGGCCCACATTGTGGGGCCCACTAATTTTGTGGCCCACCTTTACGGAACCCTGTTGTGGGGTCCATATTCATTAATCTATGGTAACACTTTTACCATCCAATGGCAACACTTTACCAGTTTATTACCACATTTGACATCACATACTGCAACATTATATCATATCTATGGCAACATCTTTTGCAATTTAAATTGGAAATGTACTACGACATTATACTACTGCAACATTATATCATATCTATGGCAACATTACACTGCAACAAAGAACTTTTCATTTCAGAATAACCAACAACATAAGTTTTACTTAGTCAAGTACAAAATAACAAACAGACTTAAAAACATAGCCAGTGTATTCATAGTTACAGCCAGTACATACTAAATTCTACTTATTAACAGTACATTCATATTTGCGAACCTCCAGTGCCATCAGTGCCTCTAGTGCCTCCAGTGCCATCACTGCAGACAGTCGCACAAAGATCCCCAACATCAATTTGCATGTCAGGGTTTGCTTAGCCTAATTTCTTAAACACCCATGTCAAGTTCTCCCGAAATTTTTGGTTCACCTTTGCATCAAATTCATTTTGGACCTTCTTGTTCACCTTTGCTTCGACTTCGTCAGCTATATTTGTGAGAACAATAAAATCATCTTCACTAGGTTCCTTATTACACTAATAGCACTGAACAATAAGCACACACCATTATGCAATTTGTGAGAACAATAAAATATCTCAGAATAGATAACATGCACCTTTGACATATTATCAGAATCTCTCTGCATGTAAATAATTACTGTAGTGTTCGCTACATGTAAATAATTAAAAATTGAGAATAAACTTTCATTATATGCTAACATAACAGGTGTGATTTAGGTAGCACTTCGCAAAAGAAACAGAAAAAAGAATATAAACATGATGTTTTATACATGGGAATGCCAGTGGTACATAATTCTTATCATTTTATTGATAAACTAGTGGGAAAATATGATTCAAACACAATGTTAGTAGACCTTTATTGATAAAAAAAACCATATTTCCAATTTTAAATCTAAGCACCTAACCTCAGCAATGGTAAATTGCAAAATTTCATAATATCTATAGTAAGCTTAAGAATATCCATGATTTATTAGATGATTTGAATTTATCATTGTGATTGAAGGAATAGATGGCACATGGTATTTATATACCATTTTCCAATGTGATAGCTGAGGTCTGTTGTGTCTGTTAAGAACACACTAAATGTTAGAGATTCTTGCATAGGCGAATGAAATATAGTCCCACATCGCCAAAAACAAAAAAGATATTCATGTTTATGTTAACTTAGAAGAACTAGTGTGTGTATAACCTATTACTGTTATTAGTAACAACTTACTGCGACTACTGAGTCCCTTGCAGTGACGGCTAATATATCAGCGCAAGATACAACTCCAGGACATGCTTTTTCTACTGCTGCTTTATTTTGTCAATGACATCGAATCCTCTTGTAGAGTTCTTATTTGGGTTTGCACTCTTTTCACCAGTGAAATTCTTAATGTCATCAAGAAGCAATGATCCATCGCACCCCTGGGTGATAAACACATATGCAATGTAAATGTAATCATATAACATATGACAGTGCCTATCTTGTTAGTAGCAAATAGTGAACATAGTAAATGTACATTAACAAAACAATCATGGAAGAAGAGGTGAAGGAGAGAAGCACCCATCCTGTTCTCGCTACAAATTGCAGATTGGACCACTGGTTTGATAGTGGACAGTAGACTTGAGCATGAGGATGAGTAAAAGTTGACATTGAGCTGGGCTGAAGAAGATCCCAGCACTATAAAGAATGCTATGAGGATAGCAGGCAAACATACAAAGAATGAAGAAGCCATTGTTGCTATGAAGGTACAACAGAAGTTGGAGTTGATTTATAGATGCAACACAGTACCTAATACGTAGAAAATTATGTCTGGAATCATGGCGTTCACATTCATTTGTAGGCCTAGTCTCCATTTTCAACGATAAAGAGATGGATAATATGCAAATACGCTAACCTGTTCATATTATCAACATATTATGCCAAGATGTATCTTTGTGCACTACTGACCTGTTCATATTATCAGTATCATGAAACGAAATTCCAGTATCCTCATCAGGAAGAACATCATCACTACAAACATTTTGTACCACCAAATTTCCATTCAAACTACTGTCTTTGCCTGACAATCACCCACAAAAGCCTGCATCAGATCAAAAGCCATGCCTATCATCCAACGATTGCAAATTATCAGAATCGCTTCCGGCTCTTAATCCTAGTAACACCAAATCATCATGCAATTAATAATTTCCACCAATCGACCTTATATCAAAATTCCCATAAACAAAACAAGAGAATATGTATGAAACTTACAACATATTCGAGTTCAAAGCAACAGGGAAAACATTATATCAATAACTCGAATCATCGATTGAGTTCAAGTACGAAAAACAGTAAAGCGAAAAGCAAAAAATTACATACCAAAGTAAGTTGGAACTCAATTAAAAATCGAAGGAGCTGTGGTTGAATCGAGGAGATGATCGATTGCCGAAGCAAATCAGAAGAACACCAATTGTAATCGATCAACAATAAATCAGCGTCTTCGAAAACCCTAATTTCAGAACAAAAGAGGAACGAGAACGAAGCTGCCATTCTTTCACCAAGAAGAAGCGGGCCGAAGGAAATAAAGAAAAAGGGGAAACGAACATAAATTGACCAGAGCAGAAAATCGAACCCAAAATCGACATCGCAATCGCGAATTTGGGGAGCTCTGCAAAGTTTACTTATTTTGTTTGAGCGAGATTTTGGAATACTATTTTCAAACGAGATATTTCTTCAGAGGGAAACCCTTCAATATTTTGTTAACTTTTGCCGCTTTGTTTTTACTTCCCGCGTTCAAAATTATTTCAACCCGCTTTTTTTTCAGCCCGCACTTATTTTTTATAATATTTTTATAAGTCTATAGCTACTGCAACATAATGTTGATATCTATGCTAACATCCTGAAGCTAATGTTGTAATAGACAAAAATCAGCATAGCTATCATTACATTGTAGCTAGCAACATCTTGTATTTTCGTTGCAATAGGCCATCTATGGCGTAGTGTCACAGGTAGTTATAACATCATTTATTTATTTATTTATTTCTACACATTCAGTTGCGGTCGTTTCACAATCATATAAGTATGAATATTCATGTGAGATTTACTCACCTCTACGGAGCTGGAGATTCGATTCAGAAAGGAAAGACGATGTCTATCGAAAGCACGCGGATAGCACGATCAGTTGTTAGCGGATGCGCCAACTAGATTCAAACCAAAAACACAATAAATGATCAAATCTAAGATTGCACGAATAACGAATTTTCAAATAAAGCGACAAATGAAAAAGAAACAAGTTGAAAATTGAAAGCACTAGCCCGACCACTTTTAAAATATAGATTATAACTTTAAATTTGCAAAGTGACAAAACACACTTTTTTTTCTTTCTAATGCCAGGGCTCGATAAAAATATAACTAAAACTTCAGACAAAAGGTGACACAACAAAACTTGTCCATTCTTTCCAGACAGATGCTAGAGGCAATACAGCAACCAAAATAAAATATGAAGTGGAATTTTGTTCATCATTTTCTTCCCAGACAAGGACAGGTTGGCATATAAATTATGACTACAAAACAGTGAGACCAAAGTATATATATTTTTTTTCAACAGAATCCCAGGCTAAAATATACTCAATATCAAAATACCAAAAATGACAAAACCAGTTTGCATCATTTTCATGTTCACGCACAGGGCTTGGCACGTGGAGTTGGCGTAGGCTCGGCGTGGGGTTGGAGACGTGATGGGTTCGGTCTGGGGTGGTCTCGGTCGTGGCGGCGGCTGAGGTCTCAGCAGGGGTTGTGGTGACGTCTGGGGTTCGGCCTGGTCTCGCGGTGGTGGCTGGTGGCGAATAGGATAGGTCGTGGTGGCAGGCGCGGGGTGATGTGGCGGTTCTCGTCACGGCGGAGTATGGGTTCAGGGGGTTCTCGGTGGGGACTGGGTAGTAGTGGTGCCGAATGGGTTAGGTGGTGGTAGCATGGAGTTGCCTGGGTGTTTGCCTGGGCGGAGGTGCTGGGTAGGGCGACGTTCGGAGGTGGCGTGGTTTCGGTAGTGGGTTATGGGCAGGGCGTAGGGCGGAGCATGGAGGAGCGGTGGGTTCTCAGATGGAGAGAAGGAAGTGACGTGGGTTAGGTTGGTGACGTGGTGGTGGGCTGGTGTAGGCTGTGGCGAATGGCTGTGGTGGATCTGGCGAAGGGGTTGGGTGGTGGTTCTCGAATAGGTAGGGGGTTCTCACGTGAGGCTATGGTGAATGGGGTAGGTGATGGGGACAGCATGGAGAAGGCACAGAGGAAAATGAGCACGAGTAGGAGATAAAAATATAAAGCAAATAAAAGAAGGAATTAGAGGAGGAAGTAAATGCGGCCATACCTGATGGAAGAAGGTCACGCAAATGATGGAAGCAAAATAAACCTTTTTGTGGAATGGAGATAAAATGAACAGCTGTCCACTGATTTGAATAGAGAAGGCAATACGAAAAGTTTGGGAACGGTAAAAATTTTAAAGCAGTAAATAAAAGTTGAACGGTAGAAAAATAAATTTTATTAAGTTGAACGAAACGTAAGGAAGGTAAAAAGGGAATGGAATGATTCTCCCGCGCACAATTTAAGGCTAGATTTGAGCAAGATTTTTGAACGGCTGAATTTGCAATGTTAACCCAAAGTAACATACAATTTATTTGTTTGTATCTTTTATTAAATAAAATTGAAAATTGCTAACTGTTTCTTTAAATAAAATAACGCATCAATTTAAACCAAAATTAAATAGCTATTACTAATATAATTTGATTGTTTAATATAAGTTAAGACCGAGACCACCCTAGACCGAACCCATCACGTCTCCAACCCCACGCCGAGCCTACGCCAACTCCACGTGCCAAGCCCTGTGCGTGAACATGAAAATGATGCAAACTGGTTTTGTCATTTTTGGTATTTTGATATTGAGTATATTTTAGCCTGGGATTCTGTTGAAAAAAAAATATATATACTTTGGTCTCACTGTTTTGTAGTCATAATTTATATGCCAACCTGTCCTTGTCTGGGAAGAAAATGATGAACAAAATTCCACTTCATATTTTATTTTGGTTGTTGTATTGCCTCTAGCATCTGTCTGGAAAGAATGGACAAGTTTTGTTGTGTCACCTTTTGTCTGAAGTTTTAGTTATATTTTTATCGAGCCCTGGCATTAGAAAGAAAAAAAAAGTGTGTTTTGTCACTTTGCAAATTTAAAGTTATAATCTATATTTTAAAAGTGGTCGGGCTAGTGCTTTCAATTTTCAACTTGTTTCTTTTTTGTTTGTCGCTTCATTTGAAAATTCGTTATTCGTGCAATCTTAGATTTGATCATTTATTGTGTTTTTGGTTTGAATCTAGTTGGCGCATCCGCTAACAACTGATCATGCTATCCGCGTGCTTTCGATAGACATCGTCTTTCCTTTCTGAATCGAATCTCCAGCTCCGTAGAGGGGAGTAAATCTCACACGAATATTCATACTTATATGATTGTGAAACGACCGCAACTGAATGTGTAGAAATAAATAAATAAATAAATAAATGATATTATAACTACCTGTGATTTATTTATAGTTGATGTTAATTGTTAAAACTGCATATCGTATCATCTGTTATATTCTGTTCTTATTTTACTGTTATTCTATTCTGTTAAATCACACTGCAAGTTCCCTGTAGAATAGAATCACTATGGGTTGAAATGATACATACCCGAACGGACTTTAGAATAAGGGAAGATCGTTATGGGCTGAAATGATAGGCCTGAACGATTTTCAATTTAATTTTATTTACTTGGGATTGCGGGTTCGAAATGATAAAACCCGGATTTTTCTTTTAAATTACGGATTGAAATGATATAGTATCCGTATCACTTGACTTAGGCTAGAAAATATTATACAGACCCATGGTTATTTTTCTGTATTTTCTGGATACTTTTAAATAATTTAAATATTGTAATAATATTAAATTGATTTAAATCGAATTTTTAAGTGATTTATTTAGAATAGAAATGATTTTTCTATGTGATAAATATAAATAAATGGAGGAATATTAATTTTAAAACGAAACTTAAATTTGAAATTTTGACTAAAAGAAAAGATGGAAACTTAAGTAAATTAAATTGAAATGAAAATTTAGTTTTAAATTGGTGGAAAAATGGAGTTTAATTTTAAATGTTGAAATGAATGTAATAAGCAAATTTGTAAGTTTTGGTTTTAACTTGTAAAATTTCTCTTTAAAATAAATTAGTTAAAGGATCGAAATGAACATTTTTAATGTATGATTTTATAAGTTCTGAACTAGGTAGAATCTGTAGCACTTGTTAAGTGTTGTGGATTATATAAGTGAACCAAAAGACTAAAATGAACTAAGGCTATGATAGTACTTGGTAAGTGCTGTTGTAGCAAAAACTAAAATTGAACCTGAACTAATAAAAGGGCTACTGTAGCACTTGTTAAAGACTGCAGTAGGCTGAAATATGATTTTGTTTAAAACTGAACTGTTATAGCAGTTTATAAATGTTGTTTTGTTGAATAAAATTGTTTTCAAATATAACTTACCGCCGCACTTTTTAAATGCCGTGAAAGCTGAGAATTTTAATGCTATTGTTTTAAGTGAATAAATGAACTCCGAAAGGGCTAAACTTTGGGAATTTAAGATTTGATTTAAAAGAATAATGACTTTGTTTTAAAGGTTTAATTCGAAGTATATTTGAGAAATTGTTTTAAATCCATAACCATGGGTTATAATAACGATTGGTTGGCAAAGAGACCGGGATCGGATATGGACATACTCTCTGTCGATACCGAAAACCACTTTGACAACCGTGTACGCGGTGGAGATTCCAGAATGAAGTAGGATGGTGACGACATTCTTAAGGTATGTTACGTGGACCCAACTCCCGTGAGTTGGCATAAGGTGGCTAAAACAGGAGCGATCTCGGACCAGTGAGGTAGCACCTCTTCTCGGATACATTTCTTCGATATTATACTCTTACTTGTGATTGATTAGATGGCCATCCTCCGATTTGGGAATGTTGTTCGAGGTGGACGATAGTGGCTGCTATGCGCTCCATCAGTCCGTGTGCGTAATTGGTATATCTACCCTGGCATTGCCTAGTTGTGCCGTGTCACCTACCATATCAAGCTTTACTACGATTATGATTTTTAAGATCCGACCGCGTTAAGGTTCTCCATCCCCTTAACGCTATTTTCCGATATGATTATACTTTACTTATGTAGACATTATTATAATAGCGAATATTACTACATAGTAGATATTTTAACGGATCCTTAGAGGATGGCGGTCCCAAGCATCTTCTAAGTTACTTGTACCTTTACTACAGTTCACTTGAGTTGGTTTACATTGTATGAGTATGTATATCCTGACTCGAATGTTTATGTTTATCTTACGCTCGGGTCAGCCTGAGTATCAGTTGGACTTCCTCTTCACGGAGCTTGGACTACTGGAGATCATCTTTATCAAGCTGCTATCTATTTTGGTATTCAGTCTTCTATTTTAGCTTATGTAATTGAGACAATGAATTTGGGATTTTTCTATGGTTATTCAAACTGTATTGGTTTAAGACTATGTAATTGGTACTTGTTTCGAGACTATGTATTTTAGTGGCTTCATGAACCACTATGGTTATTTTTAAATTCCGATGCGAGTTATTCTGATATTTCTGTGTCTGTGATTCTGTGAATGATGTTATTTGCTCCAAATTTTATTACAATATGTTATTTTGCATTATTCAAGTCTGACATGTGTGGATTATTGTCGATTTGAATGGTCCAAAATAGTGGGTCGTTACATTTGGTATCAGAGCCAGGTTTAGGCAAACCTTAGGCTATGGAGCAAAAACTCATTAGAGATAGGGTAGAAATACCCTAGAGTGAAATCAAACTCAGAGTCATTTCTTTGTGAGTGAACGTATTTTCAAAGTATAAAATGATTTTAAAATGATTTCTCAACTAATTTTTCAAAGATTATTTTGATATAAAGTTCTCTTGTTTTAAGAAGAAATTTTTTCTAAACTTCCTTCTTTCGGTATCTACCTTGTTAGGAATTTTGTTATTAGGATATTCATCCAAGTGATCTTATCGTGTCTTATCTTAACTTATCTTGTCTTCTTTGTACCTTGACCTAAATTTATTCTTGATATTTCCAGGATGAATCGTGGAAATGCTAGAGGTAGGGGTCGTGGTATTGCCCCAGTTCCTCTGCCTGTTGCACCCGTTAGGTTTACTGTTCTTTGCAAGGAATTCTCTCAGCTCGGTGGCACTAAGTTCACCGGTTCAGAGAGTATTATCGAAGCCCAGCAATGGCTACGAAGTTTGGATAGAATTTTTACTGGTCTAAAGATCACTGATGCCTAGAAGCGTCAGTTAGCAGCATGGCAGCTGCAAGAGTCAGCTTTAGATTGGTGGGAGTCTGTTACGACTCACACTAACGAAGGTGATCTTTCATGGGAGCAGTTCAGGTATCCTTTGTGTTAACTTGAATTTCCCCATTTCCTTTCTTTTTGAATCTATCTTAAGTTCGGTTCTGTATTTTCTTTCCAGGGAGGCTTTTGTGGCAAAATGGATGCCCGAAGCCGGGAAATCTCAGCTGTATCGTGAATTCATGGACCTCAAGCAGGGTACCATGTCTTTTTCAGAGTATGAGCGGAAGTTCAATGAACTTTCCAAATTTGGTCCTGGTCTTATCGACACTCAGCTAAAGAAGAATGAAAAGTTCATTTCTGGAGCTTACCCAGAGTTCTACGATCGTCTTATTTCACATGTTCATGGCACTTTTACTGAGCTCATGGATATGGCTATTCGCTATGAGAACCCTACTTCCAAGGGTCCTGCTACTTCGGGTGTTCATGTCTCACAATCTTCCTCTGCAAATTCCAAGAAGAGAAAGCCCAACTTCCACCAGCAGAAGAAGAATTGGATCAATCATGCGGGCTTGGGATCTTCAGCATCTGCTCCTTCCCAGAGACACCCTATTGATCTTTCCTCCATTACTTGCTTCAAATGTGACCAAAAGGGACACTATGCCAATAGTTGCCCTACATCGGTTAGTGCTGCTGTTCCTCCACCCCAGGTTACCAGGAACGATCTTTGTCATGTTTGTCTTCAGCCGGGTCATTTTAGGAAGGACTGTCCTTTATATCAGAAGGGAAAGGCATCTGGTGTATTTGCTGTCACATCTGCTTCATCACCTGCTGCACCTACTCCTGCTCCTAGCGATGATCAAGGTACTCTTCAAGGCACCTTTACTTTATTTCATCATCCTGCTCGTGTTTTATTTGATACTGGGGCTTCGCATAGTTTTATTTCTGATGATCTGTGTAATAAGTTTGAACATCTCCTTTCTCCTGAGTATGCTTCTATTCCTCTATGTGTTTCAAATCCTATTGGTGGTCCCGCAAATCTTAATAAGATTTGTAAACATGTGAAACTCCACCATTCCGATCATCCTTTTAGTGGTGATTTCTATATTCTTGGTTTTGATACTTTTGATTTGCTGCTTGGAGATGATTGGTTAAAGAATCATGATGCCCATATCTCTTGTAAATCCCGAATTGTTTCTCTTAAGGATGATCGGGGTAATTCTTTGGTTATTCAGTGTAGTCTGCCTCATGGTTGTGCTGGTAGCTTTATCTACTCATTGGATTCTTCTCTTGTTGATCTTCAGTCGACTCGGGTAGTCAATCACTACCCGGATGTATTTGGGGAAGTTACTGCTTTACCTCCCAAGCGGGAAATTGGTTTCCGCATTGATCTCATTCCTGGAGCTAGACCTGTAGTTCCTCCTAGAAGAATGGTACCCCGCGAGAAGGTTGAGTTAAGGGAACAAATTGAGGACCTATCTTCCAAGGGTCTGATCAGACCTAGTTTATCTGAATGGGGAGCTGCGGTGGTTTTCGTCACCAAGTTCGATGGTTCTCTCCGGATGTGTGTTGATTATAGGGAGTTGAACAAGCTCACTATGAAAAATAGATATCCAATGCCTCGCATCAATGACATGTTTGATCAGCTTTATGGTGCTACTGTTTTCTCTCAGCTTGATCTTGCTACAGGTTTTCACCAACTCAGAGTTGCCGAGGAAAGTATTCCCAAGACTGCTTTCCGTACTGAGAATGGATTCTTTGAATGGTTAGTCATGCCTTTTGGTTTGACTAATGCTCCTGCTTTCTTTGTTGACTTGATGAATCGTGTTTTCCGGGATGTGCTTAATAAATTTGTTCTAGTCTTTGTGGATGATATCCTTATTTTTTCTAAGTCTGAAGAAGAACATGAGTCACATTTAAAATCTGTTCTTGAGACTCTTCGCAAGCATCAGTTAAAAGCTAAATTTTCCAAATGCCATTTCTGGAAGGATGAAGTCCGTTTCCTCGGGCATATTGTTTCTAGTAATGGAGTTTCGGTTGATCCAGTCAAGATCGATGCGATCAATGTAAGTTCTTCTTTCTTTCTCTTTCCTTGTTTCATTCAATTTACTCTATCTTTCCTATTATCCTTCTTTTTCCCTATTCTGTGCAGGATTGGGAAACTCCTAAGACTCCTACTGATATCCGTAGTTTTCTGGGCCTCGCCGGTTATTACCGGAGATTCATTGAGAATTTCGCTCGGATTGCTGCACCTCTCACGGCTTTAACTCGGAAGAATGCTAAGTTTATTTGGAATAATAAGTGTGAGGCCGCATTCAATGAGTTAAAAGACAAGCTTACTTCCGCACCTGTTCTTACCGTCCCAAATGGAAATGAGGGATTAACGGTATACACTGATGCTTGTCGAGAAGGTTTGGGAGCTGTTCTGATGCAGGATGGTAGAGTGATTGCTTATGCTAGTCGACAGTTGAAGACCCATGAAGTAAATTATGCTGCCCATGATCTAGAGTTGCTTGCAGTTGTTTTCGCTTTGAAGCTTTGGAGACATCATCTGTTGGGTACCAAGTTCGAGCTTTTCACAGATCATCAGTCTTTGAGGTATATTTTCTCTCAGAAGGATTTGAATCAGAGACAAGTTAGGTGGTTGGAGTTCCTTGCCTCTTATGACCTCGACATCAACTATACACCGGGAAAGGCTAATGTAGTGGCAGATGATTTGAGTAGGAAGAAAGCTTTGTTGTGTCAGATTGTTGTTTCTTCACCTCTTGTGGATCGTATTATGGCTAGACAGGATGAGGATCAGATGCTTAGATTGATTAAGGAGAGTGTTCGAAGCAGAGTTGGAGGTAGTAGTCTTGATGGTAATGGAGCTCAGATTGACGATAAGGGTGTATTGAGGATTAATAATAGGATTTGTGTCCCGAATGTTGATGGATTGAGACAGGAGTTACTTCGGGAGAATAATCAGTCCAGACTTTCTATTCATCCAGGCGTGACCAAGATGTATCAGGACATGAAGAAGTTATATTGGTGGAAAGGTATGAAGCGAGATATTTCCATTTTCGTTAATAGGTGTGCGACTTGTCAGCAAGTCAAGGCAGATCATCAGAAGACCCCTGATTTATTGTAGCCTCTTGAGATTCCCAATTGGAAGTGGGAACAAGTTTCTATGGATTTCATTGATGGTTTACCGAGGACTAGGAAGGGTAACGAGAGTATCTAGGTTATTGTGGATAGATTGACCAAGTCAGCTCATTTCATTCCGCTAAAATCTACCCGTTCCGCTTCTAGTTTGTCTGAGATTAACATGAGGGAGATTGTTCGTCTCCATGGTGTTCCTCTCAGTATTGTTTGTGATCGTGATCCTATCTTTACTAGTAGGTTTTGGAAAGCCTTTCAGGATTCTTTGGGTACTCATCTAAATCTGAGCACTGCTTACCATCCACAGACCGACGGTCAAACGGAAAGGGTGAATCAGATTTTAGAAGATCTTCTTCGTGCTTGTGTGCTTGATTATGGAGGATCTTGGGAAGATCATCTCCATCTTGTCGAATTCACTTATAACAATAGTTATCAGGCCAGTATTGAGACATCTCCGTTTTCTGCTCTTTACGGACGACCTTGTAGATCTCCTTCTTGTTGGATTGAATCCGGAAATCGTTTGGTTCTTGGTCCTGAGATGGTTTTGGAAGCTTCAAAGAGAGTTGAAGAGATTAAGAGGAAGATGAGGATTGCTCAAGATAAACAGAAGAAGTACGCTGATCGTCGAAGACGGAGTTTAGAGTTTGTTGTTGGTGATTTGGTTTTCCTTAAGGTCTCTCCCTTAAGGAATGTTATTCATTTCGGTCGTAGAGGAAAGCTTTCTCCTAGATTTGTAGGTCCTTTCCGCATTTTGGAAAGAATTGGCTCTCTCGCTTATCGTCTGGATTTACCCGAGAAATTTTCTGGAATACACAATGTCTTTCATGTATCTCATCTTCGTCGCTATCTGCATGATCCATCTCTTATTATTCAGCCTTCTGCTCTTGATAGTTTGGATATTGAGCCAAATCTGACTGTTGAGAGGAAGCCACTTCGTATCGTCGATCAAGGTACGAAGCAGCTAAGAAGAAAATCTGTCAACCTGGTCAAAGTGCAGTGGAGCACTGATGAACGGGATTGCACCTGGGAGACGGAGGAGAGCATTCGTGCTTCGAATCCGGAATTGTTTATTTCAGGTACTTTGGCTCTTCTGTCTTATCTTTCTTTGTTTTCCTTTTTCGTTTCTTTTCGGGGACGAAAAGCTTTGAGTGGGGGAGAGTGTAACAGCCCAAAAATTTTAACGAAATTTTCTTTAAAAATAAACATTTTGAAATATTGATTTGAATTAAAAGTGTAATAATTTTTGTGAAACGAAAAAATTATTACACTTTTAATTCAAATCAATATTTCAAAATGTTTATTTTTAAAGAAAATTTCGTTAAAATTTTTGGGCTGTTACACCCCTTCCCAAAACTAAACCAAGCTATAGTCTTCCTTCCTCATCAAAATCCCAAATTGATTTCAGATTCCCTCCAACAATTCACCTGTACCCAAAATTGACGTGCACATCGTGCACGTGCGCGCGCCATCCACCAACTTATTTGCCAAACTTCGATCACTAACCCACTCCACTCGCTTAGCCCATTCGTCGGCAACACTGTCCTCGCCTCCGATCACCTCTATCAGAATTCGCCCCCTTCATTGCCAAAACACAAAATGCATATAGGAAAAAAAGCACGAAAATGCTCCTTCCCCTATTGCCTCGATCGCCTGCAACCTCCAACCACCTTGTCGCTCGACTTTCCATCAGCCACTCTACATTTGGTCAGCATCATGCCCACTCAGTGCTCCACTACCATCGTCGGAACCCAAAAGTTGAACTAAAAGAATAAAACCCT
The DNA here is from genome assembly GCA_030737815.1 of Allium fistulosum. Lineage (NCBI taxonomy): Eukaryota > Viridiplantae > Streptophyta > Magnoliopsida > Asparagales > Amaryllidaceae > Allium > Allium fistulosum. Next base: position 862,611,860 of record CM060904.1, read on the forward strand.
AGATTGACCTATTTCCACCTTATTCGACAACCGTAAGCATTACCGTCAGCTTCCACGCTTCGATCTTGGCCCTACGCTGCCTCTAGCACCACCACTCCTCCCGTAGGCAACCGTGACGCTCAAATTCCAAATTTTTACCAAAATCGGACATCTTATTGCCACGACCAAACCCGACAACCTAAAATCACGCGATAAGCCTTAAAAATCATGCTTTTCCAAGATGAACCCGCATGCACCCTTTGTTCATCCATCCGCGCTTGACGAAAAATTGACAAAGTTTGACTATATATTGCTTTAAATCAAAATCTGCCACTATTCTCGATGGAATGACGAACTACTATTTTTAAAATAAACTACGGATTAAATCAAACAACTTTACAGTTGGAACCTTAGGCTAATTTTAAACAAGGGAGGAGGTATTGAATTTTGAAGGTGAGATGAAGAGTGATTATCCCATATTTTCAAAGAACAGAAGGAAATATGGAAAGAAAGAAGAGGTTGCTATCTTTGTCCTTATCCATTATTGTATATGCTTTCATTTTATAGGTGAGCATTTTTTTCTTTTTAGTTCAAAACTAAAACCAACAAAATATGATTTTGATACAATATCATAAAACATAAATTCCATACCAAATAAAAGACACCAACAAATCTACAACATTTTTATTTATTTCATTAAAGCACTAAACCAAAAATTGAATAACTCACCTTCCACATGATTGAAATGCTTCAAGTTTTTCATCCTTTGAATGACTAAAAATATTTTTAGCTAAATGTTGGTTTTTAAATTTTTAAATTTATAAAAGTATGAAGATTACAAAGGAAGGGGAAGTGCATAAATAAGATGGAATAACAAATTAAAAGGAAAAAGCTAAAGACCAAAAATGCACCTTAATTCATAATTTACAACTTTGCCATCATATCAAAGCCACCAAAATACTAAGTCATTTACAAATATGGTGGATATTTAAATGTTTTCTTATAATTTTGTTCAATTCCATACATAAGGAACCTTTGAATTTTCACATCCATCATTTCATTTAAAACTATAAATATATTATATATTTTACATATCCTTATTATTATTAACATTTTATTTTATACATTTCAAAGTAAAATTGTTTTAAACACTTAAAATTTTATTTCTAAAGTATAAGCAAGGGTAAACAACTTTCTATAACTTGTCGTTCATTAAAAAGTCGAAAATCCGAAAAGCAAATTTCGGTCACATTTTCTGTTTTTCATCGAATTACCTATTTTGGAAAAAATTAAAAAATTAATTTTTTATCGTTAGTTATTTATTAAAAGAGGATTATTTAATTATTAAATCATTAATTGAATATCTAAAATAAATTAAATATTCACAAATCAAATTGATAAAATTCCAGGTCGTTACATTCTCCCCCCTTAAAAGAATTTCGATCCGGAATTTAATCTCAAACAAACCAAGAAGGAAACCAGTTAACACAAAACTTAACCAATTTTCATCCATAACTATTTATGGGAACATTTCAAAAATCACCACTTAAGTTTTTAAAATTTGTATGATATCTTAATATATTCTGAGGGTATATACCACAATCTGATTTCAAACCCTTTTATTAATTTGAATTTATTTCCCTTGAGTAAACTCTAGGATCCAAATACTCGGTTTTTACTCCCTGATACGTATAACCCGAATAACCCAAAAATGATACCAAGGAACTAGGTACTACCAAATAGTATCATATATTCCCTGACCAAGAAGGGTAATACTTAAGGGAAGTGCTTACCATCCGAACACAATTTTTTCCCTCTTTTTAGTTATTTTCGGGGCACTTGAACGAATTAACATAAAAATAGTTATTCTATTTCAAAATTCCCTTTTGAACAATTATGCTATTTCATAAAATCAACTGTTTCTATAATAATCATTTCTCAAAGATTTGTTTCCAAAATACTCTAGATTTCTTTTAATACCATTTTTACAAAAATCCAATTTTAAACCAACATTATCATCGAACGTCTTATAGTCAAATTGTGAAACTTAATTCACAAGGTGTTAGTTTCAATGTTTCCCTAAATTTTTATCTACCCAACCCATGCTTTTTAAAGGAAAGTTACAGACAATTCAACAAACAATAGTCAATGCCCAAAACTAAACAAGCATGACAAATCAAACAATAAACGATAATAATTGGATATTATCATTCTCTAACAACCAAGCACATCAAAATACTTTTTGAAAAGCATTTGTTTATATATAAAATATAATCTTAGGTAAAATTATTTCATTTACCCAATTTAAAAACAATACTGTATAGGTTGGCCTTGTTCAAGTGTTTAGAGATCCCAATTAATAACGTTAACTACTCATATTGACTGGAATACATATACCACTCAACAGACCAATCATTAAAATATAAAACATTTTTATAGCACTAACAAATACGCACTCCTATATATACACACTCAAACTCATTTTAGGGTGTTACTACCACTATCTCTAATGAGTTTTTACCCTAACAGCACCAAGGTTCTCGCTTAACCTTCAGCTCTGATCCCATATGTAACAATCTGCCTTTTTGATCTTTAGAAGTCGACAATAATACATCTATGGTATTCTCATGTCAAACATCTCTAAGTGAAGAAAAGACATATTATCGGTTGAAAGAAAAAGAAAAGTTAAAACAGAATCTCACAACGTGATGAGTAATATATAATGGTCCAATAATCTTTACGAAAACAAAAACTGAACTTTAATATATATACACATAAATTCAAAGTAACTATCTTATCATCAGCCGGGACAGTTATAACAACCCATCCTTGCAATTGCTGATAAATATTGACAAGAACAAACAGTGGAAGATAAAGAAAATAAGGGAGTACGTCTTGGAGACATCTAACTCGTCTCCTGTAGCTCCAAATATCCAGCTAAATTTAGAAAATATGCTCAGGCTGATCCAAGCATTATAAGAAAAATAACATCCGTATCAGTCTGGTTAAACCAATGTGAGAAACACAATCAAATAGATTTTTACAGTTATAAAACCTTTCAAAAATAAAGTTATCTCGTATGACCATGTTGCACATAAATACGGATGGGTTTTTACCTTACGACAACCAAAGCATTTTTATTAGAAAATCCATTGATATTATAATAATTCTAGAGGGTAAAATAAATATATAAAATAGCTAAAAATTTTGCATCTCACATTTCAACATAGTTGGGCACAACTAAGTCCACAAAGGCACATATTGAAGATTGGATTTCAATCAATGACAAGACTAATGGGGTATCGCCTGCCATAACACACCTTTAGAAAAATATTTCAAGGGCCTCGTATGGACCAGAGTCGGCAACCCCTTTAACATGACAGGTCAGATTACATCATTCCCTATGACCAAGGCTCCAAAACAATATGCACCAGCCATGACCTGTAACGACCCGTAAATTTTAGTGGTTTTATTTATTTAATTAATTGAATTTTTGTGACATTCTAAATAATAAAATTTTGAAATAAAAATTTAATATTTGGAATGCGTCTACTTTAACATAGCAACTGGTAAATTTTCATCAGATAATTTGGAAGTTTATTTTCTAGTGTAATTTTATTTCAATTTATATCAGTTAAAAATCGATGATAACGAAATGTTTTCCAAACCTGAATATTTTACTATAGAAAATTTGTAAATCATCTTCTGAGTGAGACGTCATATTTCGTTTCTCCAAATTTGGACATCTTGCTCCGTTTATCTTATTTCTTTCAGATTTGTAGCATTTTCGGTACCGATATCGAATTTTGATAACTCGATCGTACCACTGAGATCTGTATACCGATTTGATCGTCTCGTCGTGCTGATCTCTATGGTATATTCGTTTAAGCATTTCGAAGTCCGGAGGACAACGAAATCTATAGAACGATTTATGTATCGGTTCCTTAATTTGGCTTTTGGATATCCCGTGAACATTCGTTTGTCTAATACTAATAGCCATTATCTGTAGATATTCCAGTTTTCAACAGACTTGACTTTTGGGTTTCTCAATTGATTTTATATGATCTCGGTTCGTTTCACTTTCTGTTTCAGTTGACAATAAAATAATTTAAGCCTATATTTATTAAAGCTTGTTCATTTCCTCTATAAAAAAATCTTCTGTTCGTTCAAATCATCACCCAAAAACGTGTTTTCTTCCTAGCAGCAAAGTCTTCTCCCCTGATGTATTCGAAACTCTTTGCTTTCCCTTAATTCCATGCGCGACCCAATCACCTCCCCATGCCTGCCTCCTTCGGCATCAATCTCTTCCCCACCACGTCACCAATGAAATCCCTCCGATGTCTTCCCTCTAGCCCACCTGCCCTCCGCCGAGCAACCCACATCCGGCCTTCCTCCCCTCCACATCGCACGAGCTGCTGCGCCCATCAACCATCTGCCAAAGCCCCATTAGCCGGCGCACATCCCTTTCGGCCTCCACCCAACCTGCCACGTCTGCAAACCCCATCGACAATAGACAACCCTTCCATAATTTCAACCCTTCACATGAACTCGCAGCATCCACCACCGCATGCAGCAGCCTATGTTCATCACCTCTCATCTGCCACCCGACCTCGTTGTCTTCACCTTCGCCAAACAATGCAGCTAAAATCCTCTGGTAACCTCACCTTTCTCTGTTATGTTTAAACTAGTATACATACATAAGTTATAATACCAAGAATGTTAGATGTATGTCAGGTTAATGTATATATTGTTTCAGATATATAGTGTATTTGTGTTTTAAAAGTTGCGATGATATGTATAAATATGTATATACTGATTTAGATATATATATATATATATTATATTTTACATCAATTCAGGTTATATATGAATTATACTATGTTATATATGTTTACTATATAAATATACGTTACAGTATTATTTATATCTTAGTCTATATCTATATTCTATCTAGTTAGATATAGGCTACCTGTCAGTATAAATAAGATTCTATAATTTATATATAAAACCTGTTGTGTCAGAGATATTATATCCTGGTAAGCCTATATATTTTTACAGTCAGTATGTAGGTATATATATGATTAAAGTAAAATAAATTATGTTAGCTATATATATATATTAGCAGGCTGGTATTTCTTGTTTATAGTTTTATATATACATAAAGGGAAGGATATTTTAATATATATACATAGAGATTTAAGCTGTATGTTTTGTTATAAAATTAGTTTTACTGTATATATGGTTGGATGTTCAAAGTGTTAAAGTTATGTTATATATATTAGTAGGTGCAAGATATATTTTGATATATATACAGGTTCTGTTAGTTTAATTATAAATGAAGGGTGTATATATTATTATAAACTATAATATTTATATATACAAATTTTTACAAGTCTGTTGTGTCTCAATATATATATTTTATACGGTCTATATATTACAAGCGGAGGTTATATTTTGAAACATTGAAAGTTGTTTGTTATATATATTAAGTATGTATGCTAAGTTAGTCTGTTGTTATATAGTTTATATATATATATATATATCTGTGTGTGTATGTGTGTGTGTGTGTGTTTGTGTTCTGACTTGTATATTTCATAAGTTATATATTTAATTTAATATGTGTTAAAAGTTGGATATGATTTTGTATATAAATATAATTTCATATTTTTTATCTATAACAATTTACTTGTATAACTTATCTCCATCGATCCAGTTCTGATTTGATTTCATCATTTCCTTATCTACTAGCTTGTCCGTCGAATCCGTATCCGTCTAGCTCTGATTTGGAATTCGTGTTTGGATTCGTAATTCATCTCAGTCTCGTCCATCTCTAGCCTCGAAAGGTGAGCAATCACTCACGATTAACGTTCTTATATTTATTAAATTTGATTTCAATTGAAGCGTCAATTGAAATATGCTGCTGTTAGTTATTTACATTGTTATATATATGCCATTATCTGTATCTGTTCACCTGTGACATCTGACACCATTATCTGTTATTTATATTGATGATATATGCCTGTTATTGTTGTTATTTTATTATCATATCTGTTATCACTCTGCAAGTTCCCTGTTAGTATAGAATTCACTATGGGTTGAAATGATACATACCCGAACGATCTGTAGAATAGGAGAAAATCGTTGTGGGTTGAAATGATAAACCGAAGCGATTTTCAATTAATTGAATTTGGGATTGCGGGTTGAAAAGATATATACCCGTATATATTTAAATTGCGGATTGAAATGATAAATATCCGTACCACTTGACCATAGGGTAGAAAATTATATACAGACACCGTTGGTCTTTATATAAATATTTTGAAAATGATTTCTATGGTTTTGAAAAGAAATATATGGTTTTGATAAATATTGATTTTAAAGATTCATTAAAGTTGATTTAATAAAGTTGATAAATAATATGTTTAAGTATTTATTTAATATCTATATTTTCAAATATAGAATTTATAATGATTCGAAATTGATTGAAATTATATTTATTTAAGAATTATACTTAAATAAGTTTGATTTGAAATGTATTGAATTTGAAATTTAAAGAAGTGTTTTACAACTTGAAATTTGAAAAGGTGACTTAAATGGATATTTCAAACTTATATATATTTAAATGGGATATTTTGTTTATTTAAATTTGTAAATTGAAATTGTATTTAAATGTTATGGAAATGATTAAGTTAATATTTCAAAACTAAATAATTGTAAAGTGAATCTGATATGTATATAAATTTATCGAATTTAGTTTTGAAATGTTGAACATTTAAAAGCTTTGAAATATATTGAAATTGAAATGGCTTGTTTTATGGTTCAAATATGTATTTGAAATCGATACTTTGAAATGGTTTATTTAGAAACTAAATCGAATTGAAATTGATGATTTGAAATTTGATTAAAATTAAAATTTGGAATTTGAGTTGATTTTGAATCAATTTGTGGAATTTGAGGAAGCTATTTTTATATTAAGTCTTTTAAAACTATATCTAAAACTATTTATATTTTACTCTATAAATTATTTTAATATAAACTATTTTTATATAAACCATTTTCAATATAAATTATTTTATTATAAACTATTTTAACCTATAACTATTTTATATAAGCTATTTTTTATTTTATAAACTATTTTATTTTATATATAATTTTAATATCTAAACTGTTTAAAGGGAAAGTGTTATGGATTCCAAAATGTATTGATTTCAAAGGGTTATGATTTCCAAAGTTATGAATTTCAAAGTATTATGTTTTCCAATGTATTATTATTTCAAATTGTTTTGGTTCGGGAAGTATTATATCTTTGAAGTACTAAGATTTTGAAAATGGATATATTTGAATTGAAAGGATACCGTATCAATTTGGTTTTTGAAATGAAAATGATATTTTGGTTTTGAAGTATAAACTACTTTGAAATGACCGCGGTGTTATAATAACGATTGGTTGTTAAAGAGACTGGGATCAGATATGGACATACTCTCTGTCGATACCGAAAACCACTTTGACAACTGTGTATGCGGTGGAGTTTCCAGAATGAAGTAGGATGGTGGCGACGATCCTAAGGTATATACGTGGACCCAACTCCCGTGAGTTGGCATAAGGTGGCTAAAATAGGAGCGATTGACGGACCAAGGAGGTAGCACCTCTGATCGGACACACTTCTTCGATACCATTCTATTACTTGTGATTGATTTGGTGGCCACCCCTTGATTTGGGAGTGTTGTTCGAGGTGGGCGGTAGTGGCTGCTATGCGTCACCACCAGTCCGGATGCGTAATTGGTATATCTACCCTAGCATTGCCTTGTGTGCCGTGTCACCTACCATATCAAGCCCACCACGATTTTGGTTTAAAGATCCGACCGCGTTAAGGTTCACCATCCCCTTAACGCTATTTTCTATATGATTATACTTTACTAATTAGACACTACTGTATATAGCGTATATTACTACATAGTAAATAGTTTAACGGATCCTTAGGGGATGGTTATCCCAAACATCCTTTAAGTTACTTGTATTTCAGTTGATATTTCACTTGAGTTGGATTTATTGATATAAGAATGTTAATCCTGACTCGAGTGTTTTGTATTTTTCTTTACGCTCGGGTCAGACTGAGTGATACAGCATTTGAGACTCACCTTTGGAGTTGGAGCTTCGCTTGGAGATCCAGCTATCTATCGATCCTGCTTTCAGTTATTCAGTTGATTCCAGTGATGTATTCAGATCTTGTATTTGATTATTGTATTGAGACATCTATTGTATTCGAGACCTCTGTTGTATCTTGTTTAACTCTGTTATATATATAGTAGCTTCATGAACTACTATTCTTTTGTTTCCGTTGCATTATTGTTATATTACTCTGTGTCTGTGATCTGTAATTATTTTATTTACCTTATATGCTGAGTTTTGCCAAATTTTATTTACAATCCATTGTTTTGAATTATTCAAGTCCGGCATGTGTGGATTTATTGTCGATTTGAATGGTCCAAAATACTTGGTCGTTACATGTGGTATCAAAGCTCTGGTTTTAGGCAAAACTCAGCATATAGAGCAAAATTCAATTACAGAATCACTTTCGTTCGAGCTTGAATTCCTTCTTCTTTGACTCGGTTCCTTTGAATTTTGGAACGTTCACTTCGGTTCCAAAGTCCATTCGTGTCTCCCCTATTCGTGTCTTTTGATTCTGGAGTATCCTATAACTCCACTTCGAATGATCTATATAATAAATCGGCGGTCTCGCCAATCTTCGAATAATTTGTACTGGGGTGAAACACCTTTACAATCAGTATTGATTCACCGGAGATTTCTGTATCCTCGGTTTACAATGCTGCTATCTTACACTATACCCGAATTCTACCTCTGGTAATCGAATGTCGATTTGCTTCAGAATTCTACATCGATCTTATCTATGAAGTCACGGTTGACCCGGTTAAGGTTGCCCGCGATTTATACAACTTTATCCATCTTCCTGTTAGAAATGCAATCATCTAACCTTCGTTTCGAGCCTATCTATTTTAGATTAGAATTCTCTTTGATTAGAGTCCCTCTATATTTGGATCTCTATCCTTGTGTCGGAATCCAATTCTGGAATCATCGTGTGAGGGAGTGTATTTGTAATTAATATAAAATAGTTTATGTTTATAGTGTGTTGTTTGAGTTGTTGATGTTGGTTTGGATTTTCGATCGATTCGTCTGATCAACGCTATCGATGGGAATCCCAAAACACTTGAACAGAGCAAACTGATAAAATATAATTTTCAAATTTGATAAATGAAATAAATTTGTATGATTATATTATAAATATATAAGAAAAATTTTCTGGAATTAAAAGTTAAATAATTTGGTTATTGAAAATGATAATATTTGATTTATCATTTAATTGTTTTGTAAGTCATTGACTATTGCAAAATGACTATTGTTTATAAATTTATTTGGAATTGAAATGAATTTAAATTGAGAATTGAAGAATTAAATTTCTGGTGATTTCAAACTTTGTTTTAAAGTCTTAAATGTATATTATTTAAAGTATTTTCGAATAAAATGGTTTTCAAAGAATTTTAAAATGTTGAAATCAGTGCTCTTCTCTTTGTCGCTGGAAAATAATTTCGGTGATGGCAGCCGCATCATCGACATTTATTTTCGAGTTTCGAAGTGGAGAGACTATTCTGTAGCTTTGCTACGGTTTTGTTTTGAAAAAAAGAAGAAAAAAATATATTTTGATTTGAATTTCTTCAGTATAATTTGATTTATATATATATAGGTATCTTATTTTAAAATTTAATTTGATTTGATATAAATATATTATATATATCTCTAAATTGTTTGAAGTAAATCGGAGATTTAAATTCTTAAATTTTAGGTTAAAGATGATTTCAATTATAAACTGAAGTCAAAATTCTTGGATAAATATTTAACTCGGAATAACTGAATTGTAAAATCTTATTTGTATAATACTCAATTAGATCTCAACGTAACTTACCTAAAATTTTTAGAAGTTAAAAATGTAATTGGATAATACACAATATAAAATGACTTTTATAAATAGAATTTGAGTGGATATAATAAAAGGTTATACACTTAAATTTTAGTTATAAATATAAATTGATTTAAACTGAAATTTATATGGTTTATATTAATTTATATGGTTTAAATTAATTTATATGGTTTAAATATATGCGATAGGACATATTAAGTGGAATAAAGTTAATAATAATTTGGAATAAAAGAATTAAATTTGTTGAAAAAAATATGAGTATAATAAATGATTATACAAATTGATGATTTAGTGTTTGCGCCAAAATTGGTCACAAACCCCAAATGTCGTGAAAGCACCAGTTCGCAATCACAGATCACAAATGTCAAATATGTAGAGAAATAAAAACGAAGAACTCTCCGAAAAATTAGATGAAAGCAGTAAATGACACAGGATTTATAGTGGTTCGGCGATCTTGCCTACGTCCACTCTGAAGTTGATGATTTTATTGATGTTCACTTAATGATTACAATTTTATCTGATGTAGTACAACTGGTTATATGATTATAATCTGAATCTAAGGAAGAAGTGGTGATTCTGAGTAAATCTGGCAGAGTCTAGGCGCTCTTTAGCTCCTAAAATTGTCCGACCCCTTTTCTGAATGACCAGGGGCTCTATTTATAGGTGTAGGAGGCTGATATTTCGCCTGAAATTCGGGGAGACCAGTTCTGGTACGTGAGGGGGCCCACATGCCCGCTTTCAGGAAATCCGGGCCCACTTCGGGATCGATTCGAACTCGACTTCGAATCGATCAAGATTTGCTCCGATTGAGCTGAAATTTGGCATGAACATTCCTTAGGTTGCTAGTAAGCTACTGTAAAAATTTCATAGCATTTGGACTTGTAGATCTCGAGATATGATCGATTCAAGATCATGTTCTCGGCTGTGAATCCTCTCCGAATCGATCTTCCTCGAACTGGTTTCTTCGAATCGATGCCTTCGACTCGATTCATTCGAATCGATAGGGTCGACTCGATGGTTCAACGTGTCTTCGTGATGACGTGGGGTGCTTCCTTCGTATCGATCCGACTTCCATGCCGAGTTGATTGGGTCGAATCCATGGTTCTAGTTGCTTTGACGTAGTGGATTCGAAGGAATGGATTTGAAAAGATGTTTGTTCGTATCGATCAGGGTACACAATAGTTGATCGATACGAAGTTGTCTCAATAGGGTGGATGCGAAGTAATGGCATCGGATGGATACGATGTGATTAGCCTTTGTGGATTCGAAGGGATTTATTTTGATGGAGTCGAAGGACACCGGTCTGATGCTTTATGGATTCGAAGTAACTCATCTGGATCGATTCGAGTGAATGTTTGTTTGGTGGATGCGAACCATGTGGAGTCGAACTGATGGATACGAACATAGGCTCGGCTTGTGGATTCGAAGCCCTTCAATCTGATGGATTCGAATAAGGAAATAACGAACGATTCGGAGCAAACATATGTTGATGGATTCGAATCATAGGCTCGGCCTATGGATTCGACCTTAGGGCCATTTACTCCGTTTTTCCTCGACGATAACTTGGTCATATGAACTCGGATTGTCTTGAAACTTGGAACGTTGGCTTCCCTGGCTTTGCTTGTCATGTCTTACCAATTGTAGCCAGATCCGGACTCGGACAAATTTCATTGATATCCACAGTGTTCTTGTGATGTAACTAATTTTCAGGATGGATTGTCATTGATTTCTAGTCAGTTTCTTGGTGTCACGGCCTTGCCAAAAGGCGGGATAACATTTGGCCCCCAAAACATGCCTTGCGATAGGAAGGTGTGTTTTGTAGTTTCATAAGCTGGATGTTCATATCCTATCATCGACCTGTAAAGAACTTGATAGTCTTTCCTGACCACGAATGACGATCGTTCGCGACCGTACGTCATCTGAGTTAATATGGGACCTGTTGAGGTCGGATGTCGTTCTAGATGAGTTGTGATGGATTGTGACCGTTCGTGGTCGTATGGTGCAAGAAATAAAATGTGATCGTTCGCGATCGGATGCCGCATGAGGTAGAATGTGATCGTTCGCGATCAAATGTCATACTGGGTGAATTGTGACCGTTCGTGGTCGGGTGCCGCACGAGGCAGATTGTGACCGTTCGAGGTCGGGTGTCGTTCTAGACAGATTATGACTATTCGAAGTCGGATGTTGTTCTAGACGGATTGTGATCGCTCGCGATCGAGTGTCGTACGAGGGAAAATTTGATCGTTCGCGATCGGGTGCCGCACGAGGCAATATGTGATCGTTCGCGATCGAATGTTATATTAAATGAAGTGTGACCATTCGCGGTAGGGTGTCGTTCGAGGTAAATGGTGACCGTTCGTGGTAGGGTGCCGTACGAGGCAAATAGTGACCGTTCGTGGTCGGGTGCCGTTCGAGGCAAATGGTGACCGTTCGTGGTCGGGTGCCGTTCGAGGCAAATGGTGACCGTTCGTGGTCGGGTGCCGTTCGAGGCAAATGGTGACCGTTCGTGGTCGGGTGGCATTCGAGGCTGGTGGTGACCGTTCGAGGTCGGGTGCCGTTCGAGGCAAATGAGTGTGCCCGGGGGGGACTTAGTATTATAGATGTCAGGTTCATGTTCGGGTGAATTTCTGAATCATCGATCGTGGCGGTTCGTCGCCATATAAGGTGTGCTTGTGGGACCGTTCGCGATCCAAAGCATACGCGAGTAACTTCTTTTACAGAATTGCAAATATCAAACTAACGTTCACATGAACTCCATAACAGAAATATCCAAACAAGCAAAGTCTAAATGTCTAAATCAACATGAAACAAAAGCAAAGCAACGATGTCAAAGTGTAAATTCTCACTACGAAACGGTCAATCATTCAGAGCATGCCCATGGATCGTTCGCGATCTCATACATGTGTAAATGGTTTGACGGTGTCAGTGAGAAGTTTATGACTCGTTCATCGTTATTTAAATCAATTGATAACCATACGGTGCCCCGGCTCGGGGTTACCCCTAGTTGATGTAGATGGTGGACGCTCTGGTTCCACCGTTGGAGCTCGCCTTCTCACATACTGAAGTAGCCTACCGTTCCTGATATGCCCTTCTATCTCATCCTTCAGGTGTCTACAGTCATTTGTGCTATGCCCATTCAGCTCGTGGAATAAGCAATATTTGTCTGATTTTCTCTCGTCGGTAGTTGGATCCGGTCGCATTGGTCTACGATAGGCAACTTGCTCTCGGGTGTCTTGGTAGATTCGCTCCAATCCCTTGTTTAGTTCTGAATAGGTGGTAAATCGCGGCTCCCTCCGTTGCCGCTTTGACTTTTCATCATTTTCTTCAGCCTTTCGCTTCCCTTTACCAGTCTCTGCACCTTTTCCAAGTGAATTACCGCCTCTAACTGCGTAAACATCGATTTCTTCTTCTCTCTCCGTACGAGCGTCCTCTAATCGCAAAAACTTTTCGGCTTCATGATAGAACTCTCCCAGGTTCGTAGGTGGATCCTTATTTAGTGAATTCTTGAACTCCGTGCCATCAGATATTCCAGATACAGCTGCCATCATGACCATAGATGGATCTGGTCGATCCACTGATGCTGCTGCCGCATTAAATCATGTCAGAAAACTCCTCAAAGATTCCCCGGCCTTTTGTTTTAGAGTCGCCAAACTCATCACGTTCTTGGGTCTCGAAATATGGACCCTAAATTGTCTCATAAACCTTTCTGTCAAATCTGTCCAAGTCCCAATGGAGCCACTCTCCAGTTGTCTAAACCATAGCGCTGCAATGTCCGTCAAATACAATGGAAAGCACCGGGCCATGACTTCCTGTGATGCCCCCAGCACTTCCATGTGCCTCATATACTTCGTTAGATGGACCGCTGGATCTATCCGCCCATCATACATTTCCACCGATGGTAGCTTGAAGTCTGGTGGATTCCTGGCATGTCTGATCGTAGGAGTAAAGGGACTCCTATGTACATCCTCCAGACCTTTATTGACTAGTCCACCTCTCATGGCCCGTCTGACTATCTCTGCCAACCTGTCATTGTCGTCAGGCTGTGATCTTTGAGTGTTACCTTCGTTCTGCCCTCCTGGTTGAGCGTTCATCCCTCTATTGCCACCAGGTTGCTCGGATGTCCCTGAATCTCTTCCCGGGATTGGATCAACATGCTCTAAGCGTGTGCCCCCCAGTTCTGGCGCTGCGCCAGATGATCCTGCTCCGTTTTGGACTCCGGTTGCTCCTTGATTTTGCGCTCCAAGTTGCCCAATCTATTGAAGCAAATTCTGGATCATTTCCTCTTGTCTTCTCATCATTGCCTCCATCTCATCCCTGGTGATGAAGGCTGAAGCTTGGTTTGCTCCTGAGGAAGCCTCTTGACTTCCTTCGTGCTGACTTCTCTCAGCTCTTTGCCTTCTACTTGTTTGTCGGGTCATTGTCTTTCAAATCTTCTAGCTTTCAGATCTGAACTTCAAATCCTGAGTTCAAATCTCAGTGAAAGCACCAAAGTGTTTACGCCAAAATTGGTCACAAACCCCAAATGTCGTGAAAGCACCAGTTCGCAATCACAGATCACAAATATCAAATATGTAGAGAAATAAAAATGAAGAACTCTCCGAAAAATTAGATGAAAGCAGTGAATGACACAGGATTTATAGTGGTTCGGCGATCTTGCCTACGTCCACTCTGAAGTTGATGATTTTTTTGATGTTCACTTGATGATTACAATTTTATCTGATGTAGTACAACTGGTTATATGATTATAATCTGAATCTAAGGAAGCAGTGGTGATTCTGAGTAAATCTGGCAGAGTCTGGGCGCTCTTTAGCTCCTAAAATTGTCCGACCCCTTTTTTGAATGACCAGGGGCTCTATTTATAGGTGTAGGAGGCTGATATTTCGCCTGAAATTCGGGGAGACCAGTTCTGGTACGTGAGGGGGCCCACATGCCCGCTTTCAGGAAATCCGGGCCCACTTCGGGATCGATTCGAACTCGACTTCGAATCGATCAAGATTTGCTCCGATTGAGCTGAAATTTGGCATGAACATTCCTTAGGTTGCTAGTAAGCTACTGTAAAAATTTCATAGCATTTGGACTTGTAGATCTCGAGATATGATCGATTCAAGATCATGTTCTCGGCTGTGAATCCTCTCCGAATCGATCTTCCTCGAACTGGTTTCTTCGAATCGATGCCTTCGACTCGATTCATTCGAATCGATAGGGTCGACTCGATGGTTCAACGTGTCTTCGTGATGACGTGGGGTGCTTCCTTCGTATCGATCCGACTTCCATGCCGAGTTGATTGGGTCGAATCCATGGTTCTAGTTGCTTTGACGTAGTGAATTCGAAGGAATGGATTTGAAAAGATGTTCGCTCGTATCGATCAGGGTACACAATAGTTGATCGATACGAAGTTGTCTCAATAGGGTGGATGCGAAGTAATGGCATCAGTTGGATACAAAGTGATTAGCCTTTGTGGATTCGAAGGGATTTATTTCGATGGAGTCGAAGGACACCGGTCTGATGCTTTATGGATTCGAAGTAACTCATTTGGATCGATTCGAGTGAATGTTTGTTTGGTGGATGCGAACCATGTGGAGTCGAACTGATGGATACGAACATAGGCTCGGCTTGTGGATTCGAAGCCCTTCAATCTGATGGATTCGAACAAGGAAATAACGAACGATTCGGAGCAAACATATGTTGATGGATTCGAATCATAGGCTCGGCCTATGGATTCGACCTTAGGGCCATTTACTCCGTTTTTCCTCGATGATAACTTGGTCATATGAACTCGGATTGTCTTGAAACTTGGAACGTTGGCTTCCCTGGCTTTGCTTGTCATGTCTTACCAATTGTAGCCAGATACGGACTCATACAAATTTCATTGATATCCACAGTGTTCTTGTGATGTAACTAATTTTCAGGACGGATTGTCATTAATTTCTAGTCAGTTTCTTGGTGTCACGGCCTTGCCAAAAGGCGGGATAACATTTAGAAATTGTTAATTGAAGATAATTGGATAATAAGATAATGAATTTAGAAATAGATAGATTGATTTAACTTAAGTGAACTCAAAGGGATTTAACCAAAGTGTTGGATATTAATTAGTTTAATTTGAAACTTATATGGTTTTAATTTAACTGTTTTATTTGTATTTCAATCAATTTCTTTCTGGTTGTTTCTATTCTCCTACCTCTTTCCTTTTCGGGGACGAAAAGTTTTGAGTGGGGGAGAGTGTAACGACCCGTAAATTTTAGTGGTTTTATTTATTTAATTAATTGAATTTTTGTGACATTCTAAATAATAAAATTTTGAAATAAAAATTTAATATTTGGAATGCGTCTACTTTAACATAGCAACTGGTAAATTTTCATCAGATAATTTGGAAGTTTATTTTCTAGTGTAATTTTATTTCAATTTATATCAGTTAAAAATCGATGATAATGAAATGTTTTCCAAACCTGAATATTTTACTATAGAAAATTTGTAAATCATCTTCTGAGTGAGACGTCATATTTCGTTTCTCCAAATTTGGACTTCTATTGCTCCGTTTATCTTATTTCTTTCAGTTTTGCAGCATTTTCGGTACCGATATCGAATTTTGATAACTCGATCGTACCATTGAGATCTGTATACCGATTTGATCGTCTCATCGTGCTGATCTCTATGGTATATTCGTTTATGCATTTCGAAGTCCGGAGGACAACGAAATCTATAGAACGATTTCTGTATCGGTTCCTTAATTTGGCTTTTGGATATCCCGTGAACATTCGTTTGTCTAATACTAATAGCCATTATCTGTTGATATTCCGGTTTTCAACAGACTTGACTTTTGGGTTTCTCAATTGATTTTATATCATCTCGGTTCATTTCACTTTCTATTTTAGTTGACAATAAAATAATTTAAGCCTATATTTATTAAAGCTTGTTCATTTCCTCTATAAAAAAATCTTTTGTTCGTTCAAATCATCACCCAAAAACGTGTTTTCTTCCTAGCAGCAAAGTCTTCTCCCCTGCTGTATTCGAAACTCTTTGCTTTCCCTTAATTCCATGTGCGACCCAATCACCTCCCCATGCCTGCCTCCTTCGGCATCAATCTCTTCCCCACCACGTCACCAATGAAATCCCTCCGATGTCTTCCCTCTAGCCCACCTGCCCTCCGCCGAGCAACCGACATCCGGCCTTCCTCCCCTCCACATCGCACGAGCTGCTGCGCCCATCAACCATCTGCCAAAGCCCCATTAGCCGGCGCACATCCCTTTCGGCCTCCACCCAACCTGCCACGTCTGCAAACCCCCTCAACAACAGACAACCCTTCCACAATTTCAACCCTTCACATGAACTCGCAGCATCCACCACCGCATGCAGCAGCCTATGTTCATCACCTCTCATCTGCCACCCGACCTCGTTGCCTTCACCTTCGCCAAACAATGCAGCTAAAATCCTCTGGTAACCTCACCTTTCTCTGTTATGTTTAAACTAGTATACATACATAAGTTATAATACCAAGAATGTTAGATGTATGTCAGGTTAATGTATATATTGTTTCAGATATATAGTGTATTTGTGTTTTAAAAGTTGCGATGATATGTATAAATATGTATATACTAATTTAGATATATATATATATATATATATATTATATTTTACATCAATTCAGGTTATATATGAATTATACTATGTTATATATGTCTACTATATATATATACGTTACAGTATTATTTATATCTTAGTCTATATCTATATTCTATCTAGTTAGATATAGGCTACCTGTCAGTATAAATAAGATTCTATAATTTATATATAAAACCTGTTGTGTCAGAGATATTATATCCTGGTAAGCCTATATATTTTTACAGTCAGTATATAGGTATATATATGATTAAAGAAAAATAAATTATGTTAGCTGTATAGAAGTTTTAAGCCAGTTGTATATGATAGTTTATAAATATTATAATAAAGTAAG
Source organism: Allium fistulosum (assembly GCA_030737815.1). Lineage (NCBI taxonomy): Eukaryota > Viridiplantae > Streptophyta > Magnoliopsida > Asparagales > Amaryllidaceae > Allium > Allium fistulosum. The sequence goes on from CM060904.1 coordinate 862,629,784, forward strand.
TTTATGTATTATTATTATAGTTTACCTATGCCAGTTGAATATATATATAGTTATACATTAAGTATATGTTTACAATATGTATGTTTACAGTATATATTTTATGAGAATTATATATATATTATACTATTTGAGTTCTATTATATGAAACGGTATAGATATTCAACAAAATATATGTTGTAGCCATTGAATTTGAAAAGAGGGAAAGTGGAATTTGAGAAGATATATATATGTATATATATATATATATATATATTAGCAGGCTGGTATTTCTTGTTTACAGTTTTATATATACATAAAGGGAAGGATATTTTAATATATATACATAGAGATTTAAGCTGTATGTTTTGTTATAAAATTAGTTTTACTGTATATATATGGTTGGATGTTCAAAGTGTTAAAGTTATGTTATATATATTAGTAGGTGCAAGATATATTTTGATATATATACATGTTCTGTTAGTTTAATTATAAATGAAGGGTGTATATATTATTGCTATAAACTATAATATTTATATATACAAATTTTTACAAGTCTGTTGTGTCTCAATTTATATATTTTATACAGTCTATATATTACAAGCGGAGGTTATATTTTGAAACATTGAAAGTTGTTTGTTATATATATTAAGTATGTATGCTAAGTTAGTCTGTTGTTATATAGTTTATATATATATATATATGTGTGTGTGTGTGTGTGTGTGTTTGTGTTCTGAGTTGTATATTTCATAAGTTATATATTTAATTTAATATGTGTTGAAATTTGGATAAGATTTTGTATATAAATATAATTTCATATGTTTTATCTATAACAATTTACTTGTATAACTTATCTCCAACGATCCAGTTCTGATTTGATTTCATCATTTCCTTATCTATCAGCTTGTCCGTCGAATCCGTATCCATCTAGCTCTGATTTGGAATTCGTGTTTGGATTCGTAATTCATCTCAGTCTCGTCCATCTCTAGCCTCGAAAGGTCAGGAATCACTCACGATTAACGTTCTTATTGTTGTTATTTTATTATCATATCTGTTATCACTCTGCAAGTTCCCTGTTAGTATAGAATTCACTATGGGTTGAAATGATACATACTCGAACGATCTGTAGAATAGGAGAAAATCGTTGTGGGTTGAAATGATAAACCGAAGCGATTTTCAATTAATTGAATTTGGGATTGCGGGTTGAAAAGATATATACCCGTATATATTTAAATTGCGGATTGAAATGATAAATATCTGTACCACTTGACCATAGGGTAGAAAATTATATACAGACACCGTTGGTCTTTATATAAATATTTTGAAAATGATTTCTATGGTTTTGAAAAGAAATATATGGTTTTGATAATATTGATTTTAAAGATTCATTAAAGTTGATTTAATAAAGTTGATAAATAATATGTTTAAGTATTTATTTAATATCTATATTTTCAAATATAGAATTTATAATGATTCGAAATTGATTGAAATTATATTTATTTAAGAATTATACTTAAATAAGTTTGATTTGAAATGTATTGAATTTGAAATTTAAAGAAGTGTTTTACAACTTGAAATTTGAAAAGGTGACTGAAATGGATATTTCAAACTTATATATATTTAAATGGGATATTTTGTTTATTTAAATTTGTAAATTGAAATTGTATTTAAATGTTATGGAAATGATTAAGTTAATATTTCAAAACTAAATAATTGTAAAGTGAATCTGATATGTATATAAATTTATCGAATTTAGTTTTGAAATGTTGAACATTTAAAAGCTTTGAAATATATTGAAATTGAAATGGCTTGTTTTATGGTTCAAATATGTATTTGAAATCGATACTTTGAAATGGTTTATTTAGAAACTAAATCGAATTGAAATTGATGATTTGAAATTGATTAAAATTAAAATTTGGAATTTGAGTTGATTTTGAATCAATTTGTGGAATTTGAGGAAGCTATTTTTATATTAAGTCTTTTAAAACTATATCTAAAACTATTTATATTTTACTCTATAAATTATTTTAATATAAACTATTTTTATATAAACCATTTTCAATATAAACTATTTTATTATAAACTATTTTAACCTATAACTATTTTATATAAGCTATTTTTTATTTTATAAACTATTTTATTTTATATATAATTTTAATATCTAAACTGTTTAAAGGGAAAGTGTTATGGAATCCAAAATGTATTGATTTCAAAGGGTTATGGTTTCCAAAGTTATGAATTTCAAAGTATTATGTTTTCCAATGTATTATTATTTCAAATTGTTTTGGTTCGGGAAGTATTATATCTTTGAAGTACTAAGATTTTGAAAATGGATATATTTGAATTGAAAGGATATCGTATCAATTTGGTTTTTGAAATGAAAATGATATTTTGGTTTTGAAGTATAAACTACTTTGAAATGACCGCAGTGTTATAATAACGATTGGTTGTTAAAGAGACCGGGATCGGATATGGACATACTCTCTGTCGATACTAAAAACCACTTTGACAACTGTGTACGCGGTGGAGTTTCCAGAATGAAGTAGGATGGTGGCGACGATCCTAAGGTATATACGTGGACCCAACTCCCGTGAGTTGGCATAAGGTGGCTAAAATAGGAGCGATTGACGGACCAAGGAGGTAGCACCTCTGATCGGACACACTTCTTCGATACCATTCTATTACTTGTGATTGATTTGGTGGCCACCCCTTGATTTGGGAGTGTTGTTCGAGGTGGGCGGTAGTGGCTGCTATGCGTCACCACCAGTCCGGATGCGTAATTGGTATATCTACCCTGGCATTGCCTTGTGTGCCGTGTCACCTACCATATCGAGCCCACCACGATTTTGGTTTAAAGATCCGACCGCGTTAAGGTTCACCATCCCCTTAACGCTATTTTCTATATGATTATACTTTACTAATTAGACACTACTGTATATAGCGTATATTACTACATAGTAAATAGTTTAACGGATCCTTAGGGGATGGTTATCCCAAACATCCTTTAAGTTACTTGTATTTCAGTTGATATTTCACTTGAGTTGGATTTATTGATATAAGAATGTTAATCCTGACTCGAGTGTTTTGTGTTTTGCTTTACGCTCGGGTCAGACTGAGTGATGCGGCATTTGAGACTCACCTTTGGAGTTGGAGCTTCGCTTGGAGATCCAGCTATCTATCGATCCTGCTTTCAGTTATTCAGTTGATTCCAGTGATGTATTCAGATCTTGTATTTGATTATTGTATTGAGACATCTATTATATTCGAGACCTCTGTTGTATCTTGTTTAACTCTGTTATATATATAGTAGCTTCATGAACTACTATTCTTTTGTTTCCGTTGCATTATTGTTATATTACTCTATGTCTGTGATCTGTGATTATTTTATTTACCGTATATGCTGAGTTTTGCCAAATTTTATTTACAATCCATTGTTTTGAATTATTCAAGTCCGGCATGTGTGGATTTATTGTCGATTTGAATGGTCCAAAATACTAGGTCGTTACATGACCCCACTTCTGCGTGCATACCAAATCCATAAATATCAATTCTAGATCAAGGAATAACTGCTCCTAATGGTAGCGAACCACATAGCTCTGAAGCATATTCCATATTTTAGTCATTACTGGGTTGCTAGGCTTATAAGGTAACGATTACATTTTTCCTCTCTTAGCAATTCTCACTTGGAATGCTAACACCGCCTTCTAGGCACCAATGCAATGCTTGCATTCGTCTATACAGGTTGTTTAGGATAAGATCAAACCGAAGGCACTACTTCTACTACATCCACTTTGGAATCACCCTCGGGATTAGTAGCAAGTAGCCCTTGCACTTCAAAGAGCCTTCTTCGATCATCTCAGACTAATATTGAGTCTCTTTCAAAATGTAAAACGCGCATATGGTTTTGGAGTGGTTACGGTTTCGGGTCATCTCATATAAGTAAACTCCCCCACTTACTGGTCACTCCAAAACCAAATCGATAGTTCTGGTAAACTCAACTTCGTTTCTTTGGAAATAATCAAACAATACATAAAAGCAGAGATTACCTCCTAACCGTTTAAGTGGAAAAATTTCCTTATCATTAGTCCTAAGGGAACAAAACGAGTTTATACGTACAGTACAACATCATCGAAGAGGACTGCGCCATGTAACTCCCGTGTTTCTCCTAGATAATTCTAGAGTTATATTTTGCCTAAGATTTGGTAGTCGGTTATTTAATTATCAAATAACAAACAATCAAATATTGATTAAATTCCATTTGGGATCCACTAAGCCTCCATTAATTAATTTTTCATTAATTAAAAATCTCTTTCAATTATTTGATTCAAAATATCTTCACAAAAGGTATTCTCACAAACCTCTCACACTCCTTTCAAACTTGGAAAAACATTCATATACTTATCTCATATGTTTAAGTATATTTCAAAACATTATATTTTCAATGCTTAGGACATATCCATATATGGGTTGCGAAACAATGGATCTTAAGGCTAATTAAACACTGAAGTGGAGGAGAATAGTGTTTTTCTAATTTTTATGAATCTTTTCAAAATTCTTTCAAGATTATTATTAATCAACATAGAATGAACAATCATAGATGCAAACATAGATAAGTATAAATGCATTGAAGTAAAAAGTAAAGAATTAGAGAGATCACACCATGGATTTTTATACTGGTTTGGAGCTATCCTACATCTATTCTCGTACAATTGCTTGTATAGAATTCTTTTCAAATGCCAATCATTAAACGGGCAGAAGGCAAACCCAATACAATCTCGATTTTAAGGCTACGAGACACACCCTCGTGAATTTTCAAGCTCAGGGCACACCCACTTGATTTGGATGGGCTACAAGTACACCCACTAGGATTTTCAGGCTACCATGCACATCCAATTGATTTGAACGGGCTACATTCACACCCAATTAAATACAACTAAAGTTTGATGGTTTTTCTAAAGACAATTTCCTAAGCTTTGGTTACAATGAATCCTATAGTCCCTTGGACAACACTTTAATCTTTGATTGAGAGAGAGATGATTGAAATTTGAAAGTAAATTCTAGAGAATCTATACAATGAAGATTAAATTGATTCCGGTTTGAATTTGAGAAGTTTTGAATAAATTTTCACTTAAAATTTTGGTAGAGTAAAAGGAGAGAAGATAATAAGAAAGTATTTATTGAAAATTTCATTTGAAACCTCCTATGTATAGAGAATAAATAGACATGTCCATTCACAAAGAGTTCCGACAAATAGACACTTCATTTCAAAATTTGAATTTGAAAATTGCGGCATCAAAGTCGACATATCATCTGCCTATATGTCGACATAGGCTAGTGTATTTTGAAAACTCATTTATTTTAAAATGTTTTGAAAATCATATGCTTTGTAAAATATTTTGATGCTTTATAAAATAATTTAAACATAGTTTATAAAATTTTCAGTTTAAAAAACTTTTATAAAATAATCATCAAAATCAATAACTAAGGTATTAATAGTCTCCTCATTTTTTATGATGACAACCACTAATATCCTGTATAAAATATGGTATAACTCCCCTTGAATAAGTGCAATGTATTATATATTTTACCCCTTTTGTCATCAACAAAAATAGGTGAAAAATTAAGAAAAACTAAGAAAAAGAAAGAAAACTTAAGAAAAAAAATCCCCTAACTAAAAATATATGATGATATATGATTCAAAATCAATAATTTATGTTTAAAATGGTATATATGATTATATATGATAAATGATACTATTCTACATTAAACAGGATGATATATGATAAAGTAAATTTTATTAATGTAATTTCAAACTATACAGTTTCAATACATTCAAATCAATTAAAACAAATCAATAATACAAACAATCCAAACCAACCAAATTCAATCCAAATACATACCAAGTCGTTTAAACCAAATCCTAAGAGTATTTATATATTTACATATTAAATCCAAACCTAATAACTAGACATTCCGTGGAACTTCTCCTTAACCATCGAACCCAAAGATCGGATCTGCTTTAATGACATCCCAATCTTCATTATCCTTATTAATAGTGTATTCTGGGGTTTGGATGGTTCGTCATTGATTAGGAAAGAAATCATCCATCGAATAGCATCAAAATGCTTGTCTTGTTCCTTTATCATCTGCATTTGACTCAATTCTATGTCCCTTTGATTTTTGAGGATAAAAGAGAGAATATCTTTGAAGGACTGAAGAGTTTGTTCAGGATTTTCACATAATTTTTTATGTGAAGAAGACATATTTATAAAAATATGTTTGAGAATGAAAATAGAGTATAGAATATTGAATGAGTTTTCTGGAAGAAATAGGCTTATATAAGAGTAGAAAGTCATTTAAAATGAATGGATGGATGGTAGTTATTTTTGTTTTGAAATTTAAATTTTTTGCTTTCTGGCCGTTATATGTCGACATATCACTACTATGTATGTAGACATACATACCAATATTTTCAAACTTAATTTTTTTTGTTTTAGCTTTTGTTTTTATCTTATACTATTATATATTTATAACTTAGAGGGGCTAATACATAATATAGAACACTAATATATACTTTTTATTACTTAGAATTTGAAGGATACATGGATTTCATTTGAAATAAAGGAAAATACCTAAGAACAACATGAATTTTAAACTAAAAACACACAGTACAAAGCTAGAGAAAACAAGTAAACGACTAGATAGATTTAGAAGGGTGTAGATGATGATGATGATGATGATAAAGGGCCACAAGTTTGCTACTGATCTTTCCAAAGTATTTATCCACTTTATTGGAAAGAGAAGTGAACTTCTTACTAAATGATCACTTAAGCTTCTTTTGGTTCTTAAGAAGCTTTTCTTGGTTTCTAATGATCTCTTTGTTGGAGTGATAGAATGGTTAGTCAAAACTTTCTAAGGAAGTTTCCATTTCTTTCTTCTCCTCCTCCTCCTCTTCTTCCACTTTCATTTCATCTTTTTCTTCCTCCTTTTCTTATTGAATATCTTGTTCTTCTTCCTATGTTAACCTCTGCTCTTTTTCGGGAAGAGTCTCATAAGGTTCGAAAAATGGTGGAATGTGGATAAAAGAGATATTTGCTTTGTCGAAATTTTTCGAGGAATGGATTTTTCTCCTCTTGAATGGACACCAAATATAAGAAATTCTAGTAAGATACACACCATGAAAGATTGTGTTCTCATGTCTAGAAATGTTTTTTGAACAAAGTCATCTAAAATGATTTGTGCTCAATTTATGTTGTAGCGACCATAAATAGCAAAAGGAGCTTTGAAAACTTTTTGAGTAGGGTTATTATAATTACCCATCCTCGGACGAATACTTTGATGTAAAATGAGACTCATAAGTCTCGATTTTGGTCGAAGATTCTTATGCTTAAATTCAAAATCTTCAACACTTTCGAAAATGTCGTGAGGAACATCACGATTTTGTATACCAATTTGAAAAGTGGAGAAGTCAATTCCATTAGATTTGCACCCAAGAATACGACCCAAAATTTCACAATTTAAAATTATTTGAGTACCACTAACACTACTCCAAACCTGACCTTCTTCTCCTTGAATTTTCCATTTAAATTTGCATAAAACATTTTGACCAAATTGGGGTAACAAACAAAATCATTTTAAGAAGATTCAATCAAGCCAAGAATAGTATTTTCAAAAAGGAGGTCATGTAAACCATAAGAAGAAAAAACTTCTAATTTAGCAAACCTTCCGATAGAAACTTTTCTGGAAATAGTATATTCCATATAGGCTTAAATTACATCTTTCTCATTGAAGAGAAAGCCTTTTGCTTTCTTAGAGAGCCTAATGGTTTTTGGGTTTTGACTAGAGGAAGCCAGTTTGAGTTTTTGAAGAGATAAGAGAGTGAAATGATATTTGAATTTTGAAATAACGAGAATGAAATGATAGGATGGAGATGGAGTAAATAAGTAGAGAATCAAAGAACATATTCTCTAATCAAAAATGCATGTTTTCAGAACATAGGAGTAAGTTTAAAGTGGAGGGAAGTTCAAATTTTGAATTTGAAATGAAATTTCAAATTTCATTTTTCTATTACATATGTCGGCATATAGGTGGGGCATATGTTCAAAACTAAACTTTGGACAAAATATTCCTATATACCTACATATCTGTATATATATATATATCTAATTATCCTAATATTATTATTAATTTATAGGTTATTCTTATCAATCAAAAGCAACAAAAATATTTAAAATGTAAAGCATACCGATTTTTGCTACTTTTTATTGATAGTTTCGACTAATCTGTTGTTGACGTGAAACACATATTCATATTTTCAGTATCAGGTTCATTGTTGCTAGAGGAAGTGTCTAAATCATCCAAGGTTGTTGTATAAGTCCTTGTTCCTTTTCTAGATGAATCATTTGCTGGTGAGATCTTTGATTTATTCGGATGTGGGCAGTCTCTCTGAAAATGACTAGGTTCTTCACAGTTGAAGCATCTAGTTGCAGTTTCGGTTCCATTGATCTTGTTTTCAAGTTTTCGAAATTTATTCATATTTCTATACCTCAATTTTTTTTTGAAATTTCTGGTCATGAAAGCAATTTCTTCGTCATTGTCATCGTCAGAATCCTGATCGTCATTTACTATATTTAAAGTAATGGATTTCTTTTCTGTTGCCTTGATTTTCCTTCTAACATGCATTAGTGCTTCATAGGACATTAAATTTCCTATCAACTCTTCAATTTTTAGAGTACTAATATCATTAGCCTCTTCTATTGCTTGTGTCTTTTGACCCACTCTAAAGAGAGTGAATTGAGGATTTTCCAAATTGATCCTCTTTAGAAATTTTTTTCCGTAATGCAACTAATGAATGCACTATATCTTGAAATCTATAGTACATGTCAGAAATGGACTCATTTGGATTCATTTTAAATAATTGAAACTGATTAGTTAACATGAAAATTTTAGTCTGTTTTACTTTACTAGTGCCCTCATATGTAACTTGTAGCGTTCTCCAAATTTCATATGCAGACTTAAATAGACACTCTATTAAATTCAGTCTTATCTAGTGAACAAAATAGAATATTCATGGCTTTATAATTATTTTGTGCAAGTGTCTTTTGATCAACAGTCCATTGTGAAAAATCAATTTGTGATTCAGTATACTCATTTTATGTAACATTCCAAATATCTAAACCATTTGATTGTAAATAGATCTTCATCCCACATGACCAATAACTGTAATTACTCCCATTAAAAAGTGAGGGTCTAGCAGTAGATTGTCCTTCAACAAAAGTGTTAACAAATGTACTAACAGTGTTGTTAGCCACCAAATCTTTAAAAAAAATCAAATTATGAATTTTTTAGAACCTAAGGCTCCAATACCAAGTGCGGGCTGCGAAATTATGGATCTTAAGGCTAATTAAACATTAGAGGGGCGTAAATAGTGTTTTCTAAATCTTATGAATCTTTTTAAAATTGTTTCAAGTAATTATTAATCAACACAGAATGAACAATCACAAATAAGTATAAATACAATAAAGTAAAAAGTAGAGAATTAGAGAGATCATACAAGGGATTTTTATGCTGGTTCAGAGTTATCCTATATCCAATCCCACACAATCGCTTGTACATATTTCTTTTTCAAATGCCAATCTTTAAACAGAAAGAAGGTAGACCCAGTACAATCTCGATTTCAAGGTTATGGGACACTCCCTCTCGAATTTCCGGGCTCAAGGTACACACACTTGATTTGAACGGGCTACAAGCACACCCACTTGATTTTCGGGCTACCATGCACACCCAATTGACTTGGATGGGCTACAATCACACCAAGAAAATAAAACTAAAGTTTAATGGTTTTCCAAAGACAATTTCTTGATCTTTGGTTATAATGAATCATATAGCCACTTGGATAGAACTTTGATCTTTGATTGAGAGAGAGATGATTGAAATTAGAAAGTAATAGTAGAGAATCAATATAATGAAGATTGAATTAATTCTGGTTTGAATTTGAGAAGTTTTGAATAAATTTTCACTTGAAATTTTGGCAGAGTGAGAAATAAGTAGATAATAAGAAAGCGGTTATTGAAAAATTTGTTTGAAACCCCATATATATAGAGAATAAACAGACATGTCTATTCGCGAAGAGTTACGATGAATAGACACTTCATTTTAAAATTTGAAATTTGAAAATTACGGTATATATGTCGACGTAGGCTAGTGTATTTTGGAAACTTTTTTATTTTAATTTTTTTGAAAATCATATGATTTGTAAAATATTTTGATACTTCGTAAAATAATTTAAACATAGTTTTTATACATTTTAAACTCTAAAAAACTTTTATAAAATACTTTTAAGTACATTTTAAAAATATACTTTGTTTTAAAAATAAAGAATAAGAAAATGAGAAGATATGGATCAAAGATTACTAACAGGGACTTTAACAATATTCTATGACTCTATGTACTATACCATAGTCTTGAGATCTTCGTATCTTGATTATTATATTCATGAGAATTCTTGTCCATTCTTTGAGTCTTTATACTGTATAGTCTTCGAATCAATACTTGTGTAATATCCTGCACTATATACTATATAACTTAACAAAACATTAGTATCCATATTTTATATGAATGTATTATTGTTATTAAGATTCTAATCATCAGGTATTAGCACCATATACTTATCTCGATGGTATAAATATATTAACAAAACTTAAGGAAGATTTTCTCTTTCCCAAAATCATAATTAAATGGGTCAAAATAAAATATTTCTTTCTATAAACCAAACCACTATCCTTTGGTGTTAAGTATGAAAAAGAATGTTTCCATACCACCAGAACTAAGAAAGATTAATTATTAAAATCAAATCTCATTCCTTTTATGAAGTTCCCTTTTTATAAGCCTATTAATATTTACCAACCCCTTTATAAATCATCAAATTTTTTTATAAACCTTCTTTTAAACATTTCTAAAATGATCTATAAACTCCTTATAAAACTCCTTTACCAAATATCATTTGTAATCTCCTTTACAAAATATCATTTATAAATCTTCTTTAATAAATCCTTTTTACTAAGTACAATCCTTTTTATAAAACAATTTATCATTTAACCACTTTTACTCAATTAATTAATTACTTTTAAACATAGTAATAATTAATTAATTTTAAAACATCATTAGTAAAATAAGCAATTAACTCTAAACACATCGTTAATAAAATAATTAATTAACTTTAAACAAAACTAAACCAATTAACTACTTTAAAAATAACATTAGTAGTTTAATAACTTAAAATATCATTATTAATATAATTAAATAACTTTAAACATCTTTAATAAAATAATTAGTTAACTTACTTTAAAACATCATTTATAAACACTTATCCCCAAATTGTTATAAAATTGGAGTCAATATAAATCCATAACTTTACAAATTCGAAAAGAGGCTCAACAACTATAATTGTACTAAATAAGTTACCATTTAATTCAATTTTACTTTTCAAGTCGCATAACTAGTATTTACATAAACAACATGTATGTAAATCAAATTCATAATTAACTATCCAAAGTCAATGTGTCATATAAATCACCTAGCATAAAATTAAACGTCCAAATTAAGTTAATAGCAGAACGGGAATTTATTCCGCTAAATAGATGTCATTAATAATCTATTCCATTTAATGATAGCAGGACGGTGTTTTATTCTACTAATACATGTCATCAATAACCCAAGTAAATAAATTGAACAGAACGGTGTCATATTTGGCCAAATAGATATCACTAATTGATACCCGCTATTCTAATCCGGCTATATTGAACTGATTGGGCAAGATAGATTTGAATGTTATCAAGTCAGATGACCTCAAAGTAATGATTATGGGACCCTAAAAGTAAAGTACAGATGATTCTATAAAGCCAAAATTGGATGGAATTGGTAGATAAATAATTCAGGATACTTGGAGTATGCGATATAGCTTAGTCAAGTGAAGGGATAAGCATGGCTTGGCAACTTCATGGGAATTGGCATGATTGGCTGAATAAGGGATCTACATGGTTAAGCAAGTAAGGGATCGACATGATTGAATAAATAAGGGATCCACGTAGTTGAATGAGGATGGATTTGCATGGTCAAGTGAAAAGGGGGTCTGCATGGTTTGTTGACTCGGATTGGCATACTTTAGCTCATAGAGTAGGGCTCGGCATATCTTATGAAAGGAGATGGATGGGCATACTTAGGTCCAACAAAGAGGGTTTGGCATGTTCAATTTAGAGGGTTCGCAGTGCTTCATTGGAGAAGATGGGTCGGCATACATCAAAGACTAAATACATTCTTGCATTCGACAATCAATAACTTGAGCTCCAGTGGTCCAAATGACATGATATTTGAAGAGCCAATATGTTTGCGCCAAAATTGGTCACAAACACTCAATTGTCGATGAAAGCACCAGTTCACAAACACAGATTACAGATAACAAGTATGTAGAGAATTAAAAATGAAGAACACTCAAAAAATTAAAAGGAAAGCAGTAAAGAACACAGAGTTTATAGTGGTTCGGCAATCCGGCCTACATCCACTTTGAAGTTGATGATTTTATTGATGTTTGCTTGCTGACTACAACGAGTTACAACTGATTACAACAACAAATTTCAAGTACAATGATGGTTCCTGCAGAGTCTGGACGTAGAAGAATCAAAAAGTCCCTTTTCTATAGGTTCGGGCGGCTATTTATAGGCGTAGGTTACAAATATCTCACTCAGAACTCGGAAGACCTCTTATGGCACATGGGTGGGCCCACGCAATCGATCCCATGCGGTGTGCGATCGATCTATGATTTCGTAGCATTTGGACTTGTAGATTTTGAGTTATGATCGATGCAAGTTTGAATTTATTAAAGGCTGCTGAATTCGCATCGATATGCTTCGCATCGCTCTGTTCGTATCGATCACAGCTGTTCTGTTTGTATCGATCGCAGCTGTTCTGTTCGTATCGATCGCAGCTGCTCTGTTCGTATCGATCGCAGCTGCTCTGTTCGTATCGATCGCACCTTGAGCATACGAACTCCGATTGACTTGAAATTTGAAATGTATCATTTCCTATCCCTATTCATCATCCCCAATCAATCTCGCCTTGATCTGAGCTCGGTCAAATTTTGACGATATCGATCGTAGCCTTGTTTCCAATCGATCTCTAATACTGGTTTCCATTCTTTTTAGCCTATTTGTTGATATCCCGGCCTTGACCAAAAGGCGGGATAACATTTGCCCCCCAAAACATGTCTTGTGGTAAGAAGGCGTGTTTTGAATAGCTCCGAATCCAACATCCAATGTCTATATTCCATTCATAGCCATACCATCCGATTCATAATCCACCCTATTACCAAACCATCCTTCCGAGTGCTATAGCCATATCCAAGTCTGTGACTGCTCCGAGTCAATGTCCGATTCAAAGTCCAGTAACCAAATGCTTGACCTTTTCGGGCCGATATCCGAATCCGAGACCACTCCGGATCCATGTCCAATCCTGGCCTCGACTCTCCAGTCAAGGGCTTAACCTGTGATTATGTTTCTCCGACCTCGACTTTTAGGTCGAGGACTTTTATATTCTCCGGCCTCGACTCTCCGGTCGAGAACTTTTATATTCTCCGGCCTCGGCTCTCCGGCCAAGGACTTTTATATTCTCCGGCCTTGACTCTCCGGTCGAGGACTTTTTATATTCTCCGGCCTCGGCTCTCCGGCCAAGGACTTTTATATTCTCCGGCCTTGACTCTCCGGTCAAGGACTTTTATATTCCCCGGCCAAGGACTTTTATATTCTCTAGCCTCGACTCTTCGGTCGAGGACTTTTATATTCTCCGGCCTCGGCTCTCCGGCAAGGACTTTTATATTCTCCGGCCTCAACTCTCTAGTTGACGACTTTTATATTGTGTTTGTAACGGTCCTGACTCGGCCTTCGAAAATCGACACCCGTACTTCACAAGTACTCGAATGCCGCATATTCAAACGCCGAATCTGGCTCGCCGGAGCTTATAACAACATTAAGTATAACAACACGGCGGAAGAAAGAAATGAATGATATCATATACATCACAAATGATACAATATCCAGAATATGATATACAACAATGATATCTATACGATACAAGAATATCATAGACAAATAATAATGTTTCAGCGGAAACAACAGAAGTGATACTCCAAATGATCTTTAAAAGAGAGTGAGTCCAACAACTCCAACATCAAGCTCGAACCACCATCACGTTTCACAAAGAGAAGCAAGGTCAGTCGTCCATGAACTCCAAAAACTGAACTAGCTCCAACTAATCTACTAAACCTGACTATCTGAAAAACCCAACTCTAGACTGCCCGTGTGGAAAATTGTGGGCACCCAGAGTTTAGGAAGGGAACAATAAACTCTGGGTCAGTCATGGGACTGGTATGAGCAACAAAAATAGTTTATCTTTAAAACAAACAACAAAAGAATTTTAAACATTGAAATCCGCAATGCTTTTTGGAAAATGAAACTACCAAAAGGCCTCCCGGCACACACACAATGCAATCGCACACATGGGGGAGATTTCTCCTTATGATAGTCAAACATGCTTCCTACGCAAGAAAAACTCTTTTGATATTATTACTAGTGCATAGTGTAGGAAACATTTCGAAAATATAATATTAATCTTAGCCAGCATAGGTACCATTATACTATGCCTACTATAGCTACCATTTTAAATGGCAGGTTCTACAACTAAAACCGTACTGGGTTCGTATTGTTTCTTTGGATTTTCCAACAAATGGTCAGGCTAAGGAACTTCCTATGCCACGTAGGAACGCCTTTGGAGGGACGCCCCGAGAACCTACCTGGCTCTCTACCAACACAAGGCCGGTTACCCCCTTCCCGGGTAGTAAACCTGAGATATGCCACCCCCGGTCATTTGCGACCTTTATCCGAGGCGCCTCGATCACAAAGCAACAATCACACAGTAAATGAGATTGGAGCAACCACACAGGTAAAATATCTGGGCTCCATACCATGATACCACCTTTTTCCAGAAGGAATGGACATACCCTAGGGGAGCTACCCCTGAAACCTTGCCGCATCTTTCCTGTTTCGGCCATTTCCGAGGTGTAAGGTCCGATGAGGTCTCGTCCATAAAGCTACGCTTTACACGAAAGCCATGCTTTGATCAACAAATGATCAGCAACACACAGAAGCACTTAGCATGCCACACTACCAAATTGGGAGTATATCACTGATAACCTTCCACTACATAACCTCTGAGCTCGTACGTCTCAGAGAAGGGTGTTAAGCTAAGAGAATAAGTCTCCGCCACCAAACAGAAATGTATTTGAAAGAAATCAGCTTTATATCTCAAAGTGTAATGTCAGACATAAGGCCATACAAGTCTGTTCCGAGTTCGAACAGAACCGAAGGCACTTCTAAAGAAGCCCTTGCAATCTGGGTATTCACAATCCCGATCGGATTTCCCATCACTTAGGGAATCTCTATATCGGCGCGACTCAGTGCAGAGACAATCGACGGGTTATCCTTTCATTTTTGAAAATATCCGGTCTTCACCACCGGTCTTCAAATGCAATCCATATACGACGCATCGTTATTCGAAATGGGTTATATGACACAAAGGTCCTCTCCCGGCTAAACCGAATGGTGAGCGCAATATTTAAAAACATATGGATATTGGGATTTCAATTAAGTCACAACTTATTATCCAAATTTCCTCTTTAAATGGTTTAAACAAATCACCATTTGTATCCTTTTAAACAAAAAGATTCAATTCACAAAGTTCCCCCAGTTTCACAAAGATCCATTCACAGATTTTCAAATCGATTTCCATCTCAATTGGATTAACTCATTAAATCTTTAAATCAAAGATTTAATTGATAGCTTTCAAAACAATTCCATTTCGACCTTTTATACAAAAGGTACACCTTTCCAATTTCAAAACAAAGTTCAACAATCTTTCACAAAGATTTATTCATAACTCGGAAAACCATTCTCGTTTCAAACTTGAAATTCTTTTGACACAAATTGGAAATTCAATTCTTATATGAAAGCTTCTATTATTTGAAAACAAATAGTTTTCATTTTGGAAAATCTGATTCATTGATACGAGTTAAAGTCCTTGGGTTAAATTCAAATTCTCAAAACCATACTTTTAAAATGGTTTAAATTCATATAAACACATTTATAACATCTTTTAACCATAATTTCCAAACATGGAATTCAATTCCAAATTTTGAATTCAAATTCAAATTAAATTATTTAAGTTGAAAATCTTTACCAAGTTATTCAAAATAACTTTTATCTTAAAAACTCCTTTTCAAAAGCTTTAACATTTAACCCTAATCCATTTCCAAAATCAATTGAAATTAAAATTTCAATTTCAAAATATTAAATTTAAATCATCTGTGACTTAACCGATTTTCTCGCGAAATCCATATTTGTGTGTGTATGGTGTAGTCCAGGGGTTTTACATAGTAGTGCAACATTACAAATCATCACATCATCACAGATTTAAGCAAATCAATATCGATAAGCGGTATATTCCTATAACGCTTTTCTTCCATTTACCAATTCACAAATAAATAATATATATCCATCACAGATAAAATAAATTACATTCATCACAGCTTGAATTAAAACAAATTTACATCACAAAGCATTACACAGTAGAGAATATCAAACAATTCACAGCATTCAATAGAATACAATCATCCATAAGTGAAACCAATTAAGATATCTGATTAGCTAAACCAGATCATTTGCCTATGGATAATTCCTAGTCAGGGTTAATTAATAATTAATTAACTACAAACATTTAATTAATTATTCTTTAATTAATCATTAATTACCCTTAATTTATTATACTCTAATTACATTAAGTAATTATCCTTAATTAATTACACAAATTAATTATTCTTAACCAATTACAGTAATTAACCTTTAATTACTTCATAAATTAATTAACTAAAATTAATTACATTAATCCTTAATTAATCACATTAATTAATTACTTCATAATCACTTATCATTGGTTAATTAATATAAATTAATCAACCCTTAATTACATCATTAATTATATTAATTAATGATCTCTAATTACTTCTTTAATTAATTACTCTATTTACATTAATTACATTAAGTAATTAATCTTTAATTAAATCCCATTTATTAATCACTCTTGATTAATCTTATCCAGTAATTAACTACTCTTAATTACTCATTAAATAAATTAATTACTCCTTAATTAATTATTTTTAATTAGTCCCTTACACAAAGTAATTGAATCCAAATTACTTCCATTATTAAATCATCTTCCACTAATTACATCCAGTAATTACCCTTAATTACTTCACTAAGTAATTACACTTCATTTATTACATTAAGTAATTACATTTATTAAATCATCAAGTGATTATCTTAAATTAATTAAACTTAATTAATTAACTTAAACTAATCACATTAAACTCAATTAATTACAATGAGCAATTAATTTCTTAATTACTTTTATTAAGTAATTTTACTTAAATAATTTCACAAATGATTACCTCTAATTAATTAATATAATTAATTATTAAAATTAATCACATTAATTAATTATTTAATAATCTCAAGTTAATGATCTTCATTAACTATTAACAAATCTTTAATTACTTCACCTAAGTAATTAATCTTAGATTAATCATTTTCAATTACTAGTTAATAAATCTTTAATAACCCATTAATTAATCCTAATTATTAAATTAATTAAGTTTTAACTGTAACTTAATTAATCTTTAAATTACTTTATTAATTAATCTTTAATCATTAATTTATAATCTAATCTTATCTAATTAATGATTCTTAATTAATTATTCCTAATTAATCTTAACCCTTAATTAATTAATTTAAAACCCTTAATTACTAAATTAATTATCCAAATCATTAATTAATTTAATAAATTAATTATCCATTTTAATTACCTTAATAATTTAATGAATCACAAATCATTAAATCCTAATTAACTTTAAGATAAAACTTATTCTTATTAATGATTAAATTATCATTAACAAAGCATTTAAAAACAATTTACTTTTAAATTTACTTTAAATTCCATTTTAAATTAAGATTCAAATCAAATATAAATTTAATTCTAGTAAAATTTAAAACAATTTAGAAACCTTTTAAATCACATGTTAAAGACATACTTATCTTAAAAAAGAAATTTAAAAGAGTTTTAAATCCAAATTCCATTTAAATTCAAATCACTTTAAAATACACTTTAAACATTTTTAAAGTTGTTAAAACAATTTAAATTTTATAAAACTTTATTTATTTCAAAACTAGGATTCAAATTTAATTTGAATCCATACTCTAAAATTGATTTAAACTTTGTTTAAATCCCGCTTTCAAATTTAAACACACTTTAAATTTGAAAACCTGACAGGTTTCCAAAACCTGTAACATAACAAATTATACCCGAGACCATCCCCAAATGCTTCGAGCCGAACTCCCCAAAACTTCGGGCAACTCACACAAACTACTCGAGAAAACTCGAGTACCCATCTTCCTCAAAATCAAACTTCACCAGGAACAAAAATACACCGTGCACATGCACGGTGGCTCCGACCACTCCTGATCAACGTCGCAACCTTCCCAAAGTCGGTGACGACACCCTCAGACCGTCCAAACTCCAACTCCTTCGATTCTCACTCGAAATTGAATTCGAGTATCTCAGAACCAAAACCTGGAACCACAGACCCACCTGAATCACCCTCGAACCCGCAACGCCGATCACCGGAACACAAGAAACTCTGGCCACACCTCCCCAAACCTTCCATGCTGCCTTCCACCAAGTCTCGTGCCGCTCGATCACCTGGAGACGATGCAGTGACCTCAAATCTGACCTCAACCGAAACTAGGTTTAAAACCTAGTTCGACCTACCGCCGCCGCCATGGCGAACAGTCGCCACTCTCTCCATTTTTCCAAACATCCCTGATCGCCACCCTAGCCTTGACAGAAACCCAGACTTCCCCGATCACTTAGATCATCAGAAAATACTAAAAAACCCATTTCTGGTCATATCCAAAATGCACATTCATCTTAACACTAAAAATTGTGATTTTAGTTTTAGAAATCTTAACTTTCAAGGTGGATTCGAGTTATAATCCTAAAACAACAAATTACAATGATCGATTTAACATGATTTTAAGAATTCCACTGTCTTTTCATTTTTTTTCCAGTAAAATATCCAAATATTTTACTTAACTTCATTTTTAAGTTTTAATCTATGACCAAACAAACATTTCTTGTTTGAAAACTAAGTCATAATAGAGATCAGAGGAAGAGAGAATGGATTTCGAACTAAATTTAAACTCTGTAATATGAAAACAGGGAAGATGAATACAAACAGACATACACACATGAATACATTCATATATACAGAATTACACACTTATATATACACATGCAGGGCATCATCATCACAAAGATTTCAAAAGCAACAACCATTAACTTACTTAAACTTTTAATAAAAATAATGTTTACTCACAGTGATTTCCAGACGTGAACAGAGTTTTCTTTTATGCTTGAAATAGGCTTGTGAAAATTTGCAAGTTGAAACCTTTTCTTTTGATCTCTGGCTTATTTTGATTGTGTTGTTGTTTTAATTGAAGTTTTGTTTCAATTTGAGATGATAATTACTTTAGATTACTCTCAGCTTTGATGGACGAATTGATGAATAGATTGATACATATAAAAAGAAGTTTATAGGATATAATAGGTTTTTGTACAATATAGGGTGATATATTTTTTCCTCTCTAGTACAACATAGGCAGAGATATTTTTCCAAATGGTGGCTGAGGCGATTTTTTGTAGTGACTTGTTTTATTTTCATGTGTACATACTTATCTTCATTTGCAAGCCAAAGAGATTTATATTTTTTTCTTCCTTTGTTCATACTTATCCATATTTATTCATATTTAAATGTATTTTGTTTTGCTTTAATTTTATTATTTTGTAATATAAATGAATTTCTATATTTAAATATGTTGTTTAAAATTTAGCTAATGTTTTACTTTATATTTTACATAGTTTATTAACATGTTGTTTGTATTTATTTATGTATTTATTTTATTTTATTTTTATAATTTATCTTATATATATTAATTTCTAACTTATACATTTATTATACTTATGTAAATTTCATAGTTTCTAGTGTTGAGATATATATATATATATATATATTTTATAAGTATTTTATTTTACTTCGTATATTTATTCCTATTTTAACTTAAAATTTAAATTCAATATATATATAAATTCAAACTTATTTATGCACATATACATATATATTCACATATATATACAAGATTTAAATTCAAATGATTTAACACATATTCTATTTGAATTTAGAGAACTTACATTTGTTTACCAATAAATTTCACAGTTTTTTTATTTAAAAATTAAATTAATTATCAATTTAAACTTATTTACAATCCGGGATCGTTACAGGTTCCCCCCCCCCCTTAAGAAATTTCGTCCTCGAAATTTGCTAGGGAGACACAAGGATAGATGAAGAATATTTCATTAAATCAAACTAAGCATCTATTCTGCATTTGGCTTACCAAATCAGAATATCAATAATAGATAAGAGAACGAATCTTTTTAATTTTTTACAAGATACTCGGGTTATCCAGATCTACGAAATATGCGGTGGCATTGGTTAGTCCGAAGGGATAACTAACCATTCATAGAATATATTGGGACCCAAAAATAAACAGATATATGGATACAATTCCAAAACTTTTAGTTTAGAAACCAAATTATACCTATCAACCATAGCAACCAAAGCAACCAATTCATTCAAACAAATAATTCTGGCCTATTTGGAGTTTATGACCCATGCAAATATATCAAATCTTCTTCCTAGATCTACCAGGAACCATCAAAGAATTGAGAAGAGATGTTGAACAAAAGAGATTGATAGAGAAAAAATTGTTTCCTTGTTGTTACAGGGTATTGACTAATTCGTGGTGGTATTCCCCTGTCCCCTATCTCATCCTCTTCTTGCACTCATACTCACTATCAGTGAATAGTAAGAGAAATTATTGAGACATACGGACGGATATCTTAGGGATACTCATTTTAAGGTATACTTCACCCTATCTCTAATGAGCTACTTAATGTGTTATACTCCTGAGCTAAAGTTCAACCTTAGCTCTGATACCAAATGTAACGGTCCTGACTCGGCCTTCGAAAATCGACACCCGTACTTCACAAGTACTCGAATGCCGCAGATTCAAACGCCGAATCTGGCTCGCCGAAGCTTATAACAATATTAAGTATAACAACACAGCGGAAGAAAGAAATGAATGATATCATATACATCACAAATGATAAAATATCCAGAATATGATATACAACAATGATATCTATACGATACAAGAATATCAGAGACAAATAATAATGTTTCAGCGGAAACAACATAAGTGATACTCCAAATGATCTTTAAAAGAGAGTGAGTCCAACAACTCCAACATCAAGCTCGAACCACCATCACGTTTCACAAAGAGAAGCAAGGTCAGTCGTCCATGAACTCCAAAAGCTGAACTAGCTCCAACTAATCTACTAAACCTGACTATTTGAAAAACCCAACTCTAGACTGCCCATGTGGAAAATTGTGGGCACCCAGAGTTTAGGAAGGGAACAATAAACTCCGGGTCAGTCATGAGACTGGTATGAGCAACAAAAATAGTTTATCTTTAAAACAAACAACAAAAGAATTTTAAACATTGAAATCCACAATGCTTTTTGGAAAATGAAACTACCATAAGGCCTCCCGGCACACACACAATGCAATCGCACACATGGGGGAGATTTCTCCTTATGATAGTCAAACATGCTTCCTACGCAAGAAAAACTCTTTTGATATTATTACTAGTGCATAGTGTAGGAAACATTTCGAAAATATAATATTAATCTTAGCCAGCATAGGTACCATTGTACTATGCCTACTATAGCTACCATTTTAAATGGCAGGTTCTACAACTAAAACTGTACTGGGTTCGTATTGTTTCTTTGGATTTTCCAACAAATGGTCAGGCTAAGGAACTTCCTATGCCACGTAGGATCGCCTCTGGAGGGACGCCCCGAGAACCTACCTGGCTTTCTACCAACACAAGGCCAGTTACCCCCTTCCCGGGTAGTAAACCTGAGATATGCCACCCCCGGTTGTTTGCGACCTTTATCCGAGGCGCCTCGATCACAAAGCAACAATCACACAGTAAATGAGATTGGAGCAACCACACAGGTAAAATATCTGGGCTCCATACCATGATACCACCTTTTTCCAGAAGGAATGGACATACCCTAGCGGAGCTACCCCTGAAACCTTGCCGCATCTTTCCTGTTTCGACCATTTCCGGGGTGTAAGGTCCGATGAGGTCTCGTCCATAAAGCTACGCTTTACACGAAAGCCATGCTTTGATCAACAAATGATCAGCAACACACAGCAGCACTTAGCATGCCACACTACCAAATTGGGAGTATATCACTGGTAACCTTCCACTACATAACCTCTGAGCTCGTACGTCTCAGAGAAGGGTCTTAAGCTAAGAGAATAAATCTCCACCACCAAACAGAAATGTATTTGAAAGAAATCAGCTTTATATCTCAAAGTGTAATGTCAGACATACGGCCATACAAGTCTGTTCCGGGTTCGAACAGAATCAAAGGCACTTCTAAAGAAGCCCTTGCAATCCGGGTATTCACAATCCTGATCGGATTTCCCATCACTTAGGGAATCTCTATATCGGCGCGACTCAGTGCAGAGACAATCGACGGGTTATCCTTTCATTTTTGAAAATATCCGGTCTTCACCACCGGTCTTCAAATGCAATCCATATACGACGTATCGTTATTCGAAATGGGTTATATGACACAAAGGTCCTCTCCCGGCTAAACCGAATGGTGAGCGCAATATTTAAAAACATATGGATATTGGGATTTCAATTAAGTCACAACTTATTATCCAAATTTCCTCTTTAAATGGTTTAAACAAATCACCATTTTTATCCTTTTAAACAAAAAGATTCAATTCACAAAGTTCACCCAGTTTCACAAAGATCCATTCACAGATTTTCAAATCGATTTCCATCTCAATTGGATTAACTCATTAAATCTTTAAATCAAAGATTTAATTGATAGCTTTCAAAACAATTCCATTTCGACCTTTTATACAAAAGGTACACCTTTCCAATTTCAAAACAAAGTTCAATAATCTTTCACAAAGATTTATTCATAACTCGGAAAACCATTCTCATTTCAAACTTGAAATTCTTTTGACACAAATTGGAAATTCATTCCTTATATGAAAGCTTCTATTATTTGAAAACAAATATTTTCATTTCGGAAAATCTGATTCATTTATACGAGTTAAAGTCCTTGGGTTAAATTCAAATTCTCAAAACCATACTTTTAAAATGGTTTAAATTTATATAAACACATTTATAACATCTTTCAACCATAATTTCCAAACATGGAATTCAATTCCAAATTTTGAATTCAAATTCAAATTAAATTATTTAAGTTGAAAAACTATACCAAGTTATTCAAAATAACTTTTATCTTAAAAACTCCTTTTCAAAAGTATTAACATTTAACCCAAATGCATTTCCAAAATCAATTGAAATTAAAATTTCAATTTCAAAATATTAAATTTAAATCATCTGTGACTTAACCGATTTTCTCGTGAAATCCATATTTGTGTGTGTATGGTGTAGTCCAGGGATTTTACATAGTAGTTCAACATTACAAATCATCACATCATCACAGATTTAAGCATATCAATATCGATAAGCGGTATATTCCTATAACGCTTTTCTTCCATTTACCAATTCACAAATAAATAATATATATCCATCACAGATAAAATAAATTACATTCATCACAGCTTGAATTAAAACAAATTTACATCACAAAGCATTACACAGTAGAGAATATCAAACAATTCACAGCATTCAATAGAATACAATCATCCATAAGGGAAACCAATTAAGATATCTGATTAGCTAAACCAGATCATTTGCCTATGGATAATTCCTAGTCAGGGTTAATTAATAATTAATTAACTACAAACATTTAATTAATTATTCTTTAATTAATCATTAATTACCCTTGATTAATTATACTCTAATTACATTAAGTAATTATCTTTAATTAATTACACAAATTAATTATTCTTAACCAATTACAGTAATTAACCTTTAATTACTTCATAAATTAATTAACTAAAACTAATTACATTAATCCTTAATTAATCACATTAATTAATTACTTCATAATCACTTATCGTTGGTTAATTAATCTAAATTAATCAACCCTTAATTACATCATTAATTATATTAATTAATGATCTCTAATTACTTCTTTAATTAATTACTCTATTTACATTAATTACATTAAGTAATTAATCTTTAATTAAACCCCATTTATTAACCACCCTTGATTAATCTTATCCAGTAATTAACTACTCTTAATTACTCATTAAATAAATTAATTACTCCTTAATTAATTATCTTTAATTAGTCCCTTACACAAAGTAATTGAATCCAAATTACTTCCATTATTAAATCATCTTCCACTAATTACATCCAGTAATTACCCTTAATTACTTCACTAAGTAATTACACTTCATTTATTACATTAAGTAATTACATTTATTAAATCATCAAGTGATTATCTTAAATTAATTAAACTTAATTAATTAACTTAAACTAATCACATTAAATTCAATTAATTACAATGAGCAATTAATTTCTTAATTACTTTTATTAAGTAATTTTACTTAAATAATTTCACAAATGATTACCTCTAATTAATTAATATAATTAATTATTAAAATTAATCACATTAATTAATTATTTAATAATCTCAAGTTAATGATCTTCATTAACTATTAACAAATCTTTAATTACTTCACCTAAGTAATTAATCTTAGATTAATCATTTTTAATTACTAGTTAATAAATCTTTAATAACCCATTAATTAATCCTAATTATTTAATTAATTAAGTTTTAATTGTAACTTAATTAATCTTTAAATTACTTGATTAATTAATCTTTAATCATTAATTTATAATCTAATCTTATCTAATTAATGATTCTTAATTAATTATTCCTAATTAATCTTAACCCTTAATTAATTAATTTAAAACCCTTAATTACTAAATTAATTATCCAAATCATTAATTAATTTAATAAATTAATTATCCATTTTAATTACCTTAATAATTTAATGAATCACAAATCATTAAATCCTAATTAACTTTAAGATAAAACTTATTCTTATTAATGATTAAATTATCATTAACAAAGCATTTAAAAACAATTTACTTTTAAATTTACTTTGAATTCCATTTTAAATTAAGATTCAAATCAAATATAAATTTAATTCTAGCAAAATTTAAAACAATTTAGAAACCATTTAAATCACATGTTAAAGACATACTTATCTTAAAAAAGATATTTAAAAGAGTTTTAAATCCAAATTCCATTTAAATTCAAATCACTTTAAAATACACTTTAAACATTTTTAAAGTTGTTAAAACAATTTAAATTTTATAAAACTTTATTTATTTCAAAACTAGGATTCAAATTTAATTTGAATCCATACTCTAAAATTGATTTAAACTTTGTTTAAATCCCGCTTTCAAATTTAAACACACTTTAAATTTGAAAACCTGATAGGTTTCCAAAACCTATAACATAACAAATTATACCCGAGACCATCCCCAAATGCTTCGAGCCGAACTCCCCAAAACTTCGGGCAACTCACACAAACTACTCGAGAAAACTCGAGTACCCATCTTCCTCAAAATCAAACTTCACCAGGAACAAAAATACACCGTGCACATGCACGGTGGCTCCGACCACTCCTGATCAACGTCGCAACCTTCCCAAAGTCGGTGACGACACCCTCAGACCATCCAAACTCCAACTCCTTCGATTCTCACTCGAAATTGAATTCGAGTATCTCAGAACCAAAACCTAGAACCACAGACCCACCTGAATCACCCTCGAACTCGCAACGTCGATCAGCGGAACACCAGAAACTCTGGCCACACCCCCCCAAACCTTCCATGCTGCCTTCCACCAAGTCTCGTGCCGCTCGATCACCTGGAGACGATGCAGTGACCTCAAATCTGACCTCAACCGAAACTAGGTTTAAAACCTAGTTCGACCTACCGCCGCCGCCACGGCGAACAGTCGCCACTCTCTCCCTTTTTCCCAACATCCCTGATCGCCACCCTAGCCATGACAGAAACCCAGACTTCCCCGATCACTTAGATCATCAGAAAATACTAAAAAACCAATTTCTGGTCATATCCAAAATGCACATTCATCTTAACACTAAAAATTGTGATTTTAGTTTTAAAAATCTTAACTTTCAAGGTGGATTCGAGTTATAATCCTAAAACAACAAATTACAATGATCGATTTAACATGATTTTAAGAATTCCACCGTCTTTTCATT
Organism: Allium fistulosum; assembly: GCA_030737815.1. Lineage (NCBI taxonomy): Eukaryota > Viridiplantae > Streptophyta > Magnoliopsida > Asparagales > Amaryllidaceae > Allium > Allium fistulosum. The sequence goes on from CM060904.1 coordinate 862,656,278, forward strand.
TTTTTTTTCCAATTAAATATCCAAATATTTTACTTAACTTCATTTTTAAGTTTTAATCTATGACCAAACAAACATTTCTTGTTTGAAAACTAAGTCATAATAGAGATCAGAGGAAGAGAGAATGGATTTCGAACTAAATTTAAACTCTGTAATATGAAAACAGGGAAGATGAATACAAACAGACATACACACATGAATACATTCATATATACAGAATTACACACTTATATATACACATGCAGGGCATCATCATCACAAAGATTTCACAAGCAACAACCATTAACTTACTTAAACTTTTAATAAAAATAATGTTTACTCACAGTGATTTCCAGACGTGAACAGAGTTTTCTTTTATGCTTGAAACAGGATTGTGAAAATTTGCAAGTTGAAACCTTTTCTTTTGATCTCTGGCTTATTTTGATTGTGTTGTTGTTTTAATTGAAGTTTTGTTTCAATTTGAGATGATAATTACTTTAGATTACTCTCAGCTTTGATGGACGAATTGATGAATAGATTGATACATATAAAAAGAAGTTTATAGGATATAATAGGTTTTTGTACAATATAGGGTGATATATTTTTTCCTCTCTAGTACAACATAGGCAGAGATATTTTTCCAAATGGTGGCTGACGCGATTTTTTGTAGTGGCTTGTTTTATTTTCATGTGTACATACTTATCTTCATTTGCAAGCAAAAGAGATTTATATTTTTTTCTTCCTTTGTTCATACTTATCCATATTTATTCATATTTAAATGTATTTTGTTTTGCTTTAATTTTATTATTTTGTAATATAAATGAATTTCTATATTTAAATATGTTGTTTAAAATTTAGCTAATGTTTTACTTTATATTTTACATAGTTTATTAACATGTTGTTTGTATTTATTTATGTATTTACTTATGTATTTATTTTATTTTTATAATTTATCTTATATATATTAATTTCTAACTTATACATTTATTATACTTATGTAAATTTCATAGTTTCTATTGTAGAGATATATATATATATATTGTAAGTATTTTATTTTACTTCATATATTTATTCCTATTTTAACTTAAAATTTAAATTCAATATATATATATATATATATATAAATTCAAACTTGTTTATGCACATATACATATATATTCACATATATATACAAGATTTAAATTCAAATGATTTAACACATATTCTATTTGAATTTAGAGAACTTACATTTGTTTACCAATAAATTTCACAGTTTTTTTATTTAAAAATTAAATTAATTATCAATTTAAACTTATTTATAATCCGGTATCGTTACAGGTTCCCCCCCTTAAGAAATTTCGTCCTCGAAATTTGCTAGGGAGACACAAGGATAGATGAAGAATATTTCATCAAATCAAATTAAGCATCTATTCTGCATTTGGCTTACCAAATCAGAATATCAATAATAGATACAAGAACGAATCTTTTTAATTTTTTACAAGATACTCGGGTTATCCAGATCTACGAAATATGCGGTGGCATTGGTTAGTCCGAAGGGATAACTAACCATTCATAGAATATATTGGGACCCAAAAATAAACAGATATATGGATACAATTCCAAAACTTTTAGTTTAGAAACCAAATTATACCTATCAACCATAGCAACCAAAGCAACCAATTCATTCAAACAAACAATTCTGGCCTATTTGGAGTTTATGACCCATGCAATTATATCAAATCTTCTTCCTGGATCTACCAGGAACCATCAAAGAATTGAGAATAGATGTTGAACAAAAGAGATTGATAGAGAAAAACTTGGTTCCTTGTTGTTACAGGGTATTGACTAATTCGTGGTGGTATTCCCCTGTCCCCTATCTCATCCTCTTCTTGCACTCATACTCACTATCATTGAATAGTAAGAGAAATTATTGAGGCATACGGACGGATATCTTAGGGATACTCATTTTAGGGTATACTTCACCCTATCTCTAATGAGCTACTTAATGTGTTATACTCCTGAGCTAAAGTTCAACCTTAGCTCTGATACCAAATGTAACGGTCCTGACTCGGCCATCGAAAATCGACACTCGTACTTCACAAGTACTCGAATGCCGTAGATTCAAACGTCGAATCTGGCTCGCCGGATCTTATAACAACATTAAGTATAACAACACAGCGGAAGAAAAAATGAATGATATCATATACATCACAAATGATACAATATCCAGAATATGATATACAACAATGATATCTATATAATACAAGAATATCAGAGACAAATAATAATGTTTCAGCGGAAACAACAGAAGTGATACTCCAAATGATCTTTAAAAGAGAGTGAGTCCAACAACTCCAACATCAAGCTCGAACCACCATCACGTTTCATAAAGAGAAGCAAGGTCAGTCGTCCATGAACTCCAAAACCTGAACTAGCTCCAACTAATCTACTAAACCCGACTATCTGAAAAACCCAACTCTAGACTGCCCGTGTGGAAAATGGTGGGCACCCAGAGTTTAGGAAGGGAACAATAAACTCCGGGTCAGTCATGGGATTGGTATGAGCAACAAAAATGGTTTATCTTTAAAACAAACAACAAAAGAATTTTAAACATTGAAATCTGCAATGCTTTTTGGAAAATGAAACTACCATAAGGCGTCCCGACACGCAGACAATGCAATCGCACACATGGGGGAGATTTCTCCTTATGATAGTCAAACATGCTTCCTACGCAAGAAAAACTCTTTTGATATTATTACTAGTGCATAGTGTAGGAAACATTTCGAAAATATAATATTAATCTTAGCCAGCATAGGTACCATTATACTATGCCTACTATAGCTACCATTTTAAATGGCAGGTTCTACAACTAAAACCGTACTGGGTTCGTATTGTTTCTTTGGATTTTCCAACAAATGGTCAGGCTAAGGAACTTCCTATGCCACGTAGGAATGCCTCTGGAGAGACGCCCCGAGAACCTACCTAGCTCTCTGCCAACACAAGGCCGGTTACCCCCTTCCTGGGTAGTAAACCTGAGATATGCCACCCCCGGTCGTTTGCAACCTTTATCCGAGGCGCCTCGATCACAAAGCAACAATCACACAGTAAATGAGATTGGAGCAACCACATAGGTAAAATATCTGGGCTCCATACCATGATACCACCTTTTTCCAGAAGGAATGGACATACCCTAGGGGAGCTACCCCTGAAACCTTGTCGCATCGTTCATGTTTCGACCATTTCCAGGGTGTGAGGTCCGATGAGGTCTCGTCCACAAAGCTACACTTTACACGAAAGCCATGCTTTGATCAACAAATGATCAGCAACACACAGCAGCACTTAGCATGCCACACTACCAAATTTTGAGTATATCACTAATAACCTTCAACTACATAACCTCTGAGCTTGTACGTCTTAGAGAAGGGTGTTGAGCTAAGAGAATAAATCTCCGCCACCAAACAGAAATGTATTTGAAAGAAATCAGCTTTATATCTCAAAGTGTAATGTCAGACATACGGCCATACAAGTCTATTCCGGGTTCGAACAGAACCGAATGCACTTCTAAAGAAGCCCTTGCAATCCGGGTATTCACAATCCCGATCGGATTTCCCATCACTTAGGGAATCTCTATATCGGCGCGACTCAGTGCAGAGACAATCGACGGGTTATCCTTTCATTTTCGAAAATATCCGGTCTTCACCACCGGTCTTCAAATGCAATCCATATACGATGTATCATTATTCGGAATGGGTTATATGACACAAAGGTCCTCTCCCGGCTAAACCGAATGGTGAGCGCAATATTTAAAAACATATGGATATTGGGATTTCAATTAAGTCACAACTTATTATCCAAATTTCCTCTTTAAATGGTTTAAACAAATCACCATTTTTATCTTTTTAAACAAAAAGATTCAATTCACAAAGTTCACCCAGTTTCACAAAGATCCATTCACAGATTTTCAAATCGATGTCCATCTCTACTGGATTAACTCATTAAATCTTTAACTCAAAGATTTAATTGATAGCTTTCAAAACAATTCCATTTCGACCTTTTATACAAAAGGTACACCTTTCTAATTTCAAAACAAAGTTCAACAATCTTTCACAAAGATTTATTCATAACTCGGAAAACCATTCTCATTTCAAACTTGAAATTCTTTTGACACAAATTGGAAATTCATTCCTTATATGAAAGCTACTATTATTTGAAAACAAATAGTTTTCATTTCGGAAAATCTGATTCATTTATACGAGTTAAAGTCCTTGGGTTAAATTCAAATTCTCAAAACCATACTTTTAAAATGGTTTAAATTCATATAAACACATTTATAACATCTTTCAACCATAATTTCCAAACATGGAATTCAATTCCAAATTTTGAATTCAAATTCAAATTAAATTATTTAAGTTGAAAAACTTTACCAAGTTATTCAAAATAACTTTTATCTTAAAAACTCCTTTTCAAAAGCTTTAACATCTAACCCAAATCCATTTCCAAAATCAATTGAAATTAAAATTTCAATTTCAAATATTAAATTTAAATCATTTGTGACTTAACCGATTTTCTCGTGAAATCCATATTTGTGTGTGTATGGTGTAGTCCAGGGGTTTTACATAGTAGTGCAACATTACAAATCATCACATCATCACAGATTTAAGCATATCAATATCGATAAGCGGTATATTCCTATAACGCTTTTCTTCCATTTACCAATTCACAAATAAATAATATATATCCATCACAGATAAAATAAATTACATTCATCACAGCTTGAATTAAAACAAATTTACATCACAAAGCATCACACAGTAGAGAATATCAAACAATTCACAGCATTCAATATAATACAATCATCCATAAGTGAAACCAATTAAGATATCTGATTAGCTAAACCAGATCATTTGCCTATGGATAATTCCTAGTCAGGGTTAATTAATAATTAATTAACTACAAACATTTAATTAATTATTCTTTAATTAATCATTAATTACCCTTGATTAATTATACTCTAATTACATTAAGTAATTATCCTTAATTAATTACACAAATTAATTATTCTTAACCAATTACTGTAATTAACCTTTAATTACATACATTAATTAACTAAAATTAATTACATTAATCCTTAATTAATCACATTAATTAATTACTTCATAATCACTTATCATTGATTAATTAATCTAAATTAATCAACCCTTAATTACATCATTAATTATATTAATTAATGATCTCTAATTACTTCTTTAATTAATTACTCTATTTACATTAATTACATTAAGTAATTAATCTTTAATTAAACCCCATTTATTAATCACTCTTGATTAATCTTATCCAGTAATTAACTACTCTTAATTACTCATTAAATAAATAAATTACTCCTTAATTAATTATCTTTAATTAGTCCCTTACACAAAGTAATTGAATCCAAATTACTTCCATTATTAAATCATCTTCCACTAATTACATCCAGTAATTACCCTTAATTACTTCACTAAGTAATTACACTTCATTTATTACATTAAGTAATTACATTTATTAAATCATCAAGTGATTATCTTAAATTAATTAAACTTAATTAATTAACTTAAACTAATCACATTAAACTCAATTAATTACAATGAGAAATTAATTTCTTAATTACTTTTATTAAGTAATTTTACTTAAATAATTTCACAAATGATTACCTCTAATTAATTAATATAATTAATTATTAAAATTAATCACATTAATTAATTATTTCATAATCTCAAGTTAATGGTCTTCATTAACTATTAACAAATCTTTAATTACTTCACCTAAGTAATTAATCTTAAATTAATCATTTTTAATTACTAGTTAATAAATCTTTAATAACCCATTAATTAATTCTAATTATTTAATTAATTAAGTTTTAACTGTAACTTTATTAATCTTTAAATTACTTGATTAATTAATCTTTAATTATTAATTTATAATCTAATCTTATCTAATTAATGATTCTTAATTAATTATTCCTAATTAATCTTAACCCTTAATTAATTAATTTAAAACCCTTAATTACTAAATTAATTATCCAAATCATTAATTAATTTAATAAATTAATTATCCATTTTAATTACCTTAATAATTTAATGAATCACAAATCATTAAATCCTAATTAACTTTAAGATAAAACTTATTCTTATTAATGATTAAATTATCATTAACAAAGCATTTAAAAACAATTTACTTTTAAATTTACTTTAAATTCCATTTTAAATTAAGATTCAAATCAAATATAAATTTAATTCTAGCAAAATTTAAAACAATTTAGAAACCTTTTAAATCACATGTTAAAGACATACTTATCTTAAAAAAGAAATTTAAAAGAGTTTCAAATCCAAATTCAATTTAAATTCAAATCACTTTAAAATACACTTTAAACATTTTTAAAGTTGTTAAAATAATTTAAATTTTATAAAACTTTATTTATTTCAAAACTAGGATTCAAATTTGATTTGAATCCATACTCTAAAATTGATTTAAACTTTTTTTAAATCCTGCTTTCAAATTTAAACACACTTTAAATTTGAAAACCTGACAGGTTTCCAAAACCTGTAACATAACAAATTATACCCGAGACCATCCCCAAATGCTTCGAGCCGAACTCCCCAAAACTTCGGGCAACTCACACAAACTACTCGAGAAAACTCGAGTACTCATCTTCCTCAAATTCAAACTTCACCAAGAACAAAAATACACCGTGCACATGCACGGTGGCTCCGACCACTCCTGATCAACGTCGCAACCTTCCCAAGGTCGGCGATGACACCCTCAGACCATCCAAACTCCAACTCCTTCGATTCTCACTCGAAATTGAATTCGAGTATCTCAGAACCAAAACCTAGAACCACAGACCCACCTGAATCACCCTCGAACTCGCAACGTCGATCAGCGGAACACCAGAAACTCTGGCCACACCCCCCCAAACCTTCCATGCTGCCTTCCACCAAGTCTCGTGCCGCTCGATCACATGGAGACGATGCAGTGACCTCAAAACTGACCTCAACAGAAACTAGGTTTAAAACCTAGTTCGACCTACCGCCGCCGCCACGGCGAACAATCGCCACTCTCTCCATTTTTCCTAACATCCCTGATCGCCACCATAGCCTTGACAGAAACCCAGACTTCCCCGATCACTTAGATCATTAGAAAATACTAAAAAACCCATTTCTGGTCATATCCAAAATGCACATTCATCTTAACACTAAAAATTGTGATTTTAGTTTTAAAAACCTTAACTTTCAAGGTGGATTCGAGTTATAATCCTGAAACAACAAATTACAATGATTGATTTAACATGATTTTAAGAATTCCACCATCTTTTCATTTTTTTTCCAGATAAATATCCAAATATTTTACTTAACTTCATTTTTAAGTTTTAATCTATGACCAAACAAACATTTCATGTTTGAAAACTAAGTCATAATAGAGATCAGAGGAAGAGAGAATGGATTTCGAACTAAATTTAAACTCTGTAATATGAAAACAGAGAAGATGAATACAAACAGACATACACACATGAATACATTCATATATACAGAATTACACACTTATATATACACATGCAGGGCATCATCATCACAAAGATTTCACAAGTAACAACCATTAACTTACTTAAACTTTTAATAAAAATAATTTTTACTCACAGTGATTTCCAGAAGTGAACAGAGTTTTCTTTTATGCTTGAAACAGGCTTGTGAAAATTTGCAAGTTGAAACCTTTTCTTTTGATCTATGGCTTATTTTGATTGTGTTGTTGTTTTGATTGAAGTTTTGTTTCAATTTGAGATGATAATTACTTTAGATTACTCTCAGCTTTGATGGACGAATTGATGAATAGATTGATACATATAAAAAGAAGTTTACAGGATATAATAGGTTTTTGTACAATATAGGGTGATATATTTTTTCCTCTCTAGTACAACATAGGCAGAGATATTTTTCCAAATGGTGGCTGACGCGATTTTTTGTAGTGGCTTGTTTTATTTTCATGTGTACATACTTATCTTCATTTGCAAGCCAAAGAGATTTATATTTTTTTCTTCCTTTGTTCATACTTATCCATATTTATTCATATTTGAATGTATTTTGTTTTGCTTTAATTTTATTATTTTGTAATATAAATGAATTTCTATATTTAAATATGTTGTTTAAAATTTAGCTAATGTTTTACTTTATATTTTACATAGTTTATTAACATGTTGTTTGAATTTATTTATGTATTTATTTTATTTTATTTTTATAATTTATCTTATATATATTAATTTCTAACTTATACATTTATTATACTTATGTAAATTTCATAGTCTCTAGTGTTGAGATATATATATTTTGTAAGTATTTTATTTTACTTCATATATTTATTCCTATTTGAACTTAAAATTTAAATTCAATATATATATAAATTCAAACTTATTTATGCACATATGCATATATATTCACATATATATACAAGATTTAAATTCAAATGATTTAACACATATTCTATTTGAATTTAGAGAACTTAAATTTGTTTACCAAAAAATTTCACAGTTTTTTTATTTAAAAATTAAATTAATTATCAATTTAAACTTATAAAAAATCTGGGATTGTTACAGTGTTCGAGTCTATTCCGTCGCTCTCCGATGAAGGGACTCATAACTCGCGATTACTGCCCCGTCTCTCCGGTCGGGACCGTAATAGCGTGACCTATATTATTTCACTATTCCGAATCCAATCATCAAAATAAAAGTTTTTACATCCTAGGAAAATAAAATAAATGCATGTACATCCAGGGTAGAAACCAAAGTTTTCAAGAAAACGAAAAGAAAAACAGGATTTCATAGACTCGAGCAACACGGCTTTTTATCGTCCTAGAGCATGCATAGGGACCGTCCTCGATCCCGTACATGTGTAAGTGACTTAGCTGTATTACTTCAGGGTCCTATTACTTATTCAAAGCCATAAATCTATTTAGTTGATAACAAGATGATGACGTTGGCTAGACCCAGTGCCATCTTCGCTTGAGATGGACGGTGACCGCTCCTGCTCCATTGCCACAGCTCGATTCCTTACATATTATTGTAGATGACCACTTCTTACATGCTCCTCAATGATATCCTTCAAATGCCTGCAGTCGTTCGTGTTGTGTACATCCATCTCATGGAATAGACAATGCTTTCTCGATGCTCGCTCGTATTCAGAAGGTTCCCTTCTTGTCGGCCTTCGATACTGGAGGTGCCCTTAAGTATCTAAGTAAATCCTCTCCAAAGTCTCGGTCAAATCCGTGTTGGAAGTAAACTTTGAATTCCTCCATGGCCTTTTTGAAGCATTACCGTCGTTATCCACTTTCCTTTTACCTTTATCATCTTTATTTGGATCCTCCCTGGGTGGGCCTCCACCCCTTACTGCATAAGCTTCAGCCTCTCTCCCTTCTCTCTAAGCCTGCGCATCTTCTTGCCTTAGAAACCTTTCTGCTTCATGGTAGAACTCCCTGAGATCCATCGGTGGGTCTCGTTCCAAAGATATCTTGAAATCCGAATTATCCGTTATGCCTGAGACTGTTGCCATCAAAACCATCGACGGATCAGGTCGATCCACCGAAGCCACTGCCGCATTGAATCTGGTCAAGAAATCCCTGAGCGGTTCTCCTTTCCACTGCTTCATCGATGTCAAAGTCATCACATTCTTGGGTCTCACAATGTGGACCCGAAATTGCTTTATAAACTTCTCAGTTAGGTCCGTCCAATTTCCAATTAAACCGCTTTCCAGTTGTCTGAACCATAGTGCTGCTACATCTGTCAAATACAAAGGGAAGCACCGAGCCATGACTTCCTCCGATGCCCCCAATACCTCCATATGCCTCATATACCTTGTCAAGTGAACGGCAGGATCCGTTCTTCCATCATACATCTCCAGTGTTGGTAGTTTAAAATCCAGTGGGTTCCTAGCTTGCCTGATCGTAGGAGCAAAGGGACTCCAATTCACATCCTCTAAGTCTCTATTCACCAATCTGCCTCTCATGGCTCGCCTAACCATCTTTGCCAATCTATCATTGTCGCCAAGCTGCAGTCCTTGTCCGTTGCTTCCAATCTGCCCCCCGAGTTCACGAGGGATTCCTGGAATTCGCTCTCCTGGACGAGCGTCCATTCTTCTATCAACGCCATGTTGCACAGCTTCACCTGACGCTCTGCTTGGGATTGGATCAACATGCTCCGGGTGAGTGCCCCCTAGTTCTGGTGCTGCTCCTGATGGTCCTGCTCTATTCTAGATTCTGGTTGTTTCGTGCTCCCGATCCCTATCTCCAGCATCTCCTGCAATTGCGTTCCCTTGATTCTACACTCCAACTTGTCCAACTTGTCGAAGGAGGTTCTATATCATCTCCTCTTATCTTTTCAGCATTGTTTCCATCTCGTCTTTGGTGATGAAGATCGAGGCTTGATTAGCCCCCGAGGAAGCCTCTTGACTCCCTTCATGCTGACTCCTTTCAGTCCTTTGTCTTCTTGTTGATTGCCTTATCATAGCTTTCCAGATCAAAATCCTTGAGCTCTCAAATCAGAAATCCAAGCCTTGGAATCCCTGAGTTCAGTTCTCAGTGAAAGCACCAAAATGTTTGCGCCAAAATTGCTCACAAACACCCAATTGTCGATGAAAGCACCAGTTCACAATCACATATTACAGATAACAAGTATGTAGAGAATTAAAAATGAAGAACACTCAGAAAATTAAAAGGAAAGTTGTAAAGAACACAGAGTGGTTCGGCAATCCGGCCTACATCCACTTTGATGTTGATGATTTTATTGATGTTTGCTTGCTGACTACAACGAGTTACAACTGATTACAACAGCAAATTTCGAGTACAATGATGGTTCCTGCAGAGTCTGGACGTAGAAGAATCAAAAAGTCCCTTTTCTGTAGGTTCTGGGCGGCTATTTATAGGCGTAGGTTACAAATATCTCACTCAGAACTAGGAAGACCTCTTCTGGCACGTGGGTGGGCCCACGCAATCGATCCCATGCGGTGTGCGCTCGATCTGGGATCGATACGAACGAATTTCGTATCGATCGTAATTTGGTCCAATCAATTCAAGATCGATCGTAAGTATTGCTGAGGATGTACGCAAGCTTCTGTGAAAATTTCGTAGCATTTGGACTTGTAGATTTTGAGTTATGATCCATACAAGTTCGAATTTACTAAAGGCTGCTGAATTCGCATCGCTCTGTTCGTATCGATCGCAGCTGTTCTGTTCGTATCGATCGTAGCTGCTCTGTTCGTATCGATCGCAGCTGTTCTATTCTTATCGATCGTAGCTGTTCTATTCGTATCGATCGCAGCTGTTCTGTTCATATCGATTGCAGCTGCTCTGTTCGTATCGATCGCAGCTGCTCTGTTCGTATCGATCGCAACTTGAGCATACAGACTCCGATTGACTTGAAATTTGAAATGTAGCCTTTCCTATCCATGTTCATCATCCCCAATCGATCTCGCCTTAATCTGAGCTCGGCCAAATTTTGACGATATCGATCATAGCCTTGTTTTCCAATTGATCTCTAATACTGGTTTACGTTCTTTTTAGCCTATTTGTTGATATCCCTGCCTTGACCAAAAGGCGGGATAACACAATATATTTAAGCATGCAGAAGCCACCATATGGATCGCTGCCCAAAAATTGACCAATGAAGGGATCAGTATTGATCCTTCTTCATTGGGATTTGGGCCTAGCGACCTCTTTGGTGGTCCATATGGGTTAGAAGGTCATGTATCTGAAGTTTTAGAGAGATTTGTGGTCATCTTCACCTATAAATACTGGCCTAAGGGGTCATTCTGAGGATCTTTACGCTGCTGGTTACTTTAGTCTTTATTATAATCAAGTTTTTTCGATTCCTTGCCGCTGTAATTAGATTATTAGTAGATCAATAAAGATAATCTTCAAAGTGAACGTAGGCATACAACGCCGAACCACTATAGATTTCTGTGTTCTTGATTATTGCTTTTGTTAGCCTGTTAGTTTTATTATATTCCTCAGTTATAATTTTACTTTCTTCATTTACTTCTCTACATAAATCTACTTTTGGGTGTTTGTGACCAATTTGGTTGCAAACAATTTGGTGCTATCGGTGAGAAACTTGATTCTCAGCTTACTAGGATCCCTTTTGTTGCTACTGGATTGGGCAAATCCTCCAAAGGAGATCCATAGTTATCTTCATAAAGTTTCTTATACTACTCAGATTTGCTGAAATCTAAGTAAGGAGATTTATAATGGTGAGACATACAAGATCTACTTCTCAGAATGTGGATGGAAATGAGACTGCTAGCATTTAGCAAGAAGACCAAAGCAATCAACCTACAAATTTGAATGTTGATCTGGTTGAAGTTTAGAATCCTACCGATTCTATAACCAGAGCTGAATTTCATAATCTATTGAGAGAGTTGATGGAAAGCCATCATCAACTAAATCAGCAAATTCAGACTAATATTAACCCGATGAACCAGATTACTCAGCAACAGTGTGGGAAGGTTAGGAGGGACCCTACTCCTTACTTGGCATCGAAAAGTTCAAGCTCATCAGATGAATATCACAGGCATAGGTGTCGCAGAGTTGAAGGAGATCGCGCAAAAACTTCAAAACGTCACTTGGTAGACCATCGCGGTCTACCACGACCGATCAGTGCCGATCCCTCCTCCAAAGGAGGGATTCCCCCCTTAAACTTGGGGAATCGTGCTGGAATTATTCCCAAAGGTTTGGATGGGGGAGTTCGATTAAATGCTAACCAGGTAACCCTCCGAAATGATGATGAGAAAAATGTTTAGGATGCGCATCAAGAAGGTGGTGAACCAAGAAGGCGTGAATTGGCCCGTAGACATCGATCGGATCATTCATGTGAGGTGGAGCGCAACTACCGGTTGGCGCCACCCATCTAGACGTCGGACCTATCACCAATGGTCAGACGGTTAATAAGAGAGAGCCAAGGCTTGACTAATAATGATTGGGGAATTTTGAGAAGCCATACCCCATTTAATGACAATGTTCTACATGCGGAATATCCGAGAAGGTTCAACATGCCATCAATGTCTGCCTACGAGGGTAAAACCGACCCTAGGCAGCATATTATGAGATAATGAATGGCTGATGGATTCTGCTAGAGCCAATAATATGACCAAGTGCAGATGATTTCCCATAACCCTTTCCAGAATAGCGATGATGTGGTTCACGAGGCTACCCCCGCGATCAATATCTAGATTCGATGAGCTGGCAACCAAGTTTGTGGACCAACTCCGTATGCACGCGACTCATCTTAAAGACATGATGTCCCTTTCCAACATGATGCAGGCTCCAAGGGAATTGTTGAAAGATTATTTGGAGAGATTTCATATAGCTGCCACAGAGGTCAGTAATCCAAATGATCACGCTATACTTATGGCCATGATAAGAGGGATTAATCCAGAATCTGAGTTTAGCGATTGGCTGGCTGGTAAACTGCCTACCAAGGTTGAGCGCTTTTATTCAAAGGCAGCTCAGTTTCTAAGAAAGGAGTAAGGTAAGTCCTCCAGGAAAAAGAACGTTGCGGCACCGGGTGGGGAAGCAGTACAGGGTAATATTGCAATAAAACGGTATGATGACGGTTTCGGGAAAATCCAACTGAACGTTCAGAATAAGCCGAATCAGCAGAAGAGATAAGGAGATAGGAATCAAGAGTGGAAGAAGGATTCTGGGAGACTAAAGACTAGGATTCCAATGTATGACAACTACATACCGCTAAACACGTCCCTGGAGAATATCTATCTATCTACCTGCAATACCATGCAATACAAGAAGCCGCCTCCAAAGGATTCAATAAAGAAGTAGAAGCAGGACGGGAAATATTGTCGGTTTCATGAGTGTTATGGGCACAATACAAATGAGTGCAGGCATCTCCAGGATGTTATAGAAAAGCTAATTCGAGAAATGAAATTCAATAGTTTGTGAAAACCCCGCAGGATGGCAGATAGGGGACATCTGAACCCAATCGAGGATAAGCTCCACGTAGAGCTGAGGAGCCTGCATGGACCGGTGGAAGACTATTGATAAATATGATAGTTGGAGGACCGGACCTAGTAGAAAGAAGTTGGCAAGAGATGGAGCGCTATGCTAGCGCGATTAGGCATGTAGATTTTGAATGCTGTTCGAATATGGAAGATGGAGGTCCTGCGAAACAGCAACGCACAAAGGAAGATGATTTTGCATTTAGGAACAGGGATGCAGACAAGGTGGAGGCTCCAACAATTGACCTGATGGTCATTTTAGCTATTATTGGTCCTACATTGGTAAGAAGGATTTTGATTGATTGTGGAAGTTCGGTGAATATAATCTTCAAAAAGGCATATGAACAGATGAGAATGGAAGCTAAAGATTTAAAACCATCTAAAGCTCATATTCATGGTTTTAATGGCGTTGTGATCGAAGCTGCTGGTTATGTAGAATTACCTATTGAATTGGGAGAAGGTGAAGGAGAGTGCAGATCTTACCATTTATTGTTTCGGATGTTGACTCTTCGTACAATGTTTTTCTGGACCTACCGGCCCTAGCTGAATTCCGAGCAGCTCTTGCCCCATGGTACTTAACTTTGAAGTTTCCAACGGATAATGGTGTAGGAGTTGTTCATGGCGATCAGGCAACTGGACGTGCCTGCTATGTAGCTGAGTTGAGGGAAGCTCAGCGCAAAGAAAAAGGAAAGGGTGTGGACAAGATTGTCCGCATCCAAGCTACCGAAGATTGAAAACCAGCGCCTGAGCCTTGTCTCGGGCACCACAGTTGGTTTTATAGAGATATAGATCCGAGAGATGACGAAGAGGAGCCCAAAGAGACCAAGGCTGCACCGGATAAGCAAACGGTTGATATCACAGTCAGCCACAATGACCCATCACGAGTCCTGAAGATTGGATCACTGCTCATCCCCCCCCCCCCGATGATGAAAGAACTCGCAGGTTTTCTCCACGCGAATCTAGATGTATTCGCTTGGACTCACTCTGACGTGTGTGGAATCTCACCTGCCATTGCGAGCTATACATTGAATATTGATCCGAAGTATGTTTCGGTGAAGAAAAAAAGATGCGGCATGGATCCGGAGAGATCTGCGGCTCTCAAAGAGATAGTGGATAAACTAAAAGTCAATGAGTTTATCCTCGACACCCTCTACCCTAAATGGATATCTAATCATGTACTTGTGAAGAAGGCGAATGGAAAATGAAGAACGTGCATTAATTATTAAGATTTGAACAAAGCGTGTCCAAAAGACACTTTTCCCCTTCCAAGGATTGACCAGCTTGTTGATTCAACTGCAAGACACGAATTGCTATCTTTTATGGATGCGTACTCGGGATATAACCAAACCCCGATGCATATCTCTGATCAGGAGCACACCGGTTTAATTATAGATGTTGGGTTGTACTATTACGTAGTAATGCCGTTTGGATTGAAGAATGCTTGAGTGACTTATCAGCGCTTTGTTAATAGGATGTTTAAAGATCAGATTGGAAAAACAATGAAAGTGTATGTGGATGATATGCTCATGAAGTCACGACGATCAAGTGACAACATTAAGGACTAGACAGAAATGTTTGACATCCTCCAATATTACAAGATGAAAATAAATCCTTTGAAATGTTCATTTGGTGTTGCGTCAGAAAAATTCTTGGGCTTTATTGTCAATTCTCATGGAATAGAAGCTGATCCCTAGAAGATTCAGGCTATTCGTGATATCCAAGTGCCAAGAACTATTAAACAAGTGCAGAGTCTGAATGGAAAGGTTGCTGCCTTAAGTCGATTTATCTACAGAGCCACCGACAAATATATTCCTTTCTTTGATTTGATTAGGAAAGGAAAAAGAAACTTCGAATGAACGTGGGATTGTAAAGGCGCATTCCAAACTCTGGTGAATCATTTAGAGAGACCCTCTATCTTGTCAAAGCCAGTAGATTATGAGGAGTTGTACATTTATTTGGATATATCAGCACACGCTATAAGTGCCGCCTTAGTTCATGAGGAGAACTGAGTCCAAAGGCCAGTGTATTACGTCAGTAAACGAGCAGAAAGGAACTATCTGAAAATAGAGAAATTGGCGTACTGCTTACTAATTGCATCACGGAAGCTTCGTCCATACTTTCAGGCACATTCGATCAATATTTACACAGACCAACCGTTATGATAGGTCCTACGGCGACTTGAGACGTCTGGAAGGTTACTCAAATGGAACAACTCAAATGGAACATTAAACTCAGCCAATTTGACATTACTTATCTCTCTCGAAGAGCTATCTAGGGTCAGGCATTGGCAGACTTTATAGCAGAGTTTACTGTGTAAGATGATCTTCCAGAAGGTTGTGAAATCCATATTGTACGATGGAAATTGTATATTGATGGAGAGTCTAATGATCATTGTTCTAAAGCTGGGATTGTGCTTGTAAATCCTGAAAACTGGTCAATTTGTTATGCTTTGAAGCTTGATTTCCCAGCAACAAACAATGAAGCGGAGTATGAAGATTTGGTTGCTGGACTGAAACTCGCTAGAGAACTTGGAGTTAAATCTCTTGAAATCTTTTGCGATTCGCAATTGGTGGTGTATCAAGTTAGGGGAGACTATCAGGCTAAGGGACAATGGCTTGCCCCATACCTTACCCGAGTTCAGGAGTTGACAGAATTTGAATACTGTGACATTTCATATATTCCACGCAATCAAAACAAAGAGGTTGATTCGTTGGCAAAGTTTTCTAGTACCGGCGATGCACAAGAGATGGGCTTGGTTCCGGTCGAAGTATTAAGTACCCCAAGTATAAACATGATGGAAATCGATAAAACATTGGAAACGAAATCTGAAAGAGAATCGTGGATGACTCCAATCAAAGACTATTTACTGCATGGAGCCTTACCCGACAAAAGAAATGAAAAGTGCAAGTCCTTCGCAAAGCTTTACGGTATATTATGCAAGAAGGAATTATGTATAGGAAAGGTTTCTTAGTCTCTCTACTCCGGTGTATCGCTCATGATGAAAAAAAATCATGTTCTAAAAGAAGTTCATGAAGGAGAATGCGATGATCACACTAGGGGCAAATTCTGGCAAAGGCAATACTCCGTTACGGGTATTATTGGCCAACCGTAAATCGGGACGCCACTGATTATGTAAGACGGTGTGATAAAAGCTAGATGTATGCAAAAATCCAAAGAGCCCCACGAACAGAAATCACGCAAATGGTCAGTCCATGGCCGTTCACTATTTGGGGTATAGACATTATCAGTTATTTATCGATCTTTGGAGGTGGCGCGAAGTACGCTATCGTTGCAGTTGACTACTTTACTTAATAGGCCGAGGCAGGACGTTTAGCCACAATCACAACCCATAAAGTAATCAACTTTATTGTCTGAAGCAACATATGTTTGTTCAGTCTTCCATGGACTATTATAACTGATAATGGAAATTCAATAGTGCTGAATTTAAAAACTGTTGTCGAAGATATTGTATTGAAAAGAGATTTGCGGTGGTCACTCACCCTTAGGAAAATGGACAGGTTGAAGCTTTAAATAAAATCATCAAGTCTATTTTGAAGAAGCATTTGGAGGAGGCTAGAGGCAAGTAGGTGGATGTAACTCCCTACAGCACTTTGGACTTATATGACCACTCACAAGTCCGCGACTGGCCATACTCCATTCGCCCTCGCCTATGGTTCTAAAGCCATCATTTGTGAGAAATGCAGATTATGGATCTTAAGGCTAGAATTAACACTAGAGGGGGGGTGAATGGTGTTTTAAGGAATTACTAATTCTTTTTGAGTTTATATTAATTTGAACACAAATGTATGCAATATTTAGACACAGATATGATCACAGAATCAAACACAGATGCAGATATAAAGTAAAAGCAATAAAGGAAAGAACACACCGAATTTTATACAGGTTCGGAGTTACGCTACATCCAGTCCCGCAACACAAGTACGGATTTCCTTTCAAAATAAATTCTTATAATTACACCCACGATTTCAAGGTCATGAGGTACACCGCTCCAGATTCACAATCCTCTGGGTAGGGATACTTGATTTTACGGGCAACAAGTTCACCTGATTGATTTTCCAGGCTACAATCACACCTTTTCTCGCTCGATTGAATACAAAGAAGTTTATAACTCTGAATAGCACTAGGATCTTGTTGAGATAGTGATAGAGAATCAAACCAGAGATGATCTAGTTAGATTCAATGGTGATTTCGGCAAAGTAATGGTAAAAATGTATACAAAGAAATGTGGAAGAAGAAGAGGAGTGAAATCAGAGAAAATATGAATGTAAATTCGTTTAAAACAACCCCTATTTATAGTAGAACAACATCCATGTCCATTCGTGAAAGGATATGACGAATAGACACTTCCTTTGAAATTCAAACTTTTGAAATAAACTGTCACCTTGTCGACAAGGGGTCCTTGGGGTTGTCGACAAGCCTAAGTTATTTTTGGTAATTTGTTTTTCTTTGAAAATAACTTTTATCTTGTATTAAAACTATTTTAAACATTATAAATATACTTAACTATAGTTAAAATACATAAATAAGTATAGAGAATAATATTTTGGTATATATAAAATTTTACTATAATTTTATATTTAAATCTAAGTATAAATATTAAAAGTTAAATATATTATAATTAAAAGATAGTTTAAAACCAAGGATAATTTGATATTGAAAATAAAGATTATTTTGAGGCTAAAAGTATTTTAAAACCAGGATAGATGTTTTTGATTTAAAAAGGAAGATTTTGAAATCATTTTGAAAACAAGATATAATTTTGTAAAACATTTGAATAAAAGTTAGTGGATACAAAACAATGTTCCACTAGATTTTTCGTAGGTTCCATCCTACTTAGGGTTCCATCCCTTTAACGGGCTCGAAGTGGATTCCATTCCACGAATAAAATGGATTTTAAGATGTCAGTGCTTTTCTAGGAGTTTTAACAAAATTCCTAACTAAATTACTTATCTTGAAATCTTGATACTCATGAGTCTTGAATCTTGATATCTTCGATCTTGAGTTCATCAGTTCTTGAATCTCTATACTGTACAGTCTTCATTCTCTGGTACATGTATATATATCCTGTATATACATATATATCTAAACAATAATGTTAGTATTTATATTTTATAATCTTATTCTAAGGTTGTTGTCATCAAAACCAACTTCTCAAGGACTAACAATCTCCTCCTTTTTGATGATGACAACCTTTGTTTGTAAAATATTACTTCTATCCTAATAACTCCCCCCTAAAACTAATAACTCCCCCTTAATCTATGTCTAACTATCCTATTTTATACTTCTCCCCCTTTGTCATCAACAAAAACTAACTCTAAACTATATAACTCCCCCTTATTCTTGTACTAAAGTACCTGCATTAATAAAATATATAATGGAGTATATGATAGATAGATTAAGAGATAATTATACTGATGGTCATGAAAACTAATCAAAGATCATATAAATATCAATTTATATTTATACATATTATGTTTTGCACACCAATTATTAATCCACACCAAACCAAATAAAATCAAATCAATCCAAGCAATCAATTCAAATCAAACAAAGCAATCAAATAAAATCAAACATTACGAGGAACTTCCACCCATCCTTCTTCTCCAAATATAGGGTCTGCTTTAATGGCATCCCAATTTTCATTTTCATTGGTGAGAGAGACTGGAGGATATGCTTCATTATCATTTTTGTGCAGGGAGGAAATCATCCATTGAATCGCATTGAAATGCTTTTCTTGCTCCTTGATCATCTGCATTTGACTTAACTCTAAGTGTCGCTGATTACGAAGAATGAAAGAAAGAATATTCTTGAAAGAATTAAGGGTTTCTTCAAGATTCTCGGTCAAACTATGAATTGGATCGGCCATATTTGAGTCTGTGAGAAGAAATATAGATAAAGTAGATAAGAAATGATTTTGAGTGATGAATTCTGAAAGAAATCTGTATTTATAGGTGTAGAAATTCGTTTGAAATGAATAGACACAAGGTAGTTATTCAAATGAAAATGAAAATTCATTTCTGACAAGTACTTGTCGACAGGGTCTTTGGGAGGTTGTCGATAGGGGTCAGTTAATTTTGATGACTCATTTTGATTTTGTGAATAATTGTGTATATATATATATATAATATACTAACATTTATTCTTGAGATAAGATAAGCTAGATAACAGAAAAGTAATTCAATTTCATTTCATAATAGAACGATACAATGATTAAACATTAAGAACTATACGAAGATTCAAATCAAAACAAACTAAACCAATACAACATGACATGAAAAGGTAGAACTAGTTAGAGGATGACGAAGATGAAGATAATCCAAGCTTCTTGCTTACTTTGGAGAAAAAATTGTTCATCTTGGATGACATTTTATCCAATTTTTTACTAACGGACCGTTTAAGAGTCTGTTGATTCTCAACAATGGCCTTTTGATTTTTGAGTAAGGTTTTGTTGGTTGGATTAGAGGGATAGTCAATACTTTCCAAGGATGTTTCACCTTCTTCTTCTTCTTCTATTTCCATTTCATCCCCTTCTTCTTCTTCTTCCTCCTCTTCCATCTCCTCATGAGCCAAACGCTCTTCCTTTTCGGCAAGAGTCTCATATGGTTGAAAAACATATGGAATTTTCATAAGAGAAATGTTTGAGTGATTAAAAACTTTTCTTGAAACAAATTCTTCTCCTTTGAAATCCACTCCAAAATAATTAAAAATCCGAGTGAGATAGATTCCATGATACAAAGTGTTTTCACCTACTTCAAAAATTTTGGGACGAAGTTCATCCAAAATAACTTGCACCCAATTAATATCATAATTTCCAAAAAT
Organism: Allium fistulosum; assembly: GCA_030737815.1. Classification (NCBI taxonomy): domain Eukaryota; kingdom Viridiplantae; phylum Streptophyta; class Magnoliopsida; order Asparagales; family Amaryllidaceae; genus Allium; species Allium fistulosum. The sequence goes on from CM060904.1 coordinate 862,677,097, forward strand.
AGCAAAAAGTGCTTTGCAAACTTTTGAAGTTTGATTGTTAAAACTCCCCGATCTTGGGGTCAAAGTATGTTGTAAAAAAATATTAACAATTCTTGCTATTGGTCGAAAGTTTCGATTTATAAATTCAAAGTTATCATCTCCTTCGAAAATGTGATGAAATGTCTCATGATCATTTTCATCGATATTAAAACTAGAAAGATCCATTCACGTGCTCTTGCAATTGAGAATGGTACCCAAAACATCACAATTTAAAATGATTCTAGTGCCTTTGACACTACTCCAAATTTCATCATCATTTCCATTATAAAATCCACGGTTGAGATTTGCATAGAAAATTTTAACAAGATTTGGATAACAAACAAAGTCATTTTGTGAAGCATCAACAAGACTAAGAACTTGGTTGTTTGCAAAAAGAGAATCAATTTCATAAGTAGAGAAATCTTGAAATAAAGCAAACTTTCCGGGATGGACTTTTCCATAGTTAGCATAGTTGATATATGCTTTTATAGCCTCCGGATTATTGAAAAGTTGCTCTTTTATATTTCTGGAAAGTCTCACTGTGGAAGGGTTGCTTGAAGAAGCCATTAGAGTAGAGAGTAGAGAGCTTGATATTTTGAAATAAGAGTTTGAATTTGAAAATGAAAGTGAAAAGTTGTGATCAGATATAGTAAATAAATAGATTCTCAAGGGACAGGTTCTCTGGTCAAAAGGTGACTTTTCAGAGACTTGAATGAAGTGAAAAGATGGAGGGAAATTCAAACATTTGAATTCAAAGTTGAATTTCAAATTTCTATACCCTTGTCGACAACGTGGGAGGGGGTTTTATCGACAGGTGTCTCTGAATTTTCATGATTTATTTCTCTTAAGTATTCTAATATATATATATATATATATATTATTTTTAATGTCCATATAATATCTGGAATATTACTAGAATTATAGTATATTCCATAAAATATTATGATACTATTTAAAAATAAAAATAATAGTAAAAATATAATAAAATAATAATAAAAAATTTAACATTCAAACGACACACCAATTCAAAATCAACCAATCAAACATCCAATCCTAAGCATGCAATTTCAACCAATGTATTGTATACGTGTACCTTTTTCTGAGTCCGTTTCTCTGAATTCATCGGAGTCGTGAACTACCGTGAAACACATATTTGAATTATCTATCTTCTGATCATCATCACTTGAGGATGAGTCTGAGTCATCTAGAGTAGCGGTAAATGCACGTTTTCGTTTCTTTGCGGAATCATTGTTTATAGGAAGATTTTACTTATCTGGATGCGGGCAGTCTCTTTTGATATGGCATGGTTCGTCATAGTTGAAACATTTGATATAGTTTGGCACTACATTCTGATTACCAAAGTTCTTATAGTTGTTTCTCTTGAGATTATTCATCTTTTTGTATTTCAGGAATTTCCGGAAGTTCTTGGTCATAAAGGTTATCTCTTCATCATTATCGTTGTTTGAGTCTGATCCATCGGTTAATGCATTGAATAAAATTGATTTCTTTTTAGATGCTTTGCTTTCTCTTCTCCCAAGCATTTGGACTTCAAACGACATTAGATTTCCAATTAATTCTTCTATCTTTAAGGTACTGATGTCATTTTCCTCTTCGATCGCAAGTGTCTTTTGATCCCATTCTGGAGTAAGAGAATTTAAGATTTTCTAACTTGATCTTCTTCCAAAAATACCATTCCCAAGGATATTAGAGAATGCACAATATCCTGAAATCTACTATACATATCTGGAATAGACTCATTAGGATTCATTTGAAATAATTGAAACTGATTTGTGAGCATGGAAATTTTGGTCTGTTTAACTTTGCTTGTTCCTTCGTGAGTAACTTGCAAAGTTTTCCAGATTTCATATGCAGACTTACAAACTGACACTCTATTAAATTCATTCCTATCAAGTGAACAAAACAGAATATTCATAGCTTTAGAGTTATTTTGTGCGATGGTCTTTTGCTCAGCAGTCCACTGTGCAAAACTAGTTGTGAGTTTAAAATATTCAGTCTGTGTGATATTCCAAGTGTCTAGTCCTACACTTTGTAAATATATTTTCATCCTACATGCCCAATATGCATAGTTACTACCATTAAAAAGTGGTGGTCTGACAGTAGACTGACCTTCTACAAATGAACTAGTGACAGAGGTAATAGAACCAGTGTTGGTAGTAGTAACAGTACCAGTGTTGGTAGCCATTTTGAAATTTTTCAAAATTCAGATTATGAAACATTGAAAACCTTGCTTTGATAACAAATGTGAGAAATGCGGATTACAGATCTTAAGGCTAGAATTAACACTAGAGGGGGGTGGATAGTGTTTTAATGAATTACTAATTCTTTTTAAGTTTATATTAATTTGAACACAAATGTATGCAATATTCAGACACAGATATGATCACAGAATCTAACACAGATGCAGATATAAAGTAAAAGCAATAAAGGAAAGAACACAGCGGATTTTATACTGGTTCGGAGTTACCCTACATCCAGTCCCGCAACACAAGTATGGATTTCCTTTCAAAATCAATTCTTACAATTACACCCTCGATTTCAAAGCCATGAGGTACACCGCTCCAGATTCACAATCCTCTGGGTAGAGATACTTGATTTTACGGGCAACAAGTTCACCCGATTGATTTTCCAGGCTACAATCACACCTTTTTCGCTCGATTGAATACAAAGAAGTCTATAACTCTGAATAGCATTGGGATCTTGTTAAGATAGTGATAGAGAATCAAACAAGAGATGATCTAGTTAGATTCAATGGTGATTTCGGCAGAGTAATGGTAAAAATGTATATAAAGAAATGTGGAAGAAGAAGAGGAGTGAAATCAGAGAAAATATGAATGTAAATTCATTTAAAACAGCCCTTATTTATAGTAGAACAACAGTCATGTCTATTCGTGAAAGGATATGATGAATAGACACTTCCTTTGAAATTCAAACTTTTGAAATAAACTGTCACCTTATAGACAAGGGGTCCTTGGGGTTGTCGACAAGCCTAAGTTATTTTTGGTAATTTGTTTTTCTTTGAAAATAACTTTTATCTTATATTAAAACTATTTTAAACTTTATAAATATACTTAACTATAGTTAAAATACATAAATAAGTATGGAGAATAATATTTTGGTATATATAAAATTTTACTATAATTTTATATTTAAATCTAAGTATAAATATTGGAAGTTAAATATATTATAATTAAAAGATAGTTTAAAACCAAGGATAATTTGATATTGAAAATAAAGATTATTTTGAGGCTAAAAGTATTTTAAAACCAGGATCGATGTTTTTGATATAAAAAGGAAGATTTTGAAATCATTTTGAAAACAAGATATAATTTTGTAAAACATTTGAATAAAAGTTAGTGGATACAAAACAATGTTCCACTAGATTTTTCGTAGGTTCCATCCTACTTAGGGTTCCATCCCTTTAACGGGCTCGAAGTGGATTCCATTCCACGAATAAAATGGATTTTAAGATGTCAGTCCTTTTCTAGGAGTTTTAACAAAATTCCTAACTAAATTACTTATCTTGAAATCTTGAACTCTTGATAATCTTGATACTCATGAGTCTTGAATCTTGATATCTTCGATCTTGAGTTCATCAGTTCTTGAATCTATATACTGTACAATCTTCATTCTTTAGTACTTGTATATATATCCTGCATATATATATATATATCTAAACAACAATGTTAGTATTTATATTTTATAATTTTATTCTAAGGTTGTTGTCATCAAAACCAACTTCTCAGGGATTAACATCATTCATGTTGAACTCGAAGTCCCTTCTCATCGAGTAACATACTACGATCCCAAAACAAATAAAGATATCCTCTGGGAATCTATGGACTTTATAGATGATAAGCGCGAAGAAGCCGATCTGAGGGCGGTTGCACACCGACATCGAGTCGCTCGGTATTACAACACTAAAGTTCGACCGAGAACCTTTGAAATTGGCGATCTTTTCCTGAAACGGGTTTTTCCTACCCCATCAGACATGAATCCAATCTAGAAAAGACCATATGTCATTGAACAGAGGCATGGAGAAGGAAATTTTAAGCTAGCGACTATCGATGGCATTATACTTCCAAGAGCATGGAATAATGAACATTTACGATGCTATTTCACCTAGTTTATTTCCTTTGCATTTTAGTTGTATTTACTTTAAGAATTTGCTTTAGCATTTGATAATATGTAGTAAGACAGTTTTATGTTATTCCTTTTCATTTAATGAATAATGTCTCAGGCTTCCTCTGTATTTATGTTTGCTATTGCATTGTATTTTAATTACATAGCGAAATTGACTGATGATGATGTGTGTGAACAAGCTCCCAGAGTTTGAAATCAATCAATCATGCTAACTCTCAATGTGATCAAACAAGATAAGCTCAATCAACTTGTTTGTTTAACAACTCTCATTCACAATCCAAAGGATGGGATACACAATAAGGAAAGAATGTGGTCGACAATCTGATGATTGAATAACTCCTGCCTTGACTATGGAACTGAAACATAACCAAAGCGATCAAGATAAGACCGATCTCTTGTTAAATCAAACCCCAAATCCTAGGGGAAAACTAATCAATCAAAAAGATTACGATCCAACTGCTCTCCAAAATAACTCTAAGTCCCCAGAGTGCGGACTGGAGTATAAACATAAATCGGGTGTGAACCGACAACCCAGGAAATAACTCTAAGTCCCCAGAGTACGGACTAGAGCATAAACATAAATTGGATGTGAACCGACCTCCCGAAAAATAAATCTAAGTCCCCAGAGTGTGGATTGGAGTATAAGCGTAAATCGGGTGTGAATCGACCGCTCATAAGACTAGAGTATAAACATAGACTGGGTGCGAACCGACCACCCATCAACTAAATCTTATCCCTAGAGTGTGGATACGAACATGAATGAATAGATGAGTTGAGTTCGACCATTCTCTATTCCACAAACTCCAGCCTGAAACCGATAGGAGGAGTATAAACTCGCTAAGGATGGAATTCGACCGTCCGACATCTAGCCTCGCCAAATCAAAACCGGGGGCAGGAGCACAGTTGCTTGAAAAACCGCTGAATCTGACAGTGTAACACTAAGGCCCGAGCCTAGTGTTTGATACAACTCAAGGCCACGACCACTTGGAGGCCTTGGGATGGAGTTGGTGAATTGTTACCAAAATTTACAAACAACGAGTTACAAGTACATTGGATGGAAAGTAATAGTTCAACTACTTAAATAACAATTCATATGAAAACTCAATAGAAAACAAAAACTTTTATTCATATAACAGGCTTTAAGATCTCAGCACATTCCAAAAAATCGAGATTCATACCCGTACAACCACAACTAGTGAAAAAAAATGACTATGCAAACTATATACATTGAGCCGAAGCGGTAGTTATTTCTTCGACTTCCTCTCTCCTTTGGATTTCTCAGGAGTAGAGCCACTTGTGCTTCTCATTCTGGACCCTTTACTGCCTTTAGCAGGAGAGCTTGTAGAGCTAAGAGGAAGTTCACCGGGAATCGACCCGCCAGGTGGAATAATTTGCAGTGGCACAAGATGAGGATCATCAATGTCCACCTCGGCAGGTTCATTTTTAACTTTTCTTTTCAGCAACTCCTTCTTTCCAATTTGCTCTTTTAAGCTAATCTTGGTGGTGTGTTCGGGGGTGCCAATAATCTTTACGTCGTCAGACACATCTGTTGAAAGCGGCTCTTCGGCCTTGTCGTCATGAAGAGCCCGATGGCTTGAGCATCGGGCCCTAGTACATCAACAGCTACCGGATCCTCAACCGGTTTCTCCTATTGCTCTGCAGCAGCACCACTTTTAGGAGTTTGACTAGGGCCCGAAGACCTACAAAATTTGTTAAAATAGGGAGATTAGCTCAAAGCCATTGCGCGTGAAGAACAAAAATTTTCATATACTGAGGAGTAAAGTCTGATGCCAGCATCTAGTTAACTATCCGTAGTTGCCGGGGTACCTCCTTTTAAAATGGGGGATAACACCTTGGATTGGAAACTGGGCTTGTCCGGGTCCTAGAGATGGTCCTGCTCTGTATCGAGAGAGATTGATGTTTCGGCTGTTTGGAATGAAGAAGGACCCTTAGGGCCAGTCCCTGTTGGTCTGGCAATATGTTCTCCTCTCTTGGTAGGTGCAGAAGCATTGAAGTATCGAAGCTTTACGTCAGCTAAATCCAAGGGTTCGTTTCCCCGAAGAATTTCCCTCACTAATTCTTCTTCATTGAGCTCGGCTTCACCCAGTTCTTTATTCTTCATCTCGATAATATGCTCCTAAGCTTCAACGAGTGATTCGAGATAACCCTCATTGAGAAAACTTAAGGTGTAGTGGATAAGGACTTTAGCATTATATTCAATGATCAACAGGTCGAATAAGTCCTTAATCTCATTTATACCGTGCTCTTTAGCAGCTTCCACTTGGGATTCAACTTGTTCAATCATTTCTTTATGGCCTTCTTCTCAAGGTTTTTTTTGAGAGCTTTAACTTTTGCGAACTGCTCTTCAAGCTTGATTTTTAGGCTCCTGGCCTCAACTACCTTTTCGCGGTACTTCTACGATTCTTCTTGGGCTTCAATTTTCTCCTCCCTTTCCTTTTTGAAAATTGCTTCAAGTTCTTCGACGCGGCGAGAATGAGTGTCATTTTCCTTTTGCAAGGAGTCTTTTTCTAGAGAAAGTGCTCCACTACGATGAAGGGTTGCGTCGAATTCCTTTTTATGAGAAGTTTCCAAACGGCTCACTATCTTTGCTGTTTCCTTAGCGTTTATCTCCACTTCAGCAAGTTGTGTTATCAATTCTAACAATTCGATATCCTGATGTTTTATTATGTCCTTATCATGTATAGCTTCCAACTTGAGGCAGTCAATTTCATGTTATCGCTCAATGGATAGTTCAGAGACTTTTCCTGCCAAGTGTATGAACGATTTGTGCTGCACGAATACATCATTGACGCATGCGAGAGAACACTCCTTGGCGTGCCTCGGAATTATATGAATGGAAGGAATAAATTTGAGCCCATCAAAACAAATTTTTGGAAAAGTGGCCTTGAGCTCAGCTAACTTCTCTGCTGTAGAAACATTAGGAGCAGCAGCCGGCAAAGGCGGATCATTAGTAGCAATTGGATGTTTGCCTGATCGACATTCAGGAGATTGTTTAGAGCTCAAGGAGCTAGAATGTTGCTCGTGAGATGCAGCGATATAAGGTCCACGGTAGGGCGGCTGATCTCCACTCCGAGCAGGAAAGTTAGACTGTTCACCTTGACGTGATGTTTGGGATTGGGATTTGCGTTTATAAGAGGAAGAAGATTCCCTTTAGTAATAGCTTTTATCCCATCCCTTTTCTCTCTCCTTGCATCGGCCAGACTCTGAATCCCGACTAGATCGATAATATCATGAAGAACTTATTAAGCGATCAAAGGCTCTGGACTGAGACATAGCGCCTACAAAGATCAAATGAGAGCATATTAGTAGTTGTTGCATGGAAGATTAACAAAACGTGTATAGTGAAGTGCATGTAGTTGTGAGTGTCCTAGTGTTTCCCCCCAGTAGACTGGTGGCTGTAGCCTTGCTCATCGACGATTTCTCTTCTTTATCAGAAGGTCGAATGCCTTCACCACTCCTAGTAGGAGAGTTAAGTCCTTTAATGTTGATGTTCGGAAAGTCGTAGGTCATGATGTCGCTCGGAATTTGAAGATGTGAAAATCCCTTTAGCGAACTTTCCAAGTGTTGAGAAGACGATATCTCTTCAATAGGAATAATAACGAACTCTGGATCCACGGCGGTTTTTCTTCTACGAAGCTTGTATGCTAGCCTTTTCTTTCATTTAGTGGGTGTTCGGGATTGTGCGCCTTGTGATGGTTCAACCATTGGCACCTTCCCCGGGCCTGCATCAACATCTCCCAGCTTGTCGACCTGAGAATCCCTAATCTCACCCTCTTCGGTATCGTCCTGAGTCCCCTCGGCATGGAGCGCGACAAGATTGACGGTATCCCTTTTTTGTTCTCCAACATTCCTCGGCAGTGCTGCACTTCTAGGGAGCACGATACTACGGCCATCCTCCAACAGCCCGAACAAGGATAGTAACTCATCAGTTACAAGAAATTTGATGTCCCTGTCTTCAACAAGGGTAGCGCAAATGGCAGTGACAGCTCTTGAAAGATCGGCACCTTCAGGATGTGGGCAAACACCTAAAAGAACTCCAAATGTTAGTAGATTCAAAAAAAAGTTGTGACTTGGATTAGTGAACTTGAGAAAGAAGTGAAGGTGACACTTACGTCCTTCTAACCATCGCCTTGCAAAGCTAGGAGGGCATTGCACGTAAAACCATTCATGCTTAAACAAAGAAAGTTTGTTCAAAGTGCATGTCAGAACTTGGCAATTCGGCGAGGGTTCAAGAAAAACATAAGAAGGGCTTCGTGACCACCGTTTGAAGTTGTAAATAAATCTTATATCTTCAGGAGTAGATGGATGAAATAAAACACTCATGAACAGCAAGAAGGTTCCATGTATAAAAGCATAACTATTTGGATGAAGTTGAGTGGGAGCTGTCCCAAGGTATATCAGCATTTCGTGGATAAACGAGTTGAAGGGCAGTACGCATCTGGCCCAGTACATAAATTTGTTGCACGCTGTGTACCCTGCTGGGGGAAAGTGAGGCCTATCATTTCTTGAAGGAACCAAGACGTCCTCAAATGAAATTCCATGAATAGAACATAGCCGGCGGAGAGCAGGCTCGCCAATTCGGGAAGCCTATGAGTCCACTAAATTATCTAGAAGAATAGCGCCCTCTACAGCATCAGAAGCAGGGCTTATGTTCTCCGCTGGGAGGACCGGAATATCTTTGAATAGATTGGCTTGTGGGCTAGAAACTTCTGTTTGTTCCACAAGATGGCTGGGAGAAAGCCTGCCGGATATAGTAGCAGAACTTGACTTTGCTTCAGAACCGATGTATTGTAATGCCAGATCAGAAGACATATCAACTAAACACTTCGAGCGTCTGGAATCTATGTTAGCAATACTCAGTAGATTATCGAGATTAGAAAAGATAACCTGTTCCCCCCGTGCTAAGTGTGAACTAATGCAGTGCAGTATATAAAAGATATAAACAGTTTGAAATCAGAAAAATGAAATAAAACGACAAGACTTGGGAGTTCATCCAGAGAGACCGTCATCGCTGACAGTCTCAACTGAAAAGAAGATTGATCGGTTATGAAAGCTTTGGGATCGACTATCGACGTATCGAAGTGTGAAGTTTGTCACTTAAGTTCATTTGCAAGTTTTTAGTCCATACTGAAAGTTCCAGGAATTTGATTGCTCAATCTTAAGTTCAACAGAGGATATGCATGTTATTTTGTTCGTTGCCATCACATGTCTAAGGTCATTAAGACAAATTATTAGTGATTGTTCAAATTAATCAAGTTAGATTAGTTTTCAAGTTTGAGTAACCAATTATTGACTCCGTGCCAATCCGAAAGGGAATACCGATCCCTATCCAAAAACCTATATCGAACCCTCGGCTAAACCAGGGAATACCAATCCATATTCCACCACCATGACTGATCCCTCAGCTAAACACCCTCTACTGATATCTCTCCTAGATGATAGCCTAACCCTAAAAATACCGACCCCTTTCCTTTTAGCCCAGTTTAATGGACCCTTCGCGCCATTCAATACCACCGATCCCTACTTAACCGACCCCCGCCACTGCCATATTGTCGTATACCGATCCCTACATTCCTTTACTCTTGACCTTTCTTCGATCAAAGTCCCTCACCGAACCCTCGCCTTTTCTCCTCCTATCCTCATCTTACACCTAATTAATTCTACCAAACCCTTATTTCAGTAATCATCAACCTCTCCAAGATCGTTCGCCATCATGACCTCGAACACTCACCAACAACTCAGAGCTAAGGATCCTACTGTATAATTAAAGGAAGTATTAAAAAATCTTACCTATATGAAAGTATGGATGTTTGAATTGAGATAAGGTCGAGTGTTTGGAGTTGATCGAATTGAAAAAGAAGGAGAGGCGAGTTTGTGGGTTAGTTAAAATCATGAGTGGATTTAAGGCTAAGGGTTGGAGAGTTTGGTTTTGTGACGAGGGCTCGGTCCAAAAGCAAGTGAATAAAGTAAGTGGAGAAGGAAAGGAGGGAAGGTGGATATATATATGGGGGAGGGTTCGGCCCAAAACATTGAGCATGTAATGAGGATAGAGGGATCAGCATAGAAGCTCGCCGATCCCTATGGACATGGACTCAAAAGAGGGATTGGCATAATGCATGCCGAACCCTGTAAATCTTTAAAAAAAATAAAAAGGAAAAACAAAAATGGTTGTGAGGGTTTGGTTGTAAGAATGAACATACAGAATATTATGACAATTAGCAACGACCTGCAAGTGTTCGGACGCGTCCGAGAGCCAACAACGAAAACATGTTTATAAGCATGCCCGTGTATGACTTAAAAGTTCAATTTTTTGAAATCGACAGAAATTGAAATCAAACTTGAAACCTTCAAGTTCAGGGCTGGACCCGACAACGAAAGCTTATAGGTCTCGTAGAACTGGATTTATATATATTGACAAAATATGGCGCTGGATTTATATTATTGGAAATCGACCAAGCGTCATGGTAATCAATGAATAATTTAATGCCTTAAAAAACGATTTGACAAAGGAATAAAAATCATTTAGGAAGCTAGATGGACCTCTTCTAGACAATTCAGACTTGTTTCGATTCAAAGCACGTCATGTTACTCACAAGACGTACTTTGGGGGGCAAGTGTTACCTGGTATTCTAATCCAGCTATATTAAACTGATTGCACAAGATAGATTCGACTGTTATCAAGTCCAATGACCCCGAAGCAATGATTGTGGGACCTGAAAGTAAAGTAGAAATGGTTCTATAAAGCCAGAATTAGATGGAATTGGTAGATAAATAATTCAAGATGCTTGGAGTATGGGATATAGCTTAGACAAGTGAAGGGATCGGCATGGCTTGGCAACATCATGGGGATCGGCATGATTGGCTAAATAAGGGATCGACGTGGTTGAGCAAGTAAAGGGTTGACATAATTTAATAAACGAAGGATCGACGTAGTTGAATGAGGATGGATCGGCATGGTCAAGCAAAAAAGGGGTCGGCATAGTTTGTTGATTCCGATAGGCATACTTTAGCTCATATAGGAGGGCTCGACATCTAATGAAAGGAGATGGATCGGCATACTTAGGTCCACCAAAGAGGATTCGACATGTTCAATTTAGAGGGTTCATTGTGCTTCATTGGAGAAGATGGGTCGGCATACATCAAAGACTAAATACATTCTTGCATTCGACAATCAATAACTTGAGCTCCAGTGGCCCAAATGACATGATATTTGAAGAGCTAATATATTTAAGCATGCAGAAGCCACTATAGGGATCGCTGCCCAAAAATCGACCAATGAAGGGATCGGTACCGATCACTCTACATTGGGAAATGGGCCTAGCGACCTCTCTGGTGGGCCCATATGGGTTAGAAGGTCCTGTAGCCGAAGTTTTAGAGAGATTGGTGGTCATTGTCACCTATAAATACTGGCATAAGGGTTCATTCTGAGGATCTTTACGCTGCTGGTTACTTTAGTCTTTATTGTAATTAAGTTTTTTCTATTTCGTGCTGTTGTAATCAGATTATTAGTAGATCAATAAAGATAATCTTCAAAGTGAACGTAGGCATACAATGCCGAACCACTATAAATTTCTTTGTTCTTGATAATTGCTTTTGTTAGTCAGTTAGTTTTATTCTATTCCTCAGTTTTAATTTTACGTTTTTCATTTACTTCTCTACATAAATCTACTCTTTGGTGTTTGTGACCAATTTAGTTGCAAACGCCAATGAAGTATACTTAATTAACTATGTTATTATTAAAAATAACATAATTAAATTTTACCACTATTATTATATCGTAAAATTATACTTCACTAAAATGAACAACTATTTATACCATAATGTTCTACTGGTTTATATAAACCTAGGGAAAAAATTTGCGAGTCAATCGGGCGTAAAATGAATGAGATATAGCGCTTCAAAGATTTAACACTTAAATTTATAAAATTAAATAACCAAATCCATTTCTCACCAATCTCTAAACGGGCCTAAGCCCATTACCCAAAACTAAGCCAAGTTATTGCCTTTCTTCTTCATCAAAATCCTAATTTGATTTCAAATTCCCTCCAACAATTCACTTGTACCACAAATCGACTTGCACATTGTTTGCGCCAAAAAATGGTCACAAACCCTAAGTATTGTGAAAGCACCAGTGTATGAATACAGATCAGCAATATTCAAACACAAATCTCAGATCTAAGCTAGTAACAAACAGCAATCCAGAAATAATGAACAGTGACACACAATTTATAGTGGTTCGGCTATCTCCGGCCTACGTCCACTTCAAGATTTTTATCTTTTATTGATGTTCTTTGCTGGTTACAAGTGATTATAGCATATACAATGAATGAATTCGAGTGTAACAGCGATGGAAAGAAGTTGAATTGAATCCGGCAGAGTCTGGACGTTGAATGGCAAAAAGATCCCTTTTGTGCAGGCTTCAGGGGGCTATTTATAGGCATAGGAGGCTGAGATCGCGCCCAAACTTCGGGAGACTTCTTCTGGCACGTGAGGGGGCCCACACGACCGACCCCACCAAGTTTCGACTCGATCTGCGATCGATACGAAGCAATTTCGTATCCATCAAGAAATAATCCAATCGAGCTGAAACTTGGCAGGATTGTTCTTTACCTTGTACGCAAGCTGCTGTGAAAATTTCATTGCATTTGGATCAATGGTTCATGAGATATGATCGATACAAGATTGTATTTTCGTGTGTACTGCTGCGTTCGAATCCATGGATTCGTATCCATCATATCGAATTGACCTGGGCACGTGAGCGTGCAGTGATGTGGCATGAGGATCTTGGATCACTCCACCTTTTGTGCCGCGTTGATCGATTCGTTCCGAAGCTTTCGCCACGTTTACATCAACACGTTTGCATCAATAACTGGTAATATCGATGACGCTATTTACATCGATGATCTGAGTGATGTTTCGTATCGATCGAAGTGTACTATTCGTATCGATCAATCTGGACCGATACGAACGGCGAGAGTGGGATTGATGCGAACCAGATTGATTCGAACATTGTGGATGGAGTGCGAATGGTACCGATGCAAACATGGCCAATGTGATGACTCCGGATCGATTCGAACATATGGATCCGAACACGACAGAGGTGAGTCCTCTCTGATCGATTCGAAACCGATCAATTCGATCAAGCCAAGATCATGATTTCCTGATGGATACGAACAACATGTTCCTTTACCTTGTATCGATCACATCTCCTCCATATGAACCCCGATTAACCTGAAACTTGAAAAGTAGCCTTTTCTAGCATTGATCATCATCTCCGATCGATTCCGTCCGGATCGGAGCCCGGTCAAATTTTGACGACATCCATTGCAGCCTTAATTCTAACCAATCCCCAATCCTGATATCCATCGTTCCTTGCCAATTCGTTGATATTCCAGCCTTGACCAAAAGGTGGGATAACATTTTACCACCCAAAACATGCCTTGTGACCATAAGGCATGTTTTGAATAGTTCCGAATCAGATACCCGAAGTCCATAGCCAATTCCATGTCCATCCGAACTCGATGACTGAGTTTTTAGTCCATCCTTGTCCAACAACCGAATCCAAGACCTCTCCGGGTCGATATCCAAATCCATAACCTCTCTGGGCTCTTGCCAAGCGCAATCCACACTCGACGACCTCAGTCCAGTGTCCCTCGACGTAAGTAATGCCATGGCTTAAGTCCTAAGCTGAATCCTGGTTGCTTCGGACCCTCGTTGAGCATAGTCCATACTCAACGACCTAAAACAATAATCGATAATAAGGGGCCTAAGTCCTAGGCCGAATCCTGGTCTCTCCGGACCCTTATCGAGCACAGTCCATGCTCGATGACCTGAATGAGTCACTTTATCGCGTTCGGGCAAAACGACTCACCCCTTGCCAGGCATAATCCATACCCGACGACTGTTTTATCAAAACCCAAACAAAAATCCAGTCAAAATCCAATCCAAAATCCAAGTCAAACCAAAAAGATCAGAAATCCCAACCATCATTCAAAACAGAAACCAGTCATCCAAACGAAAATCCAAAACAGAAAACAAACAAAACCAGGAGTTCAAGCCAAACTCCAAAACCAAACCAGAAAACCAAGTGTCCAATCAAAAAACAGAAGACAGATTTCGCAAACCATGGCTTCGCGGTTTATCATCATTCAGAGCATGCCTAGGGCCTATCTCCGTCCCCATACATGTGTAAATGACTCGGTTGCTCGCCAATGATTTGTTACTTATTTCACATTACCCCGGTCAATTGATGACCAATCGACCATCATTCCTGGGCCTCACACCCTCATGGCTTGAGGTAGGTGGTGGTTACTCCTGCTCCACCGCTGCATTCCGAGCCCCAACATACTGCCTCAATTGTCCATTCCTCACATGCTCCTCAACTATATCCTTTAAGTGCCTGCAGCTATTGGTATCATGCCCGTCCAAATCGTGGAAGAGACAATGCCTTCCTGATGCCCTCTCTCGCTCGGATGGTTCTCTCCTAGCCGGCCTCCGGTAAGGAAGGCGATTCCGGGTTTCCATGTATATCCGCTCTAGTGTCTCGTTTAATCCCGTGTATGTGGAAAACTTTGGATCCTTCCATCGCTTCCTGGCTTTTCCTGAATCGTCGTTCAGCTTCCTTTTTCCTTTATCTTTATCCTAGTTTCCGTTGGATGGTCCTCCACCCTCAGTCACATTCACCTCCTTTAACTTTAAGTCCATACATGCATCTTCTTGTCGAAGGAATCTTTTAGCTTCGTGAAAGAATTCCCCGAGATCCAGTGGTGGGTCTCGTATTAATGATACCTTAAAATCTGAATCCTCTCTGACTCCCGACACTGCCGCCATCAAAACCATCGATGGATCCGGCCGATCCACCTAAGCTACCGCCGCATTGAACCGAGTTAGAAAAGCCCTAAGTGATTCATCTATTCTTTGCTTTACCGACGTTAGCGTCATTACGTTTTTCGGCCTCTTGATATGAACCCGAAACTGTCCCAAAAACCTGTCCACCAACTCCCTCCAAGTCCTGATAGATCCTTCTCCCAGCTATATAAACCACATTGCAGCTAGATCTGTCAAATACAACGGGAAACATCTGGCCATCACTTCCTCCGATGCCCCCAGCACTTCCATGTGTCTAGTGTATCTCATCAAGTGATCGGTCAGGTCAGCCTTGCCATCATATACTTCCACGCTAGGTAATTTGAACTTGGGTGGATTCTGAGCTATCCTGATTTCCCGAGCGAACGGACTCCTGTTCACTCCTTCCAAATCTCTAGTGGTCAAGCCTCCACGCATAGTCTTCGTAATGATTTCTGCTAATCCAGCGTTGTCTGTTAGGGGTTGCCTCCCATGCTCCCGAGGGAACTCCGACACATATTATTCATGTGGCTCATTAGCGGCAACGTTGGCCCTAGCCTGTTGAACTCCTTCCAAAGGTCCGTCTGTGTTGGATCCTGTGGGCCTGCCCCCAAGCCCTAGTTGATTGCCTTCCAGTTCTGTATTCTGTCCTCCATTAGGCCCCATAACCCTAGTTACTTATTCCACATTAACAGCCGATGTGGCTAGTTCTAAGTTCTGCATCCCTGCAGCTCTCATATGTTCGAAGAAAGTTTGCATCATCTCCTGTTGGCTTTTCATTATTCTTTCGTGTATTGAATTCGCTATAGCCTCCATCTCATCCCTTGTGATGTTGACAGAAGCTTGTCCTTCTCCAGCTCCGGAGGACGCCTCTTGACTTCCTCCTTGTTGGCTTCTCTCAGCTCTTTGCCTTCTACTTGTTTGTCGAGTCATTGTCTTTCAAATCTTCAAGCTTTCAAATTTGAACTTCAAATCTTGCGTAGCGGGTGCTAGTCCTTCTCAGTGAAAGCACCAAAGTGTTTGCGCCAAAAAATGGTCACAAACCCTAAGTATTGTGAAAGCACCAGTGTATGAATACAGATCAGCAATATTCAAACACAAATCTCAGATCTAAGCTAGTAACAAACAGCAATCCAGAAATAATGAACAGTGACACACAATTTATAGTGGTTCGGCTATCTCCGGCCTACGTCCACTTCAAGATTTTTATCTTTTATTGATGTTCTTTGCTGGTTACAAGTGATTATAGCAGATACAATGAATGAATTCGAATGTAACAGCGATGGAAAGAAGTTGAATTGAATCCGGCAGAATTTGGACGTTGAATGGCAAAAAGATCCCTTTTCTGCAGGCTTCAGGGGGATATTTATAGGCGTAGGAGGCTGAGATCGCGCCCAAACTTCGGGAGACTTCTTCTGGCACGTGAGGGGGCCCAAACGACCGACCCCACCAAGTTTCGACTCGATCTGCGATCGATATGAAGCAATTTCGTATCCATCAAGAAATAATCCAATCGAGCTGAAACTTGGCAGGATTGTTCTTTACCTTGTACGCAAGCTGCTGTGAAAATTTCGCTACATTTGGATCAATGGTTCATGAGATATGATCGATACAAGATTGTATTTTCGTGTGTACTGCTGCGTTCGAATCCATGGATTCGTATCCATCATATCGAATCGACCTGGGCACGTGAGCGTGCAGTGATGTGGCACGAGGATCTTGGATCGCTCCACCTTTTGTGCCGCGTTGATCGATTCGTTCCAAAGCTTTCGCCACGTTTACATCGACACCTTCGCATCAATAACTGGGAATATCGATGAGGTTGTTTGCATCAATGATCTGAGTGATGTTTCGTATCGATCGGAGTGTACTATTCGTATCGATCAATCTGGACCGATACGAACGGCGAGAGTGGGATTGATGCGAACCAGATCGATTCGAACATTGTGGGTGGAGTGCGAACGATACCGATGCAAACATGGCCAATGTGATGACTCCGGATCGATTCGAACATATGGATCCGAACACGACAGAGGTGAGTCCTCTCTGATCGATTCGAAACCGATCAATTCGATCAAGCCAAGATCATGATTTCCTAATGGATACGAACAACATGTTCCTTTACCTTGTATCGATCACATCTCCTCCATATGAACCCCGATTAACCTGAAACTTGAAAAGTAGCCTTTTCTAGCATTGATCATCATCTCCGATCGATTCCGTCCGGATCGGAGCCCGGTCAAATTTTGACGACATCCATTGCAGCCTTAATTCTAACCAATCCCCAATCCTGATATCCATCATTCCTTGCCAATTCGTTGATATTCCAGCCTTGAACAAAAGGTGGGATAACATTTTGCCCCCCAAAACATGCCTTGTGACAATAAGGCGTGTTTTGAATAGTTCCGAATCCGATACCCGATGTCCATAGCCAATTCCATGTCCATCCGAACTCGACTGAGTTTTTAGTCCATCCTTGTCCAACAACCGAATCCAAGACCTCTCCGGGTCGATATCCAAATCCATAACCTCTCTGGGCTCTTGCCAAGCGCAATCCACACTCGACGACCTCGGTCCAGTGTCCCTGGACGTTGAGCTAACCTCTCCGGGTTCTTGCCAAGCGCAATCCACACCTAACGACCGTGGTCCACTGTCCCTGGACGTAAGTAATGCCATGGCTTAAGTCCTAAGCCGAATCCTGGTCGCTTCGGACCCTCGTTGAGCATAGTCCATACTCAACGACCTGAAACAATAATCGATAATAAGGGGCCTAAGTCCTAGGCCGAATCCTAGTCTCTCCGGACCCTTATCGAGCACAGTCCATGCTCGATGACCTGAATGAGTCACTTTATCGCGTTCGGGCAAAACGACTCACCCCTTGCCAGGCATAATCCATACCCGACGACTGTTTTATCAAAACCCAAACAAAAATCCAGTCAAAATCCAATCCAAAATCCAAGTCAAACCAAAAAGATCAGAAATCCCAACCATCATTCAAAACAGAAACCAGTCATCCAAATGAAAATCCAAAACAGAAAACAAACAAAACCAGGAGTTCAAGCCAAACTCTAAAACCAAACCAGAAAACCAAGTGTCTAATCAAAAAACAGAAGACAGATTTCGCAAACCATGGCTTCGCGGTTTATCATCATTCAGAGCATGCCTAGGGGCTATCTCCGTCCCCATACATGTGTAAATGACTCGGTTGCTCGCCAATGGTTTGTTACTTATTTCACATTACCCCGGTCAATTGATGACCAATCGACCATCATTCCTGGGCCTCACACCCTCATGGCTTGAGGTAGGTGGTGGTTACTCCTGCTCCACCGCTGCATTCCGAGCCCCAACATACTGCCTCAATTGTCCATTCCTCACATGCTCCTCAACTATATCCTTTAAGTGCCTGCAGCTATTGGTATCATGCCCGTCCAAATCGTGGAAGAGACAATGCCTTCCTGATGCCCTCTCTCGCTCGGATGGTTCTCTCCTAGCCAGCCTCCGGTAAGGAAGGCGATTCCGGGTTTCCATGTATATCCGCTCTAGTGTCTCGTTTAATCCCGTGTATGTGGAAAACTTTGGATCCTTCCATCGCTTCCTGGCTTTTCTTGAATTGTCGTTCAGCTTCCTTTTTTCTTTATCTTTATCCTAGTTTCCGTTGGATGGTCCTCCACCCTCAGTCACATTCACCTCCTTTAACTTTAAGTCCATACATGCATCTTCTTGTTGAAGGAATCTTTCAGCTTCGTGAAAGAATTCCCCGAGATCCAGTGGTGGGTCTCGTATTAATGATACCTTAAAATCTGAATCCTCTCTGACTCCCGACACTGCCGCCATCAAAACCATCGATGGATCCGGCCGATCCACTGAAGCTACCGCCGCATTGAACCAAGTTAGAAAAGCCCTAAGTGATTCATCCATCCTTTGCTTTACCGACGTTAGCGTCATTACGTTTTTCGGCCTCTTGATATGAACCCGAAACTGTCCCAAAAACCTGTCCACCAACTCCCTCCAAGTCCTGATAGATCCTTCTCCTAGCTGCCTAAACCACATTGCAGCTAGATCTGTCAAATACAACGGGAAACATCTGGCCATCACTTCCTCCGATGCCCCCAGCACTTCCATGTGTCTAGTGTATCTCATCAAGTGATCAGTCGGGTCAGCCTTGCCATCATATACTTCCACGCTAGGTAATTTGAACTTGGGTGGATTCTGAGCTATCCTGATTTCTCGAGCGAACGGACTCCTGTTCACTCCTTCCAAATCTCTATTGGTCAAGCCTCCACGCATAGTCTTCGTAATGATTTCTGCTAATCCAGCGTTGTCTTTTAGGGGTTGCCCCCCATGCTCCCGAGGGAACTCCGGCACATATTCTTCATGTGGCTCATTAGCGGCAACGTTAGCCCTAGCCTGTTGAACTCCTTCCAAAGGTCCGTCTGTGTTGGATCCTGCGGGCCTGCCCCCAAGCCCTTGTTGATTACCTTCCGGTTCTGTATTCTGTCCTCCATTGGGCCCCATAACCCTAGTTCCTTGTTCCACATTAACAGCCGAAGTGGCTGGTTCTAAGTTCTGCATCCCTGTAGCTCTCATCTGTTCGAAGAAAGTTTGCATCATCTCCTGTTGGCTTTTCATTATTCTTTCGTGTATTGAATTCGCCATAGCCTCCATCTCATCCCTTGTGATGTAGACAGAAGCTTGTCCTTCTCCAGCTCCGGAGGACGCCTCTTGACTTCCTCCTTGTTGGCTTCTCTCAGCTCTTTTCCTTCTACTTGTTTGTCGAGTCATTGTCTTTCAAATCTTCAAGCTTTCAAATCTGAACTTCAAATCTTGCGTAGCGGGTGCTAGTCCTTCTCAGTGAAAGCACCAAAGTGTTTGCGCCAAAAAATGGTCACAAACCCTAAGTATTGTGAAAGCACCTGTGTATGAATACAGATCAGCAATATTCAAACACAAATCTCAGATCTAAGCTAGTAACAAACAGCAATCTAGAAATAATGAACAGTGACACATAATTTATAGTGGTTCGGCTATCTCCGGCCTACGTCCACTTTAAGATTTTTATCTTTTATTGATGTTCTTTGCTGGTTACAAGTGATTATAGCAGATACAATGAATGAATTCGAGTGTAACAGCGATGGAAAGAAGTTGAATTGAATCCGGCAGAGTCTGGACGTTGAATGGCAAAAAGATCCCTTTTCTGCAGGCTTCAGGGGGCTATTTATGGGCGTAGGAGGCTGAGATCGCGCCCAAACTTCGGGAGACTTCTTCTGGCACGTGAGGGGGCCCACGCGACCGACCCCACCAAGTTTCGACTCGATCTGTGATCGATACGAAGCAATTTCGTATCCATCAAGAAATGATCCAATCGAGCTGAAACTTGCCAGGATTGTTCTTTAACTTGTACGCAAGCTGCTGTGAAAATTTCGTTGCATTTGGATCAATGGTTCATGAGATAAGATCGATACAAGATTGTATTTTCGTGTGTACTGCTGCGTTCGAATCCATGGATTCATATCCATCATATCGAATCGACCTGGGCACGTGAGCATGCAGTGACGTGGCGCAAGGATCTTGGATCGCTCCACCTTTTGTGTCGCGTTGATCGATTCGTTCTGAAGCTTTCGCCACGTTTACATCGACACGTTCGCATCAATAACTGGGAATATCGATGACGCTGTTTGCATCGATGATCTGAGTGTTGTTTCGTATCGATCGGAGTGTACTATTCGTATCGATCAATCTGGACCGATACGAACGGCGAGAGTGGGATCGATGCGAACCATATCGATTCGAACATTGTGGGTGGAGTGCGAACGGTACCGATGCAAACATGGCCAATGTAATGACTCCGGATCGATTCGAACATATGGATCCGAACACGACAGAGGTGAGTCCGCTTTGATCAATTCGAAACCGATCGATTCGATCAAGCCAAGATCATGATTTCCTAATGGATACGAACAACATGTTCCTTTACCTTGTATCGATCACATCTCCTCCATATGAACCCCGATTAACCTAAAACTTGAAAAGTAGCCTTTTCTAGCATTGATCTTCATCTCCGATCAATTCCATCCGGATCAGAGCCTGGTCAAATTTTGACGACATCCATTGCTGCCATAATTCTAACCAATCCCCAATCCTGATATCCATCGTTCCTTGCCAATTCGTTGATATTCCAGCCTTGACCAAAAGGTGGGATAACACACATTGTGCACGTGCCATCCATCACCTTTTGTCCCAAACTTCAATCACCAACCTACTCCACTAGCCTAGCCTATTGCGTCAGCAACACGCCCTTGCCTCCGATCACACCTATCAGAATTCGCCCCCCCCCCCCCCCGCCCATTACCAAAACATAAAACGCATACAAAAAAAAAGAAAGCCGGAAACGCTCCTCGCTCTATCGCCTTGACCACTTGCAACCTCCAACCACCTCGTCGCTTGACCTTCCATCAGCCACTCTACCTTTGGTCAGCAACCTCGCCCTTTCGGTGCTCCTCTACTATCGTTAGAACCCAAAAGTCAAAATAAAAAAATAAAACCCTAAACACTAGATTGACCTATTTCCACCTCCTCCGACCACTGTTAGCACCGCCGTCACCTTCCACGTTTCGGCTTGGGTCCTATGCTGCCTCTAGCACAACCACGCCTCCCTTAGGCAACCGCGACGTCAGAATTCCAATTTTTTTTACCAAAACGGACAGTTTATTGCCATAACCAAACCTGACCACCTAAAATCACACGATAAGCTTTAAAAATCATGGTTCACCTATACAAACCCACTTACACCCTTCGTTTGTCGATCAGCTCTTAACGGAAAATTGACAAAGTTTGACCATATACTGTTTTAAATAAAAATCTGCCACTATTCTTGACGAAACGACGAACAACTATGTTTAAAATAAACTACAGGTTAAATCAAACAATTTTACAGTTGGAATCTTGCGCCAATTTTAAATGAGGGAGGGGGTATTGAATTTTGAAGGTGAGATGGAGAGTGATTATCCCCTTTTTTTCAAAGAGCAAAAGGAAAATGGGAAAGAAAGAAGAGGTTGTTATCTCTGCCCATATCCATTACTTTATATGCTTTCATTTTACAGGTGAGCATTTTTCTTCTTCTTTCCAATCCAAAACTAAGACCAACAATATATGATTTTGACACAATATCATAAAACATAAATTCCATACCAAATCAGTCACTAACAAATCTACAACATTTTTATTTATTTCATCAAAGCACTAAACCAAAGATTGAATAGCTCACCTTCCACATGATTGAAATGCCTCAAGTTTTCCATCCTATGAATGAATAAAAATATTTTAAGCTAAAATATGGTATTTTATTTTCAAAATTTATAAAAGTATGAAGATGACAAAGGAAGAGGAAGTACATAAATAAGATGGAATAAACAAATTAAAAAGAAAAAGCTAAAGACCAAAAATACCCCTTAATTCATAATTTTCAACTTTGGCATCATATCAAAGCCACCAAAATACTAAGTCGTTTAAAAATATGGGGTATTTAAATGTCTTCATGTACTTTTTTTCAATTCCATACTTAAGGAATCTTTGAATTTTCACATCCATCATTTCATTTAAATATATAAATATATTATATATTTATAGATCCTTATTATTATTATTTTGTTTTATACATTTCAAAATAAAAATGTTTTAAACATTTAAATGTTGTTTTTAAAGTACATGCAAGGGTAAACAACTTTCTATAATTTGTTGTTTGGTAAAAAGTTGAAAATCCAAAAAACGAATATCGGTCACATTTTCTGTTTTTCATCGAACTACCTATTTTAGTAAACAAAATTCAAAAATGAATTTTCTACCATTAGTTATTAATTAAAAGAGGGTTATCTAATTATTAAATCATTAATCAAATATTTAAAATAAATTAAATATTCGCAAATCAAATCGATAAAATTCTGTATCGTTACAGGAAAATTGCTGTGTCCTCCATTGAACCATTTACTTTCTCCATCTCTGTCATCCATCTTTTGCTAGCCCTTATCATAAGAACTTTCATCTCCAATTTGGTTAACATTGATCATTCCTACCACGATATTGGAATTCTTCAAACATATGTACTTATTGTCTTGATAGTAGAAGTCCTCCTAGTTAGCAGTTGGATTTACCTAAAGTTCTCTACATAATTCTATTTTCCTGATGATTTTTGAGACAAAATCTAAATTAACAATTTGTTCATCTAGTTGACATATGGCAGCTGCTATAGCATTGAAAATTTCAAGATAGTTTTGTAGAGTTTCTGTAACGACCCTGTGTTGAGTAATAATCAACTAATGATAAAAATGATGATTTATTTAATTAAACTGGGATTTTTAAAGGTTAAATAAGTAAGATTTATTGAATTTAAAATGATTTTGATATGATAAAGGTAAATAAATATATTTTATAAAATCAAGTGTTATTAGCAAATGTAAATAAAAAAATAATATAAAAGGGAAAAAGTTTTATTTTAATTTAATGAATGGTTTTGGAAATTATCTACTAAGTGGGCTTGGAATGTAATTAACAAATGTTTTAAAATAAACATAAATTAAAATATGGAAATAATATTCTGCAAACTTTTATGGGAATAAGAAACGTAGTTCCATGTTAGTAATAATTTTTAAGTAAAGATTTGAATTGATTTTTAGTTAATGAAATGATTTTATCAATATAGGCTTAAGATGATAATTTTGAAATAATTAATTAATTAAAAGAATTTATGGAAAATAAATTCTATGGAAATGTTGTAATGTTAAGTAAACATTTTAACAACATGAATATGATTTTTGTTTGAAGTTTTCAAGTGTTTTATATTGGTTCGAAAATAGTTTATCATACAAGAAAAGAAAAGAAATTAAAGTGGGTTACGTGGTGTGTAAAGCCCAAGCCCAAATAGAAGTTCATGAAGCACATGTCTAGACATATTTTTCTAGACTCCTTTTCATTTTCTTTTGTATGTGGTAAGCTTTCTTAACTCATAATAAAACAATTTATGTCAAAAGCTATTCCTCATTTTTCATTATTTTCATGAAGAAAAATATATGAAAGCTTCCTCTTCAATTAATCCAAATAAAATCAAATAAAATTCAATAAATTCCAAGATAAATATATGATGTTCTCAACACCAAGCTATACTTATATTCATGAAGAATCTAGAGTTTTGATCAAGTTTTAGAGTATGATATTTTTTTAAAGAAGTGTATAAAATGGAAAGAAGGTGAATTAGGTTTGCTTATAGCCAAAGTGAGTGTTATTTACACTCATAACTGTGTTTAGATATGTAATTTCACCTTATATGCTTTTTGTTATGTATGGATTTTGTATATGATTACTTTCCTTGGAATCATGCTGGTTTGTTTTGATTGAATTTGAATTATATAGAAGTATGTATAGAATTTGATTAAAATTTTATTTGCCATTTTCTATGCTTCAAGTATTCCATCGACTGAAATGAAAATTTAGTCGACTGAACTAGTGTAAACTTCAACCCCGAATGCAACATTTAAATTTAGTCGACTTAATTTATTAGTTTTAGTCGACTATTCTCAGTCCATTGAAAGTATTGTTCAGTCGATTGAATGAGTATAAATCCCAAACACAAGAGCAACACCCATTCTAGTTGTTTTCTTTATTGCTTGTTAGTCAACAGGTTCGGTCGACTGGAGAAGTGTTTCAGTCGACTGGTTGCCTATTTATTCCAAAATCAAGTGTAACCTAGAGGTAAGGCATGTGCATTTAATCCATCCTACATGGGTTCGAGTCTCGCGTTGTCCTATTTTTGTAAGTGTACATTTAATGGTAAATAAATTATATTTACATTGGAAATAAATGTGAATAATTATATAAAAATATATAATTTTATGAAGAAAAGTTTTATTTAAAACTTAGTATTTAAATTTATTAAAAGTATATTTATTATCTATTGTTAAAGAAGTATTTAATTATAAAAAAATAGGAAATAACTTTTATAAATTTTCATTAATCTATAAATTGATTTTGAATGTTTTGTATGTATATAAATAAGGATTTGAAAGTAAATTATAATGTTTAAATCTTTATTTTAGTATTATATAAATGAAGTGAAATTATTTAATATATAAATATTCTACAAGATTTACTCGTTTTAGAATATAAAATTAATCGGGAGAGAATTTTATTTAGGATATTTAATTGTTTAAAGAACGATCTTGTTCAATAGTATTATTATTACATTTCTAGATTAAATTGGAATTTCATATATAATTCATATGGTTTCTGAATCCTCATCTCTTTTGTATTGACCTTTGACATCATGAATGATTCACCATTGATATTGATTTAAGTTAAATTTTAATATGATATGGTGATAAAGTCTTTCTGTTTGATTTATTGATATTTATTCTATGTGACGAGAAATCTGAATAACTAGATTATTGATACCGTCTAGTATGAGACTTTTAGTAACACTTTTCCTAGTATTCGTTGGACTCATTGTATAGAATAAAGAAGAGCGAGTATGGTGTATGAGCACTAAATAAATGGACTAGTAACACACGGTGGTATGGAATGTCATTGTGATATTTATTCGGCTATTCTTTTGCTCATGGGTGACACTCGATACGGGGGTATGTTGCATGTGGTACTCACTATGTTGAGTGCTTTATAGCCGATTTTTGGCTTATATATAGAGTCGTGTGACGGCCATTGCAAATATACTATGTGTCCGTCTACCTTTGTCCAACTTCCCTTCAAGGTTTAAGAGTAAACCAGATTGGCCAGTATCCCCCCGAGCAACACGATCGTGGGGTCGTTCCCTAGATCCGTGACATCATTATATATTATATTGGATATGCATCATAGTAATTTGGTAGGTGCCATAGCTCCTTGTTTTGCTTAGGCCAGTAGTTTGTTTCCTATAGGGGTAAAGCAGGGTTGTAATAACCTATAACTTAATGGGCCTAAATTTCGACAAAAATCAAAACCCAATCAAAGCACAGACCGTTGGATTTGGTGCTTGCAAATAAGCATGAGAATTATCAAAGATTGATAGAAATCTAAACTCACAGTGGAAACAATAATAAGATAAGAATACTGATTGTGATTACTACCTTGGAATTAATGGTATTCCTTGGATAGCAGATTTTCACATCAGTATCGAGCATAAGAGAAAAGGAGACTTATCCAACAACTAAACACATCCAGCTCCAGTGGCATGTTCCTCTAAATCTATCCTGTGGGTTATAAAGAGGAGGGGTCAGAACACGTTCTGGTGATTGGAAAATAAATAAACTATCCATAACCTAAATTTATACCGATTGGTTTCCAATTAATAGTTATGTCTATGAAGGTTAGCAATTCTAATATAACCTTGCATTGCACACACGATTACTTACATATCCCTTCCTAAAGTACAAAATACCGATGATGCCTTACCAACCATTCAATACTTCCAAACTCATTTGCCTTTAATACTTCAAACTATGAAGTTGGCTTATATAATCACCACATAACACTTTTAAAAGAGAAATAGGCAGACTATGCCATTTACGACCTCAATCAAGGTAGACCCCAAAATTTAAGACCTATTCCCAAGGTGGTTTCCTAATAATGTTGTCAATGGTCAGTGGGTCCTAGCTATAAAGACCTCTAACCACTATTTAAGACTTCCAACATTTAATGTCCAACTGTTACCGCATCTATCGCCAATAAAATTGTAGTCATGTAAGAGACAGTACCCAAGCCACTTAATACCTTTAAAAGGACTAAACAAACTTCTAACCATTTAATACCTATATTCTAAGCAGGTCCTACATCACTTAATACCAATTCCCAAGCGAACTCCTAACTGGTACTATCGTATTACGGCCCTAGCAATGTGAGAGGCTGTACCTAAGCCACTGAATACCTCATTATTAAGGACTAGGTAGACCCCTAACCATTTAACACCTAGTTATAGGTAGGCTTCTGTCATTTAATACCCAACCCCAAGGCGGACTCCTCGCTGGTACTATCTAGTTGACATCGCTTGGAATCTCACTAGGTTACTTAATACTTCATTTTAGGAGAGAGGCGAACCCTATATCAGTCACTTAATACCTCAAACCCGAAGCGAACCCTTCCCGAGATATCCACTATCACTCTTAATTATTAATTTGGAACCTCACTAGGTTACTTCTTTCAGTAGGGAGGCGGGCTCTAAAATAGCCACTTAATACCTCAACACTAAAGTAAACCTTTTTAGAGACATCCTTATTTATTTGGAATCTCGGCAGGTTACTTAATACTTCCTTTTAGGAGAGAAGCAGACCCCACAGCCACTTAATACCTCAAACCAAAAGCGAAGCCCTATGGAGATATCCTTTACCGCTTCTAAGTTCAAATTTGGACTGATTAATATGTTTTAATTAGGAAAGAGGTGGGTCCTCAAACAACCACTTAATACATCTAACCCTAAAGCAGGTCCTGTTTCTCGCAAAGTCATGGGTCCTAGGATTAGTGATATCTCACATCAGTAGTAAGTGCACCCGACTGCTGGTAACCTCAAAGTGAAGGGCAGTCTTCCGTTGGGTGACTCTATTGACCTCGCATCACTAACCTACTAATTCCAATTAACTATCCTAAGTCTTTACTTATACTAAGGTTGTCATTGGACTTAGCTTACTAACTCCCTTTTTTTATTTAAGGCAATAAGATTTACGTTAAACACTTATCTATCCATAAATCTCCTTTTAATGCTCATAAATTTCAATTTATCTATAAAATCCTAACGGATGTTTCCTAAGACATTTATGTATGATTACTAATTCCAAATTAGTAACATTTTTATATATATTCCACTTTTATCAGTCCCATTAATCCACTTGTCCCTATTAATTGTAACTCCTAACTCACTTTAATTGTCCATTAATTGGAGTTACAATCTTTAATTTCCATACTAACCAACTATAACCCCTAATCTAATCCTATCCATTATTCCTCATTAATTGCCCATTAGTTGGAGTTACATTCTTTATTTCCTATTAATTATTGGCAATTACTAATTTATTGTCCATTAATAGGAGTTACTACATTTCTTAATTCTACTATTTACTTCCCAACATATAACAATAACTAACGAACGTTACGCATAAATAACGCACAAATAAACACGATTCTTCTTTATTAACAAGATAAGTACATATAAACTGCCTAATAAAACTACCTATTCATAACCAAATATATTCTAGTCATATATTTGTAACTAGAATATACTTTCAATATTTAATTTGCTGGAATTAAATTCCTTAGGAAGATTTTCCGTTATGATTTTTGCAAATTAGTTTAATACAAAAAGGAATGATTTACTATGTTTGAAATTATAAGGAATGGATAATTTCTTTTTATTTGGAATAAACAGTGTAAACTACAAAAGTAAATATGTACTTTACACATCTCTTCCATTATTGTTTTATTCTTTGTAAATCAATCGTCGCCTTTTTCAATCAAAAGTAGAAAAGGTAAACAAATTTATAAAAATCAAACAAATGTTCTTCTCACAAATTAAACTAAAAACCTACAACTTAGCACAAATTTGGGTAATAATCCAAAAATCCTATTTTACACTCAAGCACAGATCTGGAATAAAAATATACAATATTCAAATTATAAAATATTTGGGACTGATTTCCAGATCTAGGTGTAAACGTATTTCAAATTAGATCTAAAGCAAGAATATGTAGGCAATAGTTTTCTACACTAACTTAAGCCTATAATTCACAAATAAAATTGATTTAGGCATAAAAATAAAACGTATGCCAACAGAATAGATTTAAAATCATAAATAATATATAAAATTTTCCACTCACCTTTTAAAAGCGATCCAAATCTCCAGATCTGAAGTAAAACCTTAAAGTCATCCCCAAATCCTTTTTAATCCAATAAATATGTATAAAAAGGGTATCTACATACATTCAATTATAGATATGAGAAGAGATTTGGGATTGGGAGAGAAAATATATACAAATATATAAATGTATATAAATTACCTCAAATACGCGGATAGTTGATTCTCTTCTCTTCTCCTTTTCATTAGATTTCTATTCTTCTCCAATTTGTATGAATATAGATATAAATATCTTATTTTTATAATTTGGAAAGAAATTGGAGAATAAGAAATGGCAGAGCTTTGCTACTGCCTTTAGAAAAATATGAGAAGAGAGGGTTAGGCCTGAATTTATAGACGTAAAATTCAATCTCAACTGCAAAATCGAAATATATTAAATCCAGGCCGTTGGATGTAGGTTAACCCTAGCCGGCATAAACAAAGCGATCGACTACCCCCTTCCTAGGGGTCGTACGCCCCTGGTCAACCGCTCCAATATCCAGGTCGACTTATGGGCCCTAGATAATTAATATATAAATGCTAATTTTTCTTATTCGAATTATTTTCGTTCCAAATTCGTTTTTCGTCCGTAACTTCTTCGTTTGGACTCCGAAAGCAAAACTCAAAATATGAAAGTTGCTCAGAATTTCACCATCAATGCAATGTTGTAAGTTTTGTGGCCAAATTCCATCATTTGCACAAATTCCATTTTTGGAACCTAATTAATTAACTAACTAACTAATTAAATAGCTAACACCAAATCACATGGTGTTATAAGGGTCATGACCAAGGCTATGCGTTGATGAGGCATTGGTGCATATGAGTCACAATTTCCGTTAAGATAACTAAGGTTGTAGGAATAGATCTGGTTACACAACATACGGCTAGTGGGCCGTGGGTTCCTGGAGCGAGCACATGGCCATCAGTCTCCCATCTGGTTTTGATTTGTGTGTGGTAGATACGCATATATGGGATGAGATTATAACTGAGACTGTGCCTAGAGTATGGTCAACCCCATATCCTTCTATGATATGTACCGTTATCTATTTATTTGGATGATGGCTCATTTTATTACTTTGAACATGGCAGACCTAGGAGTATCCATTATATTTATATATATTCATCTTAAGGCATTGTTGTGGTTAGCCCGATTCACTTGATGATTTCATTTTCTATGATAATGATGTTTTATTGTGTCGATGACTCACCTTTTGGATTTGGTATTCTTGATTTTTATCGATTTTTTTTAGATTGGTGATGACACTTTTCTGTATAGTTTTCTTATGAATGTTGTTTTGGAGATCTTTTAAGACAGTTATGCCATCATCGTTATACTTATCATATTACCATTCTATGTTATAATAAAACCTAGATATAGTCTGACCCGTGTGTTATATATAATACTTGGGTCAGTCCGAGACATGTCAAGTTCAGGGATGAGATGACCATTTTGTGGATGTTGGGCTAAATGGAGGCTATGGTATTATCATATATAGTGATTGAATACTTTTGATTTGTAATTGGACTCATGTATTTGATGTTATGGTGGCAATGTATATTTGATGTATATTGGATTTTTGCACACTTATCTATTATATATTTATTGCTGCAATTTTGACTCTGTGTTCTTCTTGTTATTACTATATATTGTGCATTGTTCTATCATATAGCCACATATGTCTATTGCTTTGTACTAAGACCGTGTGCATCTATGGTGAGTTTTATATGATTTGAGATATTTACTAGTGTTAGTTCAAGGGAGTATTCACATGTGTACCCTATATCCCTTAATTCTCCATATTAGCTGATAGTATTACTATGTAAAACTCTTGGGTTGTATCGGTATAGAGGTGGGGGTGCTACAATTTGTATTGGAACAGGTTCAGAAAAATAAATTGTATATATGAGACTTAGAAGTCCATGTCCCCTTGGGTGTGTTGGATAGTAAGTTTATAATAGGAATATATATATATATATGTATGTATATGATGATTATTGGGGTAATCATATAGGGCGTATTTGTATTTCATACGTAAGAAATATTTTATTAACATTTATTGAGTATGAAATATAAAATGGTTTACCTTCGGTGGCTTAGTATGAATTATTATGATTGGTCTGATGTGATCAAAATGCGAAGTAGGAATGTGTAGATTACTTTCCGCTGAGCACATTGTTGTAGTTTGTTTGTATTAAATTTGTAATTATTGATATAAAGATTTTTTTTGGTATCTTTGGTGGTGAAGTTACCATTATGATTCTTAAAAATTATATTTTTTAAAACTTGTTATTTATATATATATATATACACACATCATTAAAAATAATAGGTAACCTAGTTTTAAAATTTAGACTCGTTTGATATTCTTTGAATTATTGAAAGCGATTTAATATTGTGAAGGGTTTTTGTAAATATTTAAATGTAAGTGATTTTATGAATTTGATATATATTTTTACATTATGCATATATACATATATACACACACATATATATTGTAAGAAGTATGTTTTGATAAAAGTGAGAAATGTTTTCATTAGAAAATCTTTTAATAGAATATATGCTTATATAAGTATATTTGATCAAGTTTTACTTTAATGGTTATTATTATGTAAAGTATTATTTGAAATAAATGTACATAGATAAGATATTTCGAAGAAAATTTTCAAATTAATTGTTACGTTAATTTGTCTGTTGAGTGCTTTAAGAAATTTGGTCGATGTGCTTGATCAATGTTATCAATAAAGATTCCTACACTAGGATGAGACATACGGACACAAAGATTTTAAATTTTTGGAAGGTTTTGAAAATTTTGAAAAGCTTTGAAAATTCTTGAATGTATTATAAAGATTTCTAAAGGGATGAAATATTTTAAAAGGAAGTAAATGGTTCTAGGAAAGGTACAATTTATATTTTGGAAGAAAGATATATTTCAAAGAAATATCTTAGATTAAGTTTTGAAAAGGATTTAGATGAAGCTTTAAGAAGTGATAATAAACTTTTTAATAAGAGAAGTATTAGTTTGAAATTGAATTTAAGTAAAACATATTGAATTAGGTTTTATTTATAAAGGCCAATAAATTTGTATAGTAAATAATCAAGTTTTGAATAAAGAAGTAGTTTGGTACTTTGAATGAAGAATTGAATTTTTATAATGATAAATCTTATTAAAATTTGTTTTGTGTTTGAAGAAAGTAAATACCATATTGGTAAATTTAGTTTAAAGTATTAATGATTTAGAATTTGTGTAGAAACAAATAGAATTAAAATTTGCAAATAAAAGAATGTTTGGAAAATTGAATTTTTGAAATAAAAAAAGTTGACTTGAGAATGTTTGTGAATTATTTCGATCGAATGTTTGTTTATATTCTTAAGCCATTAATTAAATATGGTTTTAGAAAGGTTTTAAAGATAAGTTATTTTGGTAAAAGTGTTTTAATAAAATATTAAGTTTATTAATATTATTAGATTTCAATATCTTATAAATTCGAAAGTAATGTTTTTGAAAAGTTTTGTGAAGTAAATTAAGGGGAAATTCTTAGGAAAGGAGATTTTCAAATTATGTTTTATCTTTATGCTTGAAAATAATAAATAGCAAGATGCTTTAATATTTCGAAAGTTGTAAATTCTTTGAAAAGATTTGTTGCAAATATAGAGTTTTAAAATCACCGATAATAAATTTCAAATTGTACTATGTTTTGATCATTTAAGATTTAGAAAAAATTTAAGCATGGAGTATAAATTTTTTTTAAAGTGTTTAATGAATTCTGATATTGCTTTGTGAAATTGGAAATCAAAGTGGAATACTGTTTGGTAAAGTTAATGATTTTCTATAGTTTTAAATTTTAATGTCATAACTATTCGAGTTTTCTACATTGTATTATATTATATACGTATATACTGGAAAAGCGTACAATGTGAAAAGTTTTAAAGAAGATAGTCCTATAGATTATTTACTATCATTATTTTGAGAGTTGTATATAATAACTAATGTTTTAAGTACTTGGAAATGTATTAAGAGGTTGTATCATGAAATTTCTTTGTTGAAGGAATGAAATGGGTTTGTAAAATTATTTATATTTATATTCTTACGTAAGAGTTGTGAAATTTTCGGGAATTTCCGTACATGGAGTTTATTCCAAAATTTTATTCGATAATTTCAATATTTGAGTTATCTTTGGTTGTAATTCTTAGTTGTTGTTTCGATGGGGTTGTTCAACTCAAAGCCCATGACCACAACGTTGGGCACGGGATAATAAACCCTTATCATTTTGAGGCCACTAAGGAATTTATTAATTGATTTTTAAAACGAGTTTATAGTATTTTGATAATTGTGTATAAAGTTTTAAACTAATAAGGTGTAGTAAAGCTAATTATTTTAGCTTGTTATGGATTTTCCTAATAGGAAATTGCGATGATGCAATTTTCTTAAGGGGGCAGTATGTAATAACCCGGTATTGAGTAATAATTAATAAATGATAAAAGTGACGATTTAATGAATAAAAGAGGGATTTTTAAAGGTTAAATAAGTAAGATTTATATTTATTTATATATTATTGAAATTAAAATGATTTTTATATAATAATGGTAATTAAAATATATTTTATAAAATCTAGTATTATTAGTAAATGTAAATAAAAATATATTATAAAAGGGAAAGAATTTTTATTTTAGTTTAATGAATGGTTTTGAAAATTATCTAGTAATTGGGCTTGGAATGTAATTAAGAAATGTTTTAAAATAGAAATAAGAAAAAATAAAGAAAAAATATTTTATAAACTTGTATGGGAATAAGAAATGAAGTTTCGTGTTAGTAATAATTTTAAGTAAAGATTTGAATTGGTTTTAGTTAATAAAATGATTTAATAATATAGACTTAAGATGATAATTTTGAAATAATTAATTAATTAAAGGAATTTATGGAAAATAAATTCTATGGAAATCTTGTAATGTTAAGTCAACATTTTAAAACCATGAATATGATTTTTGTTTGAAGTTTTCAAGTGTTTTATATTGGTTAGAAAATAGCTTATTAAAGAATAAAGGAAAAGAAATTAAAGCGGGTTGGATAGTGTGCAAGCCCAAGCCCAAACATAAGTTCATGAACCACATCTCTAGACTTTTCTTTTTCTAGACTCCTCTTCATTTTCTTTTGTATGTGTCCAGCCATCTTGATTTCACAAAAAAAAAATTCACGTTAAAAGCTATTCCTCGTTCTTCTTTATTTTCATGAAGAAAAATATATGAAACCCCTCTTTTCAATTAATAAAAATAAATTCAAATAAAATTCAAATAAATTCCAAGATAAATATATGATGTTCTCAACACCAAGCTACATTTATATTCATGAAGAAGTTGGAGTTTTGATCAAGTTTTAGAGTATGATAATTTTTTAAAGAAGAGCATAAAGTGGAAAGAAAGCGAATTGGGTTTTCTTATAGCCAAGGTGAGTGTTATTTACACTCACTACTATGTTTATATATTTAATTTCACCTTATATGCTTATTGTTGTGTATAAATTTTGTATATGATTACTATCCTTGGAATCATGTTGTTTTGTTTTGATTGAATTTGAATTATATAAAGTATGTGTAGAATTTGATTCAAATTTTGTCATTTTCTGTGCTTCAGGTATTCAGTCGACTGAGATGAAAATTCACTCGACTAAACTAGTGTAAACTTCAACCCCGAATGCAACACTCAAATTCAGTTGACTTAATTTATTGGTTTTAGTCGGCTAGCCTCGGTCAAATGAGAGTATTGTTCAATAAACTGAATGAGTATAAATACCAAATCCAAGTGCAATGCCCATTCTAGTTGTTTTCTTCATTGCTTGTTAGCCGATAGGTTCAGCCGATTGGTGAAGTGTTTTAGTCGACTGGTCGCCTGCTTATTCCAAAATCAAGTATAGCCTGGTGGTAAGGCTTGTGCATTTAATCCATCCCACTTAAGCTCTAGTCTCGCGTTGTCCTATTTTGTAGGTGTATATTTTAATGGTAAATAAATTATATTTACATTAGAGATAAATGTGAATAATTATATAAAGTAAATATATAATTTTATGAAGAAAAGTTTTATTTAAAAATTAGTATTTAAATTTACTAAAATTGTATTTATTATTATTATTAAAGAAGTATTTAATTATAAAAAAATTAGGAAATAACTATTATAAAATGTGATTGCTCTATAAAGTGATTTTGAATGCTTTTTATGTATACAAATAAGGATTTGGAAGTAAATTATAATGTTTAAATCTTTACTTTAGTATTATATAAATGAAGTGAAATTATTTAATATATAAATATTCTACAAGATTTACTCGTTTTAGAATATAAAATTAATTGGGAAAGAATTTTATTTAAGATATTTAATTGTTTAAAGAATGATCCTGCTCAATATTATTATTATTGTCACATTTTTGGATTAAATTGGAATTTCATATATAATAGTTTTGAATCCTCGTCTCTTTTGTATGGATCTTTGATATCGTGATTGATTCACTATTGATATTAATTTGAGTTATATTTTAAGATGATACGGTGATGACATATTTCTGCTTGATTTCTTGATATTTATTCTATGTGATGAGAAATCTGAATAAACGGGTTAGTGATACTGTCTTGTATTGGACTTTTGGTAACACTTTTCAAGTCATTCTTTGGATTCGTTATATAGAATAGAAAAGAGAGAGTGTGGTGTATGATCACTAAATAAACGGATTAGTAACACGTGGTGGTATATGACGTCGTTGTGATATTTATTTGGTTATTCTTTTGCTCATGGGTGACACTCAATACGGGGGTATGTTGCTTGTGATACTCACTGCGTTGAATACTTTATAGCCGAGTGTGTGTTTATATGTAGAGCCGTGTGATGGCTATTTTATATATACTATATGTTTGTCTACTTTTGTCCAGCTCCCCTTTATGGTTCGGGAGTAAACTAGATTGGCCAATATCCACCTTAGTGGGCTGATCGTGGGGTCGAGCCTTAGATCTATGACACCGTTGTCATATATTATATTGGATGCACATCATAGTAGTTAGGTAGGTGCCCATAGCCACTTGTGTCGCTTAGGCCAGCAGTATGTTATCTATAAGGGCAAAGCAGGGTCGTGACCGCGGCTACGCATTGACAAGCAATTTGTGGTTAGGAGTCATGATTTCCTCTAGGTAACTAAGGCCGTAGGAATAGATCCGTCTACACAGCATATGGCTAGTAGACCCTGGGTTCCTGGAGCGGGCATACGGCCATTAGTCTCTCGTTTGGTTTCAATTTGCGTGTGAAGCTTGAGAAGTGTAGGTTTGTTTTGGGTGTGGTCGAAGTGGATGCAGTGAACTAGGGTTTGCGATTATTTAAAGTATGGGCAGCAACTTGTGATTTGGAGTTTGTATTTGAGTTCATTAGGCCAGCGGGCACCTTGGTGGTTGATGTGGAGGCACACGATGGCACATGGAGGAGGTCGTCGTTCGACTATAGTAATGTCGAGATTTATATAGGAGGCTTGGGTGTGAAGTGATGGGCATGGGTGTGTTGCTCTTGCGAAGAGAAGTAGCTAGGATTCGACCGATTTACAACTCGTGTGAATTAGAGTGAGAGAGGGGGAGGAGAAGATGATGACTTTGGGTTGAGTACCAGTTTTCTGAGTAGGAGTTAAACGAAGAGGAAGATGGGTTAGTAGAGGATAAATGGGTAATTAATCGTTAATGATTGTAATTAGTAAATTTATTATATTTAAAATTCTCAAATCTCTTAAACGTAATAACTTAATCATACAATGTCTAAATCGAACGCGGTCAGTCGCTTTAAGTTTGTAATGATGATAACTACGCTTTGGAATTGAATTGGTAGGATTGGAGCTTGTAGAATTTCAAGCTAAAATCATGAATGAAATGACGATAACTACGCTTTGGAATTGAATTGGTGGGATTTGAGCTTGTAGATTTCATGCTAAAATCATGTTCGATTTTAGACGGAACTAGAATGCTTCGGTGATAACTGGAATCTCGATGGGTTTAACTCACATTTTTGGTTAAATCGGTATGTTCTATAGTATATAAAAATTTACCGTTGGTGTTTGGTTGAAATTATTGGTTGTTTAGTTAATATTTGCTTTTACAAGCGACTATTATTTAAAATTGAATTATAGGAATTTTATTGAGAAATCCAGATTTCTCGATATTGTTACTTTTAATTCCTAGTTATATTCCTATTGGTTCTATTTTAGTTATAACCCTATTATATAGATTGTTAATTGCTGAATCTTGATTGTTTAGCACTATTAGTTATGACATTCTTATATGTTCAAAACTTAACCCCTGTAGTGATAAAAATCAATAAAAACATTGGTTAAGTGCTTTGGGAGGCTATTGGCATCAATTTAGTATTTTGAAATACTATTAATTTCCGTTTTGGCTTGGAATTGGTTGTTGATTCAGAGAATGATTATGAATCCGACTGTTGGGGTTTTTTGTGATATTTTATTAGAAATGGATTTTGAACTCCTTTTACTTCAACATTTTTGTTAGTCCTTCATTATTATTTCAAAATGTTTAAAGTTGTTTAACTATTGTTTAAAAATGTTTCAAAAGTTGTTTATTTATATTTAATAGTGTTTAAAAGTTATTTATCAATATTTTATATTACGAAAAGTTATTTATTAAATGATTAATATTGTTTGAAGTTAATTGTTATTATTTATTAATAATGTTTTGGAATTTATAATAGTTATTTATTAATAATGTTTTGGAACTAATAATAATAATTTATTAATAATGTTTTGGAAGTAAATTATTATTTATTATAATAATGTTTGAAGATTAATAATTATTTTTTATTAAAAACGTTTGAAATTATTAAATATTGCATTTATAATTTTGAAGTTAATAATTATTATTTATTAGAAATTTTTGCTATTAATAGTTATTATAATATAATAATGTTTTGAAGTAAATAATTATTATTTATTTATACTGTTTTGAAGTTATTAATTATTATATTAATAATATTTTGGAGTTAATAAATTATTTTATTAATGATGTTGGAAAGTTAATTTATTATTTATTAGGATGTTTAAAGTTAATTAATTTATCTGATTAATTGTATTTATAAATAATAAATTGATTTATAAAACAAAATCTCATTTAATAAAAGAGATTTATTAAAGAGTTCATAAATGAAATGGGGTTGGGATTTATAAGAATTTTTAAAGGGCTTTATAAAGGGGTTTTAGAAGGAATATTTATAAGGGGTCTTTATAAAGGAGTTTTATAAAGGAATAAAGTTTTAGAAATGGGTTTATAAATTTTTTAAATGGAGTTTTATAAATAGTTTTATAGATTTATAAAAAGAGTTTTATCGATGGGTTTAGAAATTTACAAAAAGAGTTTTATAAATTGTTTTGAAGATTTATAAAAGAATTTTATAAATGGTTTTAGAGATTTATGAAAGGGGTTTTATAAAAGGAGTTTTATAAATGATTTTAGAGTTGTATAAAAAAGGAATTTATAAAAGAAGATGAGATTAATTTCCAAAAACGATCTTTAAATAATTATGGTGATATGGAAACATCTTTCTATACTTAACACCAAAAGGAAATCTTTTTTAGTGTTTGTGAATATACTTGTACCATTGAGATAAGTATATGAATATTTTTTCAAGTATTGAAAAGAGTATAAAGAGTTTGTGAATATATCTTTGTAAAAGTATTTTGGTACAAGTATTCACAAAGTGATTTTAATTCATGAAAAGATTAATTAAAGAGGTTAGTGGTTGCTTATGTGCTTAACCAATGTTGGTTTCCTATGAAAATAAATCACTGATTTGACTGATGCTTATTTGTTTATTTGATAGCTAAATAACCAACTATCAAACTTGGCCAGTTTTAAATTATCGTTGTCGGTTCGGAGAGACCGGGATCGGATATATTATCTGAAAACCACTTTGAATTGGCAAAAGCATTCGAATTAGAACATCTTGAAGATGATTGAATTATGCTATGGAGCTGTACTATTCTTCCTGAGGGTGATCCTAAAATGGAAGATAGTAATTATTAAATGTTTGTTCGATCCTGGAATAACTTGTGTGGATGAATGCTGACATTGCATTTATGCCTAGAGGGAAGTATTAGCATTCAAAGTGGAATCGCTATCTAATAGGTAAAACTTATCCTCTAGCCTCATCAACCGGTAAAATGATTAAAGCAAGGACGTGCCGTAGGGTTATGTGGGTCGCTACCATTAGGGTATGATCATCGCCTTATATAGAGTTAACATCTATGTAAGCTTCGGTGCTCATTATGGTTGTTTATCAACCAAGGGGCGATCATATTTGGCGCTATCCAGTAAGGGGTAGGGTCGGTCCCGAGTAGCAGAGGTGCAACGTGTTGTAACCTCACGTATATTTTGTCCAAAGGTGTATAGACTCGGTCGGTAGACCCTTACCCTTTCATAGTTGGAATTCATTTTTCAATACGAGCCATCGGACTTGAGTGTATACCTATTATGCTGGAATTCAATTAATGTAACAATTTCGGCTATGATTCAATATTTATTTTAAACCATAGACATTATTATAGTATCAGAGGATTTCCTATAGAAATGTTTTGGTTATCGTAAGGTAGAAATCCATCTGTGTTTATGTGCGGCGTGGTCTTACGAGATACCTTTATTTTCAAAAGATTTTTATAATATTAAAATTCAATTGAGGTATGTTTTCTCACGCTGGTTTACCAGACTGATCCGGGTGTTATTTTATTATAATGCTTAAGTCAGACTGAGCATATTTACATATTTAGTTTGGATTCTTGGAGCTTTAAGAGACAGCTAGATGCCTCCAACTCATATTCACGTATATGTTATTTTCCACTTGGTTGGGTGTTTAAAATTATCAGTAATTGTGAGGATAGGATGTTATAACTGTCCATGCTGTTGCTTGATTAGTTGACTCTCATTGATATATGTATAATAAAGTTCAATTTTTCGTTTGTAAAAGTCTGTTGTATATTATATGTCACTCGTCACAATATGAGATTCTGTTCTGGCTTTCCTTTCATTTGCCCCCAACTATCTGTCTTTCCAGCACTTGGATGCTCGGTACGTGAATATCGTGGATGTATTAGTGTCGACTTTTGAGCGTTAAAAAGGCGAGTCATTATAGTGTCCAGAGTATGTTCAACCCTGTATCTTTCTTTGACATGTACGGTCATCTATTTGGATAATGGCTCATTTTATTACTTTGATTATGGCAGACCCGGGAATGTCTATTATATATATATATATATATATATATATATATATATATATATATATATATATATATATATAATATTCATCTTAGGGCATTGCTCTGTGTTAACCTGATTAACTTAATGATTTCAATTTCTATTATGATGTTTTATTATATGGATGACTCACTCATTGGATTTGGTATTCTTGATTTCTATCGATTTGTTTTAGATGGGTGATGACACTTTTCTATATAGTTTTCTTATGAATGTTGTTTTAGAGATTTTTTATGCCATCATTATTATACTTTTTATATTACCATTGTATATTATAATAACACATATCAGTTTGACATGGTCTGACCCATGTGTTATTTATAATACTCGGGTCAGTCCGAGACATTTCAGTTTCAGGGATGAGATGACCATTTTATGGATGTTGGGCATAGAAGGAGGCTAAGACATTATCATATGTAGTCATTGAGTACTTTTGATATGTAATAGGATTCATATATTTGATGTTATGGTGGCAATGTATATTGGATTTATGTATATTTATATATTATATATTATCGCTATGATTTTGACTCTACGTTCTTCTTGCTACCACTATATATTTTGTGTATTGTTCTGTCCCGGAGGCACATGTGTCTATTGCTTTGTACTGAAACTGTGTACATTTATGGTGAGTTTTATATGATATAAGATATGTACCAGTGTTAGTCCTAAAGAATATTCACGTATATACCCTATATCGCCTTATTCTCCATATTATATGTTACTCTGTAATACTCTTGGATAGTATAGGTATAGAGGTGGGAGTGCTATAGTATCACTATCCTTTTGCTTGATATCTGCCAAACACATTTCATTTTTAAGCTGAACAATGTAAACTCTAAACTGATTCATGAACTTATCCTTCAACATATACCAAGCGCCAATGGATCCATGCTCTAATAGACTAAAAGACGTAGTCACTAATTCTAAAAAGAAAGGGGGACAATGACACATTACTTCCTTCGTAGCTCCAATTACTTCCATGTGCTGAACATAGCACCTTGAATGCGTTATAGGATTGGTTTTTTCAGTGTAAGGTTCCATAACAAGAATTTAAACTTGGAGTAGTTAATTGTGTATCAAATGTTTGGAATGAATGGACTTTGGTTTATCTCACCAACATCTGGTCTCGTGGTTTATTGGCCCTATACTCGGCTTATTTTCTTAGCAATTTTCTCCTCTGTCATTGAAGAACTTCCTTGTAGTGCTTGGTGGGAAACATCATGCCCTTTGCGCAATGGATCTACCACCTATGGATTGATCGGTCTAAACTCAGCCGGTCCCATATTAATAGCCAAGCTTATGGTTTTATCATCAGAATTGACTTCTGGTAGGACATCTTCTTTTAGTTAGGCATGGGCTATACTTTTCGGTTCGATGCCAATAAGCTTTGTACATATCTAAATTGCTTTGAGCCTTAGATGGGTCGGTAGAGTGGATATCCATATCTCCATGGGGTCTTCCTTCTATACTTGCTCCCTTGCATCCATTCCTAATGGGTTGCAAATGTTATTCCTAATTCGGTCTCTTTGGACCTGCATTAATGTTTCTTGCTCCATGCATCTAAGGAATGCATCGACCATCTCCTTCTGCTTAACCAAGAAAGTAGTTTCCACACTTGTCATCATCGTTTGCACTCTTCCTTAGTAAGGTGGTTGACCGATTGACTTGGATCAGACATTGCTTCCTGATTGCCTCCACGTGCAGAGTGCTCTGCATCGAACAAGTCCCTTCTCGATCCTTGCTTTCTAGTAGGTAGCTTCATGATATGGATTGAGTTCTCATTGAAAGCACCAAAATGTTTGCATAAAAAATATCCAAACACCCAAGAACAAAGATTTGGTAGATCATAAGATCCCGAGCATGAACCTAGTGTCGATGTCTAAGATAAGTCCATACCTCTCAAAACCAAGAAGAGAACGCATCTTGTGACATGCTCAGCAAATAAAAATAGCTTAATTCGACTGAGTTTTGGGGTGTACAACAAACATTTATATCTCTCCCCTTACGACTTCTTAATCATATAATTCTCTTATCACAATCTAAGATAGCCTAGTAACAAGATAACAATCCATTCCTAAGATAAATCTACACCCCTCAAAACCAAGAACATACGCATTACATGTAAAATTGACGTTACATATATCCACATCTAGGTCTTTGAAAATTAAAGAAAGGTGTGTCGACCTCCTAATAGGATTTGACACGACTATTGAGTTGGTAATAGTTTGGGTTTTTAGACTCAAGGAGTTAACTATATTTCTAGCTATAAACGAATATGATGCCCTCGAGTCAAATAAGGTACGAATAGTATTCTTGAAAATAACAGTTGTACATTCCATCGCTGCTTTTGCTTGATCTCTTGAAGAAGGTCCACTTAAGATAGGTACAGCCTCAGTGGCATAAGTTTACCCACTTTGACCCTCCTTAGCTAGCTTTAGACATCGATTCTTGTAGTGTCTCTCCTCAATGCAGTGGTAGCATCTGCCTTTGAACTCTTCCCACATCAAGCTCACCTTGCAATATTTAGCCACATGTTCTCTCTTCTAATATCTACGACATGTTATACTTCCCTTCCTAATCTTCCCTTTAGCCTTCTTATCAGCCCAAAATCCTCCCTTCTTAGCACTACCTTGATTTTTTTGCTGATTCCACCTTCTCCTTCTCCTCAGTGCCAGCGGTCTCCGGTAGGGCTATTTCAACTATCATCACATAAGTGGTGTCTTCAGGTAATTGGGTCAAAAGTAGCTCCATTAGTGGACAATTTAGGCATTTAACAATCTTCATAGACTTCTTCATAGGGTATCAATCAAACTTAACCTATACTTAGCCAATTCCGTTAACTTACTGATATACTCCTTCAACATGGAGTCTCCTGCCTAAGTTGTATAAACTTCTCTAACTGCAAACTTACATTGGCTTTGTACATGAATCGCGACTCAAAGCAAGTTCTAAATTCAGCCTAAGTAATTCCTTCCTCAGCATTCTCCTTAGCCACTATAGTCCACCAAGCTAAGGCCTTTCCTTTTAGATGCCATGTAGTCATCCTCCTCTTGATCTGGTCTTCCCATCCAAGCTCGCGAAATGTACGC
This sequence comes from Allium fistulosum, assembly GCA_030737815.1. Taxonomy (NCBI): domain Eukaryota; kingdom Viridiplantae; phylum Streptophyta; class Magnoliopsida; order Asparagales; family Amaryllidaceae; genus Allium; species Allium fistulosum. The sequence continues at coordinate 862,720,374 of CM060904.1, forward strand.
TCATAGTAATTAATCCAAGCCTTCGTCTCCATGAAATCTTCAGCTCCCGTATACACCCTTCCTCCCATATTCTGGAAATCTTTACACAATTTAGGGAAATCTAGTTGGCACAGTGCTACTTCAATAGGCGGGGCAGTGGGTGTCACCGATGCGGCTTTTTGAAGAATGGGAACTTGCCCTACATGCCTTAGGTACTGCTTGAACCATTCTAGCATCCCTCAAATGGTGGGTATCTCTTGGGTAGAGTGGTTCCCAGCCTCAGAGGACTGATTTCAACCATAATCAACTTTCTCTAGGTTTAAACTTTTAGTTACAACTTTCTAAGATAGCATTATTTATTGAAAATAAAGATTGGCCTAGTGTGTTTGCGTATGTTTTAAATAAGTGTGTATATATAGTAGGGTTTGGGAAATACTTTCAAAAATAACAAATACGCACCCTTACGTATACCTATCCCTATTGATCGAGTAACCAAGCTCTGATACCAACAACCCACCTAGAAACAGGCCTAATTTTTGACCCAATAAAAGCCTATCGAACATTAGACCCATTCCAAATCCGGATGTTGGTTGGAAAAATAGATACAATGAACAGCATACAAAGCTATCTATCTATGCTTTCAGAATCTCAGAACGGAAAGGATAAAATATAATACCAGAAATAAGTATCCATATCATAAAAGATTCTCAGAAGTACAACATATCATCTCAAATATCCAAAATACAATATCCTAAAATAACAACATGTCTAAAACTAGGTACATTAAAATATTAAAAAAATAAGTAGATAGATAACTGCCATAGGTCTTCGCCTCCACCTTCATCCTCTTAATCAGCATCGTCTCACCTAACATGTGTGTTGTAATGAGGAGGGGGTCAGAACAATAATGTCTAATGAATTAAAATCCCAAGTCTTACCATAGTAGTACTTGGCAATATTATTTAGATAAATAATATGTCTTACGTATACTATATCCTATATAAGATACCTCCAAATGAAAGCCCGAAAGCTATTCCAGTCCAACTCTATAGCTTACACTCTTCCATTTTACCTCTATAGCTTACATTTAATTATAGGCCAAAAGGCTCTTTCCAGTCACATGAAACTACCATCAGTTGTGTCCTAACAATGTGAGAGAAAGTACCCAAGTCAACTAATACCTCTTTAATGAGAATTAGGTAGACTCTCACCATTTAGTACCTATATTGTAAGCCATCTCCGTCATTTAGTACCTAACCCAAGGAGGACCACTCTTTGGTAATCCTTAACTGACATCGCATGGAATCTCATCAGGACACTTAATACTTCTTTATGAGAAGAGGTGGACCTCACAGTAGCCACTTAATACATCAACCTCAAAGTGGACCCCTCCCAAGATTTCCACTACCGCACCTAAACGATAATCTCGACCATTTACTACTTCTTAAGTGGGAAGGAGGCGGGCCCTATAACAGCCACTTAATACCCCTGGCCTAGAAGTAGGTCGTACACATTATGATTTATAACACAAACCATGACTTCTCGCATTAGTCTGACTGGCGTTGGTGGCCAGATTAACTAGACATACTTACTCTATAGAATTGGAACAAACCTCGCGCCACTTTAGGTACTTATTATAGGCTATGTCTCACATCAATTCCAAAGTCCCACTGTTGGTAGCCAGATTAGCCGGGCAGACTTCTATATGCTTTTGACTGACCTCGCATCCCAATAACTTTGTCATAATTCCACTCTCCTAACACACAACTATATACACCTCACCGCATTTTGTATAACGGCCACATAAGGAAAGCTCCTTATTTTATATTTAATTATGGATTAATTTCCATAATTATCCTTACTTCTTTCCTATGGGTTAATGCTATTTATTAACCTATTTATTCTATACGATCAAAATGTTATTAATTATATACAAACATTATATATTTATGCAATAATTATGCTAATTAATATATATACATATATATATATATATTCCTAAGCATGCATAGAATATTCTCGTCCTAAACTAATCATAAAAATGTAAAAACTTCCAAATTTATAGAAGTCTAAATCCATATAACTAAATTAGCTAATATCCTTAACCCAACAATAGACTTGTATTAATAAAATAGAATCAAATATTAAACCTATTTTATATTAATATAGTAGAATTAGCATCTCTATTTCGAGGAATAAAACTTAAATTCAAACCCTTTATATTCTATTCAACTTTTACATATACGAACTTGAAGTGGAAAAGAGATTCATATTTAAATTATGGAAATAGGCAGTGCAAACTACGAACAAGAGAATTTGTACCTTACACATCATTTCCTAACTTATTTTCTTTTTAGAACCATTTAACAAATTAATAAAGAAGGATTGAAGTGGAATAGAATATAAGATATTCAAATTGCAATAACAAAGAAAATACCGTTATTTTAATATAAAACAATTGAGATCCCAATAATCATAAGAATTAACATTTTGTTTTAGGGGAATTTTAGGTTTTTAATTTTAGGGTTTTCGTGAACAAAATTCCCCAAAGCATAAAACAAATCCAAATTTCTACTATACAATTACTAAAATATGAAAAACTAATATTTCTGCTCACAGATAATTTGTCTGTCTCTTTTGGATTTGATTACGCCTTCTTCTAGTTGCTCCTTTAGATCTTTTCTCTTTGAAATATACAATAATTGGATTGTATATAAACTAGATTCAGAATCAGGGATTAGAGGAGAATAGAATTAGAAATTGAACATTTAAACATCTAAAATACCTTACTTGAAATCCTAAGTGATTCTGAATCGTAGAGAAGAAGACTAGTAGAGTTTTATTAGCCTTCCAAATAATTTGTGAATAAAAGTGATGGGGCTGGCCTCTTATTTATAGTGATTAGAAGGCGCTAAAATCATTGGATTTAAGTTGGTTTAAAATAATAAAATCCGGACCATTCGTGCATAACAAAACCCTAACTGCCACTCAAATATCGGTCGACCGCTAGTAGTCGACTGGCCCAAAGAAGGCGGTCAACCGGTCCATATTTATGACCATAAATTATTTGTTGTCGTTTTTATTTTATTTTCTTCATATTTTAACTCTACCATTAACGTTTTCTTTTAACGTTAATTTACCTAATGTTAAATTATTTATTACCATTTTAATTTCAAACGTTAACGTTATTTAATTTTTTACAATTTGAATTCATTCAAATTATTTTAAATTTGAAAACTTCAAATGCCAACAACTTTTTCATTTGAGCTCCGATTACAAAACTTTATATATGAAAGTTGGTTAGAAAATCGCTACAAACACAATGGTGTTACTTTCATGGCCAAATTAAAACATTTACAAAATTTCCATTTTTAGCCTTATTATTAATTAATTAAATTCTTATTAATTTTTACGGGGTGTTACACTAGGTATGTGAGTGGCAATGTTTTGATGTCGCATACATTAAAGAAGAGTGCATCAGTAATTTGGTTCGGCTAATTCAGTTAGGTATAAATTCTATTCGGCTAATCGATTCAATATTTTCTAGTACTTCAAACTTGTATGTCATTGTTGTTCCTCTATGGGGTTTATATTGGTAGGAGGTTTCCTTCAAAGTAGGTACTTTCTATGTATGACTGAGTTGGTTCGGTAGAGATTCATATTGGTAGGGATTTAGTTTGGCAAGCATAATACTGGGTCGTTTTCCATGTTTAGCGCTTACTTCCTATCGGTTCGTTTCTACTGCTCTTTTCTTAATCGATCTTTTGCAATAACTTTTTCATTTTAAGTCGAAACTGAGTGAAATTTAGAACAATGGCTTTGTAGCATCGACTATAACACTCCTGTGTCTTCGTAGGCTGCATTTTGGTGATGTAGCCACTAACTCTAAGATGCGGTCCAAAGGATAAACGGAGGACCGATTTTAAAATTACCTTATTTTTTAATATAAGGGGGAATTAATTTAAAGGACAAAAATTTGTATATTTTTTGCCTCAAGGACACAACCTCAATATTTTTACCATAAGGACAAACATTCTTCTAAAATTTATTCATAAGGACAAATATTTTTTAAAATTATTCATAAGGACAACAAAACTGCTACCAAGCTAAAAACTGATACCTAAAAACTGCTATCGATAACTACAAACTGATACTATCAATGACTAAAAACTGATACCTAAAGAAAGTTGTCCTTCAGGATAAAATATTGAAGGCCTGTCCTTGAGGCAAAAACGCTGAAAATTTTTGTCCTTGACAATAATTTCCTGTTAAATATAATTGGGATGTTGTTTCAACTAAGGTTCAACTTTAGACCTTAACCTATTTTATAAGTTGTTTAGGCCCGTTCCAAGACTGTGCCAAATTGTCCACTAAGAGTCGATATTTTCAAAGAATTGTACCAAACCATTTGTTTCCAAATTCTTAAGGGTTTTCAATCGTTGGAGGAGTTTCGTATTTTAATCATTGCCAAAATTAAGATCTTTGCTAAGTCTCCCTTCTTCTCTATTGAGCTTTAAAATTTTGGTTTTAGTTCTATCGGGTAAAATCTCAAAATAATTCATGCTTTTCTTTCTAATCGATAGTAAAAGTCAATGCTTAATGAAACTAAAAATACATAATACGATACTAAAATAAAGGTTTAAGAATGCAGCAAAATTTCATATTACCTGAGGAGAGTTTCAAGGAGGCATGAGAGATTTAAAAGTGAAATCAGAAGTTTTTCTCCTTCGAAAAGATAGAGGTGAAGAAATAGTCCCAAGATAAACAGTTTTTGGATTTTCTCTTAATACGGCAGGAGTATGCCCTTTATATTAGGGGGTAGAAAGTTGTCGGGAAGACCACCTTGCCAAGGGTGTTCACTGGCAGCAGAGTCATCTGACTCAGGAAGGAATTTGATGTTATAGCCCTCAGCAAGATCATAGCTCCAGACTTAGAGTTTTCATCTGAGCGGTATTCTTTATTACCTTTGAAAGTCCATCTATGGCATTTCCAGCATTATTGTCTTCATCATCATCATCTTCTTCTTCACCGTCACCCTCATTGTTGTCATCATCATTAACTTCATGTTTGTCCTTAGAAGGTGATTTTTTATGGGGAAGGGATCGTTTAGCATCTAACTTCTCTTTACATTTCAAATTTAACACATCATCCAACTTGGGGTTGAGAGTGTATCAATTTTCCTTTTATAATCAACCCTAGTGTCAGCTAGTGAGGGGAAAGACAAACCAAGTAAGGTTTTCATATTTTATTTGTATGCAAGTAATAAGTCAACTTTGGTATGTACATCGGCTTCGTTGTGCTGGAAGAACATCTTTAATAAAATGGAGATCCTTCAAGGGACATATTTTTCCTAAGGAGTTTCTTTTTGAGCTGGGATTTCAGATTTTTAAGAGTTAACGTATGAAGATGAGCTTATGTGACACTTTCTTTAGATAATTCGAGTGCTTGCTTGCTTAATTTCAATTCTTCTTCTAAGGATTTTCTCTTTTCTTTTTCAAGCTAGAGAAAGGAAGATAGATCTTTAAGTTTGGACTCCACTAAATCCTTCTCTTCCACAGTGAAAGTGACCAAATCCTGGAGACGTTGATTTTTATATGTCAAGTCTCTATTAGGAACCACTAAGCTGAGATTTTCATTTTCAATCTCCTTGATCTTTTTTGTTAAATCAATGTTGATCTCTTGGAGCATAAAAAAGTGATTTGAAGATTCAAAAAGTGAATGCTAGAGCAAAACAAGCTCTGATTAACCTTAAAAGGAGGAAGAAGAATTATTTTAACTAAAAAGAAATTATTGTCCCTAAGTTAATGAAAACATTGGAACATACAGTAAGGAGTTTCTTCTAAATAATACGGAGGAGTCCCATGAAAAGAGAGGAGGAGCTTGATCATCTCTGGTGGAGTTGTACTCTAGACAGTGAAGAATAGAAGCAAGAAAATTGTTGGAGTCATAAAAGGGAGTCTCCAGAAATTGCTTCTGACAAAATTTTAATTATGAAAGATCCATTACGGGAAGCCTCCAAAGAAGAGTTCGAAGGAGATAATCCCTGCTTTTATAGAGGTTTGAAGTTGGTTCCTCTTTCTGAGTTGGCATGATATAAATATCTGTATTGGGAAAGGAAGACGGAACTTTTGAGGTTTTGGTAATGGGAACTTCAGTGACAACAGTAGAAGCTTCAAGGAGAGGTTGATAGACCTTGGATTTCTAACAAATGGGAAAACGGTCAACTGGTATGTCTGACTGTTCCAAGTCATTTCGATGGTGTTTTCTGCTCTTTATGTCTTTCAGGAAAAAAACATACATAATGGCAAGAGACGAAGTGGTCCCTTCGGCCATGGGAATAGGAAGAAGTGGAGTTTTGGAAGTTGACTTTCAAGGTTTAGAAGCATTAACGATTTTCTTATCAAAAGGAAGAAGTGAAGGATCGACCAAATTCAAATCTGAAGTTATAAGTTGTGAGAATAAATTTTTAAATGTAACATTATTGTCTCTGTTGGAGTGTAACAACCCAATTTTTTGTAATAATTAATTAACAGTAATAATAATAATTTATTTAATTAAATTAGAATTTGGAATTTGTACGATTAATTGGTTTTGAAATTATTTTAGAAAGAAATTTAAATTGTGGAAATAATATTTTATAGAGGTGATGTAATCAAAATGAAATATAAACTTGGAAAGGAAATGATTTCTTAAATGAAGTTTGTATTTATTTTAAGTTGAATATAGTTTAGTTTTAGAAATAAGGGAATAACAAAAATATATATGAGCTTGTTTACTTTATAGATTCAAGACCCAATTTCTAGCATCCAAGCCCAAACCCAACATCTAGAACTTTCTTTTCTTATGACTTAAACATTCATGCATAATCAGATATAGACGCCATCTCCATTTCCATTTTTCGAAAGCAAACTCATTAAACTTTTACAACTTCAAAAATTAAGATCAAATTATATAAATTATTATAAATTCTCAAATTCAAGTATGTAGTTTACTATCTCATTAAGCATCTCTGGCATGAAGCAAATCTATTACGGTGCTGGGGAGTGTGCATATAGAAAAAGAAGAAGAGGAAGATAGGCAGATTTCAGGCGAGAAATTCTCTGACAAGTCTAGCTAATCAATATAAAAAATTTATACATATTTATTATTTACTGAAGTGCGCATAAACCTATGTATCACCACCTACATAAAACCGAAGAGAATTAAATGAGTTCCTCTTCATTAAAATTAACAGAGACGCGATATTCCTTTCAGGCTCAACCATTCGAGTCAACCAAACCCCAGCCTCTGTCGATCTCTATAGGCTGACGACCATGATCCATTTCCTGGTGTGAGTTTTCTGAGTATATTTCAGGGTGCGAGCATTTACATGTCGGTGTGAGCGGTTGAGTGTGCTTGCGTGGATGTCAGTATATCATTGTGTTACCACCTTACTACGATTCATATTTTGATCATTTGATTTTATTTTAACAAGTAATTTACGTGTTTTGACATATTTAGCTTCACCTTTTTGTTATATAAATGTCATTTACTCTATCTATGTGGTTTAATTAGTAAGATGAATAGCGACGGGTTATGTACATGTTTTGTTAATCTAGTTGAAGTTGATTATAAGACTAAATTATTTGACCTTGAGCTCTGTTAGTTTTGATGAGGCAATAAATCATTAAGTTTCTGATACACACAACACGTCTGCAGCACCAGGGGATATTAATTCAAGGCCCAAACGAGCAATCCGCATACCCAGAAGATATTTAGACTAAAGGCAGCACCACTGATGATGCAAGTTGTTAGGAAAGTTAATGCAATTTCTTTTATTTTCTTGTCGTATTTTCTGTTACTGTTGATTTCTTTCTTTTTTCTGCAAAGTCTATTAAAAAGTTATGGTCCCCATGAGGACATGTAGGCCAAGTTGTTAGGGACAATGCTATATATGAATGTAAAAGGAATGGTACCGGTAACAAAGAAAATTTTCAATTCTATTATTCTTCTCTACTTATCTTCTTCTTCAAATCGTTCTTCCTTCATTCTTGCTGCTACTGTTAGCATCATATCATTTTGGTGCTTTCACTTCTTGTTCTCCCCTCCCTTCCTCCCAAAATATCCAAATTTCCCCCACCACCATGACCAGAGTTGATGAAACACTCCAACAACTCTCCCAACACCAAGATGCCATCACCACCATCCAAGAACACCAAACTACTCACAGCTCTATGCTAGAAAACCAACACGCCGACATTATCGACATTAAAGCAACCCTTCAAGACCTCACCAAATCCATAACCGACCTCACCCTACGATTAGACAACCTACCACCTCCTTCTCCAAATAACCAAACATCAACCACATACAACCCATCACCCAATAACCGACAACCACCGCTACTATCAACCCCAACAACCACTCGAACACCCAAATGTACCTTAACCTCGTTCGATGGATCTAACCCACACGATTGGTAATTTCAAGTCGATCGGTTTTTCGCCTATTACTCTACGCCGGAAGATCAACGAATTGATCTTGCAAGCTTTCATATGCAAGGTCAAGCACTTTAATGGTTTCAATGGATGCATCGTAACAAGCAAATCTCCACATGGACAACATTAACAAGGGAAATTGAGCAACGTTTTGGTCCACCTACCTTCCTCAACCCACAAGCCCAACTATTCAAACTCAAACAAATTTCCACCGTCGAAAACTACCAATAATCCACCTTCAAAAACTATGCAACCGTATTACCACTTTAACACCTGAATCTATCCTTCACTGCTTTCTTTCTAGCCTGAAAACCCATATCCAAAACGACCTATATCTCCTCAAACCCACGACTATAGCCGATGCCATTGAAGGAGCTAAACTCATTGAACGCAAGTACAATGACCACACAAAATCGCCCTACACTAAATTCCCAAACCCATAATTCCAGAAACCACAAAAGACACCTCAAACCACTCAGTCAAATCCTCAAACACCTCACCTACAATCTACCAGGCCGAACATTCCAATAAAACAACTATCCCAATCCGAAATGAATGAACGAAAACGACAAGGACTGTGTTTCAATTGTGACGAGAAGTATCATTTTGGCCACCGTTGCAAGCCCACTCATATTTTAATGATATTACCGGAACTCAACTTCGATGATTCTCCTTCTTATGACAACCCAGATCTACTACCCATCTCCGATGACCACTTCAACAACACCGAACTCCATCAAACCACCCAAGAAATATCATTCCACGCCTTAACTGGCTCCAAACACCCACGCGCAATTCGACTTCCAGCAACCATAAACGGAAACCCTATTTCTATCCTCGTCGATACCGGCTCCACCCACAACTACCTTCACCCAAAGGCAGCAAAATTTATGGGACTCAAATCGGAATCGTCGACCTCATTCGTGGTTACAGTGGGCAATGGTGAGAAACTACACAGCTCGGGCAGCTGTTTTGGCGTTAACGTCGACATACAAGGGCACAAATTCACCATCGATTTTCACTTGTTGGAGATCTCAGGGTCTGATGCGGTGTACAATATACAATGGCTGGAAACGTTAGGGCCTATAACTGTTGACCACAAAAAACTCACAATGGCTTTTGTTTCTAATAATCAGCCCGTTTCCTTAACTGGGATGGGCCAAAATTTGCAGGCCGCACCTATATCTGTTCAGCAACTAAAAAGACTGGAGCAAACTTCTTCTATTTCTAGTTTCCTCTACTTGCAACTACAGCCCACTGACCCAATACCCATACCGAACCAAACAACCGTTAATGACCCACTCCTTCACAAACTCTTATCCTCATATAACCACATATTTTCTCAACCCACCGAACTTCCACCAAACCGAACTTTAAATCACCACATCAATCTCCCTCCTAATTCACAACCCGTAAACATAAAACCATACGGTTACCCGTACTTTCAAAAAAACGAGATCGAACGACAAGTTCAGGAAATGCTTAACTCCAAGCTTATTCAACCATCAACTAGCCCATTTTCGTCACCCGTACTGTTAGTCAAAAAGAAGGATGGATCATGGCGATTTTGCGTTGATTATAGAGCCCTAAATGCCATCACTATAAAAGATCGTTTTCCCATTCCTACAGTCGACGAACTATTAGATGAGCTTTATGGTGTAGTTTTTTTCTCTAAGTTTGATCTCCGAAGCAGATATTTTCAGATACGCGTACACCCACCAGACATTTCGAAAACGGCATTCTGTACACATGAGGTGCATTATGAATTTGTCGTAATGCCGTTTGGCTTAACTAACGCTCCATCCACATTTCAAGCCACGATGAACAACATCTTCAAACCTTATTTAAAAAAATTTGTTCTCGTCTTTTTCGACGACATCCTCGTTTACAGCCCATCATGGACCTCGCACCTAGACCATCTCCACACAATGCTAACCATTTTAGACCAACACAAATTCTTTGCCAACCTCACCAAATGTAATTTTGGGCTTACCGAGCTTAATTATTTGGGCCACAACATTTCCGCTAAAGGCGTTCAAGTAGACCCGTCAAAAATTGACGCCATGATCCAATGGCCAATTCCAAATTCAACCACAGCAGTTCGGGGATTTTTGGGGCTCACCGGATATTATCGTCGTTTTATTCAGCAATACGCGTCCATAGCTGCACCATTAACAGATCTATTGAGGAACGATAAATTTTCGTGAAGCCCAAAGGCCCAAGAAGCATTCGATTCGTTGAAATGGGCCGTATCGCATACACCAACATTATCTCTTCCAAATTTCACACAACCGTTCGCTGTTACCACGGATGCTTCTGCCATGGCCGTGGGAGCCGTACTCTCCCAATCCAAACACCCCATCGCCTTTTTCAGCCTCAAATTACCGCCTCACCTACTAGAAAATGGCTAGTTTTCCAACTCGAATTTCCCTACGCCATCCTTACGCGGTGTAGGCGCGGCGTAGGTAAAACCATTCGCATAGGGAATTCGAGGGTAGCCTCTACGCTGTCCCTACGCCTTAATTTTTTTATTTATTTCCAGCTTAGTTTAGGGAATGGGTAGGAATCTCTCTACGTATTGCAAATGTCATCCCTACGCCTAGCCCCTGCTAAATTTCAACGCGCAGCAACTTTTCCCATTTCTTACTTTACCAAAAAAACCCTACTCTGATTCCTCGCTGCCATTCCTTCCTTCAGTTCTTCCTCTCCAAAATTAAACCCCTAATTTAAAAAATCACCAACGAAAATGCGCTGCTTCCGCCGAACCACCACTGTCTCTACCGTCGCTTTTTTGATCTAACGCCGCTTTCTTCATACTGTCGTCGTTGGCTTGCGTGGCTCTTTTTGTGGTGGTTAACCGAGCTGTACCAACGGCTATTGCATCACTGGCGCCTTTGTTTTTATTTCTACTATTTGGAATCGCTGCTAGCGATGATGTCGCAAAAGCTTACGTGGATGGTATTATTGCTTTGGTGCTTGGTAGCTTTATATTGGCATTGGCTGTCGAGCATTACAATATTCATCGCTGCCTTGCTCTAACGTGACTTCTTTTTCATCTTTTTATAATTTTTCAAACTATTTCAGGTATAAGTTTGTGTTTGATACATAGAATTCCTCATGGATGATAAGATATGATTTGTGTTTGAAAAGACTATCAGTTTCTTTTTATGGTTTCTGTTTGTGTTTCCTTTGGCTCTTGTTATATTTTTTGCATTGTGGGGGATTTTGTGCTATTTATATTGCCCAAAAGGCTCTGACAAAGTGTTATCTTCCTATTTTGATAGTGCACATTTGAAAAGGGAACTGAAATTGTTAGGTAGGTAGTTAATTATATTCAATACAGTTGAGCATTATGTCAATATTCTAGTTTCATCTGGAGTTATATTAACATTTAACATAGGAATCTGGAAATAAACTTATATATTTATCATGTGCTATTTGTTTGGTAGGTCCAATGGCCTTCGTAGAAAAAAATAGTGTTGGCTGTATCTAGGGTATGCATTTTTTATTGTTTTCACCATGCGATATGAAGAATAAAGAAATCCAGACAGTATGAGAGTGTTTTATTTTCCTTTTACTTTCAGATGCTTGTGGTTTTGTGGATGACAAGAAGCTTAACGATTGATGTTCCTAGATCAAACTTATGATTGGGCATTTGCTCAAAAGCTTATATTTAGCAATTCACAAATAATAAGATAAATTATCATAACCCATGTCTCAACCTGAAAGTTCAATTAAATCATTCGCTGAACCCTGTATTAAAGTTGGGCCACTTTATATACTCTATGCAAGTTATTGTTTACTGCATATAGCATATAGAAAAAAAACACACAAAATATTGTTGTTACTTTATTTAAGTGCTGAAATAAGTTGAAATACAACAATAGTGTCCTTAACAAGGTGGAAATATGAACGAGATTAAAATCTTTTTTGTCTGTGCTATATAATCAGTTCATGTCTGAATACTTTTTTGCCTTTTAGCATTTTCAGTTATCTTGAATTAATTTACAATCAGACATCTTCAGTACAAAAATGTGTTACATTGGAGTCGCAGACTTTAGATTCTTACACAATGTTTGTTGCCCCTGCTTCTACTATACGTTTTCAATTCCAAGCATGTCTTGGGTGTATAGTACTTTTCATGAGTCACATTGCATGCATGTGAATCTCTGCTCTTGTCTTCTATATATTAGCCAAAGTATACTATTGTTCTTTTTGAGTTTGAAAAAAAAAAAAAACTACCTCAACTTGGAATTGAGTTTCTGTGGGTTGGGGTGAACTTCTTGGCTGTTATTTGTCAGTTTTAATATTTGAAATAATCTACATTGCATAACTTTTTTGATATAATTTATTTTTTTAGAAAAGGCGTTTTCATTGGTTGAATGGTTTTTATATTGTAATGATTTGTAGATTCTGATACTTCTAGCATAATTTTGCTGTATGCTATATATTAGCCAATGTATTGACTATCAAAAGGTTAATTGGTTTTATGGAAGTAGAACTATTATTATTTGCTATATACTTCCCAATCCAATCCAGTAATAGGTATAATGTGATTTGCAAATGGCACCACCTTGTCTAATGCAATGCTTTGGCTTGAAACATCCATGATTATCCATTAAAGCTTAACGAAAGAGTAGCAGTCAAAATACATGTCATAATTCAATAACAAACAATTATAATTTATATGCAGATACATGGAGACGATACTTATAGTGCTAGGTATGGGCTTTCACAAGACAGAAAGAGATTTGTAGAGGAGGCACAAAAGCTAAGGAGTAAAAATCAAGAATTGGATGGCTCGGCGAATAAGTTACAAGAGGATTTATGTTCCATGCGGGAGGATCTATGCTGGAGTTCATACGAGGGTTGAGGCAGGAACAAGGACCGGGTATAAGACCTACTTCGTGAGTTATTCATATTCTGCTTGTGTGTTTGATATTATGTTTTGTTATGTAGTTTCTATGATGTTTGAACTTGACGAAGCAACTGTGTTGAAGTTATTTAGAGATTCTGTTTTAATGTTTGTGTTGGACATGATGTGGCTTAAATACTCTTAAATACATTTGTAACAAGTTTATTGTAATTTGAACATGATATTCATTGTGCTTTAATGTTATGATGGTATATACTCTTATGGTATATAGTGTTTACTGCTGTTGGCATAATCGGTTTGACTTATATTTTGTTGTGATATGTACTGACCGAAGGTAAATATAAAAGAATTATATTGAATTTTTCTTTACGGTGGCGTAGGGAAGGCGTAGGGAATTCGTAAGGAAATCTTGATTTTGCACTTTCAAGAGACATGGACAAGGCGTAAGGAAGGCGTACGGAAGGAGGCGTACGGAAGGCGTAAAGAAATAGACGTAGGGAAGGCGTAGGGAAATTGCGTAGGAAAAGCGTAGGGAATTATTTGCGACGCTGTGTTTTCCAACGTCTTTTGCTGCGTAGGGATGGCGTAGGGAATTACTTTTCCTACGCCATTCCAACGCCAAATTGGCGTAGGCAATCTGAAATTCTTTTGTAGTGAAAGCATCAGCTTATTCACGCGAGATGTTCGCAATCACCTCCGCTGTCAAGAAGTGGCGTCACTACCTGTTGGGACGCACTTTCTAGATCTTCACCGACCATAAAAGCCTCCGTGAACTCACCTCACAGTCAATTCAAACACCTGAGCAAAAAAAATGGTTGACGAAATTACTCGGATTCGATTTCACCATCCACTATCAACCGGGAAAGCAAAACGAAGTGGCCGACGCCTTATCCAGATTCACCAAAGAGGCGACCATGACCGCTATCTCCGGACCGACCTTTCCACTCCTGACAGACATCCGCACTGCTTTGTGCAGCGACCCGAAATCCCAAGCACTGATTAACCAATTACACTCAGGTATATGCCCTAACCCTAAACTACAATTGCGCAATGATTTGTTATTTTGGGGCTCTCGAATTTATGTTCCTGCCGATTGTGATTTGCAAACCAAAATTATTACTGAGTTGCATAATTCAAAAATTGGCGGACATTCGGGAATTAAAGCTACCATTGCTCGAGTTGCCAGTAATTTTGTTTGGCCCAAATTACCACTGTCAGTTCAAAAATTTGTTAGAGAATGCCCCACATGCCTTCAAACCAAACCCGACAACACCCCATACAAAGGCCTCCTTCAACCACTACCAATCCCCAACCAAATATGGGAAGATATCGCTATGGATTTTATCACAAATCTTTCACCGTTCACTGGAAAAACGACAATTTGGGTAATCGTTGATAGACTCTCAAAATACGCCCACTTTTGTGCATTACCCACTTCAGTTTCAGCCACACAGTTTGCTTCCCTCTTTATTCAGGAGTATGTCCGGTTGCACGGCTTTCCACGCTCCATCATTTTCGATCGAGATTGCATATTTACTAGCCACTTTTGGAAAGAATTATTACGCCTTCACGGAACAAAATTACGAATGAGTAGCGCCTACCACCCACAAACCGATGGGCAATCCGAAGTGGTAAATCGCTGCCTTGAAACTTATTTGCGTGCACTTGTCGGTGACATTCCCACCAAATGGGCCAAATGCCTTCCTTGGGCTGAATGGTGGTATAATACCACCAAACACACATCCCTCAACCTATCTCCTTTCCAAGTTGTTTACGGCCGACCACCACCGTACCCACCATCTCGAACTATATCATGAGCAACACGCATATTCCAAACCTCGAAACATGGGCTGTCTCTCGGGATAAACTCCTTCAAACTATTAAAACAAACCTACGAAAAGCTCAATCTCATATGAAGAGTCTTGCCGACCAACACCACAGCGACAAGCATTTCAGTATAGGCTCATGGGTATTTGTTAAGGTCCAACCATATCGCCAAACTTCGCTACGCAATAATCATCACAAACTGTCCAAAAAGTACTACGGGCCCTTCCAAATCACTGAACGTATAGGACCGGTTGCCTACAAGCTTCTCCTTCCTCCAGACTCGTGCATCCACCCAGTTTTTCATGTCTCCCTCCTTAAATTATGCCCCAACCCGTCCACACCACAAATACTACCACCAGTCCCTTATTGACATGACCTTGAGGACAAAGTCGATCTCGAAGAGGTGGGCACTGATACACACAACACGTCTGCAGCACCAGGGGATATTAATTCAAGGCCCAAACGAGCAATCCGCATACCCAGAATATATTTAGACTAAAGGCAGCACTACTGATGATGCAAGTTGTTAGGAAAGTTAATGCAATTTCTTTTATTTTCTTGTTGTATTTTCTGTTACTGCTGATTTCTTCTTTTTTCTGCAAAGTCTGTTAAAAAGTTATGGTCCCCACAAGGACATGTAGGCCAAGTTGTTAGGGACAATGCTATATATGAATGTAAAAAGAATGGTACCGGTAACAAAGAAAATTTTCAATTCTATTATTCTTCTCTACTTATCTCCTTCTTCTTCAAATCTTTCTTCCTTCATTCTTGCTGCTACTGTTAGCATCATATCAGTTTCCAATTCTTGTCTGCGTGTGATTCTATATGTACTAGCAGCCAACATAAATTTGTACATTATACTAGGATTTTAATTAAGTAATTACTTAGTACCTGAGTATTTGATGCTATGTTGCGCAGTGAAGGGGCTGCTGTTCTTATGATTGTGCGTGTGTACATATATATTTAGTGTATGTTGTATTATGGTGTGTGCGTGAGTGAAGTGTGAATTGTGTGTTAAAATATATAAATGACAGAGTTTTAACGTGTGTTTCCATGTCTGGGTGTGAGGGGCCTGTTGTTTGTGTTGCGTTAGTGTACAGGTACAAGTGTGTTTGCTCTATACATGAGTTTTGCAATAGTGAGTATAGTTTTATTTTTCACCACAATTATAAATCAAATATTGAATAAACTTAGGTTTTGGTTGCTCTATCATGTAAGAGCGTGTGTATGCATTTACGAGTGTGTGTGTTTTATATTTGTGATGTGCATGACAGGGGAAGGTGTGAGAGTGTATATACAAATACATGGGTATGTGCACTCTGCTGTTTGCAAGTTATCAGGGTTTGTGAGTGTTTATGAGTATTTGTATGGGTCCAGGTGTGTGTTCATGTGTACAATTATGTAAGTAGTGCTGTGAACAATTATGGGCAGGATATGTGAACGTATTGATGTGCGACGGGATATGTGTCCGGGTTTATAAATATGACCCAGCGCATTGTGTTATTCATTGCGTTTGAATTACAAGTCTGTGTACTGGGGTATTTTTGTGTACAATTGTAATTCCTCTGATCTTGTTCTTTTAACCTAATATACTTAAATTCTAATAGGTAAACTTTCTTGGTATTATATACCTATATATTCAAGAATATAAATATAAGTTTGACAAAGTATTAAAGAGGTTTTAATTATATTATTTAAATGGTTTTATAAAAGTGTGGGTTTTTAATACATATTTAATACAAGTGTTGGAAATATTTCATTTGAATATGATTAAGTCAAACTAATTTGGTTATTTTATAATTAATTAAAATAGTATTTGATTATAGCAAATTATGAAATAATCCTTATACGTAATATTAAGTTTTACAAAATATTTTGAAGTTTTAAAATGAAATAATTGTGTTTTTAATTGTTATTAGTAAATACTTAAAAATCAACTAATTTTAAATAAGAATTAGTAATTAGTAATCTATTGTAAATATTAAGCAATATTTGAGTTTAAATAATTATTCAAGTAATTCTAGAAGATGTATTTACCATTCATTTTTGTAACTATATTGTTATATAAAATTTTACATGGTAAATATTTCATTATTAAGTATTTATTTATTTATATAATCATTTATATATATATTTTTTTTGATTTCTTATCTGTTTTATGTTGAGTTTGATTATATGAGTGATTCACTGTTGATATTGATTTGGCATGTTATATTTTAAGATGATACGGTGATGCCATCCTTTTATATGAGTTGTGGCATTTTATATTGGATCTGTGCGATTTTATTTCTGTCTGAAAAGAAATTTGAATAAACGGTTTAGTGATGATATGAGACTTTTGATAAAACTTTTCTGGTTATTCATCGGACTTGTCATATAGAAATATCCAGTATGAATTGAGTGTAGTTTATGAACATTGAATAATTATCCGAGTAACATGCGGTGGTATGAGACGTCGTTATGTTATTCGTTTGATTGCTCTTTATAAGTAAATGTCACTCAAATGGGGATTACTCATGTGTATGCACTACTAGAAAATGGCTAAATAGCGACGGGGGGGGGGGGAGGCGACGGCTTCCGACGGCTATTTTTCGACGGCTTTCGACGGGCCGTCGGCGGCTTGCCGTCGGAAGCCGTCGGAAAATCGCGTATTTCTGGCCCAGCCGAGCCTCTTCCTCCCCATTTCAGCAAATCTAAAATCTTAATCCCAAATTCCCAAATTCACTCCCCAAGCCTCCAATCACTAATTTCGTATTTTTACATCCTCCCGGGCTACGAATTCAACCTCTCTTGCTTTCTAGCTCAGGTATAATATCTTATTTTCGCGAAAAATTCAATTTTTACCATATTTCTAGATTTGCATAAGTTGATAAATTATGGCTAATTGGTGATTGAAATTGTTTCCAATAGTGTTATAATAGTTTCTAGCATTTCATGGTATACCTATTTCATCTTTTATCGTGAAATTATGAAAAACAGATATAATTTGTGGTTATTCGTGTATATGTAAATCGTTGTTTATGCCTTGATTCTACAATTGTATATGTGTGTAGCGCTGCTATCATTGTATTTTGTAAGTTGGAATAAGATAAAATCAATGCACGAGCTAGGAGTATTATATTGTGCACGTATTGACTTATGCAACAAAAAAAATGCATGAGTCTAAATTATAATTGTGTGCGTTGAAAAATGATAAAAATGTTAAACCAGCTTTAAGTTGATGTAATACGTTGAATAAATATGTTAAATTAAAATATATTTTTGTAAATGTGAACAATTAGTAAAACTGTATTTTTCGTAAAATGCGCACATTTAATTAACTAATGTCCCTTATAGAGTTTTTGACCCCGTCTGACGAGTGTTGTACATGATCGTTATATAAATAGTCGTTTTTTTCAAAAAAAATGACCATTTATATTCATCTGGTACAATGTTTGTTGGATTTATCCCTGTATTGGACAAGTTATGAACACAGTAAGCATTTACATTTTGCATACTACTTCGTCTCAAACGGTTCATAAAATTTTGGCCTAACTTTTCTTTTTTGTTTCCTGCGTATACGCATTTGTGTACAATGGAGGGAACAAAAGAGAAATGCTGCCGAAATTTTGTTGAATCGTTTGAGACGAAGTAATATACGAAATGTAAATGCTTACTGTGTTTGTAATGGGAAGTAGGATGCCTGACCATGGAAAAAAATATCTTTTTGTACAAAATTTTGTATTTATACGTTAAAAAATAAAACGTGTCATATTTGAAAATATTTTTTAATTTGTGAAATAATTCTTTATATTCAAATATTATACGACTATGAAAATAATCTTTTTCGAATTTGTATTCTTGAAAATAAATATTAAATTTTGAACATGTGACTCATTTTCTCAAATAGGAAAAATGATTGATTATTTTGTTGATCGGAGGAGATGGATGTACCAAAGAAAAGGACTGAGAGGCTCAATAAAAGAAGATTTTTATAATGGTATAAACGTATTTGTTGAATTTGCTTTAAGTAATAACGGAAACGATCCAGAAATTCGTTGTCCGTGTAGTAGGTGTAGACATTTGAAATATTTGTTACCAGACATTGTGAAAGTTCATTTGTGCCAAAACAGTTTCGTACCTGAGTATTATGTTTGGGATCGGCATGGAGAAGTTGTAGCAAATACTTCTGTAGAGTCTAAAAGTGTCATTAATGAAGCAGTTACGACGACCCGTATAGAAAATATGGTCGAAGATGCAGCACGATCAGTGTTTCCTATGGTTGAAGTTGACAACGATGATGAAAATGTTGGAGAACCAAATATTGAAGCAAAAAAAATTTATGATTTACTAGATGCTGCTAAGAAACCTATTTGGGATGGTTGTAAAAGCGGCACTCAGCTGTCAGTAATTGCAGAATACATTGCGATGAAGTCAAAATACAACATCACTGAAGCTGGGTTTACGGCTGTTGTACAAGCTGCAAAAAGACATATGTCGCCCGATAATCTAATGTGTGAAAATCACTATGAAGTTAAAAAACTTATGTCGGCTTTTGGTTTACCTTATCAGAAAATATATACATGTTTAAAAGGCTGCATGTTGTTTTGGAAAGAAGACGCAAACCGTAGAAATTGTAAAATTTATAATCAGGAGAGATACAAACCAAGAAAAAAGAAGAGGAAGGAAGTTCCGTACAAGCGTATGCATTACTTGACTGGTAGTATACTAATTTTTTTAAATTATTTGACTGATAGTAAATATCAAAAAATATATGATCGATAAATAATATATCAAATTTTGAATATACAGACAGAGTCGGAAAGAAACTCTGCAAACAGAAATAAAAATCCCATCACTCATCGCGGAGGGTCGAAGTCATTTCAGCAGTATCGGCAGGAGTTGGTAAATTTATTGAATGCAAGTTGTAAATAGTTTGTGTTATATAATTTCAAATGTACAATAATTGTATGTAAAAATCAATTTCAGGAAGTTGAGGCGCATGGTCCCATGGGCTATATGGACGTGTTTACTCGTACGCATGCTGTCGAGCATGTAAATCCGGACGGAACAGTTTCGTATACATGGCACGACGATAAATCCACCAAGAGCCATGTAAGCATATTTCATTTTATGTAGTATTAGTAATTGTTATACTTGTTAAAATATAATGAAAGAAGATATGATGATCTTAATTTGTTAATGCAGGAAAAGTTTATGGAGCAGCGCCAGAAACTCCTTGCTGATACGGGTCGAGATCAGCTGACGACGGATGAAGAGGATGTTATTTTTGAGTCAGTTATGGATCCATCGGAGCATGGAAGACGATTCGGATTTGGCAATCAAGTGGTAAGTAAATAATATACTGGGTATCATATAAGTTTTCAAATTCAGTACATTGGTTTTGAGTCACTTCGTTATGAAAATATTATGCATTACCAAAATATATTAATTCGTTACTTGAATGTCATTTCAAAAATAAAAATAACGAAAAAGACATGTTATTTAATTTAGTTTGCCAGATATATGCATATTTTTAATTCAGTACATACACTCACAGAGATCGCACAGCTAAATTAAATATTTATTACAGGCCGGCAGTTAGAGACGGGGTAGGAAGACTAGAGCTCAGATCGATCTAGCAGAGATCGAAGATTTGCGGGCTAGAGTGGCGCAGTTGGAGGAGCAGAACCGTCGGCAGGCCATAGAGACCACACAATAGCTAGACCAACGTATCGTCGAGTATATGCAGCAGTATGGTGGCCGCTTCTCTTCCTCTGCTAGCTCAGGTTCGGAAGGAGATTGATTGATTGCTTTGGTCGGTATGTTTTTTCTGTTTTGTATGATTTATGTACTATGTTATGATACACTTAGCTGTTTTGTTGCATAGTTATGTGGATGTTGGGGATGTAGGAATTGATAGAACATTTGGTATTGTGGATATTATTATGTATTGTACATTAGTTTGGGTAATGGTTATGTGTTTTGACTTAATTTTATGTATTTTTTGTTCGGTGAATTGTGTATAGTTTGGTTTTTGATATTTGGTTGGAATATTATATATTGAATTCTGCAGTATTGGTGGAATAGTGTTTGTATGGGAAATGTGGATGGAAGGCTATATTACAGCAGAAATACAGAAAAAATGCAGCAGATTTCCAATGGCTTCCGACGGCTTCTGATAACTTTCAGGTTATATTTTTCCGACGGTTTCCGACGGCGGTTAGATCATTTTTTCCAACGGCTTCCGACAAGTGTCGGAAGCCGTCGGTAGCCGTCGGAAACCGTCGGAAATCCAAACGGCGAATTGTGTCGGAAGCCGTCGGAATTACTACACCCCGACACCTTTTTTTCCGACGGCTTTTTCCGAGGGCTTCCGACGGCCGCCGACAGTTTTCAACCTTCGGAAAATGCCTTTTTCCTTGTAGTGATGATGATACACATTGCGATGAGTATATCATAGTCACGTGGTGACTTATATAGGTCCGTGTGTTGACCTTTGGCTAGAGATGTATGTGAATATTGGATATGAGTATTATATGTCATCCACTTATTGTCCAACTCCCTTTATGGTTCGAGAGTGAACCGGATTGGCCAGTATCCATCCTGGCAGCTAGATCGTGGGGTCGTGCCCCAGATCTGCAACACCGTTGTTGGATATTTTGATGCGCATCACAGGATTGGTAGTTGGTAGGGTAGGTGCTCTACAGCCACTTGTGTCACATAGGCCAGCAGTCTATTATCTATAGGGGCAAATTAGGGTCGTGACTGGGGCTACGCGTAGACGAGCCACTGGTGGATGGGGTTATGATGTAACGACCCCACTGTTATACTCATATTATTAAAGAACATTACAAGTAATGTCATCTTATAATACGAAGAATATGGCTGGTTAAGGGCGATTGAATGTGAATATATCTTTGGGCTAACACTGATATGTCTTTATTACCTTTCTGAGAATCTGAACTGAAAATTAAATGTGTACAGTATTAATATAAAGTAATAAACACATTGATTTAAAATATTCAAAACAATATATAATATAGATAAATCAAAATCACAGTCACAGATGGCAGCGGAATAATATATATACATCATATATCACAATAAAATGTGAGTCTACAAAACATCAGTGCTAGACCCACATAATTATATATACATCACATCGAAAATACTATATCAGGTACAAAATGACTACTAATTAATATACAAAACATATGATCCTAAATGTCAACATATACAATAATGAAGTAAACCGAAATAATCAAAATAGTCTACTCCATAGCTAGCATAAAATTCCAAAAGTCAGCGAGTCTCTATACCTGTAGAGTCTCGGCCTGACCCAAGTATTATAAAAAAATGGGTCAGACTATATCTAATAAAAAAGTGAGATGCTAATATCATAAATATATGACTTAACCATAAAATAGGTCATCTCAAAATATGCCTAAAACCAATTGATCGTAATAAGGCATATTAAACCAAATCACCATTTCAAAATCCATAGAAATATATGACTTAACAACAAAATAAGCCATAATAAAAATATGCCGGAAACCAATTTATCGTAATAAGGCATATCAATCAAAATCACCATTTCATAAGATAATACAACTCTAAAGTGTAGACCACTTTCACTTTAGTAATCACTAGAATTTAACTAATTGTCCCATACCAGAAAGTAAATAAAAGTATTTACTAAAAGCTAGTAATTTCCACTCAAACTCTATTTCACAAATTATAATAATAAGTGAAAGAATTGTACGAAATGTGCTATATAAATCTGACAATTCGATCGTTTATTAAAATTCTTTGTTTCATAGAAATATATGAAATCTCATTAAAATCTCAAATTCATAATAAATAAAATAAAAGAGTTTTAAATTAAATTTATATACAGAGATATAATTTTCCAAAATCACTTTTAAGTCCACAAACTCATTTTAAAGAAGAGTTACTTATTTACAAAAGCTTTGGAACTCTTTCAAAATCATTTAAACCTCTTCTACAACTAAAATCACTTGAAATTAAAATGATTACTTTCATAACGGCTTTTATAAAATAAAACTGTATTTTTCTTTTTCCTTTAAAATAATTCCAAAATTTTAATATACTTATAATAGTAAATTTTAAAAGGTTTTATTAATAAATATTACTCATCTTAAAAAGCTTTGAATAGAAATTTTGAATTAAGAAATAAGTTAAGAATATAATATAATTTTACTATGTTTTATAAACTAAATTTCAATAAGGATCAAAATAGATAAAATCTCATTTTTGAATTTTTTTTAAAAACATTTAAATAATTCAAACAATAAATCCATCAAAATTGCATCTTTTAAAGCTAACGTCGCTCTATAAAATATCATTCCGTAATATAAAATTTCTTAAAGACCCGAGTTGCTTTCTGACAACTCCGATCACACGACGATATACATGTATCGACATACTTTAAAATTTTAATCACAAACGAACGGAGTTACGTTTGTAAATTTACACTAAGAAGTCATTCAAGGAATCAACATACCAAACCAATCAAGTTTATCCAAACTATGTGCGAAACATAGAACAATTCATTGTATGCATTCATACTTTAACTAATTCAACAATTAAAAATCCACAATTATCACCCAACAATCTACCAAACAATAGTATGCAACGATATTTTTTCGATTTAATCATAACACCCAGGTATTTTCATCAAATAACCATTTCTAGGCATGCAACATAATTCCTAAAGGTAGATATAGAATCATGAGTTCTCACCTCAATTCAAAAGCTAGCACAATATTCAATCTTTGCTTTAGCCTGAATTTTGATCGCTTGCACCAATTCTACCATTGCCACAACATGCCAGACTTCGACTAACGCGGTTGAACTGCCTCGCACCCGAAATTAGCATTGCATACCTCCATCAAGATCGCGAACCCTAGTAGCCGCAATCTATTTGAATCGCGTCCATCCCTTCCACTCTGCCAGCAATCATGCAGCCAACCTTCAGCCTACGCCATCCTCCACTAACACGCCACCATTGCATTACTATTGTTGCGGTGACTTATTAAAACATTTTATACTGTTCTTCAATATATTATCTAAGAAGGAATTTATTAACTAAATTCAATTTCATTCTAACAAAATCCTTTATTAAATAGACTTTAATTAGATAATAATTTGATTCCAAAAATAATAATTATCAAAATCGAATTCAAACACTTCCATTTTAATTAAATTACTTTAATATTACAGCTTCGAAACAGGGTCATTACGCATGATGTCCGTCGAGGTTACTGAAGACTGTAGGGATAGACGATGCTCTACAGAAGGCGAGTAGACCTGAGTCCCTGGAGCATGTTATGTGCTATCAGTCTTCCTTTCTGGTTTAGGGTTGTGAGTATGTTGTGGATTGGCATATATTATCCACTATCCCATGAGGTGGCTATACTAGAGATGGGATGATCCTAAAGTGTAGTCGGTCCCCGTTATATCTATACTATTAGATGATTTGGTATTTTGAGATAGCATGGATTATTGATTGTGATTTGGATTTTGTTGAATTATCTTTATGTTTGTATAATATTGGATATTATTTGGATGATATGACAGGCTATCTCACATTATTAATTGATTTGTAGTTTTATTGATACTATATTTTTTAAGTAATGATATGTGTTAGCCCTATTCACTCGATGGTTTCATTTTATACGCTGAGGTTGAATTATATGGATGATTCACCAATTGGATATAGTCTTCTTAATTTCTATTGATGTGTTTCTATATAGTTGATGACATCTTTTGATATTAGTGTTGAATTGGTTTTATACGAAAATTGAGTTACTTGGTTGATGTGATGCCATTATGATTGTTTATGACATTATACAAATTTTCTATAATTATATAAATCCTTTGATGTATTATTTAATGAAATAATTATATTAGAGGAGTTAATATTAGGATTGTTGTATGTAATTTATATGACATTAACTCACTGTGTTTATTTGCCTCTAATTTGTATATTATTCATCGTATTATAGTGAGTTGACATCTTTTAAGTCATGTTGTACTATTATTGTATTCACATTTTTTATATTATGTATATTATATATGATATGTTATCACTACGATTATGACTCTATGTTCTTTGTATATTCTGTATATTATGTATTGTTCTATCGTGGAGGCACACATGCTTATTCCTTTGAATCATTACTATAGCTAACCTATTTATTTAATGTTGTAATACGAACTCGTGTTAGTCTGAAGGAATATTCACATGTGTAACTCATATAGCCTCATACTCTATATAATCCGATAGTACTACTCCGTAATACTCTTGGATAGTATGGATATAGAGGTGGGGTGTTACAAATTAGTATCAGAGTGAGGTTTGGAACAATACATCGTATAATTGAGACGTGAGTCAAGACCTTAGATAAGACTTAGAGTCTTTGACCCTTGGGAGGATTGGGTAATTTTCTATATAAGCGATATTATATTATATTATATTATATTATATTATATTATATATATAGAATGATTACTAGGGTAATCATCAAGGGGCATATTTGAGGTTTTACAAATATATGTATTTAAACATATAATTAATTTCTTTTCCTTCTTATATGAAGTATAAAATGGTTGGAGTAGGAAGGATGAAAGTAGTTAGTCTAACCAATACCATTTGTATTTATGGTTTTGGATGATTTTACACTGTATTGTGATGTTTGATTTGATATTGTAAGTTGAGTTTGATTGACTTTTGATTAGAGTGCACAGTGGAAAAATATTTATCTATTTTTTTACGTTGAAAGCATTTATTTTAGCTTTTTGAGTTGGTTTGTTTATTTGAAATTGATGGAGTTGAATTTAATTTTGAAATTCGTATATATTTATTGAAGTTGTGAAATGAATTTCAGTTTATATTTAAACTTATTATTAATTAAAACAAATGGAGCTTCTTTGAAATTATATAAGTGTTTGTTGAAATGATTTAAAAGTGTATTAATGAGAGTAATGAAGTTGATAAATAAAAAGGATTTGGAAAGTTGGTTTTAGTCTTGAAATGTTGAATTTCAAACTTCTTTCCCAACGTTAATTTGAAAGTGTTAAATATTTGAATAAGTCTATGAATTTGAAAGTGTTAAGTATTTGAATAAATTTATGAAATGATGTTGTATAATAAAGTTTGAAAATAATTTCATTATAATAAGATGTTTGAAATTAAATAATATATAAAAGAATATTTCATTAAATAGAAAAATGAGATTTTAGTAAAAAGTTTATTAATAAAATTTTGGGATTGTTAGAATCATCTGGGAAATTGGAATTTAAATTATGTTTGAATCAAACAAAATGAAATTTTGAAAATAATTTATTATTATTTAATGTTTAAAAATGGATTGTTTAAATAAAGTATTTTGAAAATTTGAAAAGTAATTTTTACTTTTGTTAAATATTTGATATAATTTGATTGTTATAGATTTTTCCTTATGGAAAATTACGAGGACGTAATTTTGTTAAAGGAGAAAGTCTGAAACAACCCGATTTTTTTGTAATAATTAATTAACGGTAATAATAGTAATTTATTTAATTAAATTAGAGTTTGGAATTTGTTTAATGAATTGGTTTTGAAATTATTTTAGAAAGGAATTTAAATTGTGGAAATAATATTCTATAGAGGTGATGTAATCAAAATGAAATATAAATTTGGAAAGGAAACGATTTTTTAAAATGAAGTTTGTATTTATTTTAAGTTGAATATAGTTTAGTTTTATAAATAAGGGAAAAACAAGATCATATATATGAACTTGTTTACTTTATAAATTCAAGGCCCAATTTCTAGTACCCAAACCCAACCAACATCCAGAATTTTCTTTTCCTATGACTTAAACATTCACACATAATCAGATATAGACACCATCTCCATTTTCATTTTTCGAAAGCAAACTCATTAAACTTTTACAACTTTAAAAATTAAGATCAAATTATATAAATTATCATAAATTCTCAAATTCAAGTATGTAGTTTACTATCTTATTTGACATCTCTGGCACGAAGCAAATCAATTGCGGTGCAGGGGAGTGCGTGCATATAGAAAAAGAAGAAGAGGAAGATAGGAAAATTTCAGGTGAGAAATTCTCTCTCAAATCTAAGCCAATCAATATAAAAATTTTATACATATTTATTATTTACTGAATTATGCATAAACCTATATAATACCGCCTACATAAAGTTGAAGAGTATTAAATGAGTTCCTCTTCATTAGCATTAACAGAGACGTGATATTCCTTCCAGGCTCGACCATTCAGGTCCACCAAACCTTGGCCTCTGTCGATCTTTATAGGCTGACTGACCATGATCCCTTTCCTGGCGTGAGTTTTCTGAGATTATTTCAGGGTGCGAGCGTTTACATGTCAACGTGAATGGCTAAGTGTGCTTGCGTGAATGTCAATATATCATTGTGTTACCCACATTACCGCGGTTCATATTTTGATCATTTTAATTTATTTTAACAAGTAATTTATGTGTAACATATTTAGCTTCGACTTTTTGTTATATAAATTGTAGTTACTTTATTTGTGGTTTAATTAGTAAGATGAATAACGATGAGTTATGTACATGTTTTGTTAATCTAGTTGAAGTTGAATATATGGCTAAATTGTTTGGTCTTGATTTCTTTTAATTTGGATGAAGTAGTAACTCATTAAGTTTCCAATTCTTGTCTACATGTGAGTCTACATGTACTAGCACCCAATATAAGTTTGTACATTACACTAGGATTTCAATTAAGTAATTACTTAATACATGAGTATTTGATGTTATGTTGGGCAGTGAAGACGTTATTATTCTTATGATAGTGCATTTTTGTATATATGTATATTTAGTGTATATTATAAAAATTTGTATTGTGGTGTGTGTGAGTGAAGTGTGAAGTGTGTGCAACGACCCACAAATTCATCACTTCAATAAATTAAGATTATTTTTGAAATATTCAAATATAAGGATTTATAACCCTAATAATAATACTTTGAACCATAAATAAAAATGGTAAACCTGTTTAAAAATATATTATCAAAGATTTAATTGATTTATGACATCATCAATAATGCTAGTATATAATAATTAATTAATGATTTTAAATTAAGATTTAATGATTATTATAAATATTCAAATAATAGTTTTAAAATGATAAAAATTCATTTATAATAGTAATAAGTGATAATAAATCAAATGTGATAGTTTTATAAATTTATAAATAAGATTTGAAATTATAAGAAAAACCAATGTCGATTTATCGATAAAATAACACTTTTTGTAAACAATCATTTAATATCGATTTATATGGTTTTATAACTCATATAAGGTCATTTTAATTCATTAATAATAATAACAAAATAGTTTTCAATTTTTTTTTAAAATATACATACGTTAATTCATAAATGAAAATATGATCGTAGATCGGAATTCGAAT
The DNA here is from genome assembly GCA_030737815.1 of Allium fistulosum. Classification (NCBI taxonomy): domain Eukaryota; kingdom Viridiplantae; phylum Streptophyta; class Magnoliopsida; order Asparagales; family Amaryllidaceae; genus Allium; species Allium fistulosum. Next base: position 862,748,980 of record CM060904.1, read on the forward strand.
TCGTAATGGTTTGACGTATATAAGTTATACGACGTTGTTCAATGAATTGTGCACCTTTCATGACATGAACATATATATATATATATATAAGAGAATAGTAAAAATATTCTTACCATTTTACACATTTATTTACTAAAGTTGACAAAATAAATATCTAAAGTAATTATTACTTAAAAAAGCAAATATCACCTCCAATCTAATAACTCTTACACCCCATCACATCACCACCACCATCACCACCACATCGTCACAAGCACATGGGAAGGGGAGAAGTAATGTGTAGGATGACATGGGGGGGTGATGCGTCCGTGATGAAGGGGGATGGTGGATGTGGAGAAGGCTTTACTTGATGAAAATCCTATAAATACACATACATGCCTTGTGACGCCCCACCTCTATACCCACGCTAACCAAGAACACTACGATGTAGTGCTGTCAATTAGCACGGAGAATGAGGCTGTGGAGGAGCGACCATCCATGTAACTTTTTTGTGCGAGCACCGATACGTCAGATAGTATAGAATGCATATCTTTTAAGGAGGAAATCCGACATACCGATACAAACACAAAGCTATCACACGGTGGCTATATATAATCTTCGGACACAAACATAGAAATAATCATAACATAAATCAGTCACAGACATCCATATCACAAAGGCGGAAGAAGATATGAATAAATATATAACACATGAAAGTGTACATCAGAGTAGTGGTCAGAAAGATCCACGATAATACAAAAGAATAGCATCACGTGCTATACAAAAGAATAAGTACACAACATAGAGTCTATATCTCAAAGTTGTACATCCAAAAACTACTAATCTATGTAGTTAGCCAAAAGTCAGAAATATCCTGAAGAGAAGTCAAGCAGAAGCACCTGTAACATCTCGGTCTGACCCGAGTATTATTTATAAGAAAATAATAAACGGATCAGTCTAGCTATAAATATCAGATGATATGGTACAAAGAAAAAGGCATGACATGAACATGAAATAACCATAACGACATACTAATATAAGTATGAAAATGATAATCAACAAAAGATTAACCAATATCACAAGAATCTTCTCAAAGATAAGGTAGGGTATCATACCCTAAACTTGTATTCATAACAAGTCAATAACACATGAATTCACCAATGCACAAAAACTGATATCATATCAATGAAAATCATGAAAATTGGTGAAGCACAAAATTCCAGAAATCATCATCAGAAATCCAGAAAACACATAAGAAGGGGGGAGGCCTAACATATGAATGGGAGCATGAAAACTCACCTACGCGTAAACACATGACGAGAAGCTATCTCATGGAAGCTATCCATTAAATTTTCACACAGGAATGGCCCGAAGACCGTAGGGTGCTACCCTAGATATGTGATGGCGAAACATCACATAAACGGGGTATAGTCTCCCACGCAGACAAAGAGACATCGCTCAATCGCTAGTCTAAATCACAAAAATGATCGTCATGATCATAAGGAAGTGTCAATCACACCAAGCTAGTAAATATATGAGTTTAGCTTCATGTCCCATAACCACTTGCTTAACTTAAATATTTACGAACAAGCTGTAAATCTTCACTAGGAAATTGTCACAAAAAGGGTTCAATCGAACAAGTCCAAGAGCTAACCGACGAAGTGAACGCAAGCGTTTCATACCACTCGTTTTACTAAGTCGTTTAAGTCGATTTCTCATTCGAGTGAAGTAAAGGCTTGTATATACTAGTAGATTGAAAATCGGTTTGAGAAAACGAACTTTTGATATTTGAAATAGTGTTGAAATCGCTTTGATGAAAGAGTTTTGATATTTACTATTAGTATTGAAACCTTCATATATCTTTAAAGTGACAAGTCATAAAACGATTGTAGAAACAAATCAATTCACGTTCGAAGACGTGAGTAAAGTTCAAAGAAGTCAATCCCAAAACCATCAAAGTAGAAATTCTGATAAATGTTTTTCAGATGAGATTGCCTACGCAGAGTTCACGCGACCTAACAAGACTAAGGATAAGGTCGGAGACGACCTACGACTTAACAAAGTCCTACGACCTAAGTGGGATGCGACTTAGTGGGGCATAGGTCGGAGACAACCTACGACTTAAGGTCAAGCGACCTAGTGAAATAGCAGGGGAAATATTAGGTCGGAGGCGACCTACGACTTAAGGTTTTAACTCGCGAACGACTTAGTACTTGCTTATCTCACGAACGACTTACGACTTAAGAGGGTGTACGACCCAACGACTTAAAGTCGATATGACTTAGCGACTTAAGCTCAAATACGAGCTACGAGCTAAGGTCTATACGACCTAACGACTTATCTCAGTACGACCTAAGCCAGGACGAGATAGCAGAAGACAACGACTTAACTCTTAACTCGGGGATGACCTAAGATGTTAACTCGTGGACGACTTAAGGGTTTAACTCGTGGACGACCTATGGCTTAACTCGTGAACGACTTAGCACAGGCGAACAGAAATACAAAGGCGGTGACTTTTCAACGCGCTCGACTTAAGCCCTTAACTCGCGAACGACTTAGCACACCCAGAACGACTTAAGGCCTAGAACGACTTATGCTCCGTGTGACTTTTCAACGCGAACGACTTACGACTTAGGCTTAACTCGTGGACGACTTAGCGATGGCCAGAAACGACTTAAGGCCAGAAACTCACCAAAACGCCAAAATTTGTAGTTTTTCGCTAATCCAATCCAAACCAAATGCAAACAAACATGCTAAAGTGATGAGGGATCATCCCCAACAGTCCAATGACAATTATAGGCAAGATGTGAGATCAAAAATCTCACCTTTTCACGGAATTTGATGAAGATTGAGATTTGAGAGCAAAGCAAGAACACCAACAAGCTTGAATCAATGTTCTTCACGTGAATTTGATGTTGAATCTCGGATTTGCTATAGAATTTGTGTTTGGAGTTTTAATTTCCACTTCCCACCACCATTTTTGACAAAGCTTGAAGTGTTTTGATAAAGTGAGGTAGATGGTTAGGCTGAACTAAAGGGGTGCAGTCCAAACCAAAGTCAAAGGCGGGAAAAAGTGCCGAAAAGTTCACTATCTCCAAACATATCGAAGTTTACACTCAAAAAGATCGCAAACGTCATTTTGAACTCAATGGAAGTGGTCTCGAGTCCTAATTTAACCGTATGCAAAAAGTAGCTTTTCGGACTAACATCCGACTAACGATAAAATATTTAAATATAAAATCGATAGATATGCGGGTTGTTACATGCCTTCTCATTTCGTCGCACATTCCACTTCTCTTTCTTCTTAATTCTTGAGCTTTCTTATGCCCTCTAATGGCTTCCGCAGAAGCCTATCTTCTTTCTCAAAACTTGAGAAAAAGTAGGCGGGTTAAAAATAGTTGAATTGGTTAAGCACTATTCCACTGATCACTCTCTGACTTTTTCAAAATTAACCAAATCTTCTCTAATCTAATCTAAAGCAAGTGAAAGGAGGTTGGGTCGAGAGCAAGGTGGAATGGGGAGGGTGGCCGAGCACTTGGAAGGCGAGGAGGAGTTATTTAGTAAATGTTTTAGTGAAATGTTGATTTGAATGAATGTTGGTAGAAAGTATCGGTTTGGATTAAGGTGAGAAACTCAATATTTATATATTTATATATAAATATGTATACATTGGATGATATGATATGCTTTGTTATGTGTGTTTATTATGGTTTTTTATCATGTTTGGATGATGATGATATGATTGCTTGATTGTATTAACAAGTCATGTTAAATACATGTCGATATTACACAAGGAAATCACTTTCCAAATCAAATTATAAAAGTAATATGGAATTATTAAAACTCTTTAAAATGACTTTAAAATGATTTAAAAATGTTTAATATACACTAATTTTTTTTGGTGGAGTTTTAATAAGAAATAAAAAATGAGTCAAAACTAGGCGCGTCGCGTAATGGTAGTTCGCGATTTCACGCCACAAAAGTTAAATGAGTATATAAAGTGGAATATAGCTCAGAATTCTTGGTAATAAGAATTTTCCAAACTATTATATTCATAGTTTTAGAACAACAGAAAATGATCGAGATTTTAATAAGTAGATTTTAAAATATAAGCAAAACAAGTTTTCAAAATAATCATGGTTTTGCAGTTCAGAATCCAAAAAAAATGATTTCTTAAAATTTAATATTTTTAAATGCTTTAAAAATATAGAAAAACCTTTTAAAATGTTTTAAAAGAGATTTGAGTTGTATAAATAAATTTTCATATAATAGAAAAATCGTTTTGGTTAATATAACTTTAAAAACACTATTTGTAGTGTTATTTGCAACGGTTTTCAATAGCTTTAGAAATATAACTTTGAACTTAACAATCTTTCCCAAATATTTTATAAATATTTTTAAATGAATATTTAAGTGTTTTAAAGATGATTTGAAGATTTAATGATTTATTTAAAAGGATTTAAGTAAAAGAATTAAAGAAAGCTGTTATAAGCAATTGTTTTAATCTTGGCTCTAATAAACCGACGAGTACACCTAATTTTTCTATTCATGAGATCTAGTTGAGGTGCTTAAATTAAGGAGATGTTCAAAAGAAACCAATGCCCTGGCTCACTTGGCCTCACCTAGGCGAGGGATAAATAAGGTCGAAATGTCGAAATTGAGTTAAGTATAAAAGATTAAAATTTCCCTAATTTAAACAACTTGGGTTCTATAGAGATAATCTTCTTATAATTGATATTAAATTCCAAGGAGAGAACTCGTAATATTCATATGAATTTAAAAGGTGATTTCATTGTTATTCGATGGATAGTACTTGTTGAATATGGAAATTAACATCAAGTATAATTTGAATGATTTCTATGGATCCGTTTCATTCAAATATTAACTAATTTGGATTTACCATCTTAGATAACAAGGTTTCAACTTATTCAAAAGTTACATTTTTGGAATTGAGAAATCTTGTTAAAATGTAAGTAAAATGATTTGGAATTATTCTAAGTTTTAAAAAGAGTTTAATTAAACTGAAGAATTTAATAAAGAGAGTTTTAATGAATTCTATATATATTGAAAAGAAATGGTTTTCAAAGATAAATATCTCTAGAAGATATTTTGTATAAAAAGATATTAATTAATAGAATATCAATCACCTATTCTTAAACCATCCTTTTTATCGTTGATTGGTTTGAAGGAACTAGGGTTGGATCTGATTGCTCTATGCTGCATGATAAGGGGTTCTCGCTTTGTGAACTATGACGAAGCTTAGACTCTCGCCCATACATGTCCCTAGTTTGAAAGTGTTGTTTGCTAATTGTGAGGCTGGCCGTAAAATCAGATTCAAGGTTATCATTTGTGGTCACCGCCATGTTGAAAAGCGGATGTACGTCATATTTGGTATCAGAGTGTCGGGGTCGGATCTGATTGCTCTATGCTCCATGATTGGGGTTCTTGCTTTGTGAACTATGATGAAGCTTAGACTCTTACCCCTAAATGTCTCTAGTTTGATAGGGTTGGTTGCTAGTCGTGGGGCTGGCCATAAAATCAGATTCAAGGTTATCATTTGTGGTCACCGCCATATTGAAAAGCGGTGTACGTCACATTTGATATCAGAGTGTCGGGATCGGCTTTGCTTTCTCTTTGCAGCATGATAGGGGGTTCTCGCTTTCTATTTGGTGGCGAGCAAGAGACTCTTACCCCCTACATGTCCCTAGGAAAGGGTTGGTTGTTAGTGGCGAGGCTGGCCATAAAAGCAAATTCGAGGTACCAATGTGTACCACAGTGGTTATGTCCACTGTTGATGGTTGAAAAGCCTAGGTTGGTGGGTGCATCCACTGCTCGGGTCTCAAAGCCTGGGTCCTTACACAAAATTTAGGTTTAGCGAACACCTGATCCTGGCCTGGGTAAGAACTCATCAGAGATAGGATTAGTAATATCCTAGGATAAGTAACTCATTAAAGATAGGGTTAGTAACAACCTAGAATGAGTTGAAAGTATTACATATATGAGCGTGTACTTGTTAGTATGTAAAAATGATTTTTTAAAATATGGTAAATGAAATAATTTTACCTAAGATTATATTTTGAGTATAAAAGATGTGTTTTTAAAAGATATATAGTAACTTGAATGATTGTTTAAAAACAAGTTGATAAAAGATTTAAGCCTAAAACATCTTGTGATTAGAATTCCACAGTTTGACTATAAGATGTTTATTAAATTAGAGTAATAAGAGGATGTATATAAAACCTAAGAATTTGGATAATGAGAACTTTTATCTAAAAGTGTTTTTGAAGAAAATTTTCAAAGGATTTTTGTATTGGTTTAGAAGTAACAAAACCAAGTGTTTAGTAAATTATTTAACCATCAACTGAAATTATGATACTAAAAGGTTATAAAGCGAATAATACAAACTTTCATCTAAAAGGTTTTTGAGAAAGAAGTTTTAAAGGATTTTGAAAGTTGAAGATAATAATGTTTGGAAAACATTTTGGCAAGGATTTAACCAAATATCGATTGGCTCTCTAAAATTTGATCGGGTATGATTTTGAGGAAAATACTAAAGTACTTAGAGAATTATTACCCTTAACTATCAAATGAATTTGTGATAAGATACATTTAAATTTAAACCTTGACATTATAATAAGTTAGTATCAATATCTAAGAAGACTTTGCTTGCATTGGTAGAAACCATTCGTGGGAAAATATTCGAAAGGGGAGTCCTCAAAGAGAAAGTGGAAGAAGAAAGACAATTGGATCGTACTATCGAGTGATGAAGAACCCATGTAGTGGCCACCTAGAAATGATCGACCCATCATAGAGGTAGAATTAGATCAATATACTAGGTTAGACGAAGACGACTATCCTATGGCCGCAATGCTTATACCTCCACCCACTCCAGAACTTATCATTGTGTCAAGCGATGAAGAAGTTGCTCCAGCCTTTGAGGAACCGATGGAGGAGGAGGAATCTGAGCTTATGGAAAATCCAAATTCCATTATACCCTATGAATCAAATAAAAACAGCATAAATAGCAATATTATACGGGATTTAGATGGATACCATATCGTTTGGTGATAAGAATCTTCAAGCTCGTATATTAACTACGGTTGGCAGGAAGAACCTGAGGAGGTAGAAGTTGAAATGTCTGAAGAGGAGTAAGTGAAGGGGATGGAGGAGATCAGGGAAGGAAATCCATGGGAAATCCATATGCGGGGTCTCGAGGAATAGAAGCTGGAGAAGTAATCCAAGGAGTTCCAGTAGGAATGAGGCATGTTCCATGGAACCAACCATGGTTGCCATATGAGGAAGATAGGATGCAATGGTATGAGGATGGAAACGAGGCAGATGATGAACAGGTGAATAATGATGATAATGATGATGACGATGAAGAAAATGATGGAGAGATATTTGATGTTGGTTATTGGAATGAATCAGCTTCAGAATGATGGTAGTATTTGGAAGCTAGTTGTCTATCTAGTGGTATTAAGTATTAGCTCGTATAAGAGCCGAAGATTTGAGGAGATGATATTTAGTGATGTACTAGTGTCTGTAGTATGAACCCCTGTAGGGTTAGAGCGACTTAAAAATTCTTTAGTATGTATGTTGAGATGGTTTGTATGGTGATGTAAGAAAGAAACTATCTATAAAATCTTTATGTCCTTCATTCATAAATTTGTTCGATAGCGAATACATGAATCATTTAAGAAAAATTTCATAAAATTTTTGGTAAAATATATAAGTAATAATTTCCTTTGAAAAAGAATAAAACAATATTTTTATGAAATGTTTAAATTTAAACCAAGATTTTCTAAAATATTTTGGAAGAATAAGGTATAAAAGTATTATACACTAAGCACAATTTGGCCTAAGATTTGGATGTAAGATTTTGATATCCGAAAAGGATTTATCATTCGAGGTTCGAAGGCAAACATTGATAAGGGTTTGTAGTCATATTGCTTACATTTTCTATCATAGTTGAGGGCTATGTAAATGGAACAGCCTCCGAGTCTAATCAAGATCTGCACTAGAAAATCAGAGGATCAATACTAGTTCAGAAGCAAAATGATATATTTGAATTTAAGATTGAATAAGATAAGTGCATATAAAAAATATGTAAATACCACCGGACAATATATTTGAAATTTCAACTTTGGAATAAGTATTACCGACTTTGCTCTCAATTTCGAGGATGAAATCTTTAAAGGGTGGGAGTCTGTAACGACCCGCAAATTCATCACTTCAATAAATTAAGATTATTTTTGAAATATTAAAATATAAGGATTTATAACCCTAATAATAATGTTTTGAACCATAAATAAAAATGGTAAACCTGTTTAAAAATATATTGACAAAGATTTAATTGATTTATGACATCATTAGTAATGCTAGTACATATAATAATTAATTAGTGATTTTAAATTAAGATTTAATGATTATTATAAATATTTAAATAATAGTTTTAAAAAGATAATAATTCATTTATAATAGTAATAAAGTGATAATAAATCAAATGTGATAGTTTAATAAATTTATAAATATGATATGAAATTATAAGGAAAATCGATATCAATTTATCGATATAATAAGACTTTTTGTAAACAATCGTTTAATATCGATTTATATGGTTTTATAACTCATATAAGATCATTTTAATTCATGAATAATAATAAGAAAATAGTTTTCAAACTTTTTTTTATAAATATACATATGTTAATTAATAAATGAAAATATGATAGAAGATCGGAATCCGAATTTGTAACGGTTTGATGTATATAAGTTATACGACTTTGTTCAAATGACTTGTGCACCTTTCATGACATGAACATACACACATTAACACACACACATATACATACATACATAAGAGAATAGTAAAAATATTCTTATCAATTTACACATTTATTTACTAAAGGTAATAAGATAAATATCTAAAGTAATTATTACTTAAAAAAGCAAACATCACCTCACATCTAATCACCATTACACCCCATCTCATCACCACCACATCATCACAAACACATTGTAATGGGATAAGTAACATGTAGGATTACATGGGGGTGATGCGTGCGTGATGTAGGGGGAGGGTGGATGTGGAGAAGGCTTTACTTGATGAAAACCCTATAATAAACACGCATGCCTTCTCATTTCCTCACACTTTTCACTTCTCCTTCTTCTTCATTCTTCATTCCTGAGCTTTCCTATGCTCTCTAATGGCTTCCATGGAAGCCTCTCTTCTTTCTCAAAACTTGAGAAAAAGTAGGAGGGTTAAAAATAGTGGAAGTGCTTAAGCACTAATCCACCGATTACTCTATAACTTTTTCAAAAAGTTAAACAAATCTTCTGTTAGCACCAAAATTGGTCACTAACCTCGTTCAGAAAGATTGTGTAGAGATATAAGTGATGAAAGTAAATTAAACAGAGAAGACAATGCTAATTTAAATGCAGAAAGTAAGAACACCAAATTTATAGTGGTTCAGCATAATTGCCTACGTCCACTTTGTTCCATTTTATTGATCTTCTTTATAGTTGATTACAAATACAATTCGTGAATCAAATGCTCGAATGAAGTTGTTTAAGTAGAGAAGATGAGTCTTGAAAATGGCAGAGCCTCCCCCGTGTTTTCTCTCCCAAAAAAGGATCTATTTCACTGTGACCCTGCCCCTCTATTTATAGGCAAAAGTGGGCTGGACTACCCAAGTGGGCTTGTTAGCCGAACACTCGAGCCCAGGCGCTGCATGCCGAACCAGGTACGCCGAACGCTTCCATGCCGAACGGTCCTTCCCATGCCGAACGGTGCTTCTGATGTATGGGAAGTGTAGGATGGTTGCAGTGAAGCCGAGCGTATCTCTATTCGAAGCTCTTGACCGACCAATGTATGTAGGTCGAATGATATCGTTACCTTGCGTAGTTGTGCATACTGAATGCCTTCTGAATGCCGAACGCTCTCGTTGCCGAGTTATCCTATCGCCGAGTTCCACTGACGCCGAGTGCCTCTGGATGCCGAGTACTCCGGATGTCGAGTACTTCGGATGCCGAGTACCATGGGATGCCGAACACTAGTTGACGCTGAGCATAGGTTGTTGCTGAGTGCCAGTTGATGTCGAGTGCTCTCGTATGCCGAGCAGTCTTGGTGCCGAACACTATCTGACGCTGAGCATAGGTCGTTGCCGAGCACTACGGATGCCGTGCGCTTCGCCGAACACTCATGGATGCCGAACACTCTTGATGCCGAGCACTGCTTGATGCCGAACACCCCTGTACGCCGAGTACCTGTTGATGTCAAGCGCTCTTGTCGCCGAGCACTAGTGGACGCCGAGTATTGCTCGATGCCGAGCAGTACTTCATGCCGAGTTGAGACCAATGCCGAGCACTTAGTTGCCTGGTCAAATCTCCAGGAAACACTTGCCCCCCAAAGTGTATCGCGTGGCCGAACGTGATGCGCTTTGAATCTGGTACAATCTACCTCGGAGGTACCTCCTCAAGAATGTTAGCGAAGGAGGTGCAAGACGAACAAGGTTGGGATGCCGAACGATACGTTCGAAGCCGAGCGTACCTCGTGTGCCAAACGCTCTGGTATTGACCGGTTCTACCGGGTATAGCCTCTTCTTCTTCTAACTCCCTCTATATAACCAGGCGCCCTTCCACCATTTTCTTTTACGTCTTCTTTATTATCACTCTTAGAGATTTGCAATCCTATCAGATATAAAGCCCATATAATCCGTTCTCAACTTCGATCGTCGAATTAGGTATCCTTCTTCTAACAATTGCACTACTTCCACTTTAGGTTCATCTTATGGAAACAGAGTATTTCCTTTAGTTGTAAACGCGTGGCCAGTGGGAGTGGTTCGCTCGTTTGGAATCGCCGAACGGTGCATGGGAGTTGAGCCTAGCTCCTTTGCGCTGATCAAGATTGGAAGAAGAAAAAAAAGGTAGATGGGATGCTGAACGGTGTAGTCTTCGCCGAGCGATCTGCCCCTGACGTTCGGCGCAGACGGAGATGGTGTAGGGTGAAGTTGACATCGTGGTGGAGAGCCACTTTTAGCCGAATGATAACCCAGACCGAACAGTCGACATGCCGAACATTACTTAAATGCCGATCAATTGACATGCCGAACAATACAATTGCCGAACACTTGACATGCCGAACAGTACAATTGCCGAACACTTGACATGCCGAACAATACAATTGCCGAACACTTGACATGCCGAACAATACAATTGCCGAACACTTGACATGCCGAACAATACAATTGCTGAACACTTGACATGCCGAACAATACAATTGCCGAACACTTGACATGCCGAACAATACAATTGCCGAACACTCTTTAAACCGAGCCAAACACAGCCGAACACTATACTTAGGACGAATAATCTTGAATGCCAAACATTACTTAAATGCCGAACAGTATAAATGTCATACTACACTTAGGCCGGTTACTTTAGAAATCATATGTCTTTTGAATCTGGAACCGTAATCACCTCAAGGCGGGCTTTTTGAGACGGTCAGCGATGACGGTCTTCGAAGGCGATGATTCGAAGCTAATTATTATATCTTTTAAAACATTCTCATTGTCTGTACACAATTGCTTGCACTAGCTCACACACCACGTGGGGGGAAAACTCGTGTTGCTAATTCTAACGTTCAACGTTTTTCAAGTATAGCTTTCTCAAGCATTTAGTTATTTATTCGGGATGTCGAGAAAATCTAGCTCCGCCACCATATCCGACAGGCCTGGGCCGTCATCGAGGCAAGGAGCCGCAGATACTTCCAACCCGTCAATCTCTCCCGCTCATAATTTGGCGCCCGATGCTCTGGAGTCAACCATCTTACTGGACAATCCGATCGATTCTCAAGCCTCGAAGATCAACGAGGCCGCTCTGCGACGGATATGTTCCATTCACGGGATTCCCTTTGCTGACGTGTTAGTTCCTTCGAGACACGACCGCCCTCATCTGCCCCCAGTCGGGTACACAGCCTGCAACAAGTTCATGTGTTGGATGGGCAGCGTGCCTCCATTCAATTTATTTCTCCGGGATGTGCTGCAGTATATAGACATAGCTCCGTCGCAGCTGCACCCGAATGGCCATGCGTTTCTATATGGGACTTATTTACTTTTCATGACCGTCTTCTCCAGACCTCCAACCCCCGGTGATATCCGATACATTTATATGTTCAAGAGACGGAAAGATAGCCCTTCCTTCATGTTCCTCGAGCCATACCACAAGTGCCAGATCTTGATAGGGGCCTGTAGCAAATTCGCCCTGTACAAACAGGAATGGTTCTATGTGCGCTGCCCTTCCGGTTTCGCTAGGAGATGGGTTGAAGGCAGTAAGTCTCTCTGCCGAGTTACTATTCGTATTTAACCCGAGCATGTCTTTCCTAACTTTTCGTTTCATCTTTTCAGGTATCAGCCCACGCCCGGAAGGCCGAGGATATTCTGATGCTGTCGATGCGATTAGAGCTCTTCCGGCCGAGGATCGAGATATCCGAGCTATCATTTCAAATGAATCGCTGTCGGGGTTCGGCTTGCTAGCCCCTGGTCGTCGGGTCAGCATTCCAGAAGGTGTTACAATTCCCAAACCTTCATCTGGTAAAGGGAAAAAACTTGCCGGACCGTCGTCGCGTCGCGCTCCCGACACGCATGAAGAAGGCGAGCGCAAAGAGGATGATGCCCCCGAAACTCAGGGCGAGTACGTGGGTCCCGCTTGGAATCCGGCAATCGAAGTTCAGGATATTGAGACATCATCCTCCCCTTCGAAGGGAAAGAAGAAGTTGAAATACACGGTTCAAAAGGAGAAAGTTGGTGGTACCTCAAAGGTTACGCCTACCCCTCCTGAGAAAGAGGCTTCTTCGCAGCATCTGGAAAGTTCCTTGAGAGGTCTATCGAACCTTTCTATTCCCGAAGACATACTTAATTACGGGTTCGATGATCCTGTAGCTCTCAAATTCTCTTCGCCCGCTAGAGGCAATGTAGGAGTTCAACTCCCGGCTCAAAGAGACAATACTCCGATTAGCAAAGATAAACGAACGGGTCCGTCGGGGGGAACACTTAGGACACACACGCACCTGCGCATTCCATAATATACTTCAAGTCTTTTTAATTCGTGAATTCTCCTTAACTCGTTGTTATCTCCCTTCTTTGCAGGTGATATGGGCCGCTCACACGGACTTGATCGCCTTCAGGGGTCTTCTATATTCCATCACTCCGGACGGGATTCCGGTTCAGGCAGACGCCGGGACCGAGGAGATTACGAAGATAGGGACAATCGTCCGCGCGAGTCGTCTCACCGCAAGAAAGCACACTCTCAATCTTCCCAGTCCCGCGATCTTCCTCCTCCAACTGAGCCGGATAAAGAGAAGTCTTTGCAGAAGGGTTATCAGTCTGATGCTGCTCGAGAACAACATTCCAGTTCATCGAGTACGAGGCGAGTTCGAGAGCAGCGTAAAAGAACGGAATTCTCTAAGCCTCCTCCTCCTATTCCTGCCGTGGACCCAACTGTCGCGGAAAAGATGGTCGACCTTAAGGCCAAGTTTCCGAAAATCTGTTTTGACGGCTTGAAATTCCTCCCAGCCATCCATCACATTCCTGGGCACGTGAAGCAAAGTGCCATCGCCTGCAACAATGACGTCTATGTTCAACATGACGCATTCGTGCACTTGGTGGAGAAGATCTCGGAAGTATCTGTCGAGCGTCAACACGAGATTGACCGTCTGAATCTGGAGGCTGACAGCGATAAGAAAATCATCAAACTCCAAGACGAAGAGCTCGCCTCTTATAAGTCAAAGCTAGAAGCCGCTGAACAAGGCGCAAAAGATACTGCTGAGGCAGTTACTCGCTTAGAGATGGCTCACAAAAAGGAGCTTGACGAAGCAGTTCAGCGCAGCGGCGCCCTTGCCTTAGAAAAAGACTCTGTCCAAAAAGAAAGGGACGCGCTCGCTACTCAAGTCAAAGAGCTGAAAGAACAACTCTCCAAGGAGAAAGAAGACAAAATAGCTGCTCAGGAAGAATCACAGCGGTATTGTGATGAGATTGTTGCTACCCGACTTCTGAAGACAAAGCTCGACGGTGAACTTGCCGGGGTCAAGAAAATGAAGGATAAGGCCCGTGAGGAGGGCAAAAGAATGGCTGTGGAGGAGCTTGATTCTCGCCTTGAGGCGGCCGCAGAGGCCGGTAGGGAAGAGGTCAAAAGTATGTTTGACCCGTTGATCGCCGAGTACGGAGCCCGCATCCTTATGCACCGCGACCTAACATTCTTGGGCGACGGCTACCACAAATCCCTGGCTGAGGCATGGAAACTCTGATAAAGATCAAGAAAGTCGAGTCAGGCTCCGAGGAAATCGACGAGGATGTATTGGTGAAGGAGTTCCTGAGGGGGAATGAGCCATCGGATTTATCCGCAGCATTGGCTCTTTATGGCAAAGGCTCTTCCCCTTCAAAAGAGAAGAACGACGAGGCTGGCCCGTCAGAGGCCGACGCTACTACTCCTCACATCGCCGCTCCTTATGCTGCTCAATCGGCCGGTCGGTCGACGCTTGATCCATTCGAGCAGCATGCCAGTTATGATCCCGAAGATCCCGGGCTCGGCGTTCATGTGCTGTCACCTATCTTGGAGGGTGAAACCCCGCGCGCCACCGATAGCTAACCGGATCCTGGTAGGAAATTCTTCTTTCTCTAGAAGTCGAAGAGATCCCGTCATTTTTCAGCAATGGTTATTCGTTCTAATGCCCACTTCTTATATTTTCGTGCAGGTCGTTCTGACGTCGAGCTAACTCCGAGGAGCGATGACGCCAAGGAGGAAGCAGGGAAAACAAGCGACGTTGCTCAAGCAGGGGTAACTCCCGGTCCAGACGCTCAAGTGATCGGGGCGCTTGATGATGACAAACTCGACACTTCGTCTCCTGCCGAAGGAAGCGACGAAGTTAAAATCACTGGCGCCTCTGAACATACTTCAGAGATGAGCATGAAGGACCGTCTCGCCGACGAGGAGAAGAGAAAGGTCAAAGTCAAAGTTGAATCTGAAGTCCTGGAACTCACTGACCCGCGGAACAGACCTTTGAAAATCATTCTCCCGGGCAGGTCCAAACCACTAGATGTTCCGTCTCCTACTCCTGACTCCGCTTCTCTAGCAAGCAAAAAGTCCAAGAAAAAGCGTGAGGGAGAGGAGTCGTCGGAGACACTGAAGGAGGACAAGAAGAAGAAGTCGAAGAAATAATCGATGCACTTGTTCAACAAATTTCCTGCTTAAGTTTTGTAATTGTTTCTATCTTCCACAACTTGTAGTTTGTATAGGCCCTAATTTTGTAGGAGTGATCTTGTATCCCCATTTTGGACTTATCGAATAAAATTTTAGTTTCTTTTTGTTTGAATGATTCTCTTGTCTTTATTTGGTTTGCTGACACTGTGCTCCGAGGACTTGGAGACTTGAGACTGTTCATACTCTAGTCCACGTTCTGGGGACTTAGAGTACTCCGCTCCGCACTCTGGGGATTCGGAGATTGGAAATCGTTTATACTCTAGTCCGCGCTCTGGGGACTTAGAGTACCCCGCTCCGCACTCTGGGGATTCAGAATTTGGAAATCGTTTATACTCTAGTCCGCGCTCTGGGGACTTAGAGTACTCCGCTCCGCACTCTGGGGATTCAGAGATTGGAAATCGTTTATACTCTAGTCCGCGCTCTGGGGACTTAGAGTACTCCGCTCCGCACTCTGGGGATTCGGAGATTTGAAATCGTTTATACTCTAGTCCGCGCTCTGGGGACTTAGAGTACTCCGCTCCGCACTCTGGGGATTCGGAGATTGGAAATCGTTTATACTCTAGTCCGCGCTCTGGGGACTTAGAGTACTTCGCTCCGCACTCTGGGGATTCGGAGATTGGAAATCGTTTATACTCTAGTCCGCGCTCTGGGGACTTAGAGTACTCCGCTCCGCACTCTGGGGATTCGGAATTTGGAAATCGTTTATACTCTAGTCCGCGCTCTGGGGACTTAGAGTACTCCGCTCCGCACTCTCGGGATTCGGAGATTGGAAATCGTTTATACTCTAGTCCGCGCTCTGGGGACTTAGAGTACTCCGCTCCGCACTCTGGGGATTCAGAGATTTGAAATCGTTTATACTCTAGTCCACGCTCTGGGGACTTAGAGTACCCCGCTCCGCACTCTGGGGATTCAGAGATTGGAAATCGTTTGTACGAGTCTGTATGTCGCGCAGGATAATGTAATTTATCATCCAATTAAGAGATATAGAAACTTCATAGAAAATATGGCTTCAAGCCTTTATTAACGAAGATCAACTAAATTGCTTGATTACAACTTTCAAAAGGAAACTAAGTCATTATTGAATGGAAACATGCAGGAAATAACAGTGCCTACAACAAAAAAGGAAAACATGCTAAATGTAATAGTGCCGCAGATGTTCACTATTCCATGCTCGGGGGAGTGTCGCGCCATCAATGGTCGCTAGCTTGAATGTTCCTTCTCCAAGCTTCCGTTCAATGGCGTATGGACCTTCCCAGCTGGGATTCATGCGTGATGGTACTGGGAAGACTCGTTTCAGAACGAGATCACCCACATCAAAGATTCTTGGGCGGACTCTGCCGTCGTAGTAACGCTTGACTCGATGTCTATGCGCTGCCGCCCTTAACTCAGCTTCTTCACGCTTTTCGTCGATGCAGTCCAGTGATTCCAGCAAGAGGTTTTGGTTCGTCTTGGGGTCATAGTATGTCACTCGGTGCGATGGAACTTCAAGTTCCACGGGTATAACGGCTTCAGAGCCGTATGCGAAGGCGAACGGAGTGTGGCCGGTCGCGGACTTGTGGGTAGTTCTATACGCCCATAATGCTGTCGGGAGTTCATCTACCCACTTGCCTCCAACCTTCTCCAGACGCTTCTTTAGTATGGACTTGATTATTTTGTTAACGGCCTCGACTTGTCCGTTAGCTTTTGGGTGTGCAACGGCAGCGAACTTTTTCTCGATACCGTACTTTAAACAGAACTCTTTGAACTCTCTACTTTCGAATTGCGTTCCGTTGTCTGTAATGATGGTGCGTGGAAGGCCAAAGCGGCATATAATGTTTCGTACAACGAAGTTAATGACCTTCTTAGAGGTGATAGTGGCCAAAAGTTCTGCCTCAGCCCATTTCGTGAAATAGTCGACTGCAACTATTGCGTATTTCGCACCACCTTTGGATAGAGGCAAAGAGCTGATTATGTCGATTCCCCAGATCGCAAATGGCCAAGGACTGATCATTTGTGTGAGTTCCGTTGATGGAGCCCTCGGGATTTTTGCGTATCTTTGACACTTGTCGCATTTTCTTGCGTAGTCCGCGGCATCCCGGTTTACGGTGGGCCAGTAATATCCATAGCGGAGGATCTTCTTTGCTAGCGCTTGCCCCCCAGTATGGTCGCCACATTCCCCTTCGTGAACTTCCCTCAAGACTCGCTTTGTTTCATCATGAGCGATGCACCGTAATAATGGGACTGAGAATCCTTTTCGGTACATGGATCCACCCTGCATTATGTACCGCGCAGCCTTTCGAAGGACCTGTCGTCTTTCGCTTCTTTTTTCTGGTAAAGCCCCGGTTGTCAGGTACAGTTTGAATGGGGTCATCCACGAGTCCTTCTCGATTTCTGTTTCCAACACTCGATCGATTTTCATCTCGTCCACGCTCGGGGCATGCAAGACTTCAACGGGATACAATCCCATTTGTTGAGCATCGTCGGTACTTGCGAACTTAGCCAACAAGTCGGCTTCTTTGTTCTGTTCTCGCGGGATATGTGAAATGTCATAACGCTTAAGATTTGATAGTAGTTCTTGGACCTGAACGAGGTACGGAGCAAGCTTTCGTCCTTTTGCTTGGTAGTCTCCTCGTACTTGGTAAACCACCAACTGCGAGTCACAAAAGATTTTGACTGATTCGATCCCGAGTTCTTTGATGAGCTTCAAGCCAGCGATCAGTGCTTCATATTCAGCTTCGTTGTTCGTAGCTGGGAAATCGAGCTTCAGGGCATAACAGATTGATCGGTTTTCCGGGGTTATAAGAACTATGCCCGCGTCGGAGCAATGGTCGTTTGATGCACCGTCAGTGTATAATTTCCATCGGATGGGGGGAATGATGTCGTGATCGTCCGGTTTGATGGGTATGGTAAATTCAGCGATGAAGTCTGCTAACGCTTGCCCTCGGATGGCTCTTCGTGGTAAGTACGCGATATCGAATTGGCTCAACTCGATGTTCCATTTTAGCAATCTTCCAGAAGTTTCCGATCGTTGAAGTACCTGCCTCAGGGGTTGATCGGTATAAATACCGATTGAATGCGCTTGAAAGTATGGGCGCAGCTTGCGTGATGCA
Organism: Allium fistulosum; assembly: GCA_030737815.1. Taxonomy (NCBI): domain Eukaryota; kingdom Viridiplantae; phylum Streptophyta; class Magnoliopsida; order Asparagales; family Amaryllidaceae; genus Allium; species Allium fistulosum. The sequence goes on from CM060904.1 coordinate 862,767,300, forward strand.
ATCACCAAGCAATAAGCCAATTTCTCGATTTTAGGGTAATTCTTCTCTGCCCCCGTTAAACGCTTGCTAACATAATATACCGGCTTCTGGACTCGATCCTCCTCACGAACCAAAGCTACGCTTATCGCATGAGGGGATATAGCCAAGTAAACGTACAGCATCTCATGGTCAACTGGTTTAGATAGCATTGGTGGGCTCTCCAGATGCCTTACCAGATTCTGGAATGCTTCCTCGCAGCTAGACGTCCATTCAAAATTTCTCTTTCCTTTCTTTATTATGTCAAAGAACGGGATGCACTTGTCAGTTGCCTTGGATATGAATCGACTCAGCGCAGCTACTTTTCCGTTCAAGCTCTGTACCTGCTTTATAGTCCTGGGTGCTTGTACATCTCGAATGGCTTGGATCTTTTCTGGGTTGGCTTCGATTCCCCTAGCGTTGACGATGAATCCTAAAAACTTTCCTGATGCAACGCCGAAAGAACACTTCAGCGGGTTGATCTTCATTCCATAAAACCTGAGTATGTTAAACATTTCAGCTAAGTCTTGAATGTGGTCGTTTGACCGTCGTGACTTCACGAGCATGTCATCCACATAGACTTCCATGGTTTTGCCCAGCTGGTCCTTGAACATTCGATTCACCAGACGTTGGTAAGTTGCTCCATCATTCTTCAGTCCAAAGGGCATCACTACATAGCAATACAGCCCGACATTTGTAACGAAGCTGGTGTGTTCTTGGTCCGGAATATGCATTGGGATTTGGTTGTATCCTGAGTACGCATCCATGAATGACAATAATTCGTGTCCTGCTGTGGAATCGACCAACTGATCGATCCTAGGCAACGGGAAACTGTCCTTAGGGCATGCTTTGTTCAAGTCGGAATAATCTACGCAAGTCCTCCATTTCCCATTCGCCTTCTTTACTAGCACGGGGTTGGAGACCCACTCCGGGTAGAGGGCATCGTGGACGAACCCATTTGCTTTGAGTTTGTCCACCTCCTCTCCAAGAGCGGCGGATCTCTCCGGATCCATTCCTCTCCTTTTTTGCTTGACTGGGACGTATTTCGGGTCTATGTTCAACATATGACTCGTGATGGCGGGAGAAATCCCACACATATCAGAATGCGTCCAGGTGAAAACATCAAGGTTTGCCAGGAGGAAATCGCTAAGGTCTTCAGTCATTGCGGGGCCTAACTGTGATCCGATCTTCAGTATTCGCGAAGGGTCGTCACGGCTAACTGAAATGTCAATTGTTAATTCAGCCGGTGTCGCCTTCTCTTCCCTGGGTTTCTCATCGTCGTCTCTCGGATCTATATCTCCGTAGATCCGAGAACTATGCCCGAGCCAGGGCTCGGGCGCTACTAGTCAATTATCCGCATTGAGGATGCGGACGGGGTTGTCCGCAACCTTTCCCTTCTCCCTCCGGTGGGCCTCTCGGAGCTCGGCCACATAACAGGAACGACCAGCTGCTTGGTCACCGTGAACAATGCCTACTCCTTTGTCAGTCAGAAACTTAAAAGTTAAGCACCACGGGGCTAATGCCGCCCTAAATTCAGCCAGGGCCGGCCGACCCAAGAAAACATTATACGGAGAGTCCACATCCAAAACTACAAAGGGTAGAATTCGTACCCTCCGACGCTCGCCTTGTCCCAGTTCAACTGGTAACTCGACATATCCTACTGCATCAGTCGCAGCGCCGTTAAAGCCGTGGATACGAGCTTTGGATGGTTTCAAGTCTTTTGTCTCTAGCTTCATCTGATCGTAGGCCTTCTTGAAGATGATGTTGACTGAACTTCCACAATCAATCAAAATTCTTTTTACATATGCTGGTCCGATCGTTGCAGATATGACCATGGGATCGATGGTCGGAGCCTCTACCTGATCAGCGTCTCTGTTCCTGAACACAATATCGTCTGTCATCACGCGCTGCTGCTTAGCAGGGGCCCCGTCCTCTACGTTCGAACAGCACTCAAAATCTGCATGCTTCAAGGAGCTTGCATATCGTTCCACCTCTTGCCAGTTCTTATCTGCGGGATGAGGTCCGCCGATAATTGTATTTATGACCAGTCTTCCAACAGTCCGGGCAGGCTCCTCAGGATGACGTGGAGCTGGTGCACGACCTGGGTTGGACGTTCCCTGTCCTCCTTCCTGTGGATCCTTTACAAATTCTTGCAACTTCTTTTGTCTGATCAATTTCTCGATAGCGTCATGCAGGTGTCTGCATTCTTCCGTGTTGTGTCCATAAGTTTCATGGAAGCGGCAATATTTCCCAGTCCGCTTCTGTTCTTCAGTTGATTCTTTTGGATGTGGTTTTCTGTACTGAAAAGTATTGCATGTGGATAGGTAAATGTTCTCAAGTGGGGTGTTTAGCGGAGTGTACTCGCTGTAGCTTGGAATTCTCGACTTCCACTTTCCCGCTTCTTTCCTCTTTCCTTGATTTCTTCCTCCGAACTCTTTGGGCTGCACAGGCTTACTCTGGACATTGACTTGGACCTTTCCCGAATTGTCTCCAGATTGCTTCACAACAATGTTGCTCTTGATTGACTCTTGGGCAGGTCCTGGTGCCTTATCTCGTCGTACCCACCTAGCTTCCTCTCTTCTTATGAACTGGTGTGCCTTGGAGTAGAAACGCTCTAGCGTAGCCGGAGGTTTTCCTGCCATCCAGTCTCCAAACTCAGAATCCGGATCTACACCTCTCATTACAGCCATTAGAATTGCATGGTCATTGGGATTACTGACTTCAGTTGCCGCAACGTGGAATCTTTGTAAGTACTCCTTCAGCGACTCTCCGGGATTTTGGATTACACTTGACAGAGACATCACGTCCTTCGGGCGTGTAGTGTGTATCCTGAACTGCTCAATAAACTTCTTTGCCAACTCCTCGAAGCTTGATATGGATCGTGGAGGAAGTCGGGTGAACCACATAGTAGCGATCCCAGATAGAGTAATCGGAAAGCACCTACACTTGGTGGCATCATTTGCTCTGGCTGAATCCATCATCCATTCATACCTCATTACATGTTGTCTGGGGTCAGTCTTTCCTTCGTATGCAGGAATGGTTGGCATGCTAAACTTCTTGGGGTACGCCGCTTGCAGCACAACATCCGTGAACGGAGTATGACTTCTTGACACTCCCCAGTCGTCATTTGATAAGCCCTGATTTTCTTTCATCAGTTGCCTGATCATGGCTGTCAGATCGGGTGTCTGTATGGAAGCTGGGAGGTTGGAGTCAGTTCTACGCGCCTGTCCATGCTGATGCCTCCTTTTCTGGCGATCTGCCAATCGTGCGTCGTGAGGTTCAACATTGTTAGCATTTTGATGATCTGGAGCTCCATCCTCCATCTGTACTCCGGTTCGGAAGCTTCCAGTTCTGGCTTGGTCGCGGTCTCCAGCTGTTCGAATAGCAGCATCCGCTCTTGCAGCTTCAGTCTTACGGCGTCTACGCCTGGGTGGTTCATCAGAAGAAGTAGAGCTGTCAGAAGAGGAATAAGCAGCTGGATTGCCCCCAGCATTCTGTTGCTACTGTTGAGTGAGTTGTGCCATCAGGTTGGCATTAGCTTGCATCTGTTCTCACAGTTGTCTCCTGCTTTCCCTAAGTTCTCTCATCAAGTCATTGAACTCCACTCTGGTGACAACTGGAGTCTGTTCTTGAGCGGCAATCCCTGCACTCGGGATCGCTGGTTGATTGCTAGGTCCTGCTTGTTGCACGCTAGCAGTCTCTCGGGCATCCGCATTAAGAGAAGCTGACCTGGTACGCGGTCTTGCCATTGTAGAGTTATTGGTATGCACTCTGAGTAGAATCAACGGATGTCCTATCAGTAAGTCGGATCTTCTTTGGGGGATTTGTTCAATCCAGTAGCTTCAAAGCAGATCCTTGAGGTCTGAGAATTCGATTCTCAGTGAAAGCACCAAAGTGTTAGCACCAAAATTGGTCACTAACCTCGTTCAGAAAGATTGTGTAGAGATATAAGTGATGAAAGTAAATTAAACAGAGAAGACAATGCTAATTTAAATGCAGAAAGTAAGAACACCAAATTTATAGTAGTTCAGCGTAATTGCCTACGTCCACTTTGTTCCATTTTATTGATCTTCTTTATAGTTGATTACAAATACAATTCGTGAATCAAATGCTCGAATGAAGTTGTTTAAGTAGAGAAGATGAGTCTTGAAAATGGCAGAGCCTCCCCCGTGTTTTCTCTCCCAAAAAAGGATCTATTTCACTGTGACCCTGCCCCTCTATTTATAGGAAAAAGTGGGCTGGACTACCCAAGTGGGCTTGTTAGCCGAACGCTCGAGCCCAGGCGCTGCATGCCGAACCAGGTACGCCGAACGCTTCCATGCCGAACGGTCCTTCCCATGCCGAACGGTGCTTCTGATGTATGGGAAGTGTAGGATGGTTGCAGTGAAGCCGAGCGTATCTCTATTCGAAGCTCTTGACCGACCAATGTATGTAGGTCGAATGATATCGTTACCTTGCGTAGTTGTGCATACTGAATGCCTTCTGAATGCCGAACGCTCTCGTTGCCGAGTTATCCTATCGCCGAGTTCCACTGACGCCGAGTGCCTCTGGATGCCGAGTACTCCGGATGCCGAGTACTTCGAATGCCGAGTACCATGGGATGCCGAACACTAGTTGACGCTGAGCATAGGTTGTTGCTGAGTGCCAGTTGATGTCGAGTGCTCTCGTATGCCGAGCAGTCTTGGTGCCGAACACTATCTGACGCTGAGCATAGGTCGTTGCCGAGCACTACGGATGCCGTGCGCTTCGCCGAACACTCATGGATGCCGAACACTCTTGATGCCGAGCACTGCTTGATGCTGAACACCCCTGTACGTCGAGTACCTGTTGATGTCAAGCGCTCTTGTCGCCGAGCACTAGTGGACGCCGAGTATTGCTCGATGCCGAGCAGTACTTCATGCCGAGTTGAGACCAATGCCGAGCACTTAGTTGCCTGGTCAAATCTCCAGGAAACATCTTCTTTAATATCTTCTAAAGCAAGTGAGAGAAGGTTGGTCCAAGAGCAAGGTGGAATGGGGAGGATGGTCGAGCACTTAGAAGGCGAGGAAGAGTTGTTTAGTAAATGGTTTAGTGAAGCATTGATTTGAATGAATATTGGTAGGAAGTATCGGTTTAGACTAAGGTGAGAAACTCTATATTTATATATTTATATATATTACATATATTATATATATTGGATGATATGATATGGTATACTATGTGTGTTTATTATGGTTGTTTATCATGTTTAGATGATGATGATATGATTGTTTGATTGTATTAACAAGTCACGTTAAATACACGTCGAAATTACACAAGGAAATCACTTTCCGAATCAAATTATAAAAGTACTATGGAATCATTAAAACTCTTTAAAATGGTTTAAATGATTAAAAAATGTTTTATAAACTCTAAAAACAAATTTGGTGAAGTTTGAATAAGAAATGAAAAACGAGTCAAAATTAGGTGCGTCACGTAACGGTAGTTCGCAATTTCGCGCCGCAAAAGTTAAATGAGTATATAAAGTAGAAAATAGCTCAAAATTCTTTATAATAAAAATTTTCCGAAATATTATATCCATAGTTTTCAAACAAAGGAAAAGGATCGAGATTTCAATAGTTAGATTTTGAAATATAGGTAAAAGTAGTTTTCAAAATAATCACGGTTTTGCAATTCGGAATCCGAAAAAATGATTTCTTTAAATTTAATATTTTTAAATATTTTAGAAATATGGAAAAGTCTTTATAAACCTCTTAAAATGTTTTAAACAAGATTTGAGTTGTGTAAATAAATTTTCAAATTATAGAAAAGTCGCTTTGGTCAATATAACTTTAAAAACACTATTCGCGGCATTATTTGCAGCGGATTTCAATAACTTTTGAAATATAACTTTAAACTTAACAATTCTTTTCCAAATCTTTTATAAATATTTTTAAATTAATAATGAAGTATTTTAATTATGATTTGATGATTTAATGATTTACTTAAAAGGATTTAAATAAAAGAATCAAAGAAAAGCTGTTATAAGCAATTGTTTTAATCTTGGCTCTAATAAACTGACGAGTGCACCTGATTTTTCTATTCGTAAGATCTAGTTGAGGTGCTTAAACTAAGGAGATGTTCAGGAACAACCAATGCCCTGGCTTACCTGGCCTCACCTAGGCGAGGCATAGATAAGGTCGAAATGTCGGAAACGATTTAAGTATAAAAGATTAAATTTTCCCAAATTTAAACAACTTGGGTTGTATAGGGATAATCTTCTTATAATTGATATTAAATTCCGAGGAAGGAATTCATAATACTCATATGAATTTAAAAGGTGATTTCACCATCATTCGATGGATAGTACTTGTTGAATATGGAGGTTGACATTAAGTATAATTTAAATGATTTCTATAGATCTGTTTCATTCAAATATTAACTAATTTGGATTTACCATCTTAGATAACATGGTTTCAACTTATTAAAAAGTTACGTTTTGGAACTGAGAAATCTTTGTTAAAATTTAAGTAAGAATTATTCTAATTTTTGAAAAGAGTTTAATTAAACCGAAGAATTTAACAAAGGGAGTTTTAATGAATTCCATATATGTTAAAAAGAAATGGTTTTCAAAAGATAAATATCTCTAGAAGATATTTTGGATAAAAAGATATTAATTAATGGAATATTAATGACCTATTTATAAACCCTCTTTTTTATTGATGATTGGTTTCAAGGAACCAGGGTCGAATTTGTGTGATTCCTAACCGAAAACCACTTCGAACCAATTTATCTGTTCTAAAATGAAGATATATATATATATATATATATATATATATATATATATATATATATATTGAAGGCCATAATTTTGAAGATAGTAGATCTTCATTTTGGAAGAACTGCTTGTTGATAATTTTGGGTAGCTCCTGAGATAAATAAATAGCGATGGTCCCTTCATTATGAAAATCTTCAAAACATGAGGAATATTCACTACTAATCCTAGGGGCAATTCCAGACAGAATGTGGTAGGAAAGTGCCTTCAGTTTCTCCTGTTATTGGATAACTTATATGGACGAATGTCTAACGTTGCATTTCTAGATCGCATTAGTTGATCTTTATGAACGTATCATCTGTTTGATGGTGGAGAAGGCAACTTCTCTTAGCTTAACACCCTTTCCTGAGATGTACGAGCTCAGGAGTTATACGTTTGTAAAAATCAGTTGTGTGATTGTGAAATGGTAAAGTGGCATTCAAAGTGCAATATATTCTATATAAAAGGTAATCGTTACCTCAAAGCTCCTATATGGGAATGGTGAAACAGGGGATGCTTTAAGAATATAAATATAAGTTTACCAAATTATTAAAGAGGTTTTAATTATATTATTTAAATGGTTTTATAAAAGTGTGGGTTTTTAATATATATTTAATACAAGTTTTGGAAATGTTTCATTTGAATATGAATAAATTAAATTAATTTGGTTATTTTATAATTAATTAAAATAGTATTTGATTATAGCAAATTATGAAATAATCCTTATATGTAATATTTAGTTTTACAAACCATTTTGAAATTTTAAAAATGAAAGAATTGTGTTTTAAATGTTATAAGTAAATATTTAAAAATCGACTAATTTTATGTAAGAATTAGTAATTAGTAATCTATTATAAATATTAAGCAATATTTGAGTTTAAATAATTATTCAAGTAATTCTAAAAGATGTATTTACCATTCATTTTTGTAACTATATTGTAATATAAAATTAATTTTATGTGGTAAATATTTTATTATTAAGTATTTATTCATTTATTTACATAATAAATTTTATATTAGTTTTTTTATTATTTCTTATCCGCTTTATATTGAGTCTGATTATATGAGTGATTCACCATTGATATTGATTTGACGTGTTATATTTTAAGATGATACGATAATGACATCCTTCTATATGGGTTATCGCATTTTATATTGGATCTGTGCGATTTTATTTCTGCGTGACGAGAAATTTGAATAAATGGTTTAGTGATACCCTCTGGTATGGGACTTTCAAGAACACTTTTCTAGTTATTTATCGGACTTGTTATATAGAAATATCCAGTATGGAATGTGTGTAGTTTTTGAACATTGAATAACTATTTGAGTAACATGAGGTGGTATAAGACGCCATTATGTTATTTGTTTGATTATTCTTTGTAAATAACTCTCACTCAAATAAGGATTACTCTTGTATGTGATGATTGTTAGTCCATAGGATAGTGGTTTTGATGACAACAACTATAGAAGTGTTATAAAATATATATGTGCAGGAAATATATATGCAGGTATCAACAAAGAAGACTGTACAGTAAAGAAAACAAAATTGATGAAGACAAAGATCAAGAGTTCAAGATTGAAGACTCATGAGATTCAAGATATTCAAGAGTTCAAGACAAATAATATAGTTAGGTTAGATATTTGTTAAAACTCCTTGAAAGAACTATCATTCTTTTTTATCCAATTTACTCGTGGAATGGAATCCACTTCGTTCTTGTTAAAGGGATGCAACCCTAGTGAGATGGAACTCACGAAATATCTAGTGGAACGGATAGTAGCCCTATTTTGTTATCCACTAATTTTGATTCAAAATGATTTTCAAAATTATCTCTTGTTTTATAAAATGATTTTCAAATATTCCTTTTCAAAAGAAAAACCTTCGTTCACATTTCCAAAAATGTTTTTAGCCTCAAAATCATATTTATCATTTTGTTATATTTTGATTTCAAAATTGTCCTTGATATTTTAGCCTCAAAATCTATTTTAATATTATATTTACTTTAGTTTATTTACTTTGATTTTAAATATATTTTAGTATATATACATATATACATTCATAAGTATTTCTACATCTAAATACCTTCTACAAATACATAGAGTCCATTTGAATAAAGTTGCATATGTTTTAAATCATCATTTTCAAAGTAAAGCAAATCATCACTTTTTACTAGACCATGTCGACATCCTATTTACCTGTCATGTCGACATGCTTCCCGTTATAGCAAAGGTTGTTTTCAAAAGAAGTGTCTATTCGTTTAAACCTCTTCGAATGGACACATCCATTCATTCTCTATAAATAGAGACTGTTATGGACGTTTTCCAGTAACTACTTTCTTTATTTTCTCTCCTCTTTACTCTCTTATCTTATTTTCTAATCATCCTATCCATATTTTGCCGAAATCTTAAGTGAATCAAACCAGAATATCTCTAGTTTGATTCTCTGCCACTCTCTCTCCAAAGAATCTCAGTGCTTATCAGAGTTATAGATACATTTGTACTCAAAGAAACTTGTGTGGGGTTATAAAGGTGTGATCGTGTCCTTGGAAATCGATCGGGTGAACTTGTGTCCTGTGAATCAAGTGGTTCTACCCAGAGACCTGAGAATCTGGAGGGTGTACCTCGTTGCCTTGGAATCGAGGGATTGTAATCTAGATTATTGTTGAATAGAAAGCCGTACGGGTTGTGCGGGACTGGATGTAGGGTAACACCGAACCAGTATAAAATTCCTGGTGTGTTCTTTCCTTTACTTGCTTTTTATTTATATTTGCATTTGTTTTTTATTCTGTGATTTGATCTGTGATTGTGTATTTGCATTAAGTTAGTTAATTCAATTTAAATCAAAGAAGTTTTAAAGAAATTCTTAAAACACTATTCACCCCCCCTCTAGTGTTAAATAGCCTTAAGATCATCTTCTGCGTCCCTTTCATTTGGTATCAGAGCAAGTTTTTCAAAGTATTCATAATCTGATTTTTGAAAAGTTCATGGCTAAGTTTGAAATGTTTCCTAAAAATATTTCTTTAATGATCAAATCATTGTGGTCTCATAAATTGATGCATGATAGTTATATAGAATCAGGTAGTCTACAAAAGTTGCTCACTGTGCAGGAATCTTGCTTCATGGCGACAAATGAATCTATTCACAATGGACAAGCTGTGCAAATAAGGAAAAACAAGTGGATACTTGATAGTGGATGTTCAAGACATATGACAGGAAATCCAGAGATACTCAATGACATTATTTACAAGGATGGAGGATTGGTTAATTTTGGGGATAATTCAAAAGGTTATGTGGTTGGCATCGGCAATGTAGGTAATTCTGAAACTCCTATTATTTCAAATGTTTTGTTAGTTAAAAATCTACAACATAATCTACTTAGTATTAGTCAGTTATGTGATAAAGGATATAGGATTAAATTTGAAAAAGACAAGTGTCACATCGAAGATAATAAATCTAATATTATCTTTGAGGGAGTTAGGAAAAAGAATATCTATATTCTTAGTATGAAAATTTCAAATGATAATCTATGTCTTTTGGCCAATACAAGTGACCCTTGGACTTGGCATAAGAGATTTGGACATTTGAATTTTAAACTCTTATCTAGACTATCCAAACTTGATCTAGTAAGAGGCCTCCCTAAGATGCAATTTAAAGTAGATAGTATATGTGATGCATGTCAATTAGGAAAACTTAGAAAAAGTTCCTTTAAACTTAAAGATATGATCTCTACTTCAAAACCTCTTGAGTTACTTCACCTAGATTTATTTGGTCCATCTCAGATTCAATCAATCAACCATAGTAAATATGTCTTTGTAATTGTGGATGATTATTCAGATATACATGGACAATCTTTCTGAAACATAAAAGTGATACTTTTGATTATTTTAAAAGTTTTTCAAAAAGAGTTCAAAACCAAATTTCTTCCAAGATCATCACTATTCGTAGTGATCACGGTGGTGAATTTGAAAATGAGAAGTTTGAGGAATTCTGTAATCAGAAGGGAATTACTCACAATTTTTCGTTTCCAAGAACTCCACAACAAAACGGAGTAGTTGAGCGTAAGAATAGGACGATTCAAGAGTGTGCTAGAACTCTACTTTCTGATAGTAAATTACCAAAACATTTTTGGGCTGAAGCAGTTGCAACAGCCTGTTATATTTTGAATAGGATTTTAATTAGACCTCTAACCAATAAAACACCTTATGAACTTCTTTTCAATAAGAAACCTAAGGTATCTTATTTCAGAAGTTTTGGAAGTAAATGTTTTATCTTAAATACAAAAGATAATTTAGATAAGTTTGATCCTAAATCCGACAAAGGAATCTTTATTGGATATTCTAACAGGAGTAAAGCTTATAGAGTTTTTAATCTAAGAACAAACACTATTGAAGAAACTTTACATGTTTCCTTTGATGAAAATTTCAAAGAAGTTGATCAGACTAATGATGAGGATGACTTAGTTATTTCTAATCATGAATATGTAGATGCTACAAATGAAACTTTTCATCCAAATAAAAAGATTAGGCTTTTAAAAGATCACCCTGTAGAAAATATTCTAGGAGATATGCAATCTGTTGTTAAAACTAGGAATCAATTAAACAGTATGAGTCATGTTGCTTTTATATCCTCAATAGAACCTAAAAATCCAAAGGAAGCATCAACTGATGATTCATGGATTCTTGCTATGCAAGAAGAATTGAATCAATTCACCAGAAATGATGTTTGGGAACTTGTTCCTAGACCCGAGGATAAATCCATTATAGGCACTAAATGGGTATATAAAAATAAATTAAATGAATTAGGTGAGGTCGTTAGAAATACGGCTCGACTCGTTGCACAAGGTTATTGTCAAGAAGAAGGTATAGATTATGACGAAACCTTTGCACCCATAGCAAGATTAGAAGCTATTAGAATTCTGCTTGCTTTCGCTAATTTCAATAATTTCAAACTTTTTCAAATGGATGTCAAGAGTGCCTTTCTAAATGGTTTTGTAAAAGAGGAAGTTTATGTTGAACAACCTCCACTCTTTGAAGATACACAATTTCCAAATCATGTTTTTAAATTAAAGAAAGCCCTGTATGGTCTAAAACAAGCTCCTAGAGCTTGGTATGATAGACTTAGGTCTTATCTTTTGCAATCTAATTTTGAAATAGGTAAAGTAGATAACACACTTTTTATTAAAAGAAACAAAAATGATATTCAACTTGTACAAGTGTACGTAGATGATATTATTTTTGGATCAACCAATTCTGACATGAACAAAGAATTTTCTGACATTATGACAAAAGAGTTTGAGATGAGTCATATGGGTGAACTTAACTTTTTCCTAGGATTACAAATCAAAACAATTAGATAATGGTATCTTTATCAGTCAAGAGAAGTATGCGAGAGAGTTAGTTAGTAAGTTTGGCTTGACCAATGTGAGTGGAAAACCAACTCCCATGGCAACCAATATAGCGTTAAGTAAGGATGATCTATCCAAAGACGTAGATCAAACCTTGTATAGAGGAATGATTGGATCACTTCTCTATATAACTGCTAGTAGACCAGATATCATGAACAGTGTCTGTCTCTGTGCAAGATATCAATCTCAACCCAAGGAAACTCATCTAAAAGCTGTGAAACGTCTCATTCGATATGTTAAACACACCTTTGATTATGGATTGTTCTACCCTAAGAATGATTCATTTGAATTAGTTTCCTACTGTGATGCTGACTATGCTGGGTGTAAGTCAGACCGAAAGAGTACAAGTGGAACTTGTCACTTTCTAGGTCATTCCTTAATTTCCTGGTTCAGTAAAAAGCAGAATACTGTTTCCCTATCAACAACTGAAGCAGAGTATGTTTCTGCTGCTTTAGCTTGTTCTCAAGTTTTGTATATGCAACAAACCTTGAATGATTTTGGTATATCTATCACGAAATCTCCAATTTTCTGTGATAACACTAGTGCCATTAGTTTGTCCAAAAACCCAACTCTCCATACCCGAACTAAACATATTGACATTAGACACCATTTTCTAAGAGATAACATAAATAAAGAGAAAATTTCTCTTGATTTCGTTAATTCTGAAAATCAAATAGCTGATATTTTACCAAACCTTTAGGAGAATCTGTCTTCACCAAGTTAAGAAGAGAATTAGGTATATGTTCTCTTTCTGAAATATAGTATATAGTATAGTAGTATACATAGGGTATATATGAATGTTTTCTTAACCATAGCATTTTGCAACACCATGTCGACATGGTATTCATGCGTCATGTCGACATGCAACGGTAAAAATGACAGTTCGTTTTTTCCCTCTAATTTTTGAATGGGTGGTTATTTAACTCACCCATTCCGAGTTTCTCTTCCCTCCAATCATTATTTCTTCATTCTACTTTCTAGAAACATCAAATCCATGGCTTCCACATCCAATCCTAATCAAATTTCACCGGTTTCTTTCCCTTCTCCTTCACATGGCCCTTTCCAAAACTCCATACTCGCTCGTATCATCAAAATAGAGGAGAAATTTAATGATTCGCTGCAGATGTTAACTGAAATGCAAGTTCAACAATTGAGAATGGCAAGAGAGCAAGAGAAACAAGGGAAAATTCTGAGGAATCTTTAAAAATTCCTCATGGATAATCATGCCAATCCAATTGTAATTGAAGATTCTTCTAACATAGAAGCAAATGAAGAAGGAGAAGAAGACGAAGACGAAGAAGAAGAGGAAGAACCAATGGAGGAAGAAACTGATGATGAAGCAGTATGTGTAGGGGAAGTTTGTTTTGATGCTTATGGGAACATTGTGGAACAACATGGAAATTTCTGTTTCCATTACCCAAATTGTCCTGTCCACAAGTCTCCCATCATCAAAAACAACCGTTGAGTTGTTTATTTTCTTGTTTTAGTTATTTATGTGTTTATAAGTTTAAATAGTCATGTATATAGTAATATTGAAATGAATAAAATAATCTGTGGTTACACTTATTATTCTCATTCTTATATTACTCATATATATCATTCTGAGTATACAATATTTAGCATTGTTATATCTAGTTTTAGTATTATTAATGATAACACTATCATTAATATCATAGATTTAGGGGGAGTTAGTGTCATTTTTTTTTGTTGATGACAAAGGGGGAGAAGTATAAAATAGGTTAGTTAGGCATAGATTAAGGGGGAGTTATTAGATTTAGGGGGAGTTATAAGGAGAATATAAATATTTTATAAACAAAGGTTGTCATCATCAAAAAGGGGGAGAATGTTAGTCCATAGGATAGTGGTTTTGATGACAACAACTATAGAAGTGTTATAAAATATATATGTGCAGGAAATCTATATGCAGGTATCAACAAAAGAAGACTGTACAGTAAAGAAAACAAAATTGATGAAGACAAAGATCAAGAGTTCAAGATTGAAGACTCATGAGATTCAAGATATTCAAGAGTTCAAGACAAATAATATAGTTAGGTTAGATATTTGTTAAAACTCCTTGAAAGCACTATCATTCTTTTTTATCCAATTTACTCGTGGAATGGAATCCACTTCGTTCTTGTTAAAGGGATGGAACCCTAGTGATATGGAACTCACGAAATATCTAGTGGAACGGATAGTAGCCCTATTTTGTTATCCACTAATTTTGATTCAAAATGATTTTCAAAATTATCTCTTGTTTTATAAAATGATTTTCAAATATTCATTTTCAAAAGAAAAACCTTCGTTCACATTTCCAAAAATGTTTTTAGCCTCAAAATCATATTTATCATTTTGTTATATTTTGATTTCAAAATTGTCCTTGATATTTTAGCCTCAAAATCTATTTTAATATTATATTTACTTTAGTTTATTTACTTTGATTTTAAATATATTTTAGTATATATACATATATACATTCATAAGTATTTCTACTTCTAAATACCTTCTACAAATACATAGAGTCCATTTGAATAAAGTTGCATATGTTTTAAATCATCATTTTCAAAGTAAAGCAAATCATCACTTTTTACTAGACCATGTCGACATCCTATTTACCTGTCATGTCAACATGCTTCCCGTTATAGCAAAGGTTGTTTTCAAAAGAAGTGTCTATTCGTTTAAACCTCTTCGAATGGACACATCCATTCATTCTCTATAAATAGAGACTGTTATGGACGTTTTCCAGTAACTACTTTCTTTATTTTCTCTCCTCTTTACTCTCTTATCTTATTTTCTAATCATCATATCCATATTTTGCCGAAATCTTAAGTGAATCAAACCAGAATATCTCTAGTTTGATTCTCTGCCACTCTCTCTCCAAAGAATCTCAGTGCTTATCAGAGTTATAGATACATTTGTACTCAAAGAAACTTGTGTGGGGTTATAAAGGTGTGATCGTGTCCTTGGAAATCGATCGGGTGAACTTGTGTCCTGTGAATCAAGTGGTTCTACCCAGAGACCTGAGAATCTGGAGGGTGTACCTCGTTGCCTTGGAATCGAGGGATTGTAATCTAGATTATTGTTGAATAGAAAGCCGTACGGGTTGTGCGGGACTGGATGTAGGGTAACACCGAACCAGTATAAAATTCCTGGTGTGTTCTTTCCTTTACTTGCTTTTTATTTATATTTGCATTTGTTTGTGATTCTGTGATTTGATCTGTGATTGTGTATTTGCATTAAGTTAGTTAATTCAATTTAAATCAAAGAAGTTTTAAAGAAATTCTTAAAACACTATTCACCCCCCCCTCTAGTGTTAAATAGCCTTAAGATCATCTTTCGCGTCCCTTTCAATGATACACACTCTGGTAAGTAAATTATAGTCACGTGGTGACTTATATAGAGGCATTTTTGGCTTTTGACTAGAGCTGTATGTGAATATTGGATATGAGTATTATATGTCATCCACTTATTGTCCAACTCCCTTTATGGTTCAGGAGTGAACCAGATTGGCCAGTATCCACCCTAACGGCCTTATCGTGGGGTCACGTTTTAGATCCACGACACCCGTTGTTGGATATTTTGGATGCACATCACAGGATTGGTAGTTAGTAGGGTAGGTGCCCTATAGCCCCTTGTGTTGCATAGGTCGGCGGTCTGTTATCTATATGGGCAAAGCAGGGTAATGACTGGGGTATGCGTAGACGAGCCACTAGTGGATGGGGTCACAATGTCCGTCGAGGTAACTGAAAATATAGGGATAACGATACTATGTGGGAGGTGAGTAGTCCTAGGTTCCTAGAGCATGTTGTGTGCTATCAGTCTCCCTTTCTGGTTTTGGGTTGCGAGTGTGCTAATGATTGGCATATATTATTTACTATCCCATGTGGTGGCTATACTAGAGATGGGATGAGTCTAAAGTATAGTAAGTTCCCGTTATATCCACACAGCTAGATGTATTCATGGAAGGTAATTTAAAGTGGATGGATGACTACAGCTGAGTTATTTATTTAACGTTGTAATACGAACCCAAATCAGTCCGAAGGAATATTCACGTGTGTTCCGCATATAGCCTCATACTCCGTATTATCTGACAGTATTACTTCCTAATACTATTGGATGGTATGGATACAAAGATGGGGTGTTACATGGAGGAAATGCATTGAACAACTATTAAAAGTTACATGATCTTCTCGAACAAAGGAGGAACGTCCCATGAGCATTTGCGATGACCCACCCCCTCGACCCTCAGAAATTGACTCTAATACATCTTCGGTATTCACGTGTCGTAAATCCAAGTGTCGAAGAGGCAGATTATCATGGGGTAAAGAAATAAAGATAGAAGATAAGACAATAATATAATCTCACATCGTATTCAACACATAATTATACATATGATTAGTACATGCAATTACTCCAAATTGTTCCATCAAAGTTACGACAGGTACTAACCCAGCTAGGATAGTTATAACGGCATATCCTTACAGTGCTGGTAGATACTAATACATAATACTAACACAGCGGAAAGTGATAGATGACTTCAACAAAAAACCCAAAATGCTCCATGCTTCATAACGGAAGCCCTATTAAATCCACAAAGGTTCCTTTAACATGGGCGGTCATCCTATCCTGATACCGCTCCTTCATCCCAGAAGTGAACATCTCGTTTTTCTTCAGAGGCGTGTCTATCAATCCAGGCCCAAAGCGAGACAATTCATTGAATTTGTGCAAATACTCTTCCACAGACATCGCTTCTTGTTTTAGATCCATGAAAATTCTATAGAGGCGGGATTTGCCAGCGGTGGGCATGTATTGTTCTTCAAAAACTTCTTTAAACCTTGCCCAAGAGAAATTATCTTCAGATTCATTAAGAGTAACGGAAACCCACCAAGCTAGAGCCCCGTCCTTTAATTGCTAGGAGGCCAAGAATATCTTTCGATTATCATCGATGTCTAATCCTTTAAAGATTTTTTCACAGGATCCGACAAGCTTGAACTTCAATAATAGATTCTGTGCCTTGGAATGGCTTTCCTCCTAAGCCGGTATAATCTTTGCAAAGTGCGACAAAGTTAACTTGAGGTGGCATAGGAATTACCACTTCCTCCATTACTGTAGCATTTGATCGGTCGTTAGTGGTCGTAGTGCTGCTACCTCCCCTTCGTCCTCTTCTATTACTCATCGCCTACTATCTGCATATAGTAAGGGAACATCTTCGAAAATATAGATGAAATTATTTTAGGGAATGGGTATAAACTCGAATAAACTTATTGGGATAAAATTTCAAATATGCGCTCTCTCAGACTAAACTCATTCTAGGGTAAAACTAACCTGATCTCAAATGAGTTAACCCCATCTAGGCTTAGGTATTCACTCAACTATAAGCTCTGATACCAAATGTGACAACCCACCTCCTCGACCTTTAGAAATTGACACTAATACATCCTCGGTATTCACGTGTCATAAATCCAAGTGCCGAAGAGGCAGATTATCATGGGGTAAAGAAATAAAGATAGAATAAAAGACAATAATATAATCTCACATCGTATTCAACACATAATTTTACATATGATTAGTACATGAAGTTACTCCAAATTGTTCCATCAATGTTACGACAGGTACTAACCCAGCTAGGTTAGTTATAACAGCCTATCCTTACAGTGCTGGTAGATACTAATACATAATACAAACACAGCGAAAAGTGATAGATGACTTCAACAAAAGACCCAAAATGCTCCATGCTCCATTCCAAAATGCTACAAGCTTATCTAACTAGTTGGCTACCCGGAAAAATAGGGCACCCAGAGTTTAGGAGAAAAGAAAATAAACTCCAGGTCAGTCATGGGACTGGTGTGAGAAACTTAAAATATTATGTTTGAAAACAAAAGGTATCTCATAAGACCATGTCGCACATAAACACGGAATAGGTTTTTATCTTATAATAACCAAAACATTTGCTACGCGGAGTAGGGGGATATTATTTTTAATGACACCCTTATGAAAGCACTTTTCAAGTAAATATACATAATCTTAGCCGAAATTGTTACATTATTAAATTCCAGAATACTAAGCTCTACAATCAAATCCGAAGGCACTTATTGGAGAATGGATTTCCATACAATGACAAGGTAAGGGACTACCTTCCGACGGTATATCTTTAGAAAGATGTACCTAAGGCTCCAACCTCTACCAACATAGAACCGGCCTACCTTTACTCTAGATAGTACCGAATATGCCATCAGCCCGGTCGTTACCGACCTATCCGAGAGATCTCTTTGCATACACCACATTAATTTAAAACTCGACGATATAGCGGGAATAAATATATCTAGAAAGGTGATGACTATATCCTAATTAGAGCGACCCACTTAGCTTTGCCGCATCTACTCTGTTTATGTCATTTCTGAGTGATGAGGCTCGAGGTAACGATTACTTTACTCATAGCACATTCCACTTTGAATGCCACATTGCCAATCCATAATCACACAACTGATTTCTACAAACGTATAACTCCTGAGCTCATAAGTCTCAGGAAAGGGTGTTAAGCTAAGAGAAGTTGCCTTCTCCACCACCAATCAGATGATACGTTCATAGAATCAACCAATGTAATTACAATTGCGACGTCTGACATTCGTCCGTGCAAGTTGTCCAGGAACAGGACAAATCGAAGGCACTCTCTTACCACATCCTGTCGGGAGTTACTCCTAAGATTAGTAGCGGCTAGTCCTTGCATTGGATATTTCATAATGAAGAGACTACTGTTACTATATGTATATTGGGATTTTATCCCCAAATGATCAACAACCAATCCTTCATTACGAAAATCCCAAATATCACATAAATGTCTTCAATTCGAATAGGTAAATTGGTTCGAAGTGGTCTTCGGATAGGAATTACCCAGATCCAATCCCGGTTCCTTCGAATCCAATCATCGATAAAAAGATATTCTGTAAATAGGGAATCACTCTTTGATTGATTAAGTTCTTTATATCAAAATTTCTTTCGGAGATATATATTTCTAAAACATTCTTTTCGGTACATACGGAATCTTTAAACCTCTCTTATCAAATCCTTTGATTACTTTAAACACTTTTTGAATTGGAAATAAATTTGAAATATTTTCATTTTTTTCCACTTAGGAAAACATTTCCAATTCATTTCATTTAAATCTTAACAAAGATTTTTTAATTCAAAACTCATAATTTTAATTGGGTTAAAGCCATGCTATCTAGGATGTTAATCCAAAACCAGTAAATATTAAGTAAGCAGAATCTATACAAATCATCTAGTTCTACTTAATATCAATTCCCATATTCAACAAATACTATGGGAGGAATAACCGTGAAAGCACCTTTTAAATTCCACGAATAGTATGAGTTCCCTCTTCGGGTTTAACACCGAGTACAAGAAGATTATCTCTATAAAATCCAAGTTATTTATATTTAGAGAATTATATCCTTTATTCTTTGGAAATTTTTGATCTGAGTAAATCAAATGTACTATCCCATCCGTCTGGTCAGTCCGGGTAGCCAGGGAGAGCAGGAAACTTGTTTTCCAAACCAAAGCCTAGACACTACCTCTTTGACACCCATAAGGCGATCAAGTAATTTGATCAACTCTAAATCATTTAATATTTAACCATTCCATACATCCTTCAAATCTTCTTTAAAATACTTTATTAATCATTTGAAAAAAATTACAAAAGATTTGGAAAGGAACGGTTGCGTTTAAAACTACATTTCCAAAGTTATAGAAAAGTGCTGTAGAAAAGTGCTGCGGAAAGTGCTTTTTTAAGCTATATTGATCAAAACAACTATTCTACATTTGCAAATTCATTTTTATAACTCAAACCACTTTTAAAACATTTTAAAATATTTTTATAATTTATTTCATATTTTTAAACAATTTTAAAATATCATTTTCAAAGAAATCCTTTTATGGATTCCGAACTGCAAAACCGCGATTTTTCCAAAAACTTGTTTTACTCATATTTCAAAATCTACTTGTCGAAATCTTGATTTTCTTTCTTTGTTGTAAAACTATGGATATAATAGTTTGGAAAATTCTTATCTCGAAGAATTCCGAGCTAAATTCCATTTAATATACTCATTTGACTTTTATGACGCGAAATCGTGAACTACCGTTACGCGACGCGCCTATTGACTAAATATTCAATATTCATTTAAAGTATACCCAAACACACTTAAATTTTTATAAACATTTCTAAATCATATTAAACCATTTTTAAGAGGTTTAAACAATCCATATACACCAATTCATTAAATAAAGGAAAGTGATTTCCTTTGTGCTTATCGACGTGTATTTCCGTGACTTGCATATATATTCAATATTCATATTAAACGACCATCATCAACAATCATAACCAAACATATATAAAATCCAATAGCATATAATACTATAGTTTAGGAGTTTCTCGCCTCGGGTTTAAACGACTAACTAAAAATTGGCTATAGTTTCGCTAACTCGAACTTCTAGCTCACGATCACTTGGAATATTGCTCCTAGATGGCTCGGCCTAGCTTGGAATGGCTGGAGGAGCTTACAGCCTAGGGTTGGGGAGGAGGATGCTTGGCCAATGGTGGAGGAAGTGGAGGCCATGTATGGTAGAGAGGAAAAGGTGGAATTTTGGAATAGTTTGAGGTGTTTAAGTATATATATGTATATATTAAAATTTAAATTTCTTTTGAGAAATATTTTGCATTATTTTCTTTAGGTTCGAAGACATGAAAAGAAGAGAGAAAGCTTAGGAAATGGAAGGAGAGGAAATGAGAGAGAAGAGGGGTGGTATTTATAGGTGAATAGGAGGAGAAAAATATCTAAGATATTTTACACATATGCATCATTATCCATCACTTCAACATGCACCATCTCCATCATCTTTATGGCCGAAATGACTCCCTCCCTATGTGCTTGCAATGATGCTTGTACCATGGTGTAAGAGGGTGGACTTTTGGTTAGCTTAGTTGGTAAGGAACTAAAAATATCTTTGATATTTTATTTATATATATGTATGTATGTATGTATGTCATGTGTATATTTATGGTGTGTATGTGCCTATGAACATGTCTTGTATACGTACATGTGTGTGTGTGTGTTTATGTATCTTACATATCCTTATAACGTTGCACAACTCTTACGCGTTGAATCGTTGCAAATTCCAATTTTGATTTTCGGTCATATTTTTACTTTTTAGTTAATAAACATATATTTATAAACAAAGTTTAAAAATAATATTTCTATCATTATATAAGAAATTAAAGAGCTTACTTAATAATTAAAATAATTATTAAATCATTTAAACTAAATTTAAATTCAAAAATCAATTAATTGGAAATGATAACATCATTAATGATGTCATAAATACATCTAATTTTTCCATAAATAAATAAACTATTTTATTTCATATTTGCATTCATATATACAAATGAGTGTATGTATCTAACTTGGCGCGCGATGTCAGATGGCCGAAGAGCTGTTTATCGATAAAATGATTTTCAGTTATTTTATCGATATTTAACATAGTGTATATATTTCTTTTATAAATATTTCTTCAAAATAAGATCACCAATATTATTTACTATTCAAAACATCATCACTTATGTTCAAAAATCTAATTTTTTAATATTTTGAAATTTTTCTGAAGTGATGAATTTACGGATTGTTACATACTTCCTCCCTAAAAAGAATTTCATCCTCGAAATTAAGGATAATAAGAAGATAACTCGAAGACAAATATATATACGAAGTGATACATATGTATAAGATATAGCAAGTGACATCACCACAAGCCGGTGAGTACACCACCACATACAACTATGTATCCATTCTAAACTCAGGATAGGCTTTACGCATTCTTTCTTCTGTCTTCGATGTGCAGTCTGCTGCATCACCACTCCATTGGACTTTAACCAATCTTACAACTTTCCTCCTTAATTGCTTCTCATCGTGATCTACGATTCGCATTGGTCGTCTGATAACTGCCAAATTAGATTCAACTTCTAAATCTTCTTAGGCAGCTATTTCTATAATTTGCTCTGGATCATGCACATATTTTCATAGGTGAGATATGTGAAAGACATTGTGGACACAAAATAACCTTTCAGGAAATTCCACACGATAAGCTAACAGGCCAATCCTTTCGAGAATGGGAAAATGTCCAATAAATCGAGGTGTTAACTTCCCTGCCCGACCAAATCTTACCACTCCTTTCATTGGAGAAACTTTCAGGAATACATAATCTCCAACTGAGAACTCTAAATTCCTTCGCCTTTGATAAGCATAGCTCTTCTGCCTACTATGGGCTTCTTTCATCTTTTTTCTAATCATGCCAACCTTTTCTGATGCTTCTCTAATCATGTCAGGACCTAGTACTAATCAATCTCCAGTCTCGATCCAATATGCTAGGGATCTACATGAACGACCATACAAAGCTTCATACGAGGCCATGCCAATACTAGCCTGATAACTGTTATTATAAGAGAATTCTATAATATGAAGGTAGTTTCCCATGAACCTCCGAAATCTAAGATGCAAGCTCTTAGAAGATCCTCCAACACCCGATTTACTCTCTCGGTTTGCCCATCGGTCTGGGGGTGATATGCGTTGCTTATATTTAGCTTCATTCCTAAAGATGTTTGTAACGCATCCCAGAACATACTGGTAAAGATAGGGTCTCGATTACTGACTATACTACTTGGGATACCATGAAATCAAACTATTTCCCTCATGTATATTTCTGCCAGACTTGCAGCAGTTCTCGTTGGTTTTACTGGGATAAAATGTGCGCTCTTGGTTAATCGATCTATGATAACCAAAATGCCTTCATTTCCCTTTCTTGATCATGGTAAACCGTCGATGAAATCCATTAATATTTGGTCCCATTTCCAAGTCGGAATTTCAAGAGGTTGGAGTAATCCAGCGGTCTTTTGTTGATCATTTTTTATCAATTGACAATTTGCACATCTGCTAATATGGATAGAGATATCCCTTTTCATGCCATCCCACCAAAAAGTCTTCTTCATATCTCGATACATTTTAGTAACTCTGGAATGTACAAAAAGTCGAGAATTATGACATTCTGTTAAAACTTCTTGCCTTATCCCATCGACATTAGGAACACACATCCTTCCATTCATTCTTAAAATTCACTGCTCATCTACTTTGAATCCTAACCATCTTCCCAGTATTATATTCTCCTCTACTCCCCTGGCTATTCTTGAAATGATTGGATCCTTGGGCTGACTCTCTTTTATATGATTAATCAAGGTTGGACGTACCACTAAATAAGTTATAATGGCATGCCTTCTGTTAGCGCATCCGCCACTACATTGGCTTTCCCAGATGTGTATAAGATATCAAGATCATATGATGCAAGAAATTCTAGCCAACGTTGTTGTCTCATATTTAAGTTTTTCTAAGTGAAAAGATACTTCAAAGATTTGTGATCCGTGAAGAGCTCAAACTTTTCACATATTTAAAGAAGGAACGTTATTTACTAGGGTCAATCAAAGTTTATTTATAATAAACTATAAGGAATTCTTACCTAGCAGATAATGCCTCTATATTTTTAATGCGAACACAACGGCTAATAATTCTAGGTCGTGTGTTGCATAATTCTTCTCATGAGTCTTTAGTTGTCTGCTTACATAAGCGATGACCTTTCCATGCTACATCAGAATAGCACCTACTCGTTCCCCATAAGCATCAGTATATACTGTTAAACTGCTGCCTTCATCAGCAATAGCTAGGACTGGAGCGGTAATTAACCTTCTCTTGAGTTCCTTGAATACTTCTTCACCTTTTGGTGTCCATTAAAATTTAACATCCTTCATAGTCAACTTTGTTAGATGGGAGGAAATTTTGAAGAAGTCTTGAATGAATCTCCGATAATATTCTGCCAATCCTAAGAAGCTACGGATGTCCTTCGAGGTTTGTGGTTGCTTCCAATCTTGTATAGCTGAAATCTTTTCTGGATCTACTGAGATCCCTTCTCCTGACACAATATTCCCAAGGAATCTTACTTCTTTCTCCCAAAAGTAACATTTCGAGAAAGTTTTAAGTACATTTCTCCGCAATATTTCCAACACAATCTCCAAATGCCTTTTGTGTTCTTCCTCGATTTTGGAATAGATAAGAATATCATCAATAAAAACCAACACAAATTTGCTTAGCACATCTCTGAATACTCTATTCATAAGGTCTACGAAATAGGAAGGTGCATTAGTCAACCCAAAAGTCATAACTAACCGTTCGTAAAAGCAATCTGGACCCCTGAATGCAGTTAATGGAATGCCATCCTTAGCTATTCTTAGTTGATGGAATCCAGTGGCTAAATCCATTTGCGGGAATACTCGGGCACCATGAAGTTGATCAAACAAGTCATCTATGGCGGGTAGAGGTTACTTTTTTTTAATCGTTTGCTTATTTAGGTCTCGATAGTCTACACAAAGCCTTAGGGAGCCATTGGACTTAGCTACGAAAACTACCACTGCGCCCCAACTTGAGTGACTAGGTCTAATTAGTCCTTTTTTAAACAACTCATCAGTTTGGTTTGCCAATTTAATCTTTTCCTTCAGGGACATCCTTCGAATAGGGTGAATAATGGGTCTTGCACCAGGAATTAAGTCAATTCGGAACTCAATTTCCCGATGTGGGGGAAAACTTTTGACTTCCTCAAAAAACATCCTGAAATTCCTTGACAATTGGTATTGTCTCCAAACCCTTTTGAGATGAGTTTAGTGCATACATGAAACTATCCCTTACCGGACTAGGTTCTTCACAAGATATTTCTATAAATTTCCCGAAGCTGGTTCATAAAGTTACCGTCCTTTTAACACAATCAATGATAGCTTTATTCTTGGATAACCAATCCATACCGAGCAAAACTTCAAACCCAACAAAGTCAAGAACAAATAGGTCACGTGAATTTATTTGGGAGAGGTGAGTAACTCGGACGTTTTCACAAATCATACAAAGATTAGTTGTACCGCCTATGGGATTTGACACGCAAATAGGGGAATCTACTATTTTTGTGATCAGTTTTATTCTATCAACCAATCCTTTAGCAACAAAACTATAGGAAGCACCGGTATCAAATAATACTTTAACTAAATCATCATTGACATAAATATTACCTTCAAGAACTCCCTTGCCTTTTACATCAGTAGAGGTTGAAGGCTCGTTTTTGATAGCATAGACCTTAACCTGCTCTCCTTTCTTCATTAACGGGCACTTGTTCTTCCAATGGCGGGGGTTGACGGCAGTTATGGCAGAGACTTTTTTGCACCATAGGAGAGACGGTTCCTTGCTGCTGCCTTTGAACCTTGGGACTCCTACGGTACTTTGAATAATGGTATTTCTTTCCATAGTTAAAACATTCAACATATTTAAAACGGTTTTCCTGAGATCCTCCTCCGGGCTTGCCTTGCCATGGCTTCTTTTCATAGTTATTGAACTTCCTCTTGTTGTTGTTGTTTTGCGACTGGGTACCTCTTATCCAAAGCTTCATAACGGAAACCCTATTAAATCCACAAAGGTTCCTTTAACATGGGCGGTCATCCTATCCTGATACTGCTCCTTCATCCCATAAATGAACATCTCGTTTTTCTTCAGAGGCGTGTCTATCAATCCAGGCCTAAAGGGAGACAATTCATTGAATTTGTGCAAATACTCTTCCACAGACATCGCTTCTTGTTTTAGAACCATGAAACTTCTATAAAGGCGGGATTTGCCAGCGGTGGGCATGTATTGTTCTTCAAAAACTTCTTTAAACCTTGCCCAAGAGAAATTATCTTCAGATTCATTAAGAGTAACGGACACCCACCAAGCTAGAGCCCCGTCCCTTAATTGCTAGGAGGCCAAGAATATCTTTCGATTATCATCGATGTCTAATCCTTTAAAGATTTTTTCACAGGATCCGACAAGCTTGAACTTCAATAATAGATTCTGTGCCTTGGAATGGCTTTCCTCCTAAGCCGGTATAATCTTTGCAAAGTGCGACAAAGTTAACTTGAGGTGGCATAGGAATTACCACTTCCTCCATTACTATAGCATTTGATCGGTCGTTAGTGGTCGTAGTGCTGCTACCTCCCCTTCATCCTCTTCTATTACTCATCGCCTACTATCTGCATATAGTAAGGGAACATCTTCGAAAATATAGATGAAATTATTTTAGGGAATGGGTATAAACTCGAATAAACTTATTGGGATAAAATTTCAAATATGCGCTCTCTCAGACTAAACTCATTCTAGGGTAAAACTAACCTGATCTCAAATGAGTTAACCCCATCTAGGCTTAGGTATTCACTCAACTATAAGCTTTGATACCAAATGTGACAACCCACCTCCTCGACCTTTAGAAATTGACACTAATACATCCTCGGTATTCACGTGTCATAAATCCAAGTGCCGAAGAGGCAGATTATCATGGGGTAAAGAAATAAAGATAGAATAAAAGACAATAATATAATCTCACATCGTATTCAACACATAATTTTACATATGATTAGTACATGAAGTTACTCTAAATTGTTCCATCAAAGTTACGACAGGTACTAACCCAGCTAGGTTAGTTATAACAGCCTATCCTTACAGTGCTGGTAGATACTAATACATAATACAAACACAGCGGAAAGTGATAGATGACTTCAACAAAAGACCCAAAATGCTCCATGCTCCATTCCAAAATGCTACAAGCTTATCTAACTAGTTGGCTACCCGGAAAAATAGGGCACCCAGAGTTTAGGAGAAAAGAAAATAAACTCCAGGTCAGTCATGGGACTGGTGTGAGAAACTTAAAATATTATGTTTGAAAACAAAAGGTATCTCATAAGACCATGTCGCACATAAACACGGAATAGGTTTTTATCTTATAATAACCAAAACATTTGCTACGTGGAGTAGGGGGATATTATTTTTAATGACACCCTTATGAAAACACTTTTCAAGTAAATATACATAATCTTAGCCGAAATTGTTACATTATTAAATTCCAGCATACTAAGCTCTACAATCAAATCCGAAGGCACTTATTGGAGAATGGATTTCCATACAATGACAAGGTAAGGGACTACCTTCCGACGGTATATCTTTAGAAAGATGTACCTAAGGCTCCAACCTCTACCAACATAGAACCGGCCTACCTTTACTCTAGATAGTACCGAATATGCCATCAGCCCGGTTGTTACCGACCTATCCGAGAGCTCTCTTTGCATACACCACATTAATTTAAAACTCGACGATATAGCGGGAATAAATATATCTAGAAAGGTGATGACTATATCCTAATTAGAGTGACCCACTTAGCTCTGCCGCATCTACTCTATTTATGTCATTTCCGATGATACGTTTATAGAATCAACCAATGTAGTTACAATTGCGACGTCAGACATTCATCTTTGCAAGTTGTCCAGAAACAGGACAAATCGAAGGCACTCTCTTATCGCATCCTGTCGGGAGTTACTCCTAGGATTAGTAGCGGCTAGTCCTTGCATTGGATATTTCATAATGAAGAGACTACTGTTACTATATGTATATTGGGAATTTATCCCCAAATGATCAACAAGCAGTCCTTCATTACGAAAATCCCAAATATCATATCAATGTCTTCAATTTGAATAGGTAAATTGGTTCGAAGTGGTCTTCGGATAGGAATTACCCAGATCTGATCCCGGTTCCTTCGAATCCAATCATCGATAAAAAGATGTTCTATAAATAGGGAATCACTCTTTGATTGATTAAGTTCTTTATATCAAAATTTCTTTCGGATATATATATTTCTAAAACATTCATTTCGGTACATACGGAATCTTTAAACCTCTCTTATCAAATCCTTTGATTACTTTAAACACTTTTTGAACTGGAAATAAATTTGAAATATTTTCATTTTTTCCACTTAGGAAAACATTTCCAATTCATTTCATTTAAATCTTAACAAAGATTTTTTAATTCAAAACTCATAATTTTAATTGGGTTAAAGCCATGTTATCTAGGATGCTAATCCAAAACCAGTAAATATTAAGTAAGCAGAATCTATACAAATTATCTAATTCTACTCAATATCATTTCCCATATTCAACAAATACTATGGGAGGAATAACCGTGAAAGCACCTTTTTAATTCCACGAATAGTATGAGTTCCCTCTTCGGGTTTAACATCGAGTACAAGAAGATTATCTCCATAAAATCCAAGTTATTTATATTTAGAGAATTATATCCTTTATACTTTGGAAATTTTTGATCCAAGTAAATCAAATTTACTATCCCATCCGTCTGGTCAGTCCGGGTAGCCAGGGAGAGCAGGAAACTTGTTTTCCAAACCAAAGCCCAGACACTACCTCTTTGACACTCATAAGGCGGTCAAGTAATTTGAGAACTCTAAATCATTTAATATTTAACCATTCCATACATCCTTCAAATCTTCTTTAAAATACTTTATTAATCATTTGAAAAAATTTACAAAAGATATGGAAAGGAACGGTTGCGTTTAAAACTACATTTCAAAAGTTATAGAAAAGTGCTGCATAAAAGTGCTGCGGAAAGTGCTTTTTTAAGCTATATTGATCAAAACAACTATTATACATTTGGAAATTCATTTTTATAACTCAAACCACTTTTAAAACATTTTAAAATATTTTTATAATTTATTTCATATTTTTAAATAATTTTAAAATATCATTTTCAAAGAAATCCTTTTATGGATTCCGAACTGCAAAACCGCGATTTTTCCAAAAACTTGTTTTACTCGTATTTCAAAATCTACTTATCGAAATATTGATTTTCTTTCTTTGTTTGAAAACTATGGATATAATAGTTTGGAAAATTCTTATCTCGAAGAATTCCGAGCTAAATTCCATTTAATATACTCATTTGACTTTTATGGCACGAAATCGTGAACTACCGTTACGCGACGCGCCTAATTTTGACTAAATATTCAATATTCATTTAAAGTTTGCCCAAACACTTTTAAATTTTTTTAAAAATTTCTAAATCATATTAATCCATTTTTAAGAGGTTTAAATATTCCATATACAACAATTCATTAAATAAAGGAAAGTGATCTTATCGACGTGTATTTCCGTGACTTGCATATATATTCAATATTCATATTAAACGACCATCATCAACAATCATAATCAAACATATATAACATCCAATAACATATAATACTATAGTTTAGGAGTTTCTCGCCTCAGGTTTAAACGACTAACTAAAAATTGGCTATATCTTCGCTAACTCGAACTTCTTGCTCACAATCACTTGGATTATTGCTCCTAGATGGCTTGGCCTAGCTTGGAATGGCTACAGGAGCTCACAGCCTAGGGTTGGGGAGGAGGATGGCTTGGCCAATAGTGGAGGAAGTGGAGACCGTGGATGGTAGAGAGGAAAAGGTGGAATTTTGGAATAGTTTGAGGTGTTTAAGTATATATATGTATATATAAAATTTAAATTTCTTTTGAGAAATATTTTGGCATTATTTTCTTTAGGTTCAAAGACATGAAAAGAAGAGAGAAAGCTTAGGAAATGGAAGGAGAGGAAATGAAAGAGAAGAGGGGTGGTATTTATAGGTGAATAGGAGGAGAAAAATATCTAAGATATTTTACACATATGCATCATTATCCATCACTTCAACATGCACCATCTCCATCATCTTTATGGTCGTAATGACTCTTTCCCCATGTGCTTGCAATGATGCTTGTACCATGGTGTAAGAGGTTGGACTTTTGGTTAGCTTAGTTGGTAAGGAATTGATAATATCTTTGATATTTTGTTTATATATATATATATGTCATGTGTATATTTTTGTTGTGTATGTGCCTATGAACATGTCTTGTATTTGTACATGTATGTGTGTTTATGTATCTTACATATCCTTACAACGTTGCACAACTCTTACGTGCCGAATCGTTACAAATTCCAATTTTGATTTCCGATCATATTTTTACTTTTTAGTTAATAAACATATATTTGTAAACAAAGTTTAAAAATAATATTTCTATCATTATATAAGAAATTAAAGAGCTTACTTAATAATTAAAATAATTATTAAATCATTTAAACTAAATTTAAATTCAAAAATCAACTAATTGGAAATGATAACATCATTAATGATGTCATAAATACATTTAATTTTTCCATAAATAAATAAATTATTTTGTTTCATATTTGCATTCATATATACAAATTAGTGTATGTATCCAGCTTGGCGTGCGATGTTGGATGGCCGAAGAGCTGTTTATCGATAAAACGATTTTCGGTTATTTTATCGATATTTAACATAGTGTATATATTTATTTTATAAATATTTCCTCAGAATAAGATCACCAATTTATTTATTATTCATAACATCATCACTTATGTTCAAAAACCTTATTTTTGAATATTTTGAAATTTTTCTGAAGCGATGAATTTATGGATCGTTACAACATTCCTCCTCATGCATGGAGGTTCACCAAGATTTCGACAAGAGGACGAAATCAGATTGTACTTTCTTAACTTTTCCTCTAAAAGGAGTCTTATCTTGCTCCTAAATCATTCTCTCATCTTTCCAAATTCATTTATCTTTACTAAGATTTTAGGATCGACAACTTTAGAAGAGGGACCTAAAAAGATAAGAAAGAATGTAATAAATCACTATTATTGGCATATGAGTTAATAATTATAGACAACAAAAGCATAGATAATTTAAAGTAAGGTCGCATTTGGAAGAGAAAAGGTCCCAATTATTTCAGAAGGGAAGCACTTTATGAAGAAAAATTAATTCGACATGTCATCCTGGTTTAGTAGACAACCGAGACATTTCAATCTCTCATTTTATTATAGGATCTGAAATGAGTTCATATTAGAACAACACATGCAAAAGATAGTGTTAGATAGTTACATTTTAAATCTTGAGATGTTGGTAATTAAGCATAGAGTTTGAGAATCAAGATCCTCTAGTTAAAGTTCCTTAATGTGGTGGGTGTGAATGTTACTATGAGAGTTTCATGTCAACTGAAGAGGGTCCATTTTCAAGAAAGAGAGAATTTTAGTGATGAGAGGTTTGAAAAGATCACAAAAATGCTAGATATGGATGGAGGTGAAGGCAAAATATCCTTGTAAAGGTTTTTCCATCCAGTTAAAAGGAAGTTGAAGTTCAGTATTAACTCCCACAATATCAAAGCATCGAAGGATTGTATTAATTTGCTCTTATTGAGTAATTATAAATTGACAGTTAATGTGAATTTTCTCCTCGGAAGAGCTAAAGTCTCTAAGATTTAGGAAATTCAAAGGAGTCTTTTAGAGAAGAGTTAACCATAATTCCTAGAGACGAAAGATAAAAAAGTAAACATATAATAAGTATATGTGTCTATATAGCAACATGATAATATAAAATGAAAAAGATTAATATTTATTACTTTTGATTAAATAAAAAATATAGAGTATGTTAAGCATACATATATAGTAATAATGGGAATGAAGTATTTCTTTAAAATATGGTAAGTAATGAATATTTCATTGAAAGTCTAAAGGGTGGTTGTGACCTTTTTATTTAAAGGCCATCGAGTTTATAAAAAGCAATCGACTTTAGTCAAGTTCATAAAAATCTATCAAGTTTATAAAAAGCTACGAGTTTATAGCTATTGAGATTATAAAAAACATTCGAATTTATAGCTACTTAGTTTGTAAAAGGTTTTTAAATTTATTAAAAAGTTATCGAGTTTGTAATTATCAAGTGTATTAAAAAGCTATCGAGTTTATAAAAAGCTAATGAGTTTATAGCTATCAAGTTCATAAAAGGTTGTTTAGTTCATAGAAACTTACCGAGTGTATAGCTATCAAGTTTATAAAAAAACTATGGAATTTATAAAAGTCTATCAAGTTCATAAAACAAAAGTTATAGAGTTTATATCCATCGAGTCTATAGCTATCAAGTTTATAAAAAGTGAATTTATCGAACTTATAATTATCTTGTTGTTGAAAAAAGAGGATGTCATGCTTCTAGCTATCAGATTTGTAATTAATCAGATTATAAAGCACAATGCATTTTCTTTTAAATTTGCAAACTAAGGAAAATTTAAAAGCCCCCAAACAAATCACTCTAAGATGAACCATATATTAGTAGATGAGAACTAGGTCTTTGCTCAAAATCGATAAACTTTATCGATAAATCTGATTTTATTTAACATGTTTCAAAATGACAATTGATTTGACAATAATAAGGACAACCTTGTAAATTAGATAAATTAACCCAATTTGAAGTCAATTAATTAATCCAGCAACTATAATAATAGTAAGCAACATAAACTGAATGAAGGAACAGGTGAATTATGTTGAGTAAACGAAGATGGGATGAACTAGGAAATTTTAAACTTAGAGGAAAATAATTTGTCCAACTTTAAGGAATGACATTGAATAAGACTGGCCCGAGGAGGGAATCTGGTATTTATACGAGTAATTGGGGTGAAAAGGACATCAATTGATTTAAGAATAAAACAATCTATGGACAAAATATCAAATCTAAAAGAATACAAAGAGTCTGCATAAAAGATTGGGTGGGAAAGTAAAAAATAGTAAATATTGGAACTTATGTAAAAATAAAGTGTTGTGTGTAAAAAAGAAATGAAAAGAATTTCCTTTAATCTAAATATTAAAGAAGAACTTTTTTCTTGGGGAGGATATTATACCCAAATTTTAGTAAAGATTCAAAAAACAGAAACTAACAATGAATTTTGCCGGGGAATTCTATCGAATCTGTACAAAGAAGATGATACCGAGTGTATAAGGAAAGGCTATCGAATTCATACAAAGAAGATGCTATCGAGTATATAAGGAAGGTGTATTGAATTTATATAAAGATTATATTATCGAGTCTATAAGGAAAGGCTACCGAGTTTATACAAATAACATGTTATCGAGTCAATAACGAAAGGCTATCTAGTTTATACAAAAAATATGCTATCAAGGGTATAAGGAGAAGGCTACAGAGTTTATACAAAGAAGAGCTAATCAATCTATAAGGAAAGGCTATCGAGTTTATATATAGAAGATGTTACCAAGTTTATAAGGAAATGCTATCAAGTTTATACAAAGAAGATGCTATTGAGTCTATAAAGAAAGGTTGCCAAGTTTGTAAGCAGAAGTGCTATCAAGCCTATACAAGCAGAAGTGATATCGATTTTATGCAAAGAAGATGTTATCCAAGTATAAGAAAAGGCTAACGAGTTTATACAAAGAAGATGCAATCGAGTCTATAAGGAGAGGGCTATAGTGTTCATACAAAAAAGATGTTATCAAGTTTAAATGAAAATGCTATTGAATTTACAGAAAGAAGATGCTATCAGTCTATAAGGTAAGGCTATCAGGTTTATACAAGAAGATGTTATCAAGTTTACAACGAAATGCAATCGAGTATATACAAAGAAGATGTTATAGAGTTTATAAGGAAACACTATCAATTTTATACAAAGAAGATGCTATCAATTTGCAAAGAAATGCTATTAAGTTTATATGAAGCGGGTGTATCAAATTTATTAGGAAATGCTATCGAGTGTATAAAAGTACAATCGAATCTATAAAAGCTACCTAAATTGTGGACGTGTCCACACCATGGTAGAATACTTATCCCGAGGATGCCATGTATCACACCCATAGCATGCCATGTCATCGAACTGTAGAAGAATCTTTGCTATCCAAAACTACTACCTGCCACAAGTCAAGAATCCAATGGTGTAATTTTAATATAAATAGGCATATAGTCCCACATAAGAAGGGACCTTTTCTGAATTTCTTCTTTCCCAACCTTATTTGTAACTCAAGAATTTTTATAAAAGCATGATAGAATTTTTAATGGCTGAATAGGTTGAATTATAATTGTCAATTTGTAATAAAGGACAAATGAAGGTGAAATTTGCATATACAAACATGGTAGCTTCTTTAAGTATACTTGTTACTTAGCTTCTACCTTAGTTCTTAAGAGTTAGGCTGAATTTTCTACCTAACAGGATTATTCACTATGTGCATCCCATAAGAAGAACTAACTTGTAACACCCCACAATTAACAAATAATTTACTAATTAAAGAACTACGATGGGCTTGCAAATGATGTAAGAGGTAGATTAAACTATAGAAAATATGTAAATCTAATGAAAAAGAGTATGAGGGATGAGGACCAAATTATTGTGGGACAGTAAACATGACTCTTTTCCATTCCTTTATTCCATTCTACTAAAAATGAAAACAAAAAATTGGAAGTATATTAATGGTGGGAGCCTAAAGAGAGCAAATAATGAGAAGATAAGAAAATGCAAGCTAAAGAGGAATTAAGAAGACTAAAGCAAGATAGTTCAATGTGTTAGTCCTTGAGATGATGGTTTTGATGACAACAACCTTAGAATAAGATTATAAAATATAAATACTAACATTATAGTTTAGATATATATGTATATGCAGGATTTAACCATGCAAGTATCAAGAATGAAGACTGTACAGTATAGAGATTCAAGATATCAAGATCGAAGACTCATGAGTATCAAGAATATCATGATTATCAAGAGTTCAGGATTTCAAGAATAAGTAATTTAATTAGGAATTTTGTTAAAACTCCTAGAAAAGGACTGGCATCTTAAAATCCAATTTAGTTGTGAAATGGAATCCACTTCGAGCCCGTTAAAGGGATGGAACCCTAAGTAGGATGGAACCTACGAAAAATCTAGTGGAACATTGTTTTGTATCCGCTAAATTTTATTCAAATGATTTTACAAAATTATCTTGTTTTCAAAATGATTTCAAAACCTTCCTTTAAAAAAGAATCAAAAACATCTATCCTGATTTTAAATACTTTTATCCTCAAAATAATCTTTATTTTCAAAATCAAATTATCCTTATTTTTAAACTATCTTTAATAATAAATTTAATATTTATACTTAGATTTAAATATAAAATTATAGTAAAATTTTATATATATTATTCTCTATATTTACTTATGTATTTTAACTATAGTTAAGTATATTTATAAAGTTTAAAATAGTTTTAATATATGATAGAAGTAACTTTCAAAGAAAAACAAATCACCAAAATTTCCTTTGAGATGTCGACATACCCAAGATACCCATATCGACATAGTGGCAGTTGGTTTCAAAAATTTGAATTTCAAAAGAAGTGTCTATTCGCCATAACCTTTCACGAATGGACATGGCTGTTGTTCTTCTATAAATAGGGGATGTTTTCAACGAATTTTCAAGAATATTTTTCTGGTTTTCACTCCTCTTCTTCTTCCACATTTCTTTATATATATACTTACCATTACTCTACCGAAATCACAATTGAATTTAACTAGATCATTTCTGGTTTGATTCTCTATCACTATCTTAATAAGACCTCAGTGCTATTCAGAGTTATAGACTTCTTTGTAATCAATCGAGCGAGAAAAGGTGTGATTGTAGCCTTGGAAATCAATCAAGTGAGAAAAGGTGTGATTGTAGCCTAGGAAATCAATTGGGTGAACTTATTGCCCGGGAAATCAAGTATCTCTACCCAGAGGATTGTGAATCTGGAGTGGTGTACCTCGTGGACTTGAAATCGAGGGTTTATACTAGCCTTAAGATCCATAATCCGCATTTCTCACATTTGGTATCAGAGCAAGGTTTTCAAAGTTTCATAATCTGAATTTTAAAAAGTTTTCAAAATGGATACCAACACTGGTACTGTTACTAACACTAGTTCTATTACTACTATTACTAGTTCATTTGTAGAAGGTCAGTCTACTGTCAGACCACCACTTTTTAATGGCAGTAACTATGCATATTGGGCATGTCGGATGAAAATATATTTACAATATGTAGGACTAGACACTTGGAATATCACACAGAATGAATATTCTGAACCCACAATTGATTTTGCACAGTGGACCGCTGAGCAAAAGACTGTTGCACAAAATAATTCTAAAGCAATGAATATTCTTTTTTGTTCACTTGATAGGAATGAATTTAATAGAGTGTCAGTTTGTAAGTCTGCATATGAAATCTGGAAAACTTTGCAAGTTAGTCATGAATGAACAAGCAAAGTTAAACAGACTAAAATTTCCATGCTCACAAATCAGTTTCAATTATTTAAAATGAATTCTAATGAGTCTATTTCAGATATGTATAGTAGATTTCAGGATATTGTGCATTCTCTAATATCCTTGGGAAAGGTATTTTCGGAAGAAGATCAAGTCAGAAAAATTTTAAATTCTCTTACTCCAGAATGGGATCAAAAGACACTTGCGATCGAAGAGACAAATGACATCAGTACCTTAAAGATAGAAGAATTAATTGAAAATCTAATGTCGTTTGAAGTTCAAATAATTGGGAGAAGAGAAAGCAAAGCATCTGAAAAGAAATCAATTGCATTCAATGCATTGACCGATGGATCAGACTCAAACAACGATAATGATGAAGAGATAGCTTTAATGACCAAGAACTTTCGAAATTCCTAAAATACAGAAAGATGACTAATCTCAATAGAAACAACTATAAGAACTCTGGTAATCAGAATATAGTGCCAAACTATATCAAATGTTTCAACTGTGATGAACCAGGCCATATCAAAAGAGACTGTCCGCATCTAGATAAGCAAAACCTTCCTATAAACAATGATTCCGTAAAGAAACGAAAACGTGCTTTTACTGCTACTCTAGATGACTCAAACTCGTCTTCAAGCGATGATGATCAAAAGACAGATAATTCAAATATGTGTTTCACGGCAGTTCACGACTCCAACGAATTCAGAGAAACGGACTCAGAAAAAGGTACAGATTTACAATACAATTGGTTGAAATTGCATGCTTAGAATTGATTGCTTGATTGATTGATTTTGAATTGGTGTGTTGTTTGAAATTTAAAATTTTTATTTATTTTTATTATATTTTTATTTTTATTTTTATTAGTATCATAATATCTTATGGAATATACTAATAATATTCCAGTTATATATAGACATTAAAAATAATAAGAATATATATATATTAGAATTCTTATGAAAAATAAATTATAGAAATTCAAAGACACATGTCGACATGGTCCCTACCATGATGTCGACATGGGTACAGAATTTGAAATTCAAAATTTGAATTCAAATGGTTGAATTTCCCTCCACCTTTTCACTTCATTCAATTCTCTGAAAAAGCATCTTTTGACCAGAGAGTATGTCCTTTGAGAATCTATTTATTCACTATCTTTTATCACATCTTTTCACTTTCATTTTCAAATTCAAACTCTCTCTTCAAAACATCAAGCTCTCTACACTCTACTCTAATGGCTTCTTCAAGCAACCCTTCCACCATGAGAATTTCCAAAAAGATAAAAGAGCAAATCTTCAATGATCCGGAGGCCATAAAAGCATACATCAATTATGCTAACTGTGGAAAAGTCCATCCCGGAAAGTTTGCTTTATTTCAAGATTTTTCTACTTATGAAATTGATTCTCTTTTTGCAAATAATCATGTTCTTTGTCTTATTGATGCTTCTCAAAATGATTTTGTTTGCTATCCAAATCTTGTTAAAATTTTCTATGCAAATCTTAATCGAGGATTTTATAATGGAAACGATGATGAAATTTGGAGTAGTGTCAAAGGCACTAGAATCGTTTTAAATTGTGATCTTTTGGGTATCATTCTCAATTGCAAGAATACGGGAATGGATCTTTCTAGTTTTAATATTGATGAAAATGATCGTGAGACGTTTCATCACATTTTTGAAGGAAATGATGATTTTGAATTCAAAAATCGAAACTTTTGACCAAAAGCTAGAATTGTCAATCTTCTTTTACAACACACTTTGACCCCAAGATCGGGGAATTTTAACAATCCTACTTCAAAAGTTTGCAAAGCACTTTTTGCTATTTTTGGAAATTATGATGTTAATTGGGCCCAAGTTATTTTGGATGAACTTCGTCCCAAAAATCTTGAAATGGGTGAGAATACTTTGTATCATGGAATCTATCTCACTCGGATTTTTAACTATTTTGGAGTAGATTTCAAAGGAGAAGAATTTGTTTCAAGAAAGGTTTTAAATCACTCAAATATTTCTCTTATGAAAATTCCATTTTTTTTCAACCTTATGAGACTCTTGCCGAAAAGGAAGAGCATTTGGCTCATGAAGAGATGGAAGAGGAGGAAGAGGAAGAAGAAGAAGGGGATGAAATGGAAATAGAAGAAGAAGAAGAAGAAGAAGAAGGTGAAACATCCTTGGAAAGTATTGACTATCCTCCTAATCCAACCAACAAAACTCTTCTCCAAAACCAAAAGACCATTGTTGAGAATCAACGGATTCTTAAACGATCCGTTAGTAAGAAGTTGGATAAAATTTCATCCAAGATGAACAAGTTTATTTCCAAAGTAAGCAAGAAGCTTGGATTATCTTCATCTTCATCATCCTCTAACTAGTTCTATCTTTTCATTTCATGTTGTATTAGTTTAGTTTGTTTGAATGTTCATGTCGTTCTTTA
The DNA here is from genome assembly GCA_030737815.1 of Allium fistulosum. Lineage (NCBI taxonomy): Eukaryota > Viridiplantae > Streptophyta > Magnoliopsida > Asparagales > Amaryllidaceae > Allium > Allium fistulosum. Next base: position 862,805,962 of record CM060904.1, read on the forward strand.
TGATTAATCATTGTATCACTCTATTATGCAATGAAATTGAATTCCTTTTTCTGTTATCTAGCTTATCCTATCTCCGGAATAAATGTTAGTATATTATATAAATATATATATATATATATATATATATATATATACACACACACAATTATTCACAAAATCAAAATAAGCCATCAAAATTCACTGCACCATGTCGACATCCCCCCTATGACCATGTCGACATGTACTAGTCAAAAATGACATTTTATTTGAAATTTGAAATTTGAATAACTACCTTATGTCTATTCATTTCAAACGAATTTCTACACCTATAAATACCTATTTCTTCCAGAATTCATCACTCAATATTATTTCTTATCTACTTTGTCTATCATTCTTCTCTCAAACTAAAATATGGCCAATCCAATTCATAATTTAACCGAAAATCTTGAAGAAACTCTTAATTCTTTCAAGAATATTCTTTCGTTCATTCTTTGTAACCAGCGACACTTAGAGTTGAGTCAAATGCAGATGATCAAGGAGCAAGAAAGCAATACGATGGATGATTTCCTCCCAGCACAAGGATTTTAACGAAGCACATCCTCCAGTCTCTTTCACCAATGACAATGAAAATTGGGATGCCATTAAAGCAGACCCTATTTTTGGAGAAGAAGGATGGGTAGAAGTTCCTCGTAATGTTTGATTTGATTGCTTTGTTTGATTTGAATTGTTTGCTTTGATTGATTTGATTTCATCTGCTTTGATTTGATTTGATATGGATTGATATTTGGTATGGATTAATATTTGTTGTACAAAACATGTATACATATGCATTGATATTTATATGGTCTTTGATTAATTATCATGTTTATCAATATAATTATCTCTTAATATATATATTATATACTCCATTCAATAGTTTATTAATGCAGTTACTTTAGTACAAGAATGAGGGGGAGTTATATAGTTTAGAGTTAGTTTTTGTTGATGACAAAGGGGGAGAAGTATAAAATATAGGATAGTTAGGCATAGATTAAGGGGGAGTTATTAGTTTTAGGGGGAGTCAATAGAATAGAAGTAATATTTTATAAACAAAGGTTGTCATCATCAAAAAGGGGAGATTGTTAGTCCTTGAGATGATGGTTTTGATGACAACAATCTTAGAATAAGATTATAAATTATAAATACTAACATTATAGTTTAGATATATATGTATATGCAGGATTTAACCATGCAGGTATCAAGAATGAAGACTGTACAGTATAGAGATTCAAGATATCAAGATTGAAGACTCATGAGTATCAAGAATATCAAGATTATCAAGAGTTCAAGATTTCAAAAATAAGTAATTTAATTAGGAATTTTGTTAAAACTCCTAGAAAAGCACTGGCATCTTAAAATCTAATTTAGTTGTGGAATGGAATCCACTTCGAGCCCGTTAAAGGGATGGAAACCTAAGTAGGATGGAACATACGAAAAATCTAGTGGAACATTGTTTTGTATTCGCTAACTTTTATTCAAATGATTTTACAAAATTATCTTGTTTTCAAAATGATTTCAAAACCTTCCTTTTAAAAAGAATAAAAAACATCTATCCTGATTTTAAATACTTTTAGCCTCAAAATAATCTTTATTTTCAAAATCAAATTATCCTTATTTTTAAAGTATCTTTAATAATAAATTTAATATTTATACTTAGATTTAAATATAAAATTATAGTAAAATTATATATATATTATTCTCTATATTTACTTATATATTTTAACTATAGTTAAGTATATTTATAAAGTTTAAAATAGTTTTAATATAAGATAGAAGTAACTTTCAAAGAAAAACAAATCACCAAAATTTCCTTTGGGATGTCGACATACCTAAGATACCCATGTCGACATAGTGGCAGTTGGTTTCAAAAATTTGAATTTCAAAAGAAGTGTCTATTCGCCATAACCTTTCACGAATGGACATGGCTGTTGTTCTTCTATAAATAGGGGATGTTTTCAATGAATTTTCAAGAATATTTTTCTAGTTTTCACTCCTCTTCTTCTTCCACATTTCTTTATATATATACTTACCATTACTCTGCAGAAATCACAATTGAATTTAACTAGATCATTTCTGGTTTGATTCTCTATCACTATATCAACAAGACCTCGGTGCTATTCAGAGTTATAGACTTCTTTGTAATCAATCGAGCGAGAAAAGGTGTGATTGTAGCCTTGGAAATCAATCAAGTGAGAAAAGGTGTGTGGTAGCCTAGGAAATCAATTGGGTGAACTTGTTGCCCGGGAAATCAAGTATCTCTACCAGAGGATTGTGAATCTGGAGTGGTGTACCTCGTGGCCTTGAAATCGAGGGTTGTAATTGTAAAAATTGATTTTGGAAGGAAATCTGTACTTGTGTGCGGGACTGGATGTTGGGTAACTCCGAACCAGTATAAAATCCAGTGTGTTCTTTCCTTTATTGCTTTTACTTTATATTTGCATCTGTGTTTGAATCTATGATCATATCTGTGTCTGAATATTGCATACATTTGTGTTCAAATTAATATAAACTCAAAAAGAATTAGTAATTCCTTAAAACACTATTCACCCCCCTCCCCCCTCTAGTGTTTATACTAGCCTTAAGATCCATAATCCGCATTTCTCACACAATGATCTACGTGAGTAATACTAAACCTATTTTACCATTTTCAATTATTTGGTTTTGGTATGATTTTTTATACTCTTATATATGATGGAGTTTCTTATGGATTTTCATTTACAAGTAAAATGTTTAATGAATGTTTTGGGAAAAAATAAATGAACATAGGTTGTTAAATGTATTTCCCTACTCTAAAGATTTCGATATGTTATGAAAATTTAATATGATGTTCTAATCATGATTTTAGAAATGGGTTTTCGGTTTGAGAGGTTTCCAATGTCCAAATAATTTACTATGAGTTTTTGAAGGAGTACCTAGAAGATAAATAAGGAAAACATGTATAAATTTGAAATAAAGAATAAATTATATTAGAATAGTTATCCAAAAAAAATTTGGAATTTTAATAAGGATTTTTATAAAGAAAATAAGCTAATCTAAGATGTGAACTATATTGGGGAAAAAGGAACTACACAGTGCTTGTAAGTTATACCAAGCTGTGACGCCCCACCCCGAGACCCACATTAACAAAGAGTATTACTGGGTAATATTGTCCGCTAATGCAGAAAATAGGGCTAGATAGGAGCGACCATCTATAACCTTGTCTTAAATATCTATTGAATACGTCGACAATGCTATATTTTTTTGTGGATCGACATATCCAATAAATACTTAATACAAAGCCATTGGTGGCTATGAGAAGCTCGTACCAATCAAGGGCATGCTCTTGCAACGGGCTAGATGCTACAAGAACTCTATCATGGTCAGAAAGATCCATGCGAGAGAAGAAAGAAAACCGGGAGTGAAATAAATGTTAAACAAATAGGGGACCGGATCCATGTAAAAGCATAAAATAAAAATAAAGGACACTATTGTAACGACCCACATTTTTGACCGTTCAAGTCGACAATAATCCACAGATGTCCAACTCAAACCATTCAAAAAGGCAGATGGTTATTGGGGTTAAATAAGAAAAGGAAAGAAAGAACAGAAGCAAACTCAGAATCTTGCAGCGGAAGGAACAAGATATAATAATAAAATAACAGTTCATGAAGCTGTTAAATAAATAAATTTGATTATTATTATACATCATAAATCAGAGTTACATACATATCAGAGATAATACAACAATGCAGCGGAAAAATAATACAGTAGTAGAATACAAATGATGTAATACCAAACTCCGTCTTCGTCCTTCATAATATACCTTCAACCTAATCTGAAATGCTCAGGCTGACCCGAGCGTAATGAAAAGACAAAACACTCAAGTCAAGACTAAAATATCTCATGTAAGTCAAATCGAATAAGAAATATGAGTGTGACGGCGTCAGAGATGTTTACGGGGTTTGACATCTCCTATCCAGTGTCAACGTGAGTGCAATAACTTAAGAGATGTTACGGGATTTTTCATCTCTCAAGGATCCGTTAAACTATCTACTATGTAGTACAATACGCTATTATAATATGTCTACATTAAAATAAAAGTATTAAAATAGCGTTAAGCCATGGCCCATTCCACCCTTAACACGGTTTTATTCCCAATAGCATATACAAGACCGTAGTTTCCCCAAAACCGGAAGTCACCAGAGGGCAATCCATATACTAAAGGTACAAGCCAAAACGTAGTGGTCGCGAATAGGATAATCAGTATGACAAGGTACATGAGGCGATACCAACTAGGATACTAGTAGTTGCGTCATCCGGACTGATGTTTGGCATAACAGCTACTATCCCAACACCGCGAAACAACACTCCCATAATCGAGGGGTGCACCCAAATCGAATCACAAAAGTAATAGATATGGTAACGAAGAAGTGTGTCCGCTAGAGGTGGCGAACCTCAATGGCCCGGCAGGGCTCCTGTTTTAGTCATGTCAGGGGTCATCCAAAATCGTTCTCTTTCTTCAGTCAACGCGTTCACCAAAACCATCCACTTCATTCTGGATCAACACTCCGCGTGTATTAGTTATTAAAGTGGTTTTCGGTATCGACAGAGAGTATGTCCATATCCGATCCCGGTCTCTTTAATAACTATGTATTATTACACCGGTGGCTCTTTTACATTTCAAATCGATTCATAATTGATATCAAAATATCATATTCCCTTCAAAATCAAATCCATTCAAATATCATCATATCTATTCAAGATGTAAGATTCCGTTTCAAAATCATTTTTCGCCTCAATATCTCATTTCGATTTCAAAATCATTTTTCGCCTCAATATCTCATTTCGATTTCAAAATCATTAATTTCTACTCGATTTAGCTTCTCAATAAACCATTTCAAATTATCAATTTCAAATACATATTTGAACCACAAAATAAACAATTTCACTTTCAATATATTTCGAAACTTTAAATATTTCACATTTCAAAACAGCTCATATATTTATATAAGAATATAAGATTCGCTTTAAAACCATTTCGTATTCAAATTAGAATATACTTCAAATTACACATCCGTATTAAGTAGTTTACTTAATTTCTGGAACAATTCCAATTCAATAAACTTAGATTAACATTCGGATTTCAAGAATTCATTTAAGTATTACATTCCAAATCAATTTCAGTTCAAATCCTATTCAAATCAATTTTATCTTCAAATTTAATTCAATAGTTTCAATTTAGTCCAATTCACAAATTTCTTTGAATTTCAATTAAATTCCAAATAATTAAATCTCAATTTCAAATTAATTTTCAATTCCAAACTCAAACTTGAAATATCATTTCATATAAATTTTCTTAGAAATATTTAGAGTTCGATTAAAAGTCCAATCTTTTAAAACAAATCAACTTTCGAATATTTACGTCGTATTTCAATCTTTTTCTTAAAAATCTAAACTTCGAATAATTAAACAATTTCATTTACCAAGTTTAAATTCCAACATCTCGAGCTTCAATTCAAAATACTTCAATTTCCATAAATTGGATTTTATTCTTAAAATCAATTCATTTAAATAATTTCAAAACAACTTTTTAAAATCATTTAATTTAACCAACCCGGTGTCCGTATAAAAGTTTCTAACCTACGGCCAAGTGATTATTTATTTCAGTTAAATGTCAGGGATGAATATATATCACATAAACCAATCACGGTGTCATATGTATGTATAACATGTTACATATAAGCAAATAAACATCCAAACATTTAAATATCAACCAATAGCATCCATCGAAATAAATCATCCAATAGGCAATACAATTCACGACAATTTCATAGTTATCAATGTCAGGTAATTTAATCGCAATTCAATTTTAATTTCAATTTGACTGTCAATTTAATTTTCAACGGTGAATTCAAATGACAATCTATATGACAATTAATTTTTTTATCAAAAACGACAAATAAAATTCATATCACTTCACAATATCAAATTTAACTACCATAAATTATTTTAGTCAATTGTGAGCGTATAAACACTCACATTGATTTTCTGTTGTCGCCGAGACGTTCCGGTTTGGAACTAAAACTGGACGACGCCCAACCTTAGCCCAAATTTCCACCATCTCCAAATCCATCCAAACTAGTTTCATTTCGAAGCTCTCGTCATTACGATCGCAACGCAAAAAGTTTCGTTCCAATCGGACCTCGTATGAAAAAGTTATACATTTTTGAAGTTAACACGAATTTATATTATAAATATTTACAATTTTCTTTTATAATTTTAAACCCTACAATGCAATTTTCCATTATAAATCCAATATAAAAGATTATATTAGATTCCACGTTCAATTATATTATAATTCAAATTCAAGTTATTTAATTCCAAATGAATTCTTTTATTTCGATTTACACTTTCATTATTGAATCAACCTTTTACTTATACATTATTATCAATAGTTTATAATTCATTTACTTTCATTTTCTTCAGCTATCATCTTATTTAAATTCACAGTAATATTAAACTACATTCATTTACGTTGATTTCCATATTATAACTTCAATATTAAATGTAACATTTTATTTCTTTCGGATTTTTATCCAAAATTTTCATTTTAATTCGTATTTTTAAAGTGTTAAAAATACGGGTCGTTACAACTATCAATAACAAAAAATGGAATCGTGACATATTAGGAAGGGACACGTGTAAAAATGTTGTTAGACGTGTCAACTTTGTCTGATGTTGAGCTGAGGGGGCGGCTTGACTTTTAATAGAACCGCGCTAGGGAGTCGGGAATAGTGAATTGCCAAGGAAATCCAGGGACTTTCAGGGAAAAGTAGATCTGCATCACAATATGTAAAAGACATATTGCGCCACAAAAATAAAGTTGGAAGAGTCTAAACTATGCTGTAATATGTAGAAGACATACTGGGCCGCAAAAATGTAAAGTTGTAAGAGACTAAACTGCACCGCCATATGAGCAAGACATACTACATCATAAAGTCAAAGTGAACACTTAATAAGAAAGTGTGATATGCACATAAGTTGGGGCAGAGTGGTACTGTGTCGAGGCAAGGTATGAATGATGCCTAATTGAAGACAATTAGGTAGGACTCGGGGGAAGCCCAGGGCTAGTAAGGGAAAGAACTCGTGCGCTAGAGATAGGGTTGGAAGGTTTATTGAAGTTAGGTGGGGGCGTTACTCGATTGCACACCTAAAGAAGGTAAGGAGAGGCATTCAACTTCCAAGAGATTACAGGAGGCTGATTTTATGCAGTTACAAATTAAATAAATATTTAGGGACTACGGCCAGCTGTTTTAAATTGGTTAGAATTTAAGCAAATAAATACATAGGGACTGCATGTGGATGTTTCTTTATGGTCCAGAGTTTAACAAATAAATAGTTTAAAACTGCGAGTGGCTGGTTTATTGCAGTCCAAAGTTTAGCTAGAAAAATATTATATGGGGTTGATTCCGTGCAATATCAAATTAACTAAATGAGTTAGAAGGATGTCATGGGGGTGGGTTCCATGCAGCATCTGGTATAAAGAATAGTTTAAAACAAAAATGTGGGGTAACAACGTGGGGATGCAGATGTAGAGTGGATTTGTGTATGGGCGCACCTCAGTAGGCACTGGGTACTAAGAAATTCCATAGAAGTAAATTATGATTATTTTTATTTTGATATGGTGAATAGTGAGAGGGAAACCCGTTTCACGATCTACGACATGGTCTCACTATATATATGTTATGTTTTTAGGTAAGGTATTACTCACACCAAACTTTATGTATGACTTGTGTTTTGTTATTGTTTTCCCATAAACTTATGGATACTCATTTCAGTACGTTGAGTTTATAAGCCCAGGTAGATTTATTTTGGGCATCCTGGTACTCATATCAAAGATGAAGCAGAACGCTTTGTTGGTTAGTAAAGAATGTTATTCTCATAGTTTCATGAGTTCAAATGCAGCGGTATTATGTTATTTTCTATTGTTATTTGACCTCTACATGGGCACCACTAGTGGGTTAATATAGAAAATTATGTATGTAATAAATTTATGAGACATGCCATATGTAATAAAATTGTTTAACCGCTCTGTTTACTTAAATTGTTTATGAATATACAAAACTCATTCATGTCGCTTGAAAATAATTCTAGTGATTGACTACTGCATCGTCGGCATTCATTTTCGGGTTTCAAAGTAGGGAATGTTACAGTCGGTGTCAGAGCATAAGTTAGGGTCACTTAAGTAAAATAAAGCTAGAAACAGAGAACTACTTAGGGAGGGTATATGCTATTATATATAATGTACTTGTGCTTTGCTGAATATACATACTACACACACATACATATCTACCATTCTATTATTGTTTCGCTCTCTTTCTCCATGCTTCTAATGAAGACTCGCTTAACAATAAAAGCAAGATGGATTTAAGAAGTGGGCAAGTTACACTAGGAGAGGCAAGTGCAAAGAGGGAGGCCGAAAGTACGCATACTAACGGAAAGAATAAGGGGAAGTCCCCAGAGCGGTAGGGGAGGAAGCTACGGAGCCAGCAAATGTTGTGGGCATAAATGCGAGTGCTTTGTTCAGGCAACTTATTTTACGGATGACGCGGGAAACTATGCCAAAGCCTAGACCTGTGCTATTGAGAGAGGACTTCTCAATGATGAATAAAGACTATAGAAACTTGGGGGAAGATGTTCACGGGGAAAGAGCCCACAGTTGAAGTGTTGAATTGGCTTAGATCCTTTGAGCGCATATTTAGAGACCTAGGGCTGAATGATGCATAGAAGAGGAGACTGGCATAAGGTAGTTGCATGAGAATGCATTGGATTGGTGGAAGATAGTAATTATTAAGACTCCAGAGGAGGAGATTACTTGGGACTAGTTTAAAGAAAGGTTTGAAGACCAGTTTATATCAGAGTCTCAATGGAGTGTGCTATTAAGAGAATTTATTTATCTAAAATAGGTGACCTTATAGTAGAGGGGTTTATTTGGAATTTTAAATCTTTGGCATAGTATGGTAGGGAGATCACTAATACTCCGATAAAGAAAAATGAGAAGTTCATTAGGGGTTTAAAGCATGGTCTTGACCATAAGGTGATGGATCATTTAGCTTCTCCTTTCGAGTTTGTAGTTGACATGGCTTGAAGATATGATGGGATGTATTAGGAGTAAAAAAGAGTGGAGACAAGGCCCAAAGCAAAGCAGAAGAAGAAGTTTACCTCCATATACCAATGGCAAGAAGGGAGTGCCAAAGGGAAAATGTGGATAGGTTGCTATTGCAGAGGTTGTTTGTTTTAACTGCAGACAGAAGGGACACTATGCAACAGATTGTCCGGTGCCAAAGAATCTTACAAGGGTGAAGTGCTTCAAGTGTGATAAGATGGGTCATTTGAAGAGAGACTGCCAAGAGTTTAAAGTGCATGATTATGCTTTGAAAGGACCAAGGGAAGGTCATCTGCCAAAAAGAGAGGCATTGGAAAAGTCTTAGAAGGTGTGGCTTTGATTTCTATTATATTAGTTGAAGTACTGTTGTTTACTGATGCCATACATTCATTTATAGCTGAAGATCTGGTTGATAGACTTAGATAGGGATTACCTATTTAGTCACTTCTATACTTGTAGTAAATCTGATAGGGGGATATGCCACTCTCGGATTTAGATGCACTAACTTAAATATTCAGATAGGTGAGTGTAAATTTTCATGTAATCCCTACATGTTAGACTTCACATACTTTGGAATTTTTCTAGGGATGGACTGGTTGGAGAAGTACTGCCTAAGAGTATACTACGTTGAAAAAATAATTACTTTGAGTCGCCCAAACAACAAAGATAGAGTGTATATGGCCATGGGGAGTATAGTGCTAGATGAGAAGCATTCTACTTTCTTTAGCTTTAAAAGAAGAGGACTTTGGTGTGGTGTGCATGGTTAAGGGGTTCCTAGATGTATTTGAACTGGTTTCGGGATTACCACCTCTAAAAGCGGTGGATTTTGTATAAATTTGCTACTAAGGACTGAACTATTCAATCGACCTCCTAGTAGAATGTCTCCAAAGGAGATGGAGGAACTAAAGAAGTTGGTAGAGTTAGAAGGAAAGGGCTTTGTAAGGCCAAATAACTCACCTTGAGGAGCAGCAGTGGTATTTATGAAGAAGTCTGATGTGTCTTTAAGACTGTGCATGGACTATCGAAAGCTGAATGGAAGAACGGTGAAGAATAGATATCCTTTGCCGAGGATTAATGACTTATTTGATCAGTTGAGTGGAACTAAGGTGTTTTTGCGGTTAGACTTGGCTTCAGCGTTCATCAATTGAGAGTTGCGAAGGAAAGCATTCCTCTGGTTGCATTCAGTATGAGGTACAGTTCATATAAGTGGTTAGTAATGTCGTTTGGACTAACCAATGCACCAGCATTCTTTGTAGACTTGATGAATAGAATTTTTCGAGACCAACTGGGTAGGTATGTGGTGACATCCTGTGTACTCGAAGGATGAGGTAGTGCATGCAGTACACTTGAGGCTTGTGTTGGAGACATTGAGACAACATAATTTGAAAGCGAAATTTTCCAAATGTCATTTTTAGAGAAAGGAAGTGAAGTTCCTAGGTCATGTGGTCTCGAGAGAAGGGTTGGCAGTAGATCCTTTGAAGGTTGATGTAGTAAATGGGTGGAAGAGACCTAAGACCATGACCAAAGCATGATGTTTCTTAGGATTGGCTGGCTATTACCAAAGATTCATTAAGGACTTCCCTCGTATAGCTGCGCCAATGACGAGACTGATCCGAAAGAGTGAGAGGTTTACTTGGACGTAGAAGTGTGAGATGTCATTTCAGGAAATAAAGCATCATTTGGCGAATGCCCCTGTGTTAGTGATACCTGAATGGAATAATGGTATGATTGTATATACTGATGTATCAAGATCGAGGTTAGGGACGGTATTGATGTAGAATGGCAATGTGATCGCATATGCATCTAAGCAGTTATGACCCCATGAGGTTTGACATCCTACTCATGACATAGAGTTAGCGTCCATTGCTTTGCATTGAAAATTTGGAGACACTATCCCTTAGGAGAAAGATTTGAGTTATTTACTGACCACAAGTCATTGAGATATTTTTTCTATCGGAGGGAGCTAAACATGAGGCAGTAGAGGTGGTTAGAGTCTTTGCATCTTATGACTTCGGGATTGAGTATACCCCAAGCGAGGGGAATATAGTAGCTGATGCCTTTAGCCTAAAACAACATAATTTTGTTTTTGCTATGCTAGAAGAATGGAACATCTTAGAAACATTGTCTACGTGTAATGTGAAGTTTTAATCTAGTGCAAGTTCAAGCAATACTTTCGAACTGCAAAATCAATATATGACCTGCGTTTATACAGTAAGGAGCTTAGACATAGTAACTCAGGTAGTAAAGCAAAAGGTGCTCGGTGTTGATAGGGAAGGTAGACTGTGGAAGGGTGACAAATTGTATGTCTTGAATATATAAGGGCTGCAGAGGGAAATTTTAGATGAATGTCATCGTTCAAAATTCACCATTCACCTAAGGGGTACAAAGATGTATTGGTGTATGAAAAGAAGTTTTCTCTAGGAAGGGATGAAGAAAGATGTTGGAGAATATGTAAGAAAGCGTCTTACATGCCAATAAGTGAAGGCGGAGCATCAGAAGCCTTGTGAGCTCCTACAGCCTTTGGAGGTTCTAGTTTGAAAATAGGAGTCGGTATCTATGGACTTTATTGATGGGTTACCAAGGTCAAAGGTAGGGAATGAAAGTATATGGGTCATAGCTGATAGGCTAACTAAGTATGCTCATTTTATCCTAGTGAAGGCCATAGGAACTGCGCATATATGTGAAGGTTGTAGTTACATGGAGTGCCCAGAACTATTGTTAGTGACCGAGACTCACTATTTATTAGTGAGTTTTAGCTCATTTTTCAGAAGGCTTTAGGTATGTAGCTGCGCATGAGTACTGTGTACCACCGACAAATAGATGGGTAGACCGAAAGAGTCAATGAGGTTATAGAAGACTCGTTAAGAGCATGCCTTTTAGACTACGGGGATCTTGGGAAGATTACTTGCACCTGGTAGAATTCTTGTATAATAATAACTACCAGAGAAGTATTAGGATGTTCCATTTGAAGCATTGTATGGAAGGTTGTGTAGATCGCCTACATGTTGGTTAGAGATAGGAGATTGAATTGTGTTAGGACCAGATATGGTAAAGGATGATATCGAGAAAGTAGACCTGATCCAAGCTAAAATGAAGGCAGCATTGTTTAGGCAAAAGAGTTATGCCGACACAAGGAAGGAACTAGAGTTCACAATAGGTGATCAGATGTTTGTGAAAGTTTTTTCGATGCGAAACGTGATACACTTTGGGAAGGCGGAAAAATTAGCACTTAGATATGTAGGACCGTTTCCAATCATGGAGAAGGTTGGGAAGGTGGTGTGTAGGGTAGATATGCCAAGTGCTTTTGCAGAGATCCCTAGTGTGTTTCATGGATCACATTTGCGTAAGTGTATTAGGGATCCAGGTATAGTAGTAAATCTGAGGGTTGTAGAAGGCTTAGTCATAGAGCCAAACATGGCCTATGTACGAAGTCCGATTAAGATAATGGGCTGGGACGAGAAGTTGCTTTGGAATAAAGTGGTGAAGCTAGTACGTGTCCAATGGAGTGTAGATCGGTAAGACTGCACATGGGAGGCAGAGGATAAGGATATGAGAACCTATACAGAGTTGTTAGTTTAGCTTAGCATATGCGCATATGCATTATATTGTAAAAGACGAATTCATGGGTTTATGCCTAAGAGTAAGCATGGGGTAGATTGTCAATCACTATCATGCTTCAATTAAATTTCGAGGGCGAAATTTCTTTAAGGTGAGAAGACTGTAACACCCCACACTTAATGATTAATTTACTAATTAAAGAACTTAGATGGGATTGCAAATTACGTAAGAGGTAGAATTAACCATAGAAAATAGGTAATGAACTAATGAAAAAGAGTATGAGGGCCAATGCCTAAATTATTATGGGGCAATAGGCATGACTCTTTTCCACTCCATCATTCCATTCTACTAAATATAAATATAAACACTTGAGAGTACATTAATGGTGGGAGCCTAAAGAAAGTAAATAAAGAGAAGATAAGGAAATGCAAGCTAAAGAGGGGTTAAGAAGACTAAAGCAAGATATTTCAAAGATCTAGGTGAGTAATACTAAACCTATTTTACCATTCCAAATTATTTGGTTTCAGTATGATTTTGTATACTTTTGTATATAATGGAGTTTCATATGGATTTTCATTAACAAGTAAAATGTTTAATGAATGTTTTGGGGAAAAATAAATGAACATGCGATGTTTAGATTTATTTCCCTACTCGAAAGATTTCGATATGCTATGAAAATTTATATGATGTTCTAATCATGATTTTAGAAATGAGTTTTTAGTTTGAGAGGTTATCAATGTCAAAATATTTATTTTGAATTTTTGAAGGAGAATCCCAGAAGATAAATAAGGAAAACATCTATAAAATTGAAATAAAAAATAAAGTATATTAGAACAGTTATCCTTGAATTTTCTAGAATTTTAAAAAGGCTTTCTATGAAGAAACTAAACTAATATAAGGCAGGAACTGTGCTTGGGAAAAGGAAACTGCACGGTCACTTGTAATTTATAATTATATGGTGAAAGAAGTGTTAGATAAATAGAGGGCCCAATCCATATAAAAGCTGAAATGGAAAATAAAGGACACCGTCCAATAAAAGAAAGTGCAATCGTGACGTATTAGGTAGTGTCACATGTAAAGACATTGTCAGAGGCGTCAGACTTTGTCTGATGTTGAGCTGAAGGGGAGACTCGAATTTTAATAGAACTACGCTATGGAATCGGGGGTAGTGAATTGCTAATGGAATCCATGAATTTTCAAGGGAAAGTAGATTTGCATCGTAATATGTAGAAGCACACTGCGCCACAAAAATGTAAAGTTGGAAGAGACTAAACTGCACCGCAATACATGGAAGACATAATATGTAACAACCCACATTTTTATGTTAATTAAAATAGAAATTAACTAACTAATAATAAATTGTGAAAATGGAATTTTTTTTGAATGTTAGAATTTGGCTACGAAACTTATACCATCCGATTGTGGTGATTTTTTGATCAATTTTCATATGTAAACTTTTCCAATCGGAGTTCAAACGAAAATTTTATCAGCGTTTGAGTTTTCATAGTTGGAAAATAATTTTATATGTAATTAAAGAAATAATTTGAAATTAATTAATAATTGATTAATGCCGTTAAATTTAACGGTAGCCTAAAATTTAAGCAACTTAATTAAGGTAAGGGTAACGATGATTAAACGTTAAATGACTGATTATGGAAATAAATAAATGAAGAAATCTGTTAGCACCAAAATTGGTCACTAACCTCGTTGAGAAAGATTGTGTAGAGAGATTAATGAAGAAGATGAATTAGAATTGAAATATAATGAAATTCAATGCCAATAGAACAACAAAAACAAGAACACCATATTTATAGTGGTTCGGCGTAACTGCCTATGTCCACTCTGAGTTTTGATCTTTATTTCTTTCACAAGTAGTTGAATATAGATACAATCCATATATTAATGACTTGAATACAAGTTTGAATTAAAAAGAGGAGAGTATAAAAATGGCAGAGTCTCCCCAGCGTTCTCCCAAAAAAGGTCATTTTCATTGTGCTACTGCCCTCCTATTTATAGACGAGATGGGTTGGACTTCCCTCATGGGCTTAGGAACAAGGTGCCTCTGCCCATAGTAGGTGAATCTGCGCACCAGGCCAGGCAGGCCGAATGCTCTTGCTTTGTTGTAGGCCTGACAACTTGCTACCACCTCCAGTCTCTCCTTGATCAGAATCTTGTCTAGTGCTAATGATAATTTCTTCAACTGTCGTTTTGTAACCGGGCCAAGATGTCGGTTAACACTTGCCCCCCAAAGTGTGTCGTGTGAAACAACACAACACGCTTTGAATCAGTGAGTATACCTTGTCTTCAGAAAGAAATCAACCATGTTTCTTGAATAGTCATTATCCTCCAATTTATCCTCCCAAGGTGTTGTATCCTTCTTTGGTCATCGTGATGCTTGGTCGATTCCCAATATTATAAACCCAGGGTTGTAGTTCATTAGTGGCCATCCTTGACTGATTCTGCAGAGCTAATAAGCTTCGGCTATCTGATCTAGTCTTTTCTTAATAACCCTTAGTGAGAACTCAATTTCTGTTGATTTCAAGAAGTCGAACTTTTTCGGATGTACACATGCACGTTCGGGTACATGTTCTTGCCATTGGCTCTCGGATGCATTTTATATGCTCATAAGTCATCACTAACTCCGTCTAGTTTAATTACAATTCAATCGCGATTCCTTGTTTGTATTTTCTGTGAAATAAGGGTTGCAATCAGCCACTTGAGGAGTTTTCCAAACCTCTCTTCGGTACAGACTCTATGATTTTGTTCACAGCTTCAACCTGTCCATTTGCAGTTATAATGGATCATCGAAGGTCATAAGGACAGATGACGTTACGGATAAAGAAGTTGATTATTTTCTTCATCTTGGTCGTGGTTAAGAGTTCTTCATCTGCCCATTTGGTGACGTAATCAATTGCTATGATGGTGTATTTCACACCACCTTTAGGATCGACAAGAAGATGATTTCAGTGGCCCCAAGTGGCAAATGGCTATGAACTAGCCATTTGACTAATTTCCATCGGCGGGGTTCCCGGATTTTTTGCAAACATCTTGCACTCGTCACATTGTCTAACATGATCAACCGCATCTGGGTTGATAGTTGGCCAGTAATACCTGTAGCAGAGTATCTTCTTTATCATGGTTTTCCCCCTGATGTTATTACCGCATTCTTCTTCATAGACTTTGCTCAAGATATCATCATGGGCGATATGCTGAAGCAAGGGGATGGATAAACTCCTTTTGACACACGACTTATTCTTAGATGATCTGGCGTGAAGCTTTGAGGAGGATCTGTCGTTTTCCATTCCTCTGTTCAGTAAGAATTCCTCATTGTAGATAGTCTTTGATAGGAGTCAATCATGACACCTTTTCATTTTGTTCGCTGAGTACGTGTGTAATGATGTAATACGTGAAGTCGGTTAGTAGCTCTTGGACTTGGCCGAGATAAGGAGCAAGACAATGCCCCCTAGCAAGATCAACTTCCTTAAATTTGTATACTACCAATCAAGAATCACAAAAGATATGTAAAGTTTTCACTTCAAATCCTCTAGCATGTTTGAGGCTGGCAGTCAAGGCTTCATACTAAGCATCGTTGTTTGTTACAACTAAATCGAGTTTTAGGACGTAGCAGATTGATCGTTCCTCAGGAGTCATTATCAAGCCATAACACTGATCATTGGATGCTCCATCCACGTACATTTTCCATCTTATGGTTGGTTCTTTGCTACTCTTCGAGTAGTCATCTGAGGTAGTGAATTTGGGTGTGAGGTCTGCTAATTTCCGTCCTTGGATAGCCCTTCGTGGGAAATAAGTGATATTGAATTATCTTAGTTCGATATTCTATTTAAGTAGTCTTTTAGACGTCTTAGGTCATTGTGTGCCCTGTCGCAATGGCTGGTAAGCATAGACGTTGATGGGGTGAGCCTAAAAGTAAGAGTGGATCTTTCATGATGAAATCAATAGAGATTGTGCTAGCTTTTGTAGCTTCAGGTTGATATCCAATGCATGGCTCGCGATAGTTAATGAAATCACACATGCATGTCAGAATGGGTCCAAGGGAACATATCATCATTTATTCAGAAAAATCCAACTAATTCTTTTATCATCACCGCACTGAGTTGTGATCCGATATTCAGCACCCGGAAAGGGTCGCCATGGCTGGCTGCTATGTTGACCGTCAGCTTAGCAGGTGCCATCCCAGATTCTTTGAGTAAAGATGTAACTATTTTGCATAACATTCAATGTGAAATATGGTTGGGACGGTCAATGTTGATGGTTACTCTGGTCGAATCCTAGAGTCTTGCCATGAGTTGTTAAGTCAAATAATGAAGGGCTCTAAATGCTCTAATTGATTATCTGCAAATGGCCAAAGATCAGGCTTAAAAGCACGTTGAAGGAAATGTCGAGTAGGGGCCAGCCTCGAGTTGCGTGCAACTGCATAGCTAGGTCTTGCTATGAGTTTGAATTTGCTTGTATATTCGAGTAACGTATTTTCTATTCAATGCATTCATGATCCTTCACTCGCCCTTCGGGTTGGAGTGACAGTCAGTTGCCCCCAAGCTTTGGCATCGATTTAACGATTCTATCTCTAGGCATCCTTTCGGTCGTTGCCTTGAGTAGCTGTAAGCACTATATATAAGTTTTAATACTGAGCTATCGTGGCCAGTTTTTGGATGACCATACGTCTTCTCCCAGTCTCGGGTTGATAAATGTACTGCATGGACGGTTGAGTCTCGTCCTAGCTATGTTTATGTTTTCACTTAAACTCCAAAGACATAGAGGTGATTGGTGAATAGTCGGTTCACATTCATCTTGCTTCTCGCTCGCGCCCCCAGGTCTGGGGCATATACCGATAAGTAGGATGGCCAGCCATGCCCACTTTAGCTTTACTCTCTTTCCCGTTGAATCGTGGGATCATGTCAGTCGATAGGAGACTAGGTCTCGCCTACCTTGGATTTTATCGTGGTTTTTCATTCCAAGAGGAATACTTCGATGCCACGTAAGTTTCAGGGCGTAATTTGGACAGTGGATGGTCATCCACGTCCACTTTGGTTTATGCTCTGTAATCAGATCTCGGGGTAAAGTTGGCTACAAATGCAGTCGGGTTATGCTCATCCAGTTTCATACTCCTCCTGACGAATTGAACGAGGGTGCTGGAGAATTTTTGACCAAGTATTCGTGGTTTGCCCTCCTTTCCATACTCTAGGGGTCATAATTTTTCAAAAAACAAACATCCGAGTCACATTCGTATGTGCTTGGTGCGGATCGGCATTGACCCTTGGTCTGAGGTATGATATAGTAGGTTGCTCGTAGCTTTGGATGCCGTTTCGATTGGTTCTGTATTGAGGCCTCCCTGCAGTCGCTGCCTCAAGTTATAAAGAACGCCATGCTATGGCTATAGTAAGCTGTCGTATTCGGCTTTTTAGTGTTTTGTACCCCTGCCCCCAGCATTGATTTAGCCAGGTCACTAGTTGGATGGTCGAACTCCATCCTCAGCGGGTTAATAATCCTCCTGTCGATTCCAGGCCGAAGTTTACGGAATAGAAAATGGTCGGGATCCACTCGTCTATTTATCGATGTTTATACACCACTCTGCATTCTGGTGACTTAGTGTTATTCTCCCTCCATTTGACTCGCGCCCAATTTGTGTTTTATGCTTCGGTCCACGCTCTAGGGACTTAGAGATTTGTCGAACGGTTTATGCTTTAGTCCACAGTTCGAGACGCAGAGATTTTCGTCAACTCGTTTATACTCTAGTCCGCGCTCTGGGGACTTAGAGTATTCTAGTCCGCGCTCTGGGGACTTGGAGGTTTAAGTCATTTATACTCTAGTCCGTGCTCTGGGGACTTAGAGTACTCCAGTCCGCACTTTGGGGACTTGGAGGTTTTAGTCATTTATACTCTAGTCCACGCTCTGGGGACTTAGAGTAATCCAGTCTGCACTTTGGGGACTTGGAGGTTTAAGTCGTTTATACTCTAGTCCGCGCTCTGGGGGCTTAGAGTACTCCTGTCCGCACTTTGGGGACTTGGAGGTTTAAGTCGTTTATACTCTAGTCCGCGCTCTGGGGACTTAGAGTACTCCAGTCCGCGCTCTGGGGACTTGGAGGTTTAAGTCGTTTATACTCTAGTCCACCCTCTGGGGACTTAGAGTACTCCAGTCTGCACTCTGGGGACTTGGAGGTTTAAGTCATTTATACTCTAGTCCGCGCTCTGGGGACTTAGAGTACTCCTGTCCGCACTCTGGGGACTTGGAGGTTTAAGTCGTTTATACTCTAGTCCACGCTCTGGGGACTTAGAGTACTCCAGTCTGCACTCTGGGGACTTGGAGGTTTAAGTCATTTATACTCTAGTCCGCGCTCTGGGGACTTAGAGTACTCCTGTCCGCACTCTGGGGACTTGGAGGTTTAAGTCGTTTATACTCTAGTCCACGCTCTGGGGACTTAGAGTACTCCAGTCCGCGCTCTGGGGACTTGGAGGTTTAAGTCGTTTATACTCTAGACCACGCTCTGGGGACTTAGAGTACTCCAGTCCGCGCTCTGGGGACTTGGAGGTTTAAGTCGTTTATACTCTAGTCCACGCTCTGGGGACTTAGAGTACTCCAGTCTGCACTCCGGGGACTTGGAGGTTTAAGTCATTTATACTCTAGTCCGCGCTCTGGGGACTTAGAGTACTCCTGTCCGCACTCTGGGGACTTGGAGGTTTAAGTTGAGAGCATTTGGATTTCCACTCTTTAATTTGTATTCATCCACTGTATCGAGGCTAATTTCGTCGAATGAACAATCGAACCACGTTTGCTCACGGAATAGGATTTTGTTCCCCAGGATGAGGGATGGAATTTGAAAAATGGACGATCGATTCTCGTCCGCTTGGTGATTATAGCTCTTCCAATCAAGTCAAGGAAGGAGGTATATGACAGATGGTTCGATCACATCCATGTTGAGTTAGATAGCCAAATCTCTTACAATTTGCTCCGTATCTCCTTCTAGAAAATAAGGATAATATATTGTTGAGTAGACAAAGTAAGTTGTATATGTTCCAAGGTGCAGTCATGTCCATATAGTGACAACGATGGTTAGCGAGTATGTAGTCTACCATAGCTACTTCAAGTCGGGCTTTCAAACAACCTTTCATGTTCAGGGTAGTTTTTGATGTGTAGATGATCAAATCACGTCCACTTTAGACGGATCCCGGCGTCACTGAGCTTCATGAGGTGTATCTGTATTTTGTCGAACTTTGTTCTATGACTCGATTGGAGTGGATGATCGGGCCATATTCATTCCAAGCAGTTTAGGTCTCCAAGTCAAATGTGGAGGTTGATGGATGGATGGTTGGTTGTTCGAATCGATCATAAGTTGAGCATACGAACTCGGATCATCTTGAAACCTTGAACGTTGGCTTCCCTGGCTTTGATTGTTATGTCTTGTTAATCGTGGCTCGATCCCGACTCGGACACAATCCATCGATATCCATAGTGAGCCTTTGTATAACCGATCTCCAAGACGAACTATCACTGGTTTCTAATCAAGTTCTTGGTGTCACGGCCTTGCCAAAAGGCGGGATAACATTTGTCCCCCAAAGGACGTCTTGTGTAAACATGACGTGCTTTGAAAAACCACAGTCTTTCATGCTGAATATTTCCGTTCAGTTGATTGCTTGACAGTCGTATTTTAATCGTTTCGTCGCAATCTTCTTTTAGACAAATGTTCAACTAGCGTGCTTTGCTTTGGTTCTACCCCCAGTTTTGGGGATGAGTATGGAGTTGATGTATGTTTATACTCCGTCTCGCACTCTGGGAGTACGGAGTTGAGTAGATGTTTATACTCCGTCTCGCACTCTGGAAATACGGAGTTGATTAATGTTTATACTCCATCACGCACTCTGGGAGTACGGAGTTAAGCGAATGTTTATACTCCGTCTCGCACTCTGGGAGTACGGAGTTGATTAATGTTTATGCTTCGTCTCGCACTCTGGGAGTACGGAGTTGAGCGAATGTTTATACTCCGTCTCGCACTCTGGGAGTATGGAGTTGAGTAGATGTTTATACTCCGTCTCGCACTCTGGGAGTACGGAGTTGATTAACGTTTATACTCCGTCTCGCACTCTGGGAGTACGGAGTTGATTAACATTTATACTCCGTCTCGCACTCTGGGAGTACGGAGTTGTGCGAAGGATCGTCGTGTATCAACTCATTTTTAGCCTTGATGTGATGGCTTGCCCCCGAGCTCGAGTTTCACTTAGCGAGTGGCCGGCCGTATCGCAGCCGCTCTCTACTTGAATAAATTCCACTTGCAGGATGGAATTCAGCTCTCCGTGCATCATGATGTTGTACATTGTATTTAACCCATAGCCCCAAATCAAAGGCATATGGTTGATGATGAGCGATAGAATTATGATCGTCCAGATGTAACTCCACACGTCCGATCATGGTCTGCGTAGATTGGTTGGCAACCAAATCTGAGTACCTGGTCACCTGCATCGTTTTGAAAGTAGTTTAGTTCAAGCTAGTCGTAGTTCATAGAACAATTGAAATAGAGATGGAAATGGAAATAATTCAAAGAAGATTATGGTAAATATCATTGATATGTGAAGCATCATCGTGTGCTCGCTATTCGACTCTGCCCTTGGCTCCTTTCAAAGGGATGTCGGTCGTCAACCGTCCAATTGATAATCATAGCCCTTTATTAATAGGCATCGGATATTCACTGCCCGCCATTCTGCAGGACCTGTACATACTATTGAAGCTTCCCTTTCTAGGTCATCTTTTCGATCACACCTCGGAGGTGTTTGTAATCGCCCGTGTTAGGATCAGTGAGCATCTGGGAATATACAACATTCCCCTGATTTTCTTTAGACTTTGGTGTACTCTCTCGAGGTTGGTTTCCAGTACCACTCCGAGTCGTGAGTCTTCAAGTAGAGGTTGTCAATTGAATCTTTCAAAGAGCATATGAGCTAAATTCTGAAGTCTTGTTTCGGCTATTGGGATCTACATCCTTAGCCAATGGGCCTTCATTGTTATTTTTCTTAGTCTGCTCCACTCCTCCTCACTTTAGTTCTGATTCATTTTGTAAAAGAAACGATCTATAGTCGTAGGAGGCTCTTTAGCCAACTAGCTGCCAAAATATATCTGGAGGTCGACTTTCCTCAAACGCGATCAGTATGATATCCTTGTTAGTATTTGGAATAAATTGCTTAGAGCATTGGTTTGCTTGGAGTCATCTTGACGTTTGCTAGAGTCACATCATCTATGTTCTCCAACATTTGGGAGTACCGTTTCAATAGCGGTTGCTTGTCCGTTCCCTTGATGTCGTTCATAAGCTGCCGCTAGATCCTCTATGCCCTGGTTGATCATGGGATGTCAGGGAAGTGGATAGAATGTTCCTTTATTAAGTTGAGTTTTGAATTCACTATCCGGAGGCACTGCGCTGCGGCTAGGGTTCGGCATTTGGGTCGTACCCGAAAAAGTTTTTTTTTTGTAAGTAGGGGTCGTATAAGAGACCGGTGTAACTTAAGTTTCAATCGGCATTGAGGGCCGTTCGGCATGACAAAGTTGCTCGGCATACAAGACTGTTCGGCATCCCACACTGTTCGGCATTCCTCACTGTTCGGCATTCACACTGTTCGGCATTCCACACTGTTCGGCATTCCACACTGTTCGGCATCCACACGTGTTCGGCATTCACACTGTTCGGCATCCACACTGTTCGGCATCCCACACTGTTCGGCATCCCACACTGTTCGGCATTCATTCTTGTTTGGCACAACCGAGTCGTTCGGCATACAATATCGTTCGGCATTACAGAGGTGTTCGACATTCATTCTTGTTCGGCACAACCGAGTCGTTCGGCATACAATACCGTTCGGCATTACAGAGGTGTTCGGCATAGAGATATGGTTCGGCCTGGAAGAGCGTTCGGCCGAGAGGGATGGTCGGCCTGGAAGAGCGTTCGGCCTAGAGGTATGATCGGCCTGGAAGGGCATTCGGCATAAGCCTTTTCTGGGGCGTTCGGCATATGCCTTTTCTAGAGCGTTCGGCATACGCCTTTTCTAGGGCGTTCGGCATATGCCTTTTCTGGAGCGTTCGGCATACCCCTTTTCTGGAGCGTTCGGCATACGCCTTTCTGGAGCGTTCGGCATACGCCTTTTCTGGGGCGTTCGGCATACGCCTTTTCTGGGGCGTTCGGCATACGCCTTTTCTGGGGCGTTCGACATATGCCTTTTCTGGGGTGTTCGGCATACGCCTTTTCCGGGGCATTCGGCATACGCCTTTTCTGGAGCGATCGGTCGAATTGCCTTAAGAGGAGGGTCGGCCTTCATTCAACTTTAGTGCAAACTTCAACGTCCAATCCCCAGATCTTGCGTACATCAGTGAATCCAATCTACGGCTATCAGCTTCCTTTAGATTTCTTTCAAATCTGAGTAGAATAGGAAGTTTTCTAGTAAACAACTGGATCTATCTCGCGAATTTGGAAATCCACTAGTAGATGATGAGATCCAATCAAGCTGAGAATTCAATTCTCAGTGATAGCACCAAAGTGTTAGCACCAAAATTGGTCACTAACCTCGTTGAGAAAGATTGTGTAGAGAGATTAATGAAGAAGATGAATTAGAATTGAAATATAATGAAATTCAATGCCAATAGAACAACAAAAACGAGAACACCAGATTTATAGTGGTTCGGCGTAACTGCCTACGTCCACTCTGAGTTTTGATCTTTATTTCTTTCACAAGTAGTTGAATATAGATCCAATCCATATATTAATGACTTGAATACAAGTTTGAATTAAAAAGAGGAGAGTATAAAAATGGCAGAGTCTCCCCAGCGTTCTCCCAAAAAAGGTCCTTTTCATTGTGCTACTGCCCTCCTATTTATAGACGAGATGGGTTGGACTTCCCTCATGGGCTTAGGAACAAGGTGCCTCTGCCCATAGTAGGTGAATCTGCGTACCAGGCCAGGCAGGCCGAATGCTCTTGCTTTGTTGTAGGCCTGACAACTTGCTACCA
Source organism: Allium fistulosum (assembly GCA_030737815.1). Taxonomy (NCBI): domain Eukaryota; kingdom Viridiplantae; phylum Streptophyta; class Magnoliopsida; order Asparagales; family Amaryllidaceae; genus Allium; species Allium fistulosum. The sequence continues at coordinate 862,829,680 of CM060904.1, forward strand.
CCTCCAGTCTCTCCTTGATCAGAATCTTGTCTAGTGCTAATGATAATTTCTTCAACTGTCGTTTTGTAACCGGGCCAAGATGCCGGTTAACAAAATCAAATGACACAAAATGCACTGAATTGACCTATGTAGGTCGGCCATGAACTAGCCATGGTCGACCTTCAGCGGTCAACCTAGGCTTGGGGCAGTCGGCCTGTAATAGGTTAGAGGCGATAGTAAACTTAGACTGTATGGCCCAGATCTGATTCGGTTCCATCCAACGATTAGCGCTCATTTGAACCTCTATAAATTAAGGCTTAGGGTTCCACTTCCAACTCTTTATTTTTCTAATGAGCATGGAAGCTCTGCCACTTTCTTTTCTCCTCCAAAATTTCTAAATACACAGATATATATCTAGATTGCACAAATATACGTGGAGAAAATTAGAAAAGGACAAAGGTTAGGAAATAGGTTCAAATCAAGTTGCTACGTCGAAGGTAAACTCTAGATCTGAGTTATAATTAATAAATCTAAATCTCTTTTCCCTATTCGAATTTCTAATGAGATCTATACAAATTATTTGTGGATCCGCATAGGAAGTCAGAAAGTGGAGAATGCAGATAACTAGGTTAGATCTGGATTAGATCTAGAGGTTTGGAAGCGCTGATTAAAGGTGAGAAGGAACATTATATATTTTTATATAATACTAGATTATATCATTGTGGAACTATTCCAACATGCCTAATAAGTTAAATTAAATTGCAAGTTAATTCCCGTTATATGAAATGTTGAACTTAATCTTGTCTTTGAAACTTTATTTTTAAATTGAATACTTTCCTGTTATGAACAAGTTTGTAAATTTCGTATGTAATTGATTAAGGTTGCATAATGATTAGAATTGTTAGTTTCTAAGTCAGATATTAATTCAAATAAGCATAATGGTTAGAATTTTATTTTACGCAACGGACCTGAATAAAATTAGAGAATGAAGTTATTTGATTTGGGATTTTAAAGATATTTTAGTTTATTGGAATTTATATTGTTGTAAGCAGATTTCCATACATTATCAAGTCTAAATTTAATAGAACCGTGATGTTTGAAAAGACAAAGAATAAATACATGCTTATAAAAGAAAGAGATGTTTAAAATAGGGAAGGTTACCATATTTTTTACTTTCTATTTCAATAAATAAAAAGAATTCCTTGTAATTACAAACACCGCACAAACCTCATCTTATGGATAAGATATGCAAATTTATTGTGTAACAATTAATTTATAAAGTTTAATTCCAATCTAAATGTAGTAGATCCCAAGAGTGTAATATTAAGATAACAATGAAATAAGAAGGTTAATAAAATGGGAAGTAATGAAATAAAAAGTGCGGAGTTATGGGCAAGAACAAAAAGGAATAGCAAATAAAGTGGAATATAAATCAAAATTGAAACTACTGAATGTAGTAGCAATGATCGATAACTAGAAACAGGAAGCGGTAAATGAATTGGATAAAGAAAAAGTTAAATGCATAGTAAAATGAAGTCCTGGGGTCACACATAAAAGACGTAGAGAAAATAAAGAAAGTGTAAGAAGAATGAATACACATGAACATGAAATATGTATATATGCAGCCTCTGATATGTGTTTATAACGGGTGTGGATAATTATAATTTAATATATAAATTATTGAAAGGAAATGACATTAATAGTCATTAGAATAAGTTGAAGTGCGAAAGCATATTCAATGTAGAACCCTTGGAATGTATATGCTTGCGTATAGGTGAAGGGATACCCTCAATTTATGTTAGTGCTTGGAACGAAACCTCTGTAATTATAGGCACCGGGTGGACCTTTTGCGGATGGCGAGACTATACAAGCACTTTAGAGTAGTCTACTTCAAATTTGTTTCGAGGGGGTATTGCCTTGATTACACTAGGAATTCTAAATGGACGATGGATGGGATCAGACTTATGCAACAAGGCCTGCAGGGCTGACATGCATGGGTACCAAAACAAGGGGTAGGATTTGCATATTTAAAGAACTCGTCATCGGTCCCTTACGGTCAACGGGAATGACAGGGTTACACCTAACTGATCTCTTCTACCTACCAGGATTGATTCGGTTGGGTTATGCACCGCCACAGTTAGTTATTAGTTTGTTTGATAGGGCAAGGCTAGTTAATCCATATAGAGATTCCTTCAAAACACGGACTCGGTGGAGGTGAGTGGGGCCGGAAATCCATGATATATGAAGTAGACAAAGGTGAAAATCCCAAAAGAATATAGGACCTAATGGAGTAAAGGTCGCCGGTGCGTACTATAGGATTTCCTTAGGTGATACAAAGATTATAATGCAGCGAGGCGATGGATCCTTACGAGCTGCTGAGCGATAGATACTAGTAGGGATAGTATCTAAGTCCATTAGTGGATGATGGGATACACACACACACATGGGAGGTAGATGGGAACGATTCATATGCAGTGATGGATTCGTAGTGACTAATGATAAATCTAACATAACAAGAAATGGTGAACAATCGGCATAAGCTAGTGTTGTGTACAAGATGTATTATTTACTAGTCACAAGAACTTTGTTCTGACCCCCTCCTCTTTACAACCCAATGTCAAAGTGAACGCTTAATAAGAAAGTGTACTGCACACATAGGTTGGGGCAAGGTGGACTGCGCCCAGGCAAGGTGTGAATGAAACCTAATTGAAGACAATTAGGAAGGACTCGGGGGAGCCCAGGGCTAGTAAAGGAAAGAATTCTTGCGCTAGAGGTAGGTTGGAAGGGCTATTGACGCAGGATGGGAACGCTTAGTAGAATGCACACCTAAAGAAGGTGAGAAGAGGCATTCAAATTCCAAGAGACTGCATGGGGAAAATTCTATGCAGTTACAAATTAAATAATTATTTAGGGACTACGGGTGGTTGTTTCATTGTAGCCTAGAATTTAAACAAATAAATACACAGGAACTACATGTGGTTATTTCTTTGTGGTCTAGAGTTTAACAAATAAATAATTTAAAACTGCGGGTGATAGGATCATTGTATTCCAAAGTTTAACTAGAGAAATACTACGAGGGCCTATTCCGTGTAGTATCAAATTAAATAAATGAGATAGAAGGATGTTGTAGGGGCCATGCTCCATGTAGCATATCATTTAAAGAATAGTTTAAAACTAAACTACGGGGTAACCGCATAGGGACGCAGAAGTATAAGGGATTTGCATATGGACATACCTCAATAGGCATTAGTACTAAGAAATTCCGTAGAAGTAAATTATGATTGTTTTTATTGTGATATAGTGAATAGTGAAGGAAGAACCCATTCCACGATCTGCAGCATGGTTTCACTATATATATGTTATGTTTTCACGTAAGGTATTATATATACCATACTTTATGAATTATCCATGTTTTATTATTATTTTCGCATAAACTCATGGATACTCATTTGAGTAGGTTAAGTTTGCGGGCTATGGTAGATTTATTTTAGATGACACGGTACTTAGACCGAAGATGGAGCAAGAGGCTTTGTTAGCTAATAAAGAATGTTATTCCTGCAGTTTTATGACTTCAGACAGAGTGGTACTATGTTATTTTCTATTGTTATTTGACCCCTATGTGGGCACGACTATTGGGTGAATATGAAAAACTATGTATATAATAAATTTATGAGATAAGCCATATGTAATAAATATGTTTAGCTGCTCTGTTTACTTAAATTGTTTATGAATATACACAACTCACTTATGTCATTTGAAAATAATTCTAGTGATGACTGCAGCATCACTGACATTCATTTTTTAGTTTCGAAGAGGGGGAAGTTACATAACTCTTCGTAGTTAGTTGGGTCAAAGGTGTAGAAACTTTGCAAAGTTCTTAATGAACTTTTAATGGGACCCTTCCAACTCAAGAAAACTACAAACTTCAGTTGCACTACTTGGTACCTTCCATCTTGCACTATGGTAACCTTACTCGGATTAACGGAAATTCCATGCTCGGATACAACATTGCTTAGGAATAAAACTTCTCTTCTCCAAAAGCCATGCTTAGAAAAAATTTCTTTCAAGCAATTTTGCTTTAACACAATTAGAACTTCTCTCAAATGCAATTTATGCTATTCATCACTTTTAGAAAAAATTAAAATATCATCTACGAATACCACCATGAATTTATCGATTTGGTCCCCAAAAACACGGGCAATAAGGTAAATACCGTATGTCAATGCATTCGCAAGACCAAATGATATTACTAACCACTCATAAGATGCATCTAAAGTTCTAAAGGCAGTTTTCAAAATATTATTCCTAGACACCCTTAGTTGATGAAAACACATAAAAAGATCAAGTTAAGAGAAAATCTTTTCTCCTTGGAGTTAGTTGAATAAACCATCAATATGAGGAGGAAGATATTTATTATTTCTTGTCAACTTATTCAACTCTTTATTGTCGACACATAATCACAAGGATTCATTATAATCACAAGGATCCATTCGCTTTGATAAATGAACATGACGTCTGCTCCCTACTTAGAAGTACTTCTCAAAATAAGACTCTTCTTTGAAAGCTCAAAAATTTGAGCTTGTAGCTCTCTTCTTTCTCTCGAAGCCATGCATCTAATAGGTAAGACAACTAGCTTAGCATCTCGCTCTAAATCAATATAGAATTCAATCTCCTAATGAGGAAATAAACCCTAAGCCTATTTAAATACATCTGCAAAATTCTTAAAAATTGGAACTTAGCCAATTCATCATGTGAGAGATCCAAGGAGTATAAATTACTCAACATCATAAAACTCTTGGGCTCATAATAAATCATAATCCCACTACCACCAATCTCCAACACGGCAATCACAATAAAACGACCTCATGCTTTGTCATCCAATCCCATCCTAAATAAGTCCATAATCCAAAAACCCAAGTACGAAACCATCACAAGAAACCCAAACCCTCCCTAAGATAATTTAACGTAACTACATATTCGACGTGACAAGAGAGTCATCGATAATCATGGGATACTAGGCGTAAACTATCAACAGGATGACTAGCAATAAAAGAATATGAAGTTCCCTATCAAAAAACATGAATAGGAAAGTTATAAATAGAAAGCACATCATCCATAAAGATGTTCTTCCCTTTGCCAAGCTTTGGCAGGGTGCTTGAACTAAGAGTAGTTGGATTGCATAGGCTTTGGCAACTTGCCTTCCCTTTAGAAGAGATGGGAAATCTTTCTTGAATTGTCCCGCTTAATCATAATTGAAATATTTCTTTGCTTGGAGGTTGACTCGACAATCCTTAGCAATATTCCCTTTCAAACAAACGACACCTATTGAAAGTCACTGTCCACTTGTTAGCCTGGCCTTGATCACCTTTAGCCCATTTGCCTTTATACTTGCCTTGGGATTTAGGCCTTGCTTCAAACTTGTTAACTTCCACTTCGAACCCTTACTAGCTACAAAATTTGACAATGCCATTTTTTCGAAAACACCGCAAGCAGCGCCTATTAGAACCTGACTATGAGGAAGATCCATACCAAGTCTCGACGAGTCTCGACTTTGATTTTTGTTAATAGTAGATAAACGAATAAGGAAAGGGTTCGAGCTAAAGTCAAGAATGGGTGGTTGGGTGATGGAAGGATATGGATCACTTCAACAGTAGTCGGTACAAGTTAGGCTCCCACTAGAGGTGGAGTGCCTAGTGCTCTAACTTGTAAGTACCTCTGAAACTATGTTTGAAGATATAGATCCAAAACCTCAGCATTGCCTTTAGCAGTTAATGCTCAATTGGCATGACTCATAGTGACTTTTCATAGATGGGAATTATTAGAAACTTTTCTAAAAGATGGTTAAGAGTGCTAGAAACAACAGTGTGAGTGTCTAAATGCTTATGCATAATTATATCAAAAATACAAATACACTTGCTTAACTCATCCTAAATTATGATGATCAAAAAACTAAGCTCTGATACCAAATGCAACAACCCGCCCTTCATAACACCAGTAATCCATGCATGTAAACAGCCAGATTCCATATGTATCATCGATGACGTTCCATTTATGGTAGAATATAAAAATATAACAACAACATAGACCATATCTATCACAACTATCATCATACTAAATTTCACAACAAATCAATCCTATTGAATCTCATCAAAATATCCCTTGTCCATATTCTCATCAAAATCTATCTCTCTCTAATCTCAACCCATCTTCTTTCATTCTCCCATTGAGTCGATCCTTTGCTCAAGTAGCCTTATCACTTTCCATATAATCTGTCGTACCTACCGTTCACTATAATCCAACCTCCACATGTTGCACTTTTTGCCATCATCATTCAACAGGGAAAACCACCTATTTTAGATGTGGTGAATGTGTCCATAAAGCTAAAGATTGTAGATATCCCATAAGGTGCTGCAACTGCAGTTAAAGCAGGCACAAAAGAATAGCTTGCAGAAAGCGCCTACCAAATGAGTGAAACAACAACAAAAATGAGAAGTGAACATGGTTTTCAGTTTGCCTTCAAATATATGAGGTTAAAAAAAGTGTTCCTGGATGGGTTATAGCTAAATAGAGATGATAGGATCAGGATATTAGAAGAAAGTTTTCAGCACTTTAGTGAAATATACTAGTTGGAAAACGAGGTGGAGATTTGCAGTACAAGAGATTACAAACATGTGATGACCCGGGATTTTGGCAATATTATTTTAATAAGCATTTAATGGAATTAAATAAATACACACTTATCATTTTAGAAATGAATAAAACTTTTGGACATTTGCCATTTATTTATATATGTGTGTGTGTGTGTGTGTGTGTGTGTGTAAGGAAATTATGATTTGAAAATTTAAAATAAAATCAATCTTATCAATATATATATATATATATATATCTACATACATATCAAATGGGATAAGGCTGTAAACAGGTAAGGAAACATTGCATTAAATGATATCATCTCAAGCACAAAAACAAGGTCATTTCGAACTGTTAAATCATTTAATTTTTTCTAGAAAACAAAATCTTATCTGACCAAAGTAGAAAAAATCTCTGACCAAGGAAATATGTTTGTACCAGTAAAGCCTACCCTTGTACAAAACTGTTTTCTATATATGCATATCCCATTGTCCTAGTTCGTTCACAACATAGCAAACCAGAAAAAAAAATAAGCATTTTATCTTACAACTGAAGATAAATTAACAACTCAACTAAGCAAACAGGAAGATTAAAGGAAGATCAAACTGCAGCTTTTCAAAACAAAATTGCTTTCTGTTCTCTGCTGCTACAAGGTGAGTAAGCAACTATTTAAAATTTAAGTATAATTTGTGTGTATGCTTTATATTGTGTTTTGCTTGAATACTCTCTTTCAGTTTAACTCTGTATATATATATATATATATATATATATACAAATTTGGCTGTGCTGAGCATTTCTTTTGCTTTCTCTGTTTGATTATAGGGTGGAAACCCACCAAGAAAATTCAATATCACTTCCTTTAATCATTATTAGGCTTACAGTTTAAACAAAACAAGTTGTTTAAACAAATCAAGATCTAAAAATTTGTTTAAACATGTTGGTGAAGAATCACAGCTAGAAAACTTGTTTTACAAAGCAAACTTAAGTTTTATGATGAATTCGAATGCCACAAATGATTGATTCAATTATATAACGTGAATTATCATTCGAAAATAGCATTTTTAAAGCAAAAACTGTGATTTTTTAATTTAGTATACATAGAACAGTTTTCAGTTGATAAAAAATAGGTTTCGACCAATTTCAGATGGTCGGAGGTTCTTCTGTAGTCAGGGCATCGTGTGGAGGTGGAAGGGAGTACGGCGAGTTTGGGAAAAATAGTCGAAGCCGCTCCATTTCATTGTGGTGTCGGCAATTGGAGGATGTAGGGTTTGCTTGCATTTTTGAACGGGGTTGGAAATTTGATCGCGGTGGTTTTGTTCGTGCACCGAGTTGCACGTGGCTGGGGGAGATGATAGTGTGGTCGTAGACGAAGGTGTGGGCGGAGGCGCAGCGGTTCTGGTGGTCGGGATGGCTGTGTTGAGGAGGTTCTTGGTGAGTTGTGTATTCCAGTTTTCGACTGGAAAGGTAGATTTCCATTCGATCTTTGTGAGGTCGATTCGAAGGCGGAAATCGAGTATGGAATCGACCGTCGATGTGTGGAGCACATCGCCGGAGGTGGCGATGTTGGCGATGGTCTATGCACGTGCACGACATCGCTATTGTGTCAGAGATTTTGGGTGAGGGCGACTCGAGTTGGTACTTGAGAAAAATGAAGGTTGGCTTTGGGATAGAACGCGGGATTTTGGAGTAGATTTCCAGTTTTATAAAGTTTTGAACTTTAACTTTTTAAAGGGAAATATATATGCGAGAAGGAGGGAAGGAAAACTCGGGAAAGTGGAGTGAAACTCGGGTAGTAACTCGTGTAAACTTAAGATTCTCTCGGGTTTGATAAAAAAATAGTTAAGCCTAATAACCTTTAAGTTAATGATGTTAAACAAATTTTAGTGTTAATGAAGTAATAATGTTGGACAAATTTTAAGCTGAGAATATATTATAAAGTTTTTAAATTAAGCGAATGTTTAAGAATTGTTTAAAGCTTAATTAATATTTTAATTAAGGAATAAATTTAAGATAAGTATTGAAATTGTATTTAACCTTTAAGCTTTTAAGTTAATAACTAAGTTACTTAAAGTTATTAAAGAAGATTTTAAAATGTAAGTTAAATGATTTTTATAATTTATTTATATTATGATTTAATTAAGAATGTAAATTAATTTATAATTGTAATCAACTAAGTAATTTAAGATTTATCAATTTGTAATTAAAGATTGGTAATTTTAATTAAGTGTTACTAAATTCATAATTAAGTAATTAGTGGTTAATAAATGGATAATTAAGATTTATAAATCAATAATTAAGGTTATTAATTGATAATTAAAAAGATTAATTTAAATTGATTTTTTTAAAGATAATTAAAAAGCGATTAATTTAATTTTTTGAAATTTATTTATTAAATGATGATGTATTAAACAGGATTGGTTAATGCATTCTAAGAATAATTAATGCAACCTAAGAATAATTAATCAAGGAGGATGAATTCAAGTAGAAATTGAAATGATTTGAAAATGAATGTGGATAGAAAGTGAGGAATTGATGTGTGAAATAAGTGATGTCTATAACAAATTGTGAATTGTAAATTGATTCGAGTTACCCCGGGGTTTTAAGTAAAATTTATGCATTAGTATTTCTTGATTAGTTGGGCTTACTCACGCTGGTTTCCAGCCTGACCCGGGTGTTACTTTGATGTAATGCGCGGGTCAGACCGAGTATTACAGATTTTAAGGTAAGGACGTTCTGGAGCTCAGGAGACGAGCTAGATGGTAGGAACTTATGGAGTGTTTCCGCTGTGATATTATTTTTGTTTATTTGAGACATGCGATTTGTATATGTCTAGTGTTTGTGTATGAGTGTAACTCTGATGTAAAAATATAATTGACAGATACAGGTATTCTTTTGTAAACTATTATTATTTGATATTATATTTTGATCCGCTGCGTTTTGTGAGAATCAGTGTTGTGTTTCTGTTTCTTCTTCTTCTATCTCTTTCTTCTTTTCCTAACTATCTAGAATTTTCGCGATCGAAAATTTTGGGTCGTTTCACTTGGTATCAGAGCAAAGGTTAAGCGAGAACCTTGGCTCTGGTGGGTTTACTCATCAGGGATATGGTTAGTATTACCCTAGGATGAGTTGAGTATATATATATATATGAGAGCGCACTTGTTATTTTCTTATATAAAGATTTTAAATGGTTTTAAAAAATAAATGATTTTTATATAAGATTATATTTTGATATATAAAGCAATATTTCTTTCTAATAAATATTAAGGTAATTAGTTGTTAAATCATTGGAATCAAATAGAATAATGAGAAATAAGTGGTAATAGAAATACAACCAAACTGAAATTGAATGAAGATAGGTTTGATATGGATTCAAACTGAAATTAAATCTTGATTTTGGGGAAAAGTTTCAAAATAAGATAATAATGAATTGGTTTCCAAATATGATAATCTTGGTTATTATCATAAATGATTATTGTGTTTAATAATAAGATGTGTATTAATGAGTAAGCAAAATGAAGTATGACTTATAAATTGGAACTGAAGATGATCTAGATTGTGAAGTTTTAAATCTAAGCCAGAAAATTTGGAAATTGTTTCAAATGTTAATAGAAATAATAAAGAGTATTATTCAGAATATTTTGAATTTGATCTTATTTTAAAATAAAAAAAATTTCAAAGTGCTAAAAGAAATAATAATCATTTGAAATTTGTTTTCAAATTGTTAAAAGAAATGATAAATAATATTATTCAGAATAATTTTTGAAGGTGATCTTATCTTAAAATAGGAAGCTGTTTGAAAACTTTATCTGAAATTAAAACCAAAGGTGGTTTAAAACCAAAGGTGGTTTAAAACCAAAGGTGGGGACATCCTGTTGAAAAGTGCATGTTTGGGCTTTGCCCATTGGAAGGAAGTCCATAGGAAGGATTCTGGTAGAAAATGCTAGGATTAAACCTAGGTGATGATGTAGACATCTAGATTTATGACTTTGTAAGGCTTTTATTGTGTTAATGGATGTGATGTCTGAACTACCAGTGGGTAATCTATCAATGTATGGAATATTTTGTGTCCGTACAATCTAATATAAAATCACTTTATTTTATTTGGAAATGGAATTTGAAATCAGTTCAAATTGAAATTTTTGAGGTTTGGTTGCAAAAATTGAAATTGGGTGATAAATTGAATTTTAAGGATGAAATTGTTTTGAACTCTCATTTGAACTTAGAAATAAGTTTATGAAGAAGCAAAGGTAATTTAAAATAAAAGTTATTTTGGTTTAAGAAGTTAAGCCAACATTTGAAAATTTAACTCGAATTTATATAATTCGAGACGGTTTAAAATTGAGATTTAGATTGCATTAGTTCAAATTGAATTTAGTTTGAATTAATTAGAAGTAAAGATGGATAAGTATAAAATTAAAATGGAAAATTTGAATTGGATTAATTTGAAATGAAATTGAAGTTGAATAAGTTCAAATTCAAATGAGAATTGGGATTAATTCAAACAGATATTGAAACGATTTGAAAATTGAAGTGGATTCAATTTGAAATTAGTCTAAATTAATTTGAATAATTTGAAATTGTAATTGAAGTGAATATGTTTAAAATCAAATGGAATTTGATTCATTTGGAAAGAAATTAAGGTTAATTCAACTTGAATTGGGGATAAATCAAGTTCAAGGGAAATTGAAGTTATTCAAATTAGAATTGAGTCAAATTTAAATGGAAGTGGAAACTTAAAGTAAATTGATGGGTAATTAAACAGTTTGGCTCTGAACTATTTTTAAATAAATCATTTTGATATAAACTATTTTAAATCTATTTTCCTAACTATTTACTACACAACTTTTCTTTTTAAACCTAAAACTATCTTAAGCTTGTTTTACAATTACTTTTGGAACTATTTAACAATTTTACAACTGATTTATAAACTAACTACTGTTTTTCAATTGTTTTATAAATAATTACTATTTTTCAACTATTTACAATTACATAACTATTTTACAGCTATTTTACAAACTAATAATTATTTTTCAACTACTTATCTATTTTTAAATATATTTTTCAAGCTATTTTCTAAATATAAACTGGTCGGAGTTCAAACTATTATTGATTAAATACCCAACTGAGATAAGAATTGAAGTGATAATCCAAATGGGGATTAAGGCAAATGTGAATAAGTGAATAAAATCAAAGTGAGGATGAATAGAAAGGGAATTGATTTAATTGATAATCAATGAAGATAAATATGTAGGATGTACATATGTTATTCTATTCGCATAGTGATTTGATCCAGATTCGAGCATAGAATTTCGAGATAGTATTATCAATCCGAGTTGGGATTTTTCGCTCGATTTTCGACGGCGAACCTGGATATGGATTTTTGATTGGTTTTGGATATTCTCTATCATAGTTGTATCTATGCAAGGAGAATGACGGTTTCTGATCAAGAAACCAGATCTGAGTCCGCACTAGGAAATCGGGTGGACAATATTAGTTCGAAAGTGAAATTGTGTGATCGAGTGAGCGATCAGATTGATATAGCGTACGGATGATTTATGTGCATCGTACGGGTTTGAATAAAATTGATATTGAAAATTTGTGGATATGAACTGTAAATGATTTTTGAAATTGAAAGTATATTTTGTGAAATATATGATGAAGTAAAGTGGAAATTGGATATTTCTATGGTAAAAATTTTCTTTATGGAAGTAAGTAATTTGGTAAGTGACTTTATAGAGTAATCAAATTTGAATATTTGATTTGGAATAAACAAAGTTACGTATCTTTGTTATATATATGATAAAACTCCCCTTTTTGAATCTTTTCCAGAAGAAAAGGGTTTTTGAAAGTATTTAAAGTATAGAAAGGGAATTTATACAAGTTTGAAGTGATCCAAAGATTTTTAAAGTTATGTATATATATATGTGTGTGTGTGTGTGTGTGTGTGTGTGTGAGTGTGTGTGTGTGTAAAGGATCTTATGAGAATGATTTTGAGAAAAGGTTTTTGGAACCTATGGATTTGGAAAGGCTTTTGATTTTTGAGGAAAATCAAATTTGGAATTTGGAAAGCCTAGTTTGTGAATTATCGATTTTGAGAAAGGAGATTTATATGAAATTCATACTAGGTGTATGATTTGGAAAATACTATATGTGTATAGTATAAAGGGATTTGAAGTGGCTCTGGGGAAAAAGGCGCTCCCTTGAATGAACTTCTAAGGAGTGCCACGGGGTGGTACTGCCTTGAGCCTCTAAGGAGAGGTTCTAAAGTTGATCCTGTGAGGAGTCCGGACAAAACTAGTTCCTGAGGATCATGTATAGTGTGTAGTGGAAGTCGATGGCGCTGATGCCTACAGAGGCATTTGGGTTATGCTATGACGAAAGTTTAACTCAATGTCACTGCGATCTACTGCAGACCATAACGAAAGTCGTGTGTGCTGCTGAGAGCCAACAGTCTACGTTTGATTTTATATCGGTAGACCGCGACCTATGGTAACATAGCTAAAGTCGTGTATGCTGCTGAGAGCCAACAATCTGCGTTTGATTTTACATCGGTAGACTGCGACCTATGTGGGAGTGGAGAAGTTTCATTTTTGACAGCGAAAATCGAGGGCGTTGATGCCTACAGTTACATGGACTTTTGCTGTGATGGCAACGTAACCCTGGAATGTAACTGCGATCTGTTGTGGGTTCCATGGCGTAATCGAGGGGCGTGGAGTGCCTACAGTTACATGGACTTTTGCTGTGATGGCAACGTAACCCAAGATGTAACTGCGACCATGGATGGGGGTGATGATTTCCAGAGCATTCTCACCAAAGATATTTTCTCTATTTTCGAAACTGTTCTCTATATTTTCAATAAAATTATTTTCCAAAGTATTTTCACTGGGTGTTGGAAACGAGTTTACCAAGTACTTATAGATTTTCAGTCCTACGCCTGATCAACGTATGACCGAATTTCTGTGAGAACAAGGATGGACTTGTCGAAACATCGAGTTATAAAAGTATTTTTATAAAAACTATTTTAGTAATATTATATAGATTTTTAAAGTATTTTAAAAATGATCAAAGTAAATTTATCTGATTTTAAGCATTTTATTAATTCTGGTTTCGTTCCTTTTCGAGGACGAAAAGATTCAAAGGGGGAAGGAATGTGACGACCCGAGATTTTGGCAATATTATTTTAATAAGCATTTAATCGAATTAAATAGAATACAAACTTATCATTTTAAAAATGAATAAAACTTTTGGACATTTTCCATTTATATATATATATATATATAATATGTGTGTGTGTATGGTGAAGGAAATTATGATTTGAAAATTTAAAATAAAATCAATCTTATCAATATATATATATATATATATATATATATATCTACATACATATCAAATGGGATAAGGCAATAAACAGGTAAGGAAACATTGCATTAAATGATATCATCTCAAGCACAAAAACAAGGTCATTTTGAACTGTTAAAATAATTTCATTTTTTCCAAAAAAAAAAATCTTATCTGACCAAAGTAGAAAAAAATCTCTGACCAAGGAAATATGTTTGTACCAGTAAAGCCTACCCCTGTACAAAACAGTTTTCTATATATGCATATCCCCTTGTCCTAGTTCGTTCACAACATAGCAAACCAGAAAAAAAATATAAGCATTTTATCTTACAACTGAAAACTCAACTAAGCAAACAGGAAGATTAAAGGAAGATCAAACTGCAGCTTTTCAAAACAAAATTGCTTTCTGTTCTCTGCTGCTACAAGGTGAGTAAGCAACTATTTAAAATTTAAGTATAATTTGTGTGTATGATTTATATTGTGTTTTGCTTGAATACTCTCTTTCAGTTTATCTCTGTATATATATATATATATATATACACACACAAATTTGTCTGTGATGAGCATTTCTTTTGCTTTCTCTGTTTGATTACAGGGTGGAAACCCACCAAGAAAATTTAATATCACTTCCTTTAATCATTATTAGGCTTACAGTTTAAACAAAACAAGCTGTTTAAACAAAATCAAGAACTAAAAATTTGTTTAAACATGTTGGTGAAGAATCACAGCTAGAAAACTTGTTTTACAGAGCAAACTTAAGTTTTATGATGAATTCGAATGCCACAAATGATTAATTCAATTATATAACGTGAATTATCATTTGAAAATCAGATTTTTAAAGCAAAAACTGTGATTTTTCATTTAGTATACATAGAACAGTTTTCAGTTGATAAAAAAATGGGTTTCGACCAATTTCAGATGGTCGAAGGTTCTTCTGTAGTCGGGGCTTCGTGTGAAGGTGGAAGGGAGTACAGCGAGTCTAGGAAAAATAGTCGAAGCCGCTCCAGTTCATCGTGGTGTCGGCAATTGAAGGATGTAGGGTTTTCTCGCATTTTTCAACGGGGTCGGAAATTTGATCGCCGTGGTTTCGTTCATGCACCGAGTTGCACGTGGCTGGGGGAGATGATAGTGTGGTCGTAGACGAAGGTGTGGGCGGAGGCGCAGCGGTTCTGGTGGTCGGGATGGCTGTGTTGAGGAGGTTCTTGGTGAGTTGTGTATTCCAGTTTTCGACTGGAAAGGTAGATTTCCATTCGAGCTTTGTGAGGTCGATTTGAAGGCGGAAATCGAGTATGGAATCGACCGTCGATGTGTGGAGCACATCGCCGGAGGTGGCGATGTTGGCGATGGTCTATGCACGTGCACGACATCGCTATTGTGTCAGAGATTTTGGGTGAGGGCAACTCGAGTTGGTACTTGAGAAAAATGAAGGTTGGCTTTGGGATAGAACGCGGGATTTTGGAGTAGATTTCCAGTTTTATAAAGTTTTGAACTTTAACTTTTTAAAGGGAAATATATACGCGAGAAGGAGGGAAGGAAAACTCGGGAAAGTGGAGTGAAACTCGGGTAGTAACTCGTGTAAACTTAAGATTCTCTCGGGTTTGATAAAAAAATAGTTAAGCCTAATAACCTTTAAGTTAATGATGTTAAACAAATTTTAGTGTTAATGAAGTAATAATGTTGGACAAATTTTAAGCTGAGAATATATTATAAAGTTTTTAAATTAAGCGAATGTTTAAGAATTGTTTAAAGCTTAATTAATATTTTAATTAAGGAATAAATTTAAGATAAGTATTGAAATTGTATTTAACCTTTAAGCTTTTAAGTTAATAACTAAGTTACTTAAAGTTATTAAAGAAGATTTTAAAATGTAAGTTAAATGATTTTTATAATTTATTTATATTATGATTTAATTAAGAATGTAAATTAATTTATAATTGTAATCAACTAAGTAATTTAAGATTTATCAATTTGTAATTAAAGATTGGTAATTTTAATTAAGTGTTACTAAATTCGTAATTAAGTAATTAGTGGTTAATAAATGGATAATTAAGATTTACAAATCAATAATTAAGCTTATTAATTGATAATTTAAAAGATTAATTTAAATTGATTTTTTTAAAGCATAATTAAAAAGTGATTAATTTAGTGCTTTGAAATTTATTTATTAAATGATGATGAATTAAGCAGGATTAGTTAATGCAATCTAAGAATAATTAATGCAACCTAAGAATAATTAATCAAGGAGGATGAATTCAAGTAGAAATTGAAATGATTTGAAAATGAATGTGGATAGAAAGTGAGGAATTGATGTGTAAAATAAGTGATGTCTATAACAAATTGTGAATTGTAAATTGATTCGAGTTACCCCGGGGTTTTAAGTAAGATTTATGCATTAGTATTTCTTAATTAGTTGGGCTTACTCACGTTGGTTTCCAGCCTGACCCGGGTGTTACTTTGATGTAATGCTCGGGTCAGACCGAGTATTACAGATTTTCAGGTAAGGACGTTCTGGAGCTCAGGAGACGAGCTGGATGGTAGGAACGTATGGAGTGTTTCCGTTGTGATATTATTTCTGTTTACCTGAGTCATTAGATTTGTATATGTCCAGTGTTTGTGTATGAGTGTAACTCTGATGTAAAAATATAATTGACAGATACAGGTATTCTTTTGTAAACTGTTATTATTTGATATTATATTTTGATCCGCTGCGTTTTGTAAGAATCAGTGTTGTGTTTCTGTTTCTTCTTCTTCTATCTCTTTCTTCTTTTCCTAACTATCTGAAATTTTCGCGATTGGATATTTCGGTTCATTTCAAAACATGTCGCATGGGAATAGCCTATCTTTGAAAGGTGAAATAGTGGAAAGAATGAAGAATTTTGATGTTGATTATCTACTTAAGGAAATGCCACTAAAATGTGCTTAAAGGGAAACATCTGCTCCATATCCTCAATATTAAGATCTCTGCAGCAGAAGGAAAATAACCACTGATCTTCCAAGGCAGAAAAGAGTAAGTTCAAAAGGTAAAAGCTCGATGATAAGACCTAAATTCAACTACTTAATTTATTGAGAAGAATTTTACAGAGGAGGAGAGGGAAAGTGAAGAAAGAGGGAAGAAAGTAAGATAAAGAAGAGAATACTATTTTCCAACGTAAAATTCTATTTCCATTCATTTACTTTTATATGCATCACATGCAACAAGCTAGGACGGTTGTACCACTAATATATCAAAGCATATTTTAGCCAAACAATTCATAATTTCTAAAATCCTATGACAGACTTCCTTGTCTCTAATGCAATATTATTTATCACATACTACAGATTTTAGGACTACTCTAATCATTATATTTAAATGATACATTAATGCTAGATCTAGGCCTCTCATGCACAGTTGAAGGAGAAATGTGTTAGCACTATCATTGCCAACCCCACGAAATCGATCTTGTACTCAAGGTCAGAACTGCTTCTATGTTGAATGCTCCTCCAAGATCAAAATTATAATTTCTCTTTTGCATTATCGCTTGTTTATATTACAAACGGTCACTAAATTGCTCTCAAATTTGAAGTTGTGACCTACCATAAGTATGGTTTTTGTAGATCCTTATTTTGGGTATAAAGATGTTATTCATCTTGTAAGCATCAATATTTATGTAAGCCTATGAATTAGATGATGTGGCAGTGCAATGAGAATTGAGGAGCTTGAAGTTAGGTCTGGAGATAGCCAACTGTAGTCCGTCCGAGCTCCAATGGGACAAATTGACGATTTTTATGGTTTGGTTATAGAAGGGTAAGTGGGGATGAGTGACTGAAAGGAAGAGGGAGTTATTTCTAGAGAGAATCTCGTTGTCGACGTTAGCAAGGGTTGTGATAATGGAAGTGTCGATGTTGTCAAAGGGTGCGATTTTAGAGGAAACGAAGGTGGCAACAAGATAGTAGTTGGGTGAAAGAATATTAAGTTTGGTGTTGAAGCTTGGTTTGGGAGGTGTATAAGGTTGGTTAAGGGGGTGGGAAGTTGAGGAAAAGGGTGAGAAATGGGATTTGGGGGCCAGATTTACTAATGAAAAAAGGTGGAGGGTGGGTTAGGGAGATGTTAAGTAATATGGAGGAAGGATAGGTGTTTTCGAAAGCAAATTAAAGGGATGAAGATGGAGGAGTTGTTTGGAAAGGTGAGAGGGGAGAGGTTTTTGTTGTCAGAGCTGAGAAGGAAGCATAGAGAGAAAGAATAGCGGATTGATCGGTAGTGGCATCGTTGATGGTTTAATGGTGGAGATGGAAGTGTCCATGTTGTTGAAGAGGGCGATTTTAGATGGGTTTGGAGATGGTGGTAAGGATGGTGAGGGTGTTTAGGTTGTATTGTTTATAGGTATTTGAAGAGGTGATTGATGATTAAGGTGATAACAAAGAGATGGAAGAAATTTTGGCCATGATGTTGGCTAAAATTTCGACGATGTGTCATAAGGTTGGGCTCTGAGAATGAAGAGTAGTTTGGATTTCAGCGAGTCAAGCTTGTTGGATTTGGAGCATGGCTTCTCGAATGGCTAAGGTGGTTTGGATAGTTTTAATGATGGTTTGCTGGTGGTTTGTGGTGTCGTTGAGGTTATAGGTGTCATCAATGAGGCACTTGTGAGTAGCGGTTGTTTCATTTCAGCATGGTGTTCAAATCGAGTGAAAGCACCAATTGATAAGCCATAGGTTCAACTACTTAATTTGTAGAGAAGAATTTTATAGAAGAGAAGAGAGAAAGTGAAGAAAGAGGAGAGAAAGTATGACAAAGAAGAGTACTATTTTCCAGCCTAAAATTCTATTTCCATTCATTTACTTTTATTGGCATCACATGCAACAAGCTTAGACAACTGTATCATTAATATATCAAAGCTCATTTTAGCCACACAGTTTGTAATATATAGAATCCTATGATGCTAACAAACTTCATTGTCTCTAGTGCAATATTATTTGTCACATAATAAAGGTTTTGGACTACTCTAATCCTTATATTTGGATGGTACTTTAATCCTGCATCTAGGACTCTCATGCATAGCTGAAGGAGAAATGTGTTAGCACTATCACTCAATCGAGTGCTTTATCACCAAAAGTAGGTTCTCCGCCCTAGATGATATGCCAAAAAATATTGTTGAGGCAGAGGACATAGGTATGTACGAAGAAAATAATCTGTTAGGTAGGAAAAAACTTGTTTTGGGCTTGAAAAATCTTAACAACTTGAGTGGTGGTGGAGGCTTCGATGCAATGGCTCAAGTAGAAGTCCAGGCAGTTGTCGAGATTTCTGACAATAATACTGGAGAATACCTGCATGATAAGCATGTGATAGTGGATGGTTTGGTGGAGGAGAAGACTTGTAATGAAAGGGATGAGGAAGCTTTCGGGCTAGATTTGGAGAGGAAAGTAGCTAGCACGAATGAGACTAGAGTCGCTTATAAAAACATGGGCATGTATGTTAACAACCAGATGTGTTCTGGCAATGGTAGGTTATGTGATAGAGTGGATTTAAATGTTTTGAATACATTTGGAGGTGAAGGTGAGACACGGGAAGAAAATATTATGAAATAGATGGACTGGGCCTTACGAATGCGTAGCTAATTATGAACAACTCGGGCTATATGGTTGATGAAATGTAGGGTTTATATTCGCTCAGCAAGAGTAGTTTGGAGGATGAAGACTTAACATTAAGAAAACAAGTGGTGGCTGACTTTTCTATTAATGGTGGTAAACTCGTTGGGAAATTCTAAGCCGAGCTATATTCAGAGGTAGCCAGGTAGGGTTGTTAGAATCTATGAGAGTGGATGCGGGCCAAGTGGCAGCATTGGTTTTAGGAGTGGAACCCGCCTCTAATTCTAGATCGAAACGTGCATCGAATTGAAGGTCATATCTATAACGACCCACCTTTCAGAACTTTGGGAATGACACTTAATACATCGACGGTATTCGTGTGTCGTTGCCCAAGCGTTTGAAAGACGAGTTGTCATAGGGTAAAATAAAAGAATAGAATAGAAAATCTTACAATGAAACGGTTAGTTATAATATAACAATATGATAGTACATAAGGTTACTCCTTAGCATGGAGTCATCAGAGTTATAATAGAAGTACTGCCATCAGCCTAGACAGTTATAACCACATGTCTTTACACTTGCTAATACAAAATACACATACATAAATAAACATAACAGTGGAAATAGATAGCTAGAAAGATAAGAAGCCTTCTTCTCGTCCATCATCTTCAAAAGAGCCCAAAAAAACCTGCTACTCTTAATTGGTGGAAACCGATGGCAAGGTCTAATTGAGAAAATATCCAAGTGTTGTGGAGCTGATTAAACATATTTTCGATCCTTGGTAAAGGATATTTATTCTTGATATTCCTTTTGTTCAACTCCCAGTAGTCTACAAATAACCTTAGAGAACTGTCCGCTTTTGTAATGAAGACGACCAACGATCCCCAACTCAACGTACTACATGGATCAAACCCTTCTACAAAAAGTCATAAGTCTGTCTTTCTAACTCCCTCTTCTCTTTCGAAGCTAACCTTCACAGAGGTTGTACAATAGGTCTGGTTCCTGTAATCAAATCAATATGGAACTCCACTTCACGGTGAGGACGTAAACCTTGCACTTCATCCAAAATATCTGTGAAATCCCAAATAACCGGTATAGCTCTTAGCTCCTCTTTAGCTACTTCAAGTGAATGGAGAAAAATGCTCATTAAATCGTTAGGCTTTTCATAACATATATCTACACCAACATCTCTAGCATCACTAACTCTTACAATCCTTCAATCACAATTCAAGATTGCTCTAAACTTAGATAACTAATCCATTCCCAACAACATTCCAAAACCCATGAACCCAAGAACAAACAAATCAGAAAGAAAGAGATGATTTTGATAAGAAATAGGTACTTTTGAATGCACCGTGTTAAGCTTGGTCGAATCCCCAATAGGGTTTGACACCCAAAGAGGATTACTCGCATGGATGGCCTTAAGGTTAAGTTTACCAACGAGATCAACTGAAATAAAACTATGGAAAGCAACTGTATCGAATAATACACTTATAGGAATATCATAGATGGATAATGGACCTTGCAACACCTGCTTCCCCTACTGTCCTAAAGAAGTGGATGGTATCTCTTCAACGGAAAAAGCCTGTCCCTGCGATCCCTTCTTTGGAAAAGTGCGCTCATTCTTTATGTGTCCTTACTGGACGCAGTTGAAACAGGAGGCCATTGGGCACTAGCTCACAAAGTGGCCCATCTTGTTGCACTTGAAACAAAGAAAGTTGGCCAAGTTGGGCTACTTCTTCTGTACTGGAGCCCCACCTCTGGGTTTCTTTCCTTTTTACCATTTTCTTTTCTTTTTAAATTTTTAAAAGAAAAGACAAATTTACTTTATTACTTTAAGTAAATATTTAAACTTATTTAACTCTAACCAAAGATAAGTTATTTATATAAATGTGTACACATGTACACTAGTGTACACAACATATTCCGACAACTTTTGGTTGATGAAAAGTCGGTAATTCGAAAAATGATTTTCGGTCACATTTTCGATTTTTTTCTGAACAAATTATTTTTGTAAACAAAAATTTTAAACAACTTTACCATCATTAGTTATTATTAAAAAGAGGTCAATTTGAGTTATAAAATCGATTATTTAAATATTTAAAAAAATATTATATACTTAAATTCAAAGTGATTAAATTACGGGTCGTTATAGTATCTGTAACGAACCAGATTTTCGATCCTTAAAAATTGACACTAATATGCTCATTGTGTCACATGTCAAACATTCAAGTGCCGGAAATACCGATTTGTTAGGGTGAAAGAAGAAGGTAGAAGATAGAAGAAAACTAAACAACACAGAATCTCACAACGCAGCGAATAATATATAATACAACAATGATCTTTACAAAAAGGAAACATCTTTATTCATATAATATCAGAGCACACTAGGCTTATCCTAAATTTGGACAGTTATAGAAACCTGTCCTTACATTAACAAACGTACAGACTCTATAATACAGTTGAAGAAAAATATACGTGAATACGTCTTGAACATCTAGCTCCTCTTCAACTCCAAAGTATCCAGCTAAACCTGGGAAAACATGCTCGGTCTGACCCGAGCATTACATGGAATAATGCCCAGGTCAGTCTGATAAACTAGCGTGAGTAATACTCGATAAAAAGTAATAACCAAATTGATTTCTACACTTGAAAACCTTTCAAACAAAGGGTATCTCGTAAGACCACGCCGCACATAAAAACAGATGAGTTTTTATCTTACGATAACCAAAACATTTTATGACAAAATCCAGTGATATTATCATAGTGTTTAGGTTTGAAGTAAATAGATAAAATAGCGGAAATGCTTGCATCTCACATTCCAACATACTAGGCTCTACAATCAAAAATGTAAGGCACATATTGGAGAATGGATTCCAACTAATGACTGGGCTACTAGGGTACCGCCCGCCACAGTACACTTCTAGAAAAATGTACCGAGGTCGTACCTAACGACCCCTGTCAACACAAAACCGGCCTACCCCTTGCTAGATAGTTCTGAATATATCATCACCACAGTTGCTTTGCAACCTTTAACCGAGCGCTCCTACGTACACGAATTTATTGATGATTGTGTATATATCCAGAAGGGTGATGATATACCCTAATGGGTGCGACCCACGTAGCCCTGCTGCATATCTCATGTTTTAGTCATTCCCGGTTGATGAGGCTTGAGGCTATGTTTTACCTTTCTCAATAGCAGTCCCTCTTGGAATGCTAACACCACCCTCCCGGTAGTAATGCAGTGCCAACATTCATCCATACAAGTTGTCCAGGATAAGGACAAATCGAAGGCACTACTTCTACTACATCCATTTTGGAATTACCCTCAAGATTAGTAGCAAGCAGCCCTTGTACTTCAATGGCCCTGTCTTCAATCCTATGCTTCCAGATGTATTAATTACGAAATGCTTGGGTTGGATCAAGTTGTTTTCGGATAACATATCCGATCCCGGTCTCTTCGAAACAAATTTCGATATTTTTCGGTAAACTCAACCCCGGTTCTTTAGGAAATAAACAGACAAATGATAAGAGCGGAGTTCACCTCCTAACTATTTGTGGACGGATTTCCTTATCATTCATCCTAGAAGAACGAAACGAGTATATAGGTACAGTATAGCACCTTCGACGGTAACTGTACCATATAATTCTCATGTTTCTCCTAGATATTTCCCAAGTTAAGTTTTGGGTCCAGCTTTGATAGTCAGTTATTTAACTATCAAATAAACAAACATCCAATCATGATTTAATTTCCATATGGGATCCACTAAGCCTTTATTAATTTTCTTTAATTAATAAAACCACTCTATAAAATCTGATCAAAAGATCTTTTCAAAACACTATTTCCAAACCCCTTACATTTCCTTTATACTTGGAAACCTTTATATACTTATCTCAACGGTATAAGTATATTACCAAAACATTTTACTTTTCATGCCTTGAAACAAAATCATATACTTTTCTTATCAGTATAAGTATATTTACAAACTTTTTAAAGTTTCCTTCTTCCCAAATCCAAACATTTCTTCCAAATAAAACATTTTGCTTATCCTTTATCAAAAATTCCTTTTTTAAAAGATCATCTTATATTTCAATTAACTTATAACTTTCAAATTAAAGTTATAACCCACTTTTATAAACCTTTAAGTTAATTTATAAACCTCTTCCAAATCTCTGAAATGATTTATACACCTTTTTCCTATTTTTAAAACTCTTTATATAAACCTTTCTATACTCCTTTATAAAATATCCTTTATAAATATCATTTACAAAACATCATTTGTAAAACACCTTAATAACCCTTTTGTTAGAAAAACCCCTTTCTATAAACAAGTTATCATTTATAAATACCTTTATAAGAATTATATAATTTGAAAAACCATTTATAAACCCTTAGCCTCAAATTGATTAAAGAATTAAAGCAAGTTCAAACCATACTTTATAAATTCCAAATAAGGCTTAGCAGTCCGAATGATACTAATTTAAGTTACCATTTAATTTCAATTCGATTTCCAAATCACATAACAATTATTTACATAAGCTACCATATATGTAAATACAGTTCATATCCAATCAGGGAATAACACATCAGTATTACCAGTTGGCATATACAAGTCCAAATAATGTAACAACGGGATGGTGATTTATCCTGCTAAATAGATGTCCTAACAATTCAATCAATTTATATTAAAACGGGAATTTATTCTGCTTAACACATGTCCACACAATCAAATCACTTACAGTATAACAGAATGGTGTTTTGTTCTGCTAACGGATGTTATTTAATTATCCTAATCATATGGGTCACTTAAGGGTTTGGATAAGAGATCCTTTGATATGGAATCAGTTTACTTTGAAAAAGATAATTGATTAAAACACATTTTGTTTTGTTTAAAATCACCTATGAAAAGTAAAAAGTATATTTAATTAGCTTAAACCCTAACTAAACCTTAATTAATCCAATTTAAATCAATATTAAATCATAATTAAACTCTAATTAGGCTTAATGAACTTAATTAAGTACTAATTAACTTCCTAATGCAACTTGGTGAAGGTTAAACCAAATTGTTTAAGAGTTGAACCCTAATTAATTAAAAATTAATTAAATAACCCATTAATTAAATAAATAAATAACCATTAATCTTAATTAAATAATTATTAATCACTTAATTACTTCTTAACCCTATTAATCACTAATTAAAACTTTATAAATCAATTAATAGTCATTAACTTAACTTAAGTGATGATTAACCTCTAATTACCTTCTTAATTACCAATTAGGTGCTAATTACCTTTTAATTAACTAATTAATTAATTATATAACAACTTAATTACTTTTTAATATTACTAATTAAGTTTGAAAAACTTAGTAAACTAATTTCAAATAAAACAAATTTGAAATAGAAATTCAAACCTTTGTCAAACTACATCCATAGCGACTGTCGCTATGAGTGATAACCCACCATTAAGCGAAGCCACTTTACTAAAACCATACTATTTCATGATTGAAACATATCTTAGTAAATTTTCACACTTTAAAACCAATTACGCAAACTTAAACCACAATCTAAACTTTAAACTCTTGAAACGAGTTTGATTTCAAATCCGACCTCAAATCCGTCGCGACTACATACAAAGTTTCAACTTTGTTTTCAACCTATCATGATTGTAGTCAAGTTCATTATGCACCCTTTATATCTACACATCACATTCATACAACAAATTGTATACATGTACTAATACATATACAATTACTAACTTTGCCATAACACATTCATTCGAGTGCTAAAACAAACCTATAAATTTGCACTTATCATCGCATTCAAACATGCCAAGATCCAACATATATATAACATACATAGAGTTAAGGATCAACCCAATATATAAAGGAAAGTTCTTTCCAAAATATTAGGAATTTACTCACCGAAAGTTATCCAAACTCTCGCTAAATTAGAGTATGACATAGCACTTCCATTCCTAAGCAACAAGATGGAGTCTTGAACCCTGAATTCACTAAGTAGGCTCGGCCTTGAAGGCAAGTGGAAGCGAGACTTGTTTTGGAAAGCTGGAGTGACTTCGGATAAACATTGAATTCTCAATAATAGACCCAAAAATAGGTCATTTTGCAACTGATTTTTGGGCTACCTATCACGGAATTTTAAAAGGCACTCAAACAGAAAGTTACTAGAACTTCTTCTCTCTATCATTTCAAAAAATGAATCTCTCATTTTTGGTTTGTTTGAAAAATTTATGATCAAAAGAAGAAGGCTAATTTTCGAACTTGAAATTCTGGATGAAAAGTTGCTTTGTAAAGGTTGGGTATTTTGACATAGCTATGATAGAAATTCAAAAAAGGGGTTAACTAGAATATCATAGCCATTAAAATTTCACACGATTTCAATAAAAGAAAAACTCTATTTGAGTTTAAATGAGCAAGAAAAGGTTGGTGGAAAGAGGAGGAAAAATGGGAAACATATGGGCTATTTATAGGCAAGATTTCACACCTAATCACTTTGTCAAGTCATATCACAAATCTTTTATGATATATATATATATAATTATGTTTAATCACATCACTCTTTTATATAGTCACATCACTTTCTTTTATACATATATAATTATTATGTTTAGTCACATCACTTTCTTTTATATATATATAATTATTATGTTTAGTCACATCACTTTCTTTATATATATATATAAGTTTAATTATTAGTTAACTAAGATGTGATAAGAGATAATTATGATTAATGATTACAAATCTAAGATGTGACAATACTTAATATATAATATATATATATATATAATGTTTATTATTTTTAAAACTATGTCTTATCTCATCACTTACTAATCCAAATTAACATAAGATAATTTATTTCTAAGTGTATTATTATCTAGTTAATTAACTCTTATATATATGAACATATAGTGCACAAAGACGAACTACGTTCCCAACAACTTTTCGGTGTCGAAAGGTCGAAATTTTGAAAAACATTTTTCGGTCACATTTTCTGTCTTTCTACGAACTATTTAATTTGGTTAAAAAATTTTGAAAACGATTTTACCGTCATTATTAATTAATTAAAATGAGTTTATTTTCATTATAAAACCTATATATTGAATATTTAAAATTAATTAAATATTCACTAATCAAAGTAGTGAAATTCCGAGTCGTTATAGTATCAACCAAGGAATTTGGTAAGAAGGAGTGCATGACTGCTTAGAGAATCAACTTTCTCAGCTACTAGAGCTTCAGGCTCTAACTCGAGTTCATTTGAATGATGGATAGTACTTATTGCTCTACAATGTTAAATTATCTTCCTACTAGTACTATGATTGAATTGCTAAGTGAATAGGTTTTGTTTTTAGCATAGATCAGTTTGATATATAATACATTAGGGAAAAGGAACTAAAGAGAGTTCAATCATTTAGATCACGAGATTCATTAGTTGGAATGTTAAGGGCCTTTACAATTTAAATAAATGTGTTAAAATTAGGTTTTTTTAAAAGGATAATCTCACTGAAATTGCCCTACTATAGGGCACCAAAATAGAGCGTCCTGATCACCGCTTCTATAAAAGCTCAGGAGGATTTTATATTAGTAACTGGGTTCGTCTCCTTGCTAGGGGTAGTTCATGTAGTCTACTGGTCGGTTGGAAATATGACAGTGTTAAACCTGTTCAATCTATTATCAAAATTTACTCGATGCACATTATATTCAATGATCTAAGATACAACACAATCTTAAATGTTTCAAATGTTTATGAGCCTCATAATAAGTTTGATAGAAGAGTTCTATAGAGTGAATTTGAATTTAGATCCCTCACTTTCAGTCCTTAGGTGGTAGGAGGATTTCACCATGATTATAATTTTAGAAGAATGCATGCCTAAGGAAGGCAACATCTCTTCTATAGATGAGTTCGACCAGTTTATTATTAATGGTAATTTAATTGAATTACTACTTAATAATAGGCAACTTACTTGGTAGAACTCAACAGAAATCCCCTCAATGGTGCTCCTAGACTGTATTCTAATTAGCAAACAAAATGGAAGATATGTTCCCGGTTTTGCATGATAATAGGCTTCCAACTGTGTATTTTGACCACCGTCCTGTTATTCTCTCTGACCGCATCTTAATTCATCGAACTTTCAGATTTAGAAAGATATGGCTTTTATAAAACAATTTTTATGATCTAGTTAAAAATAAATAACTTTCAATGTGTAGCAATAATATTAGATATTCGGTTAGTATTGCTAATGTATTTGTAAGTAAACTCAGGGACCTACAAAAATTCCTTAAAAAGTGGAATAAAGGCTTTTTGGTAGCAGTAGAATTAAAATAGAAAATTTACTCTCTGAAATTTTAAAAACAAAAAAAATTAGAAGAAGCAAGAACCCTTAACTTTTAAGAGCAAAATGTTCTTTTAAACCTGAAAGAAGAGTTAGATAAAATCATCACATAAGAAGAAATAATGTGGAAATAGAGATCTAGGATCCATTGGATGGATGAAAGAGACAAGAATACCAAGTTTTTTCATAAAATTGCTAACGGTCGCAGGCGTAGTAACAGATAAACTCCTTACTTATTAATAATGTGGAATTTTTTTTACCCAAAATGAACTAAATAATGTCTTCACTAACTACTAAAAAAATCTTTGGAACTAATAGGGGTCATAGAATTAGGGCTACATGGAATGAATTATATCCTAAAAGCACAAGGGTTGTTTTAAATGACCTGGATATCTCATTCTTAGAAGAGGAGATCCTTAAGGCTATTAATGAAATGCTAAATGATAAGTCATCTAAACCTGATGGATTTCCTATGTTATTTTACTAAAAACTTTAGCACGTTTTAAAATACCATTTAATTAAAATGTTGAATGAATTTTACAGTGGTGATTTACAATTAGGAATATTTAACTTTGTCAATGTAATCATTCTCCATAAGAAAGAGGGTGCGATAGAATCCAAAGACTTTAAGCATATCTCGTTAATAAACTATTCAATTAAAATTATTTCAAAGCTATTAGCTAATAGATTAAGCACCAAAATGAATATTTAATTAATATAAATCATCTGCTTTTATTAAGGGTAGAAATATCACGAATGGGGTCGCGTTAGTCCAAGAATGTATAAATTATTACTGTAAAAGTAACATCACTTGTGCCCTTCTAATACTTTCTCTGCCAGAGCTTTTGATTCCATTGACTGGTAGTTTCTCAAAGATTTATTACTGGCTAGGGGTTTTATTTCCAGATTGGTAGGTTGGATTATGTCGCTCCTAAAAACCGAGAACTCTAGTATAATGGTCAATGGCATTCTAGGAAATAAAATACAATCTAAGCGGAGGCATATGTATTTACTAGGATCATAAAATTATCTATTTCAAATAGGGTCCTAAAATTATCTATTTCAAATTATCTATTCTAGGAAATAAAATACAATCTAAGCGGAGGCAATCTCTTATCACCGTTTCTGTTTAACTTGGCAGCATATGTATTTACTAGGATCATAAAATTATCTATTTCAAATAGGGTCCTCGACGATGTTGATAGCGAGATTATCATTGAAGGTCTTTCAATCCTACAATTTGCAGATGGCTACTTTTTACCTCTTATTTACCATGTCACATTACTGCAGTCATATTCATTTTATGCAGTTTTGAAATGCTCTAAGGGCTTCAGATTAACTTCAATAAGAGTTCTGTTTTAGTTTTAAAAGATACCGAGAACACGGAAAATATTATTTCTAATACCCTCAATTGTAAAACAATGAACTATACTATATAATACATAGGATTCTTAATTAGACTAACTAAGCCAAAAAAGGAAGAGTGGTAAATTATAATTGACAAAATAAATAGAAAATTAGCTAACCGGAGCTATAGATTTTTATCTAGAGTACGTAGAATTACCCAAATAAACTATGTCATGTCGGCTCTAGCTACCAATCTACTGGATAATCTTACTACCTATTTTCAAATTGGTTTATTGACAAAATAGACAAAATTGGAAGAAATTTCCTTTGGCTTGGGAATATTTTCTATAATAGTATCAACTGTCTAGTTAATTAGGAACTGTTTGCAAATCCAAAGAGGAAGGGGTTAGGAATTGTAAAACTATTCAAATTTTAATGTGTCACTACTAGAAAAATGGCTTTAGAAATTTAACGATAATAATGAAAACCTTATCTATAAGGAAATGATTTCAAATCAATTTTACAATGAAACCTTCAACCATCACCACACCACTTCTATGTCCAACAACATGTTTTACTTTCAGAAATCCGTCTTAAAATTTACTAATATTTTTAATCTTGGGATCAAGAATGTAGTACATTTAGGCAACAACACATTTTTGGCATTAATGTTAGATTTCCCCCATTCCCCTAAGATTCGAATACAAATAGCTTTCTGATATTTGTAATTTCATAAATTCCTTGATTTTAGAGGTCTCTAGTCCTCATAATGAATTTCCTTGGAACTTTACTTTCAACCTTGCTCTTGAAGGCATTACCTTAAAGCAATTTGTTTTACTTTGTACCAAGCTAGAATATTATAGCCTAGGTAATGCAAGCGATACTAAAATTTGATGTTGGTATAAAAGCAAATTTTACTCTTCAAACTCAATGTATAAGTTCATAAATTTTTTAGAAATTAAATCGAAAAACTCATTTGGAAAGTCAACGCTCCCCCAAAATCAAAGTTACACATGTGACTAACTCTACATATAAAATTGTATACAATCTAATTACTTAAGAATAAGAATTTAATCATAGATAAAAGATGTATTTTTTATAATCTATACTTAGAAAGCATAACACATTTATATTTCCATTGTCCCTTAACTAATTTTATTCTTGTGAACACCCTTAAAAAATTTTTGAATTTAACGTAACTAGTACTGATTTTTAACTGTGACTGCTACTGGAATAACCATAGATCCCAATGGGAAAAAGAGTACAGAACTTTAGTTAACACCATTTTCAGTATCGCATGTTGGTACATATGGATTGAAAGGAACCAAAGAATGTTTAATAATGCCAACACTCAATATAGTAACCTAATTTATGCTATTAAATCACTATTTTATAATCGGGTTGCGAATCCCAGTTATAAATTGGTCAAAATAGTCATTTTCAGGGATTTCCTTAAAAAGGTAAAAACAAGCACAGATATCTTGAAGATTAAAAATGGTTATAACAGCGAGAGAGACAATATGGCATTAAGCAATGTAATAACAAATACTGGTAATGAAGACTCATTTTCAAACACCTTACTCTATATTGATAACTAATTCAGTTCTACTTTGTATTTCTGTTTTGTTTTAATCACATAAATATGTATATAATTCCTTAATTATACACACACATACACAGTTATTAAATACTATCACTTTTAGAGACGATATGTTTCAATCATGGATTATTACGATAGTATTCGAGTTTTAATCACATAAATATGTATATAATTCCTTAATTATACACACACATACACAGTTATTAAATACTATCACTTTTAGAGACGATATGTTTCAATCATGGATTATCACTTTTAATACTATCACTAAAGGTGTGATTTTAGAGACGATATGTTTCAATCATGGATTATTACGATAGTATTACTAAAGTGTCAAATACTATCACTTTTAGTAATCACAAGAGCTTAACAAAAATGTCCCATACCGCATAGTGAAATTCAAGCATTTACTAAAAGCTAGTAAATCTCATTTATTATGGATACCACCGAAAAACCCGATCCATATTCTCTTAAAGATCTATTAGTCCCACCGAACACCAAAAGAGAATACAACTCTAAAGTGTTAAATACTTACCTAAAAGCGGTCATAGGAATTTAACCAAAGTATCTCATACTACCCGATGAAGTTCAAGCATTCGCTAATTGGCTAGTAAGTACCACTTAAACATTCTATTCAACGAGTTGTATAATATTCGATGAAGCATTACTCGAGAGCATTCAAACCAATTAGTAACACTAAATCGATTATTGTTACTCCCCATATTATAGAACTAAGGCTCTCAAAACATTTTTCTCTTTTGAGTTTATAGTTTAGAAAGCAAACATTATAATTTTCCATAAATTCCTTTATTATTTAACTTTATATAAATATTCACTATTTGATAAAATCTTCCATGAATCTGTATAGTTTCAAAATTGCACTTATACACATAGTTGTCTCAAATTTCCATATGAGATACTTAGTTAACAAACCATGTTTTAAAACCCTATATATATACACACACATTCATTTATCTTATAAAATCATACTTACTACTTTCCTAACCCCATTTCATTGTGTGTGTATGTAACCATTTTTACTTAGAATTAAACTAGGCTTATATTTCACAAAACCACATTTCCCAATCCATAACTATTTTTACTAGTAATACTTTATATATATATATATATATATATAACTATTTGTTAAAATCATTTATCAAAGGAATTAGATTAGTTTATAAATAAGTTTAATACTTGTAAACTTTAAATAAACTCTTCTTTATATGAAAGTATGTTGATACGTATAAGCTTAGAAAATTTCAAACCATTGAATCAAAGTGATTTAAAGCCCAAAGAGCACAAAAGAATTCACTACACCACACACAATATTAGAACAACAATTTGGTCCATAAAGTTCTACTTTTATTTTGTCTCCACGTCTATTTTTATAATTGGTAAACCAATGGAAATGGATGTCAAAAGAACCCTACACAAACACACCAAACATTAAAAAACATCAACAATACACGTAGCGACGAATTGGAGAACAAACAAGGGAACTGAGGGTTTTTATCTGGAGCTGAATCAGCTCCAGATTTTCGCCCATTGGTGCACCGGTGGTGCCCAACGGTCTACCGATCGGGATATTTTCTGGAGCTATTCCAGTTTCAGAAATCCTCCCGGACGAACTCTAGTGATGGTGGTTCAGTCCTTTATCTTGAGTGATTGTCCTAGGGTGATTTAAGAATGCATGCATCCATATCAAGAACCATAATTATCAACTAAATGTGATTAAGAGGCTAGGGTTCAGCAATTTAAAAATTGAACAATATAAAACATGAACAATACAAATATAGATTCATTTAATTCAACCTACAGCAACTAACAATTATATACAAACAAGTTTAGAGACGGTTGGTGAGGCAAACTTACCTTTCAACTTGAATTTGAAGAAATAATCTCAGATTCTCTTAAGCTAACACTTCTCAACCGCAAGCCCAAAGTTGATTTTAGAAATTACAACCAAAATGAGTCTTAGAGCAAGAAGTCCTAAACTAAACTTATTGAAATATGCAGCAATAGGTGGAGGAGATTACCATCTTTTGATTTCTACTAGAATTGGCTAAAAGCCCTAAGATTTGCAACTTGAATTTGGGTTTATAGGAGCTAGGGTTTAGAGAGTATATGAGAGTTTATTCTTTGGTTTGTTTGGAAGAAAAATGAGAATGAGAAAGTAACGTACAGCTTATTTTCTCATTCCTTATCACTCACTATTTGGGCCAAAAGGGTTTGGTATGGATCTAATAAGAGAAGTGTTGCTATTTACTTCTTATTCATTTATAAAACACAATTTTCCAAGTAAAAATGACTAAAAATATAATTTGATTTCACTAATTTTACCAAAATCAATCACAAGTTAAAATTTCCCACTTCTCTTAATATTGAAATATTCTGTAAAATTAAATATCACTTTAGAAAATAAAAGGTATTTTCGTTATTTTTAATAAAATAAATAAAAATAACTATTAATTGTAAATTCTCATTTTAAACAATAAATCTCAATATTACTAATTTATCTTAAATACCAACTTTAAATAATTGATTTTAATAATATTTCAAATTTAAATTAGAATCCTCAATAAGAAATAAAAATCATTTCTTAAAATAAATCAAATCAAAAATTCTCAAAAACTAGATTTAATTTCATAATTAAATTTCACAAACCACACTTTAGTTAATTATTCATAATTAAATTTAATTAATTAGGTAATTAATAACTGGGTGGTTACATTTGATCTGCTATATTAACCCAGACAGTGTATGTAGATCTTCGGTTCTACAGTCTGACTTCCATAAGATGATTTGGTTTACTTGATTGACATTTCATGTGGCTCACTTGTGGTTTTTCTACATTTTTTTATCATTTCCTCTAGGTTCTTGTTTAGTTAATGGTAAATGGGTCTGCACTGGGACTTTCGGTAGGGTTTTCTTTTTCTTCATTATACCGAGAGGGTCGTTATTACCTACCAGACTTGTCGGCGGCTTCTTTTTTTAGTGTAGTATAAAAATATATGAGTGCTCTCCTCCCATAGGGGATCACTCATTTTCCTTAGAACTATCTCACAGCGAAAGGAGTAAAATATAATATCAACATAAACATGTAGAAAACTAAATGCATGTCATATCAAGAGGCATAGGATTCGACATCATAACAAACATGCAGATGTACATCAAACCCCTTGCACAACATATCTCAAAATGAATGTATAGTATACATGTTAATATCCCAAAACTGAATAGATATAAACATAGCGATAAAATAGCTATGGTCTACGGATCGCCACCAACTATGAAAAATCCCCATCTTTAATCAACTTGCTTAAAGAATTGATAACAAAAGAGACAGCAAAAAGTGGTGTCTGGTGTAAAGTAAACATCACTAATAGGCATCATTACCAATATGCTACTATATTATGAACAAAACCAAATGGTAATGCTCTAAATAATTAAACCACACCTCAACCTGCATATTTACCCATATCCAACGAGTTAACACCTTTCTACTATAGTGTTATGTTATATGTAATAAATCTATCATATACGAATCTACGTGGTACTGATCGCAACTCAACCATCACACATTAGGCTAGTGGGCTTCGGATCTCTCGATAAGGCCAAGATCTATAAAAAATGGTCTTTAATTAAAACTAATACTACAACACATCAACGTCTCGTCCACCACCTACAATGGTATCGAATTCGAATAGATATACAAATGACCAACCGCCATATTGTTTACCATGAGAACTAGAAATGTAACCTGAGGCTGATAACCCTTGTTTAGGCCTATAGCCTTGCTAAAACATAGTCTAAGATCTATAGCCTATACTACCAGATAGAACATCTTCTGTCCTAAATCAATGCCACCCAAAGACGTGCAATCGAGACAACTGTGCCTCATGGAACAAACAGTCTAGAAATATCAAATCCCAAAGCTGTAGCTAAGGGAT
This sequence comes from Allium fistulosum, assembly GCA_030737815.1. NCBI lineage: Eukaryota > Viridiplantae > Streptophyta > Magnoliopsida > Asparagales > Amaryllidaceae > Allium > Allium fistulosum. Next base: position 862,864,438 of record CM060904.1, read on the forward strand.
ACAAACTTACTACATATATGCAATATCGTATGGAATTATATATCATCGCCATGTCTCTAAACCGCTGGTCAACTCTAGAAAATCCACTATATGAATTGAATCGCATCCAAACTATCATCATAGTCACTATCTCATTTGGCACCAACTATCATGTTCCTAAAGACAAGACGTACCATCTTCGAACTCATCATCTTGCTTCATTCTCACTCCATACTTTACGAGCATCACACGGTTCCTTTAAATGACCTCAAGATCTTGAAACACCAAAAATTAAAAACCCAAAACTTAACTGTCAAATTGACAGGATTTCAAACATCTGAATTGGGAATTTAAACACTTGCTTCTATTTCAAACATTTGAACCCAAATTTTAGAAGTGTGAATCCCCTCAGATTTACATTGAAACATTTAGAATAAATTTTTTGAATTTCAAACATCTGAATTTCCATTTCAAACATCTTAAAACCTGATTCTTGTAAGTCCGAACCTGGATGAGGAATTTCTCCTGGTGGAAATTCTCTTTCCATTTCTTTGTTCGGTTTTCTCTTTCTCGGCTTTGATATACGGCACTATGTCACCAAGAAAAATTGCACTAGCATCATTTGACATGGATTCACGCCTTTGTTAGTATTCGGCATTGAAAAGAATGTAAATACACACTCGACGAAGGACATTTAGGCAACGAACTAGTTTCACGACCATCCAAGTTCAACTACTTGATTCACCATTTCAACTCTATGTTCTCATTTACAATGATAACTCTATGTGATAATCATCTCCTAACTATTCTGCCAATATCCAAACCAACTACCATGTAATATCAAACCAAATGCAACATATTTTTATCAAGTTGCATACCACATTCATTCTATAATCTTATTCATTTAAAACATTCATTAAGAAAGATTCACATATATAAAACCCCAACTCAAGTTCATTACTCAATCCTAACATTATTATTAGCATAATTAATGATCATGCATCATATTATCAAGAAACCCAAGCTAAAATGAAACCCAATTTGAATCCTTCTCTGACTTCAAAAATCTAACTCCAAACTTCTCCAAAATATGAAGTTGAAGAGATGGATTTGTAGACAATCCCTCAACTTAAATTTAGATATTTATTTTGGAATTTTTGGTGAAGAATTGAGGAAGTTATGGTGATTTAAAGTTTGAAACCCTTGATTAATTTGTTTTGAGAAGATGAAATAGGTATCGAGTCCTAAATCATTTAAAAATTCTTTTATAAAGGCCATTCAATTGTTTAATTCAACTAAGATAATTAACAACAATTAGTTACTAGGGAAATTTTGTAAAATCCCTCATAAGTTTCAAAATAAAAAGCCACCCTTCCCCAAAAACTAGTTTTTAAAAAAAATCCCTATTTTTAAGTTTTTACATATTTGATTCTGAAAATATTTGAAGTTTCCAGACTATAAATATTTGTAGACTTTTTATATATATTTGTAGAGAAATCAACAAATATTTTTATTTTTTTCAAAAAAATAAAAAGTTCTGCAAATATTTGTAGTTTTTGGACTGCAATTCTGCAAATATTTGCAGAGAAACCTACAAATATTAGCATTTTTCAATAAATTCAAAATACTATTTTTGATAATAAAACGATATGATTAAAGTTTACATTTAATTTTCTAAAAAAGAAAAAAAAAGTTTCTACAAATAGTAAAAATAGGGATGTAATATAAAACATGTTTTCAAGAAGGGTTTACAAAACTTGAAAATAAGCAGATGATCCTAATTTCCACCGATTGTTAAGCATTAAAAATGTGGGTTGTTACCGTTATCGTGAACAATTTAGCCATAAAGGATTAAATTGGTAAAGGGGTTATGTTTAATAAAAGGTTAAGGGATTACTAAACTTAAGCATAAAGGGGTTTTAACCCATGCCAAAACTATTAACCCTTATACCCCTAAACGCATACTATACAATTCATTCTCTTATTTGATGAAAAAAAATTAGACATAAAAGCTAGACTGCATTTACAAAGGAGAAGAGAAGAAGAAAACAAAATAAAGATGAGATTCAAGCTTATTTTCTAAAGGAAGAAAGGATTTTAATGAAGCTTTTCACTTAGGTGAATAATACTATCCTTAATTTTCTATCCAAACTGTTTGGATTAAGATCTAGTGAATATTTGTTATTTATAAAGATGATAGAATATGTTTTGGCGATGATAGATTAATTCTATGCAAGTTTGTTTTTTAATGATGATATAAAGTAAAGCATGAGTTAACCACCCTCAAATGAATTTAAAATTGATATGATGTTTATAATATTATATCCTAGGCAGATTTCAAATTTCATAAATTTTGGATGAGAAAATCATTTATTATGAATTTCCTAAGATGAAAATAGCTAGTTTTGAGAGTAAAATAAAATAGTAAAATATTGAGATCTAATATTTTGATCCAAATTTTTATTGAAGGTAAAGATAAGTGATTAATATTTTTTATGAACTTTGGAAATTTTCTGGTTTTTTTCGAATTGATATAAATTAAATGATAAAATAGAAAATAACCTTAATTATCAAATTAATTAAAGGAAAGAGTTAATTAAGGAGTAATCAAACAAGAAAATAATGGCTAATTTCTGAAACCATGTTACCATTTTAAAGTAACAAACAAAAGTGTGACATTTGTAAAGACTAATTGAAAAGTGGTTATTATGTTAAGTAATATATCAGTTCTCCACTTAATAATGAAATTGCCATCAAATACGCAATAGCTTACATGTGATAGCTAAAGTTGGTAGACACAATTGCTTATATGTGATAACTAGGTTTGGTAGACATGATAGCCTATATGCGATATCTAAAGATTAGTAGACATGATAGCATATATGTGATAGCTAAAATTTAATAGACACAATAGCATATGTGTGGTAGCTAAAAGTGTGTAAACATGATAGCTCCTTATCTTATAAACTCGATAGTTATATACAAGATAACTTATTCATTCGATGGTATAGAGATGATAACTTGTCCCTTCAATAGCTATAAAGTTGATATCCTATCCACATGATAGCTCATCCATATAATAGCTTATTACTTTATAAACTTGGTAGCCAAATATTCATGCACATGATAGCTAAAAGCATATGTTCGGTAGTAAAAAGTGTATGCTCGATACTAGTGCTTTATACTACCATTAACTAAAATGAGTTTATCATCGAGAGCAGTTTGGAAGCCAGATTCCATAATGATTAGTTGAGTTTTATTGCATGTATTTGAAAATATAAAGCAATAAAGTTAATAATGATTAGTTAAAATGAAGTAACTCATGTAAAGGATGGGAGTGGTTAAAGCTTAGGGTAAGCTATGTAATGATAAATTCTATCATTTAAATAATGTGAAGGATAAAAATGTTTTATCCAAAAGTTTTGAAGAATTTTGACATAAATGGAAGGAGTCTATGGAATGTGTAGGGCACAACTAATGCAAAAAATAATGGATTGAAACCAAGATTTTAATTATGTCCACTTATGGAGATATTGAATGGCAGGGTGCCAAGACTTAGTGAAGTTTAAATTCAATGGGTATATGGCAAGGTGCTTGTAACGACCCGTAATTTTATCACTTTTAAATGGAATATTTAATTAATTTTAAATATTCAAATATAGATTTTCAAACTTAAATAATCATGTTTTATGTGATAAATAAGAATGGTGAATAAAAATAAGAGATTTTAGAGTTTCATCGTAAAATTGACAAAAGTCGATTTTCGATAAAATTGGATATACAGTCAAATAATTATTTTAAATGACAAATAATTCTTTTTAAATTATTATAAAATGATAATAATTGATTGATAAAATTTTATAAATATATATATATGTATACTTGTTTTATAAAGATAGACAAACTTCATGGCACTTTGACCCATCGATGTCGTATTTTTACAACTGGATTTTAATATTATTTAATATGGTTTTGTAACTCAATTTAAAATGAATATTTTTAAATGTTTAAAAATATGAAATAAATATTATAAATCAATTAAAATGTTTTAAAAGAGATTTGAGTTATAAATATGTATTTCCAAAATGATAGAACCAAATAAGCTTTTAAAACACTATTTGCAGCACTTTTTAATAACTTTTGCAAACAATGGTTTTAACTTAATTATTCTTTCTTGAATTTTCTGAACCTTTTCAAATAACTAATTAAGTAATTTAAAGATGATTTAGAGGTTTAAAAATGAGAGTGCAGAAATTACTAGTACATTTTGTTAGTCCTTGAGAAGTTGGTTTTGATGACAACAACCTTAGAATAAGATTATAAAATATAAATACTAACATTATTGTTTAGATATATATGTATATGCAGGATATATATACAGGTACCAAAGAATGAAGACTGTACAGTATAGAGATTCAAGAACTGATGAACTCAAGATCGAAGATATCAAGATTCAAGGCTCATGAGTATCAAGATTATCAAGAGTTAAAGATTTCAAGATATGTAATTTAGTTAGGAATTTTGTTAAAACTCCTAGAAAAGCACTAACATCTTAAAATCCATTTTAGTCGTGGAATGGAATCCACTTCGAGCCCGTTAAAGGGATGGAACCCTAAGTAGGATGGAACTTACGAAAAATCTAGTGGAACATTGTTTTGTATCCACTAACTTTTATTCAAATGTTTTACAAAATTATATCTTGTTTTCAAAATGATTTCAAAATCTTCCTTTTTAAATCAAAAACATCTATCCTGGTTTGAAAATACTTTTAACCTCAAAATAATCTTTATTTTCAATATCAAATTATCCTTGGTTTTAAACTATCTTTTAATTATAATATATTTAACTTTTAATATTTATACTTAGATTTAAATATAAAATTATAGTAAAATTTTATATATACCAAAATATTATTCTCTATACTTATTGATGTATTTTAACTATAGTTAAGTATATTTATAAAGTTTAAAATATTTTTAATACAAGATAGAAGTTATTTTCAAAGAAAAACAAATTACCAAAAATAACTTAGGCTTGTCGACAACCCCAAGGACCCCTTGTCAACAAGGTGACTGTTTATTTCAAAAGTTTGAATTTCAAAGGAAGTATCTATTCGTCATATCCTTTCATGAATGGACATGGTTGTTGTTCTACTATAAATAGGGGCTATTTTAAATGAATTTACATTCATATTTTCTCTGATTTCACTCCTCTTCTTCTTCCACATTTCTTTATATACATTTTTACCATTACTTTGCTGAAATCACCATTGAATCTAACTAGATCATCTCTGATTTGATTCTCTATCACTATCTCAACAAGATCCTAGTGCTATTCAGAGTTATAGACTTCTTTGTAATCAATCGAGCGAGAAAAGGTGTGATTGTAGCCTTGAAAATCAATCGGGTGAACTTGTTGCCCGTAAAATCAAGTATCTCTACCCAGAGGATTGTGAATCTGGAGCGGTGTACCTCGTGGCCTTGAAATCGAGGGTGTAATTGTAAGAATTGATTTTGAAAGGAAATTTGTACTTGTGTTGCGGGACTGGATGTAGGGTAACTCCGAACCGGTATAAAATCCAGTGTGTTCTTTCCTTTATTACTTTTACTTTATATATGTATCTGTGTTTGATTCTGTGATCATATCTGTGTCTGAATATTGCATACATTTGTGTTCAAATTAATATATACTCATAAAGAATTAGTAATTCCTTAAAACACTATTCACCCCCCCTCTAGTGTTAATTCTAGCCTTAAGATCCGTAATCCACATTTCTCACACATTTATTCCATTTGTAAGTGTTAAAGAAAATCCGACCAAGGAATGTAACAGATCGAAGGGAAAGCCCGGATGTTCTAAAATAATTGAAAGCAAATTAAGTATGTTAAAGATTTAGAGTCGATAAAATAACTTGACCACTTTATGGGTGATAGAGAGGTAGTATCTAGGCTTGGGTTTGGAAAACCAGTTGCCTACCCTCCCTAGCTACCCGGACTGGCACGACGGAGAGGATAGTAAATTTGATTTACTCGGATCAAAATTTCCCAAAGTATAAAAGATGTAATTTTCCAAATTCAAACAACTTGGATTGCATAGAAATGATCTTCTTATACTTGATATTAAATTCCGAGGAGGGAATCCATATTATCTGTGTGAATTTAAAAGGTGATTTCACCGTTATTCGACGGATAGTAAAGGTTGAATACAGAAATTGATATTGAGTAGAATTAGTATAATTTACATGATCCTTTTTACTCAATAATGTTTTCTAATATGAGATTTAAATAAATAATTTGGAAATGGTTTCCTAAGTAAAAGGTGAAACGATTTAGAATCATTTGAAGATTTAAAAAGGGTTTTAATTAACCAAAGGATTTGATAAATGAGGCTTAATGATTCCATATACTCTAAAAAAGATAAAGAGATGATTTAATGAATATATCCCTAAGAAAAATTAGATTTAAATAGAAAAGTTAATTAATTGAATGTTGTGTGATAATCACCTATATACCTGAATTCCTTTTCATCGATGATTGGTTCAGAGAGACAGGGATCAGATTTGGGTATTTCCTATCCGAAAACCACTTCGAACCATTGTATACATTCGGAAGTGAAGATGTGTTGAAGATGATTATTATTGAAGATCGAAGGTCTTCAGAATGTAGGGATTGCTGCCACGAGTCCAAGAGGTTTACCCCATATTATATTTATATGGCAGTGGTGTCCGCATTCCAAAATCTTCATTATATTGAAGACGAAAGATCTTCATAGCGGAAGGACTTCTTGTTGACATTCTCTGGGTCGCTCCTAATATAGAGATATTTATCATAGCAATGGTCTTGTCGTGTTTTGAAATCTCCGCAATGCAAGGACTACTCGCTACTGATCCTAGGGGTGATTCCCAAAAAAAGTTGAGGTACGAGGAGTGCCTTCGGTTTCGTTCAATCCCATAACGAACTTGTATGGACGAGTGTCTGATGGTGAATTTCTGACCATATAAATTGATTTATATCAATGTTATCCCGCCTTTTGGCAAGGACGTGACACCAAGAACTTGACTGGAAACCAAGGATAGTTCGTCTTGGAGATTGTTAATACACAAGTCTACTATGGATATCGGTAAATTTTTTCCGAGTCCGGATTGAGCCACAATTGACAAGGCACGACAAGCAAAGCTATAAAAGCTAGTGTTCCAAATTTCAAGTCAATCGGAGTTCATATGCTCAAGATATGATCGATGCAATTTCAGCAATCATGTTGTTCGTATCCATCCACTAAAAGGCCTTGTTCGTATCCATCAAGCCTAAACTATTCATATCCATCCGTTGAAAGGCCTTGTTCGTATCCATCAGGCCTCGACTGTTAGTATCCATCCGCTGAAAGGCCTTGTTCATATCCATCAGGCCTCGACTGTTCGTATCCATCCGCTGAAAGGCCTTGTTCGTATCCATCAACCATCAGATAACCACTCTCTTCGTATCCATGCCAGTGACGTCATTCCTAGTCCAGTTGCGACACGAAGTGGAGTGCGCAAAAGTGACACGAAGTGAGATGCAACCAATGGATACGAAAAAAGTAGAGATTATCTATACAAATAGAGCGAGACTATCGATACGAACAGAGCAAGAATATCGATACGAACAGAGCAAGACTATCGATATGAACAAGACAGTTCCGATCGATACAAACCAAACAGCCTACATAGAACCCGAATTTGCACCGATCATAACTCACAATCTAAAAGTCCAAATGCTACCAAATTTTCACAGGAGCTTACGTACGACCTAAAGAATGTTCCTGCTCAATTCCGACTCGATTAGGCCAAATCTTGATCGATACGAAATTGGTTCGTATCGATCACGAATCGAGCACAAATTACATGGGATCGATCGCGTGGGCCCACACACGTGCCAAAAGAGGTATCCCGAGATCTGAGCAAGATATTTGCAACCTACGCCTATAAATAGCATCCCAAAGCCTACATAAAAGGGACCTTTGATTCTCCAACGTCCAAACTCTGCCGAAATCACCATTATACTAAAACTTCACCGTTGTACTCAAGAATTACTGCAGTAATCCGTTGTAACCAGCGAGCAAAGTCAATAAAAGATTAACTTTTGAAGTGGACGTAGGTCGGAGATAGTCGAACCATGATAAATCTTGTGTCTCTGTCTATTTCTTTCTGTTTTAAGTTTGTTATTCTTCATTTTTATCCTCTACATTACTTAGATCTGTGATTTGTGATCATATACTGCTGATCTGTGTTCATACATTGGTGCTTTCACGATATTTGGGGGTTTGTGACCAATTTTGGTGCAAACAATCAACATATTATCTGCTTGGTAACAGAGGAGACAACTCCTCTTAGCTTAACACCCTTTCCTGAGACGTACGAGCTTAGGAGTTGTACGTTTGTAGAAATCAGTTGTGTGATTAAGGAATGGCAATGTGGCATTCTAAGTGGAGTGTGCTTTGTGGAAAAATAAAGCATGGCTTTGTGAAAAACAAAGTATGGCTTTATGAAGAAAAAAAAGTGTAGCAAAACGAGCCACATCCCAGGAATGATACGGGATACTATGTGGTCTGCAGGACATATTTTGGGCTATCAGTTATGAGAAATGAAAGGCATTTGTTGCCGCAAGGCATCTGTTGCCTTAAGTGATGAAATGGACAGGTATTAGAGGATGACGGAGACCGTGTAAAGTCATTGAGCTAATACATTGAACCATAGTAGTGTAGCAAGTGCAGTTCCAAGTGGCTAGCTTGAGACAAGTGATAAGGTCACTACGGTAACTATGATTGTTATGCATGGATCGAAGGAAAAGGCCACTAATTCCCTTTCATGTTGGAAATCCAATTCCAAATATGAGCTTTACGATTTTAATTGTAGTCTAAAAATAGTTGTAATGCTTTGCAAACATTTCAGCTACCCCTTTTAGTATCATGTATTCCGTCCGGTATATTTCGTTGACCTAGTCCGGACATATTACCATAGTCCGGGTTGATACTTTCTTTGTATATATATTTATTTGAAAGTATTTTAAAACTGATGTCATTAATAATAATATCAAAGTGATTTTCCGTATGAAGTATTTTGGTTATCGTAAGGTAAAAATCCGTCTGTATTTATGAGCGTTGTGGTCTTACAAGATACTATTCTTTTCAAAGGTTTTGTTTAGCACCCATCTATGACTCCATCATATGCTTATAGTTCGAGTTTCTCACACTGGTTTATCAAGCTTGATTCAGGTATTTTTAATACTCGGGACAGATCCGAGTATTTTTAGGTTTAGTTGAAGACGCTTAGAGTTTCCAAAGGTGAGTTGGAGATATTCATCTACATATAGACGTATTCTATTATCCACTGCATATATTGCATTTGTTTTTACTTTTCAGCATTTGTAAGGACAGAGGGTTTATAACTGTCCAAGTTAAATCTAGTTAGACTCTAATATTGTATTCAAATTTTTCGGCTGTAAAGATTATATTGAAATAATATATGTCATTCCATTCATGTGAGATTTTTCTTTATCTTTATTTTCTTTTTCCCCTAACAATCGGGCTTTCCAGCACTTGGATTTGAGGCACGAGGATGTATTAGTGTCGATTTTTTAGGGTCGAAAATTCCTATTGTTACAGTGCCAATACTTGGAAATTCTAATGGGTTAAATTTAAAAAAATAACTTTAGTGTAAGTAACACCAAAATGGATGTAAATACAAAATAAGTGAATTGATTGACAACGTAAAATGAAATATTTTCTAGGACTAGGAGATGTAATTGACATTCAATCTCCTAGGGGAGTCGGGATGGCTCCCAAGGTGGATAAGTAGCCATTTTTCGGTGACATTACTCGAAAAAGGTGAATTAGTGATAAATAAACCCAATGTGGTATTCACTAAATATAGTTAATGCTAACTAGTAAACATACATCTGGTACTTGTGATTGGAAATGGTGACTATATGACACTATCGACAATGAGTTGCAATAAGTATAGGTTATACCGATGTTGGGAACGATATCTGTATGACATTATTCAAATTATGATATTAAGCGTAGGGTATACTTATGGTTGAAATGATGCTTATGGGTTATGCTTATGATATGATGTTTTTAGTATTACATGATACGATGTGATTGTCATTATTGATCTAGTGAAAGGAAAATCTATTCCAATAGGTGGCATTTTTTAATTATATTTTGCTTTTAGGGAGAAGTATTGCTCTTACCAAGCTTTATGTTTGAACTATGTTTTTATTATTATTTTGCCAATAAATCAGTGGGTACTCAATTGAGTAGATTGAGTTTGGGATTGGCCATGTTACATTTTGCAAGATGAATAAAAGCTTTCAAAGACAAAGGAGTCTTAGTAGTTAATATTTTGTATTCCATTATTGTAAAAATAGGTTATATAACTAGTTAAGTGAAAATGATTTCATCTTTATATGTAAGGCATGTTACTATTATTATGTTTTATTATATTTACCCTTATGTGGGTACATTTTAGGAAATAAATATGTAAAGACAATTTGTGTAATGAAAAAAATTATTTAGATGTTTTGTTTACTTAATGTTGTTGAAAGAAAAAAAACCGATCGCAATATGTTGCATGAAATAATGTTAGTAATGATTGTTACATCATTAACATTCATTTTCAAATCTTGAAATTAGGGATGTTATAGACTTTGATGGTATGTACTCAAGTGGTCACAACTTTGACATGACTCTTAGGTCTCATAATCTTCGGGGAGTCCATTTTCCTTCACCTTCCATCTCTCTCTCTCTCATAATGTCAATTGTGATTGCGCCTTGGGATTGCTCTCATCGTGAGCATTTCCCTTAGTATTGTTCTTAGCTTATCTTACTATAGGAATTATCCTTTGCTTTTGATGTCATCTGTCGGGTCCTTTTTGACGTTCCATCTCGTCGCTTGATAAAGTTATACCGATTAATGAGGATCAATTGAACCGATATATACATCATGGGAATGAGCTCCAGTTACACCATTTCTAACTTTAATAACTCCTCCAACTCTATTTCTATTTGCTCTTCTCCTTGCAACCGGATTACCTTCTCTAAATTGAATTAGTGAATTTCTTATTCTATCACGATCTCTTGCACAAGATCTATATCCTTGAGGGACATAACTTATCAAATTGAATTGTGCCCTAACTCCTCTATTGGCGTTCATTGAGTTGCAGCCATTTATTAGTTAATTTTAAGATCCATCATTCCTAACATGTAACGACCCGTATTTTTAACTATTTTAAATTATTGAATTTAATATGATTATTGAATAAAAATGGTTAGAAATAAAAATTTATGTATTATTTATGTAATTTATTGAATATTAAGTTGAATAAAATTTTGGAATAACAATTTCGATAAGATTTAAGGAAATTATTTGTATTGAATGTGTTTATAATCAATAGCTAGAATTGAATAATAAATGTTGAATTAATTAGATGAAAATAAAATAATTGTTTGATAACTAAAATTCATCTGAAATCTAGTATTGGAATTTATTGAAATTCTAATATTAGAATTTATTAAAATTGGATTATTGTAATACTTTGAATAAAGAAGTGAAACTTAGTGTAGTAGTTGTTTTGTTATTTGAATTTGTTTTAAAATTTAAACAACTTATATTTCAAGTATAATGATTTATTTGATGATTTAGTTGTTTAAATTTAATGTTGGATATTTAAATAATTAGATCCTAAACTTAATATGAATAAAAATGATGTCGGAAGTTGATTTAAATTTTATTTAAACAAGAATGAAAATTGTTAACTTTTAAAATTGAGTTTAAAGCTGATTAAATTAAGTTTGGAAATTTCTTGTTTAATTAACGTGCAAAAATTGTCTTTTTAGGCACTGTCTCGAATTTCGACGAAACCAGTTTCATCGGATCTGTAATAGTGAATTATTGTAGCAATTCAAGTTTCGTAGAGATCAGACTTATCGTTTAGCCGTGCGAGCTTGAAATGCATAGAAATCAATTAAAGAAATTTAATTAAAAAATGATTTTGAAATGCTATCTTCTGAATATGATGGAATTGGCTCCCGAAACTAGTTCCATTGTGTTCGGAATAGGAGTATAACATATAGAACGCTAGGCGGCACGCTTCGTTTGGAGTTCAGATTTTCGGACGTGAATAGTGTTATGCAAAACTTCTATATAAGGACCTCAATTGCTCAAACCCTAAAAGAAAATGCAGCCGCTCTTTATATCATTTAATGGTTGAAAATTCACGACCTTCTCTCCTTGATTTCTTCCAATCCGCTCAGCGAAATCGCTCGACCCCAAAAGGTAAAATGTAGAGCTCGACGAGTTCTACACATACAACTGTCGGATCGTGGCGAAGCCTCACGAGATCGCTAGAATCTGGGCACAAAGGGCTAGTGGGTTTTCTTGTTTTTCGCGACAATGGCGGCGGCGGAGATGGCATGATTTTGGGCGGTGTTGGAGGTGGCCAAGGCGCAGCTGGTGGGGCGTTGGATCGGCGGACCGTGGTTTGGTGGTGCGAACGTCTCGAGGGTTTCGATTGCGTGTTAGGTTCGTTTGTTCGTGACCTGTAGTGTGAAAAGCTAAGAGAGGGAAGAGTGAAGGTTTGTTTAATTTAAATTATTTTTGTTAATTAAATTTTAATTATGTCGTTATATTAATAAAATCGTAACTCTTTCATACGAGATCCAATTCAAGCGAAGTTGCATTAGGTTCGTATCGACAAAGGCTACGACATAGAGTTGAAATGGAATTTATTTGAAGCTGAAAAATTTTAAGTTTCAAATAAAGGTGAGTGTTTTATAATGCTCACGAAGTACTAAAATATTTTTGTATTAGTTAAATTTACATCATGAAGTAATTTAATTTTATTGATTGTTGTTTGGTAATTTAATTGACATATGAATTAACTGTTAGAAATTAAAATTGACAGTTAAATTGAAATTGGAATTAAACTGCTAGTTAAATTCCTGATTATTGATAACCAGTTAATTGTTGTGATATTTTGACTATTTTGAAATGTTGATTGTGATGGATGCTATCGGTTGATATTTTGGATGATTTGGATGTTTATTTGTTTTTATATATTCCTGTTATCACCCTGTATATTGTTGACATCATGTAAAACTGTTAATTGATTTATTTTGAATAAATTATGAAATAGGTTGAAATGATATATACCTATGACATTTATTTTGGATTGAAATGATATATATCTATCCCTGAAATTAAAATCGAAATAACTAATCGCTTGGCCATAGGATAGAAAATTATATACGGACAACGGATTGGTTAAATTAAATGGATTAAAATTCTTGAATTTGAATTTATTTAAATGATATTGATTTAAAGGAATAAAATCGAATTTATAGAGGTTGAACTAATTTCAAATTCAAGTTTTGAAATGTTGGAATAGATGTTTGTTAATAGAAATTGTTTAAAGCATTGAATTTGAAATTTGAAGTTATAATTGAGAATCATTTGAATAATGGAAATTGATTAGTTTTAAAGGATTTGAACTTTATTTGAACTTTGAAATTCATCTAAGTAAAAGTGATTTAAATTGATATTAAAAACTTGGGCTCGGAATTGAATTAGTTTAAAGATTTGAACCTTAAATTGAATATCGAAGTTAAATTTGATTTAAATGATTTAAATCGATATTTTGAAATCGAACTTGTGAAATGGTTTAAAATTGAGAATTGAACTGAAATTAATTCGAATTGAAATTGAAATTGATTGAAATTGAGATCGAAATTTAATTAATTTGAAATGGCGATTGAAATTGATTTGAATTGAAATCAAAGTTGAGTCGATTTAAATTGAATTGAGATTGAAAATGATTTGAATTGAAAGATTTGGAATTGAATCAGTTTGACTTAAATTTGGACCTGAATCTAGATTTATCAGAAATGGGAAGAAACAGTTTTGAGTTTGAAATTATTTTCACTATAAACTATTTTACTATAAATTGTTTTAAAATTCAACATTTTAAATTTCCAAGTTATTTAAATTTTCAAATTATTTAATATATAATCTATTTTAATATCTAAATTATTTTAACTATTTTAACTTTTTAAACTATTCAAACTATTTTCTAAAATTCAAACTGGTCAAAGTGGGAACTGTTTATATTTAAATCGTGGATTTAAATGCGAATTTGGTTAAAATGAAGTTATAACCTAAGTTGAAATTCGAAATGATTTTGGAAGTGAAATTGAGATATTGAAGCGAAAATTATTTTCAAGTGAAATTGATATATTTTAAGTAAATATGATATTTTGAAGTGAAAAGGATATTTGAAGCAAATGTTATATTTTGATAACAAGTATGAATCATTTTCTAAATGTAAAAGAACCAACGGTGTATAAAACGACGTTTTGTTGTTAAAAATATCGGGGCCTCTTATTGGCATAATGCCTGTCAATATTGGAACCACTTTAACAACTATGTAGGCGGAGAAGACTCCAGAATGAAGTGGTTGGATTTTGATGCAGCGCAGAAAGTTAAAGGCCTAGGTCGCTCACGACCTAAGGAGTTCATAGGTCGCTCACGACCTAGCGAGATAGAGGAGGGAGCAAGTAATGCTGGAAAAAGTGGCAGTGTCCAAATCGGTGAAGTATTAGGTCGCATACGACCTAACGAAGCTTTTAGGTCGCTCCAACGACCTACCGGTTTCAAAGATCACATGCTACGACCTAACAGGCTAGGGGAAATGAGCTACGACTTAAGGGAAGTGGAGAGCTACGACCTAACAATCTGAAGGGAAAGGTGATACGACCTAACAAATTACGACCTATGTTAGGTCGCAGGAAAACAGAACGACCTAAGTTAGGTCGCGAAGTTTTAGATCGTGAGGAGTTAAGTCGCGAGGCCTTAGGTCGTAAAGTTTCTAGAACTGCTTATCTGTTAGGTCGCAAAACTCTGGATGTCGTTGATTCTTATGCCGCATTGATCTCTGCCGTTGATCCTTAAGTCGCTACATATTTTAGGTCGTTACCGACCTAAAGCTTAGGTCGCGAAGTTTCTGATGCGCTAATGTTTTAAGTTGCTGAAGTGTTGGATGCCGTAGAATCTCATGCCGAGTTAATCTACACCGTTGATTCTTTAAAGTGTGAAGAAGCTGCTGTTAAGTCGCTACCATCTTATACCAAGTCGTAGGTCGCAACTGTTATAGGATAAGTCGTCTGTTTTTCATATGTTCTGTTGTAAGTTGTGTACGACTTATGTTGAGTCGGAGACTTTGATAGGTCGCGTCTGTTCTAGGTCGTAGGTCGTTTTCGACCTAAGTACTTGTAATATTTTGATGTTTTCTGTTGTGTTGAGTTGTAGCCTATAAATAGGCGTGTAAGGTCATTTTGTAATGGTTGTTGAATATTGAATAAAATTCTCTTTTGATTGCTTTGTGCTTTCATTCAAATTGGTAGTTGAGTGTAATCTCCTATCTCCTCTTTCGGATAATCGAGTGCGCTCGATTCAACGATTGTAGAAGCCGATTCATGGAATCTAGTGCGCTAGATCAACGCTCGAAGAATTGAAGATCTTTGAACCCGGTATCGTGCGCGATCAACGAGTTCGGGATAGCTAGAATTCGGTATCTTTGGATCAACGAATTTGGGCATTTCAGTATCTTCCAATCCACCGATTACTACTTTCACCGATCGAAGTTTGTTTTGTTTAATCCGCTGCATCAGTTTTGGTATCAGAGCTTGTTCTAGCCAATCATAGCTAGATCGAGACTTGGAGCCTAATCAATTTGAAGTTTGAAGAGAAGCCGAGAGCTTGAAGTGTTGAGCCGTGACCGAGAGGAAGAAGAGTTCATCTTTGTTCGAAGTTGTTGATCGAATTTGAATTGGAGGCTGAAACTTTGTCCATCGTGTTCCTCACGATTTGCTACAAAGTGGAAGTTTTCGATCCGTTTCATTTTGGATCAAAGTCCGAATTGTGTTTGAATTTTGAAGTGCTGAAGAGTTTGTGAAGTTTCAAGTATGCCGCCAAGAAGAGCTAATCGCCACCAAAACGTAGAAGCTTTGTATCGAAGAGAAGAGGCTAATGAGATGGAGCAAAGAATCAATGAAAATTTTAGTGAGAAGCTTAACGAAGGAATTGGTCGATTAGAGAAGCTTATGACGGAGATGAATCAAAATCGGAGGAGGGTTTCACCTGAATCTAATCATGGAGGTAGTAGAGTCTCGCCACATTCCAATCGAGACAGAAGTGTTGAAAATGATCAAGGGCGTGGAAGGAACGTGAATGATCGTGAACGGAGGAATGTCGATAGAAGGGATGAAGGTGGAAGGCGTAATGGTAGTAGAGATGTGGGTGGACGAGATAGACAACGATATACATCTGATTTTGAAGAGGAGTATGATGGTGGTAGTATTCAAGGAAGAGGTCAAGGAAGAAATTACTCTGAGTATGATCACAAGTGGGAGTCGGGGATGAAGACTGAAATTCCTGAATTCAAAGGTGGTATGCAAGCGGAGGAGTTTCTAGATTGGGTAGCTAATGTTGAAGAGATTTTTGACTTTAAAGAAGTTCCAAAAAATCGTAGAGTGAAGTTGGTTGCTACGAGGTTGAGGGGTAGAGCTTTGGCATGGTGGTAGCAGACCAAACTTACACGTGATCGGATGGGAAAGTCAAAAGTTGAATCTTGGGAGAAGCTGAAGAAATTGATGAAAGCAATGTTCTTACCTTACAATTATCAATCTTTGATGTATCAACGTTTGCAGAACTTGAGACAAGGGACGAAATCTGTGAATGACTATGCTAATGAATTCTATCAACTTATTGCAAGGAATGATATTATGGAAACGGAAGAGCAACTGACATCCAGATTCATTGGGGGATTGAGAATGCAGATACAGGATATGGTTAATATGTTCGATCCTAGATCTGTAGCAGAAGCACATCAGAAAGCGTTGGCTTGGGAGAAGCAGGGTAGACGAGGGGGAGGTGTGTATACTAATTCTAACAATCAAGTGAAGGGTGTTGGTGGGAGTTCAAATGTTTCTAAACCTATCAGTAGACCAGTAGTGAAGGAGGTTGAGAAGACAAGGGTTAGCAATGGCTTCAAATGTTACAATTGTCAGGAATTGGGTCATAAAAGCAGTGAGTGTCGAAAGCCAAAGAAGAGAACCATGATTGCAGAAGTTGAGGATGAGGATGAAGAAGCTGAATGTTCCAATTCACCACCTGATGAGGAGGAAGAAGAAGTGTCGGGAGACGAAGGTTACAATCTCATGATGAAGAGGTCCTGTTTAACACCAAAGCAAGAGGAGGATTGTAGTTGGTTAAGGAGCAATATTTTTCAGTCAACATGTACCATTCTGGGGAAAGTTTGCAAATTTGTTATTGATGCTGGAAGCTGTGATAATATAATTTCGTCAGAAGCTGTGAGGAAGTTGGCATTGAAGACTCAGAAACTTCCAAAACCGTACAAGCTAGCTTGGTTGAGGAAAGGCGGAGAGGTGAAAGTTGGACGAAGGGCTTGTGTGAAGTTTTCCATTGGGAAGAAATATAAAGACGAAATCTGGTGCGATGTTGTGGACATGGATGTTTGTCATTTGTTGCTTGGGAGACCGTGGCAGTATGATAGGGCGGTGCAACATGATGGGCGTACCAACGGTTACAGTTTCATGTTTGAAGGCACAAAGATTACTCTAGTTCCAAAGAAGCGACAACAGGAGGAAAACAAGTTGGAGGAGATTGAAGAGCTCAAAACTTTGTTATCGTTGAAGGAGTTTGTGAAGGAAGTAGAGGAGGAACCTGAAGTGTTTTGGTTAATTGGGCGAGAGAGCAGTGAAGAGGTTGAGATTCCAGAAGAAGTTAAACCGGTTTTGAAAGAATTTGACGATGTATTTCCAGAGGAGTTACCAACGGAGTTGCCACCATTGAAGGATATACAACATCAGATAGATCTTGTTCCAGGTGCTGTGTTGCCACACAGACCACATTATCGAATGAGTCCGAAGGAACATGAAGAGTTGCGGAGGCAGGTAGAGGAATTGCTTGAACAGGGGCGTGTGCAGGAGAGTTTAAGTCCTTGTGCTGTACCAGCTTTATTGGTACCCAAAAAGGATGGAACGTGGAGGATGTGCACTGACAGTAGAGCATTGAATAAGATCGCAGTGAGATATAGATTTCCAATGCCGAGACTTGATGATTTATTGGATCAAATCAGTGGGTCCGTGATATTTTCTAAGATTGACCTGAAGAGTGGATATCATCAAATTCGTATCAGACCAGGTGATGAGTGGAAGACTGCTTTTAAAACCAGGGAGGGTCTATACGAATGGTTGGTCATGCCATTTGGTTTATCCAATGCGCCAAGTACTTTTATGAGGGTGATGAATCAGATTTTTCGACCATTCATTGGGAAATTTGTGGTGGTGTATTTTGATGATATTCTGATTTACAGTGGGAGTCCAGAGGAACATTTGAATCATCTTAGAGAAGTGCTGATGGTATTGCGACAAGAACAATTCTATGCTACAACGAAGAAATGTGTGTTCATGACGCATAGTGTCTTATTTCTGGGATATGTTGTATCGGAAGAAGGAATACAGGTTGACCAAAGTAAAGTCGAAGCGATTAGAGATTGGCCGCAGCCCAAGACGATAACGGAAGTTCGTAGTTTTCACGGGTTGGCTTCATTCTATCGAAGGTTTATACCACACTTCAGTAGTGTGATGGCACCTGTTACTGATTGCATGAAGGGTAAACAGTTTGCATGGACGGAGGAAGCCGGGGTTACTTTTGAGCGAATCAAAGAACTTTTGACGTCTGCACCTATTCTAGTATTACCATATTTTCAGTTAGTGTTTGAACTACATACTGATGCATCCAAGGTTGGAATTGGAGGAGTGTTGAGTCAGGAGGGACGTCCAATTGCATATTTCAGTGAGAAGTTGTCAGGAGCGAAGATGAGATACAGTACGTATGATGTGGAATTCTATGTTGTTGTACAATCTATTAAACACTGGAGACACTATCTATTTCAGAAGGAGTTTGTTCTGTATACTGATCATGAAGCATTGAAGCATTTGCAAGGGCAAGATAAGATTTCAGCGAGACATGCATCGTGGATTGCATATCTACAGCAGTTTACTTTTGTTGTTAAACACAAGTCAGGGGTGACGAATCGAGTGGCTGATGCTTTGAGTAGAAGGAGTCATTTGTTGACTACACTGAAAGTTGAGGTGACAGGGTTCGATGTGTTGCCAGAATTATTTGTCGATGATCCTTACTTTGCAAAGGTGGTTGATAAAGTCAAGGAGGGAAAGACGGATGAGTTTTTGATGGTAGATGGTTTTCTGTTCAAAGGAAATCGATTGTGCATACCGGAGGGTAGTCTGAGAATGAAGATTATCAAGGAGTTACACGAAGAGGGACATGTTGGGAGAGACCGAACATTATAGTTGATTTCATAATCCTACTTTTGGCCATCAATGAGGAAGGAGGTAGAAAGGTTTGTAGAGCGTTGTCGTATTTGTCAGGTTTCGAAAGGAACTGCGACTAATGCTGGTTTATATATGCCGTTACCCGTGCCTGTAAAACCATGGGTGGATATCAGTATGGACTTCGTGTTGGGATTACCGAGGACACAGCGTGGTAACGATTCCATTTATGTGGTGGTTGATCGATTTTCGAAAATGACACATTTTATTGCTTGTAAGAAGACGGCGGATGCTGTTCATGTTGCTCAAATGTTTTTCAAGGAGATCTATCGACTTCAAGGGTTGCCAGAATCTATTGTGTCGGATAGAGATACTCGATTTCTGAGTCACTTTTGGTTGAGTTTGTGGAAAATGGTGGGAACAAAGCTGAAGTTTAGTAGTGCTTATCACCCGCAGACGGATGGGCAGACCGAGGTTGTGAACAGATCATTGGGAAACTTGTTGAGGTGTCTTGTTCAAGATAATTTGAAGAGTTGGGATGTGAAGCTATGCCAGGCAGAATTTGCTCATAATCATGCTGTGAATCGAAGTACTGGGTTCAGTCCATTCCAGATTGTTTATTCAAGTTTACCGAAGGGACCGTTGGATTTAACGGTAGTACCACAATCAAAGAAGACAGTTAAAAAAACTGCTGATTTTGTTGAAGGGCTGACGGAGTGTCATAAAATCGTTCAAGAACGACTAGAGAAAGCAAATGAGAAGTATAAACAATCTGCAGATTTGAAACGACGAAATGTTGAGTTTAATGAAGGAGATATGGTTTATGCAGAGTTAACAAAAGATCGTTTTCCAGTAGGCGCTTATAACAAGTTGAAAGCCAGGAAAATTGGTCCGGTGGAAGTTGTAAAACGAATTAATGAGAATGCTTATAAGTTGAAGCTGCCGGATGATGTGTATACGTCTGACGTGTTCAATGTTAAACATCTTATACCATATCATGGGGGTGAGTCTGTTGTGGAAGAAGAAGGTGCAAATTCGAGGTTGAATTTTTCTCAACCTGGGGAGGATGATGCAGCGCAGAAAGTTAAAGGCCTAGGTCGCTCACGACCTAAGGAGTTCATAGGTCGCTCACGACCTAGCGAGATAGAGGAGGGAGCAAGTAATGCTGGAAAAAGTGGCAGTGTCCAAATCGGTGAAGTATTAGGTCGCATACGACCTAACGAAGCTTTTAGGTCGCTCCAACGACCTACCGGTTTCAAAGATCACATGCTACGACCTAACAGGCTAGGGGGAAATGAGCTACGACTTAAGGGAAGTGGAGAGCTACGACCTAACAATCTGAAGGGAAAGGTGATACGACCTAACAAATTACGACCTATGTTAGGTCGCAGGAAAACAGAACGACCTAAGTTAGGTCGCGAAGTTTTAGATCGTGAGGAGTTAAGTCGCGAGGCCTTAGGTCGTAAAGTTTCTGGAACTGCTTATCTGTTAGGTCGCAAAACTCTGGATGTCGTTGATTCTTATGCCGCATTGATCTCTGCCGTTGATCCTTAAGTCGCTACATATTTTAGGTCGTTACCGACCTAAAGCTTAGGTCGCGAAGTTTCTGATGCGCTAATGTTTTAAGTCGCTGAAGCATTGGATGCCGTAGAATCTCATGCCGAGTTAATCTACACCGTTGATTCTTTAAAGTGTGAAGAAGCTGCTGTTAAGTCGCTACCATCTTATACCAAGTCGTAGGTCGCAACTGTTATAGGATAAGTCGTCTGTTTTTCATATGTTCTGTTGTAAGTCGTGTACGACTTATGTTGAGTCGGAGACTTTGATAGGTCACGTCTGTTCTAGGTCGTAGGTCGTTTTCGACCTAAGTACTTGTAATATTTTGATGTTTTCTGTTGTGTTGAGTTGTAGCCTATATATAGGCGTGTAAGGTCATTTTGTAATGGTTGTTGAATATTGAATAAAATTCTCTTTTGATTGCTTTGTGCTTTCATTCAAATTGGTAGTTGAGTGTAATCTCCTATCTCCTCTTTCGGATAATCGAGTGCGCTCGATTCAACGATTGTAGAAGCCGATTCGCGGAATCTAGTGCGCTAGATCAACGCTCGAAGAATTGAAGATCTTTGAACCCGGTATCGTGCGCGATCAACGAGTTCGGGATAGCTAGAATTCGGTATCTTTGGATCAACGAATTTGGGCATTTCAGTATCTTCCAATCCACCGATTACTACTTTCACCGATCGAAGTTTGTTTTGTTTAATCCGCTGCGTCAGATTTGGTGTACGTTTGCTAGATTTGAAGAAAGAGAACGATGATGGATTAACCCTGGCATTTGTGCCAATTTGAAATGACTAAAACAGAACGGCTTGAACCAGGCTAAGTGGGCTAGCTACTCCTAGTAGACACCTGTTCTTCGATTTTTCTTATGCACTCGGTCCATACTATTACCTTTATTGTGGTTTCGATTGGTGCACCTTGATTGGGATAACCTCCCTTTAACTGGATATGGGATGGATGGACGCGGTGGACGGTCGTGGCTACGATGCGTTACCACCAGCCTGGCGACTCGAATTGGTAGTATCCTACCTTGGGCATTGCCTCACGTGCCTTGTCATACTTTTATCCTTATACGAGACCACTACGATTTTGGTTTAGTGTTGTCGTATCATGGTGCATCCTTATCTACCGACGTTCTATTGGTTGTGTTATATGCAAACTGTACGACAATGCTTAAAAACGCGTTAAGGGGGATTAATTTAAAGCCTTAACGCTAAGAAAAAATATTTATTTTACTGATTAGACATTATATATATATAGTGTATTCTACTATATATAAATATTTTGATGGATTCTTAAGAGATGGAAAATCCCGTAACATCTCTTGAGTTATTGCATGCACATTATACACTGGATAGGAGATGTGAAACCTTGTAAACATATCTAACGCTATTACACTCATATTATATGTGACATTGATTTGACTCACATAAGGATATTTTAGTCCTGACTCGAGTGTTTTGTCTTTTCATTACGCTCGGGTCAGCCTTGAGTTTTCAGCGCATTGAAGATCATATTTTCTACAGGACGAAGATGAAGATTTGCTATATTCTTATTACAAGTATTATTCCACCATATTGTTGTTCTACTGCATTGTTTTATTTTATCTCTATTGTATATATATGTTATCCCGCCTTTTGGCAAGACCGTGACACCAAGGACTTGATTAGATACCGGTAACAGATTGTCTCGGAAGTCGGTTACACGTGAGGATCACTACGGATATCGATGGATTTTGTCCGAGTCCAGTTCGGGCTGCAATTGATAAGACGCGTCAAGCAGAGCCTTGGGAACCAACGATCCAAGTTTCAAGTCAATCCGAGTTCGTATGCTCGAAATATCGTCGACGAAAGATGGAGTAGGGCACCTTTAGTTCGAATCCATAGGTTTCGCCTATGTTCGAATCCATTAGCCAGGAAACAGTTCGAATCCATCGAACTACCATTGCCTCGACTCCAGCAGCTCTCCATTGCTTCGACTCCAACAGGCAGAATCAGTAGCTTCGAATCGATTGAGGCAGTCATTACGTTCGACTACATCAAGCGGGCCTTCATGTAACTTGAGTTCGAATCCACCCTCGCCTACATCATAGTTCGAATCCATCGAAGGAAGGGATCTTCGAATCCATGCATTCGAATCCCCAGGCCAAGACAAACTTCGAACCGGTCCATAGCTACGAGCCTAAGTCGATTCGAACGAGCATTGGTCTCATCGATTCGAAGGAAGAGGTCCTTCGAATCCATTCCCTCGACTCCACCATCTTCGAATCCAAGTCGTGGATTCGACCCGGTCAAAGCGGAGTGCAAAGCGGACCGATTCGAAGAAAACGCACCACGTCACCATCTTCACAAGCAGGAAGATCGATTCGAACGAATCGATTCAAGCATATCGATTCGAACGACTCCAGAATACGAAAAACTCCAACTTGAATCGATCATAACTCGAGTTCTACAAGTCCAAATCCCATGAAATTTTCACAGAAGCTCAAATACATGATGAAGAATGTACACACCAAATTTCAGCTCGATTGGATGATTTCTTGATCGATTCGAACCAAGGGTCGAATCGATCCCAAAGCGGGCCCGGATCTCCAGATTTCGGCCATGTGGGCCCCCTGACGTGCCAGAACTGGTCTCCCCTCATTTTGGGCGAAATATCAGCCTCCTACACCTATAAATAGAGCCCCTGGTCATTCAGAAAAGGGGTCGGAGAATTCTAAGTACTGAAGAGCGCCCAGATTCTGCCAGATTTACTCCAGAACACCGCCGCTGCTTTAGATTGACACTTAGCATTTGAATTCAGTTGTATTACATTATCAACTACTGTAATATTCAAGTAATCGAGCAATAAAACCATCAAACTTCATAGTGGACGTAGGCAAAACGCCGAACCACTCTAAATCGCTTGTCTTTGCAATTTACTTTCTGTTATTTGGAGTTTTTGTTAGATAATCCACAGTTTTAATTTTCATTCTTCACTTTTATCTCTTCAAAAACTTCCGAAGAGTGTTGTGCCCATTTTTGGTACAAACACTTTGGTGCTTTCACCGAGAAAAAAAAAAAACCAGCTTTTTTCTCCTGCTCCTTGGATCTACCGTCGATACCGGATTGCACAAATCCAAGAGGAAGATCCAAATCTTCGATTCACAGTCCTTCCATTCTACTCAGATTTGCATAAAATCTAGGAAAAGAATTCGTTCAAAATGGTTAGCACGAGAACCACTTCTGCAGCTCCAGGACAAGAAGGTAGGGATGGACAAAATCCTGCTCAACAGCAGCCACCCAACCAAGACAACACTGCCCACTCGGATCCATCTGGGGCAGTCACTAGACAAGAATTTCAGATGTTACTCCAAGAATTGACTCAGAGTCGGCAACAGTTAGCCGAACAGTTGCGAGCTAATATTGAGTTGACAAATCAACTGAATCGCCAGGGCCGTAGGAGGTCCAGAAGGGAAGATGTTTCCCGCTCACCCACTGAAAGTTCTGCCTCGTCTGATTATCATCGTAGATCTACCCGTCCCCGATTAGACGGAGATTATGCTCAGACTACGGGATATCAGCCCGCCCTGACTGTCGGGCAATTGAGGGTAGGACCATCAACCAGCTTCCAGGCTGGGCCATCAGCACGGGGTGGCCATACTTCACAATATACTACGGACAATCATGTCACAGCTGCGACAGCGGAAACAAGGGTCGATACCCGATATCTTCCAGATTCGGGTAATCAACAGCAAGGGCGTACTTCTGAACCATACGTCCAGGAAGACGCTGAGCCAAGGAGGCGAAACTTGGACCGTCGACAGCGCCCGGTCCAAACTCGCATTGTGGAACCCGACCACACCTTAGCTCAGCAGGCTCAAAATGTAGCAATGCCAGACATCTCGACTATGATACGTCAGATGATCCGTGAAAGCCAAGGACTTACCAATGACGATTGGGGAATTTCTCGAAGCCATACTCCTTTCACGGACGAAATACTATACGCTGAACCTCCTCGGCGATTCAGAATGCCAACTCTCCCTATGTACGAAGGAAGTTCTGATCCCAATCAGCACATACTGAAATACGAATGGTCAATGAGCGCCGCAAGGGCCGACGATGCAGTGAAATGCCGCAGCTTCCCCATTTCACTGGGAGGAATTGCGACAATGTGGTTTACAAGGCTACCCCCAAGATCTATCTCTTCATTTGACCAATTAGCTAAGAAGTTTGTTGAACAGTTCCGTATGCATGTTGCCAGACCCAAAGATGTTAACACCCTGTCCAATGTTACCCAGGCTCGTGGGGAAACATTAAGGCGTTACTTGGAAAGATTCCATGCGGCATGCGTGGAAATTAGTAATCCCAACGACAACTCAATTTTAATGGCATTGACAAAGGGAATTGATCCCGATTCTGAATTTGGAAACTGGTTAGCCGGAAAACCCCCCGCATCGTTGGACCGTTTCTACTCCAAAGCCGCTCAATTCTTACGGCAAGAGGACGCAAAACAGTCTAGGAAGCAGGACGATGCAAAACCCGGAAGTGAGGGAATACAAAGCAATGTCGCAGTTAAACAGTCCGGTGACAATTCCGGAAAAGTCCAGTTAAACATACAGAACAAACAAACCCAGCCAAGAGGTGGCAATGGTCAGAATAAGAAGAGAGACCCGAATCCGGGCCCACGGCGAAGGGCTCCGATGTTTGAAAGTTATACACCGTTAAACACATCACTGGAAAATGTGTATTTGCAAACTTGCAACACAGAACAGTATAAGAAACCCGCTCCGAAGCGGTCGTCAGAAAGGCAGATTCAGACGGGAAAGTTTTGTAGGTTTCATGAGAGCTATGGCCACAATACTAATGACTGTCGCCATTTGCAAGATCTGATAGAAAAATTGATCAGGGAGAGGAAGTTAGATCAATTCGTACGGGCGCCGCAATCTGGTGGTGCGGGCCCATCGAATCCAAACCGTGCGCAAGATCAGGAAAGACAAGAGGAACCCGCTCGTACAGGCGGGAGGCTAGTTATCAATACCATAAGTGGTGGTCCTCATCCAGCGGACAGGAGCTGGAGGGAAATGGAGTCGTATGCTAGCTCTATCCGGCATGCGAGCTTCGAATGTTGCAGTAATTGTGAGGATGGAGCCCCGGCTAAGCAACAAAAAACGATGTCTGACGATATCATATTCAGAAGCAGAGATGCTGACAAAATCGAAGCTCCAACGATTGATCCACTGGTCATATCTGCCCAGGTCGGTCCTGCTTGGATGAAGAGGATCCTGGTTGACAGTGGAAGTTCTGTAAACATTCTATTCAAGCGAGCTTACGATTTAATGAAGATGGAAGCAAAGGACCTGAAACCCTGCCAATCCCGGGTTCATGGCTTCAATGGCAGTGCAACGATACCTACTGGGATAGTAGAACTACCAGTGGAACTGGGGATCGGAGAGCGCAGGAGAGTCCGACTACTGCAATTTGTTGTTCTTGACATTGCTTCACCGTACAATGCATTCCTGGGTCGACCAGCTCTCGCTGAATTCAGGGCAGCCATTGCCCCGTGGTGTTTGACTTTAAAATTCCCAACCGATCATGGTATAGGAATCGTTCAAGGAGATCAGGCAGCAGGAAGAGCCTGTTATGTTGCTGAATTGCGAGAAGCACAGAAGAAGGAGAAAGGAAAGGGCGTAGAGGAATCTCTCTGCGTCCGTTTTTCTGATAATTGACAGCTAACGCCTGGGCCCCGGCCCGGGCACCACTACCAATTCCTTAGAGATCTTGACCCTAGAGATAGCGAAGATAAAGCTGAAGTAGAAGAGAATCAAGCGTCTCCAGCCGAACTGACTGTGGACGTCCCGGTCAGTGAGGATGACGACTCAAAAGTACTGAAAGTTGGATCTCAACTGGGAAAACAGATACAACAGGAATTGGTTGAATTTCTTCAGGCGAATCTTGATGTCTTTGCCTGGACGCACTCCGACATGTGCGGAATCTCACCGAACATTGCAAGTCACTCTTTAAATATTGATCCGCGACATGTTCCGGTCAAGCAAAAGAGGCGTGGTATGGATCCAGAGAGATCTGCCGCCCTTAAAGAAGAAATTGACAAATTACATTCGAATGGTTTCATCCGAGATGCTCTATACCCAGAGTGGGTGTCAAATCCGGTAATGGTTCGGAAACCGAACGGGAAGTGGAGAACTTGCGTCGATTACTCTGATTTAAACAAAGCCTGTCCAAAAGATAGTTTTCCACTTCCCCGAATTGACCAACTCGTTGACTCAACTGCAGGTCACGAATTGTTATCCTTTATGGATGCTTATTCAGGTTATAATCAGATACCCATGCATCTACCCGATCAAGAACATACTAGTTTCGTAACCGATCTGGGGCTCTACTGCTACAGAGTCATGCCCTTTGGTTTAAAGAATGCCGGAGCAACTTACCAACGCTTGGTTAATCGAATGTTCGCTGATCAGATCGGGAAGACCATGGAAGTCTATGTGGATGACATGTTAGTTAAGTCCCGATTTTCCACAGATCACGTCAAGGATTTAAATTCAATGTTCTGTATCTTGCGTGAGTATGGAATGAAGCTTAACCCGCTAAAATGCCACTTCGGCGTCGCATCCGGAAAGTTTCTAGGGTTCATTGTTAACGCTCGTGGGATAGAGGCAAACCCCGAGAAGATCTGGGCAATAAGGAATTTGCAAACTCCAAAGACCATCAAGCAAGTCCAGAGTCTCAACGGGAAGGTAGCAGCGCTAAGCAGGTTCATCTCGAAATCCACTGATAAATGTATTCCTTTCTTTGATCTAATCCGGAAAGGGAAACGAAACTTTGAATGGACCACGGAATGTGAAGGCGCATTCCGATCGCTGGTTCTACACCTCTCTACGCCACCGATTTTGTCGAAACCAATTGATCACGAACAGTTATACCTTTATCTGGCGGTATCCGAGCATGCGATCAGTGCTGCTTTGGTCCGGGAAGAAGATCGAGTGCAGAAACCGGTCTATTATGTCAGTAAACGATTAACCGGAGCTGAGAGAAATTACCCCAGGTTGGAAAAACTGGCTTACTGCTTGGTCATTGCCTCGAGAAAGCTTCGTCCTTATTTCCAAGCACATCCGCTTACTGTGTATACCGATCAGCCGTTACGACAGGTCCTCACGCGGCCTGAGACGTCTGGAAGGTTACTCAAGTGGAATATTGAACTGAGCCAATTTGACATTACTTATGCTCCGCGGAGAGCCATTCAAGGGCAAGTCCTAGCTGACTTCATAGCTGAATTTACTGTTCCTGACGAATTACCTGAAACCAGCGAGTCTCCTGAATATATATGGAAACTTTATACAGATGGTGCATCAAACGATCGATGTTCGGGCGCTGGAGTTGTACTAGAAACCCCCGAAGGTCGATCCATATGCTATGCTTTGAAGTTTGATTTTCACGCAACCAACAATGAGGCCGAGTATGAAGCCCTGTTGGCTGGGTTAAAGCTTGCCAGAGATCTGAAAATTATCGCTATAGAAGTGTATTGTGATTCACAGTTGGTTGTCTGTCAGGTACGAGGAGAATATCAAGCGAGAGATCGAAGGTTAGCTGCTTATCTAGCCCGAGTTCAGGAAGCGCTGGATCAATTTGATTATTATGCTATTTACTACATACCACGAGATCGCAATCAAAAGGCCGATTCATTGGCAAAGTTGGCCAGCACAGGTGAAGCACAGCAAATGGGACTCGTCCCGGTCGAAACTTTGCCTTCCCCGAGCATCGATCAAATCAAAACAACTGATGTGTTAGAGACCTTTCCCAGCAGAGAATCATGGATGACTCCGTATCGAAATTATATTGAGAATGGAATACTGCCTGAACACCGAAATGAGAAAAGGCAAATTCTACGAAAAGCTTCGCGGTTTATCATTCAGGACGGGATCATGTATAGAAAAGGTTATTCTGTTCCACTCCTCCGGTGTATCGCTCACGACGAAGTCAAACGAGTGTTACATGATGTGCATGAGGGAGAATGCGGCGATCACACCGGTGGACAAGCGCTTGCTAAGAAGATACTCAGATATGGATATTACTGGCCGACCGTAAATCGAGATGCTGCCAATTACGCCAGGAAGTGCGACAAGTGCCAAAAACATGCTCGAATTCCAAGAGCCCCGCCTACCGAGTTAACTCAAATGGTCAGTCCCTGGCCGTTCGCTATGTGGGGTATCGATATCATTGGCGCTTTGCCTCTGGCAAAAGGTGGTGCGAAGTATGCCATCGTTGCAGTTGATTACTTCACGAAATGGGCTGAAGCCGAAGCTCTCGCAACGATTACGTCAAAGAAAGTGATAAACTTTGTGGTCCGCAATATCATTTGCCGATTTGGACTCCCGCACACCATCATCACCGATAACGGGACCCAATTCGAAAGTTCAGAGTTCAAGAGTTTCTGCCAACGATTTCATATTCATAAAAAGTTCTCTGCAGTCGCACATCCACAAGCAAATGGTCAGGTCGAAGCTGTTAACAAAGTTATCAAATCCATCTTAAAGAAGCGACTGGAAAAGGCTGGGGGCAAATGGGTCGATGAACTTCCTATGGCGTTATGGGCCTATCGAACAACTCACAAGACCGCAACTGGACACACCCCATTTTCCTTATCCTATGGCTCGGAGGCCGTCATTCCAGTGGAGACAGAAGTATTTTCTCACCGCGTAACTTATTACGATCCGAAAACAAATGCTATATTACTCGCTGAGTCTTTGGATCTGTTGGACGAGAAACGAGAAGAAGCTGATTTAAGAGCGGCCGCTTACCGAAGTCGGGTCGCCCGATTATATAACACCAAAGTTCGCCCCCGAACCTTTGATCTCGGCGATCTGGTCCTCAAGAGAGTATACCCGGTTCCTTCACACATGAAACCAAATTGGGAAGGACCGTACGTGATTACGCAACGACTTGGAGATGGCACATTCAAACTAGCAACCGTGGACGGTCTAGTTTTGCCAAGAGCCTGGAACAGCGAGAGTCTCCGCCGCTATTACATATGACAGGCTTTATTCATTTCATTATGTTTTTTATTCAGCAATTTACTTTTGCATTTCGAAATTAGAATTTGTAATAAGGCAACTGATTTGCCATATTTTCTTATTTCAGCAATAAAATGCCATCTCTTCGAGCCAGAGCTGTGATTCATTAAATACAATGTACAACGTCACGATGCACGAGGAGCTAAGTTCCATCACACCGTGGAATTTATTCAAGTAGGGAGTGGCTGTGAAGCAATCAACCACTCGCTAAATGAAACCCGAGCTCGGGGGCAAGCCATCACTTCAGGCCACGAAAATGGGTTGATACACGACAACCCTTCATTCAACTCCGTACTCCCAGAGTGCGAGGCGGAGTATAAACATTTTACTAAACTCCGTGCTCCCAGAGCGCGAGGCGGAGTATAAACTCTCATTTAACTCCGTACTCCCAGAGTGCGAGGCGGAGTATAAACATTTTACTAACTCCGTACTCCCAGAGTGCGAGGCGGAGTATAAACATTTTACTAAACTCCGTACTCCCAGAGTGCGAGGCGGAGTATAAACATTTTACTAAACTCCGTGCTCCCAGAGCGCGAGGCGGAGTATAAACTCTCATTTAAACTCCGTGCTCCCAGAGCGCGAGGCGGAGTATAAACTCTCATTTAACTCCGTACTCCCAGAGTGCGAGGCGGAGTATAAACGTTCTCCTAAAAACCCCAGAATACTCCGAGAGCGCGAGCTGGGTATAAACACTAACAAACTCCAGCTTCCGAGAGCGCGAACTGGAGTATAAACATTAACGAACTCCAGCTTCCGAGAACGCGAACTGGAGTGTAAACATTAACTAACTCCGTGCTTCCAGTACGCAAGGCAGAGTATAAACATACGTCAACTCCACACTTCTCCCCAATACAGGGGGCAGAACCATAACACATAACAAGTTGAAGACAGAAAGGGAATAGATTTTCATTTCCATTATCAACAAAAAGAATCTGATTACAAAGTGTTTATGAAAAATTCTGCTAGTGGGAGCCGAATCCACATCTATACACGGCTATAGAAAAATCGACAAAATGCTACCCTACGCAACAAAGATTTAGGGAAAGAAGTTCATTCTTTCTTCTTCCTTATCTTCTTCTTTGGAGTAGCTCCACCTGATCCGCTGCCCGACTTCTTCCTCAATCGCTTGCTCTTTTCAGGCTTGCCCTCCGGCAGCGATATGATGTCGACATCTTCCTCAGAGCTGGAGGCGACGGAAGTTCTTCTAGGAGGACGAGCTGGGGGCATAGGAGTAGTAGCAGGAGGAGGGACAGGAGCGGTCTCGATCAATACAGTACCACCCGGCGAAATCACCATTAACGGGGCAGGCCCGGGCGGACTAGAACCTACGTTCCCTGACGCCATCTCGGCAGCAATCTCAGCTAAAACGTCGTCCTCACGAGATGCTTGGGCCGCATCAGATGTGCCAATAGCTGGCATAGGTAAACTAACGGCCGGAGCAGCCTCACTCACAGCATCGGACGGATTGGCAGAGGGATCGATGGGTTCGTTGAGAAGCTCCTCAATCATTTGAGCGCTGAAAGAAAACATATTTGCATCTCCCTCCTCGCCAATTAAAGTAGAAGTCGTGATGGCTTCAGAAAAAACAACCCCTTGTGTTTGATGAGGAACCGATAAAGCGAGGGGCGCAGAAACAATAACCTCGGTCACTGAAATACGACAAAACGGAGATTGTTAGACAAGTGTGTTGCTTAAGGTCCTTCACAACTAAACTACGAGAAGCGTTCAAATACCTTCCTTAGTCTGGACCGAAACATGGGTGGAATCATCGGCGGAAGATAATAACGGTTGGTCAGGATTATATGCAGGAACAGATTGGGGGTCTACCGCACCAGTGGTTTCGGGCAGTGTTGGGATTACGGCTCCAACACTTGCCTCGTGATGCACGGTCCCCGAACCTTCGCCTGTCTCTAATGATTGGACGCCGAGTTTTTCTTTCGCCATAGAGATTACCACCTCATGAAGGGTCTTCCTCTCATCCTCAGTAAGCAGACGCATCTCCAGTTCAAAGTCGTCAAGTGCTCCGTCTGGATGCGCTGCTCTCTTCTCATTCACCAGCCGGGTCCAGGCATTATACAAGATCATGGAGTCATCTCCCAGCCACGCTAGATTTCTATGTTCCAACACATTAGCGTTATACGTGACTAAGAGATCGTCAAACTCAGCATCTAGCCTGGACCTCTCCTCCAAGATTTTTTCCTGAATCTCCGCTTCCACAGACTTAGCCTTGACCGCCGCCGCAGCAAGTTCGGCTCTGAGGGATACTGCTTGGTCGCAAGCCTCTTGAGCAGTAGCATTCGCATCGTCCTTCTCCTTCACCATTTCAGCGAATTTGGCTTTGAGCTCGTTCAGCTCTTTAACGGCTAAGTCTCGCTCAGCTGCAACGGTGGTATTGCGATGGCCCATCTCTTCCACTGTGGCGCAGTGTTCTTGTTGCATCCTCGCTAATTTGGCCACGACACCCTCGTGTTTCTTAAGTGTATCAAGCTCTGACTTTCGGGACGTTTCCACTTCGGACTGAAGAACTTGAATGATGCGTTTCTGCTTCGCAATGTCAACGTCGCGTTCGGCAATGACTTTCGCCCTGTCAAAAGCTACTCTAGAAGCCTTCACGGCTGC
Organism: Allium fistulosum; assembly: GCA_030737815.1. Classification (NCBI taxonomy): domain Eukaryota; kingdom Viridiplantae; phylum Streptophyta; class Magnoliopsida; order Asparagales; family Amaryllidaceae; genus Allium; species Allium fistulosum. The sequence goes on from CM060904.1 coordinate 862,897,070, forward strand.
CTTATACCACTCCTTGTACTGAGCGTAGAAGTCGTGGATGTAGTTATGAGCAGTGGTCTCAGCCTCTGGTGGAATTCTTTTGAAGTTAGGCGGGAAGATGTAGCCGTCCATGCAAATCTCCGGGTAGTCGTTTTTCATTTGGGCGAGTTTGGCAGCTCCCTCGCTTGTCAGCTCGGCCGGAGCTTGTTCAATTATAGCAGCTGCCGTTGGTTCCACTCTTGGCCGTTGAGCATCAGGCCGAGAAGACTGAGAAGGCAACTGTTGCTGATGAGATGGCCCTGGGAGGTCTACTGGAGCCCTGGGAGGCGGAGGAGAGCGAGATCGGGGTCGGTGTTGGTATCCCCGATCTCTGTCAGAGTAATCATAGCCAGAACGGTTACGCGAGTAATCTCTGTCTCTATCGTAACGTTCTTGACTCGAGTAGCCTCGCCCATGGTCCCTATCCGTCTCTCTCCTACGGGAATCATAAAATGGAGAAGATTGGCGCACATTCCTAAGCCTATCTAGAGTGGAGCCACGTCCTGACATCTCACCTGCGATAAGAAAGAATTACGGATTAAAGTCCCATAAAGCAATGTTTACTATGCATAAGTCATGAAGTGCCGTGGAAGTGTGTGTAAATGTGTAAACCCCCAAACCGACCGGAAGTGTTGACCGCACTTAAAGGAAAGGGCTCGCTCATATTTAGGACATCTTGTAATTCCTCCAACCCAGGATTATGAGAGATCGGTATATAATCTGGGATAGGAATATCGTCAAGCCCTTTGAGAGAATCTCTCGAATGAGAAGGGGCGGCCTCAGAAATCATAACTCCGGAAGCGGGGAAAAACACATCTACGGATTTTCCCCCCTTTGACTTAAGTTTTTTGGAAACGGCGGCCTTGCCTTTCCGTTTTTCTCCCGATTCCTCCAAGTTTCCCGAAAGGTCGGCCATTAGCTCTGAATCCGTCTGGGTTCTTTCTTCGTCACTCGCTTCGATTATTCTGATCCCGAGTGACCTTTTCGCCTTTTTCTTCTTGGGTTTCTTCTTATTTTCCTTCTTGGAGACGGACTTTGAAAATCCCTCGACAACTATGCTTTGATTAATGTCGATCAAACCCAGAACTCTTAAGTTGTAGTCGTTCAGCACCAAGTCAATATGCCTCAGCTCGCTCGGAACTTCTTGAAGACTCCGGACGGCACCCTTGAAACGCCCTCCATCGGGCCTAGAGATAATAGCTGTAAAAGGAATGGAATGTCAATTTTAATACCGAAGAGATATTGGTCAAAGAAACAGGTTAAGGCGCTTACGTCTAGACAACCATCGCCTAGCAAAACCCGGAGGACACCGAACGTAGAACCATTCGTTCTTGAAATAGCTCAGACGCGTCCAAGCTCCAACTACAACTTGGCAATTTCTAACTGCCTCCAAAAATGTAAACGACGGGCTATCACCCCTGCTCTTGAAGTTAAATATATGTCTGATTTCAGAGGGCCTCGGCGGGCGAAATAGACAGTCCATAAATATTACGAAGACACTATTCAGCAGCGCGTGCCCGTTGGGATGAAGTTGTGAAGGAGCGATCCCTAAATATGATAGAATCCTTCGGATATATTGATTGAAGGGAGGAAGAGTTCCAGCCGCACAAGCATGACGGTAGAATGCTGTATATCCTTCAGGCGGATTGTGCGGTCTATCGGTGGCGCTGGGCAATAATACGTCACCCAGAGATATGTTATGCTTTAGACATATTCGTCCCAACAAGGATTCAGATATGTTGGACTGAACCGAGTCGACAGGGTCCTCAATAAATATCGCCTCCGGCAATTCATCTGGAGCCGGATCGATTACGTCTGCAGGGATGTCAGGAATCTCAAGCACGGGAGGAGTCGAGCTCTGCACCTCTTGTTGTTGGGAGCTCGAAGATTCCATAATTAGCTAACTCATTAGAAAGCAACATTAATTTTGTGAACAAGCCCGTGCATGCCCCAGTGTAGTGTGTGTGAACATGTCGTGCAGTGCAAGTATTATACATCACTCGAGCAAATTTAACAGAATGAAGCGGGATGTTCGTACAACATAACTTGGGAATTTAAGAAAGAAAGTGACCGTCATCGCTGACCGTCATTTCCGCACCATCCAAACGCTACGGACCAACTTCAAGTATAAATCAGTTGTATTATTGGTTAAGTCATGGTTCCATCGACGAGCTTCAAGGGAAATTCAGGTTCAAGTCTGTTAATCAAGTTCGATTATGCAAGGCCGAAGCTCGTCGGAGTCAAGTATGCCAAAGTTCGTTAAGTTCGTCAGAGAATAACTTGAAACTGGTCGTAGTTCATATGATGGAGCAAGTCGAGAAGCAATGGTATCAGAGGACGAAGACGTTCGAATCCATCGACTTCGAATCGATAAGGGTCAAATCGATGGAGTTCGATTCCAGGTACTTCGAATCCGTATGGTTCGACTCGATGTAACTTTGTGATAGAGGAGCGCTTCGAATTCGTAGGCTCCACATTGTTTCGAATCGATCAGTATTCAATTCCATCGAATCGATCTAAATGACATCACTTCGAATCGATCAAATCGACCCTTTCCCTCCAAGTCATCGATTCGAAACCTTGCCCTCGAAATCGATTCGAACCGGTCATTCCTGGATCGATGCGAAGCAACGGGAAACGACCCACTCCATTCAGATCTCATCACTCCTCGACTCCATCGAGTCGACCCATTTCAGTCAGATCTCGTCACTTCTCAGAATTTTCTAAGGCGAAGATAGTTCGTTTTTCTCATCTCGAATCGGTCCATTGAATACCTGTTTGGATTTCGAGTAAAAGCGTGGAAGGAATCGATTGTTTTAAGGAGAGCAGGTTTGTCTTGGTCTTGGAAAAAACGATTCGAAGAAGAAGCTCTCAAAACAGTGAAAAGTAAAAAGTAAAAAATGAACAGGACCCCGGTATATATAGGAGAAACGAGACCATTCGCCTCCCGGTCAGGCGCAACCGGGAATAACGGGTCTAACTCATCGATTCGAAGCAGAATCTTCGAATCCATCGCCACAGATCTAAATCGATTCGAAGCTGACCAGGCGACCTCGTCGTCTCGGACTCGAATACCTACACCAGACGACTTCGAGGCTTTTCCTTCGAATCCACAGCATCGACTCGAAGCACTGCGTCGGTCAACCAGTTCGAATCCCTCCTTTAGTTCGAATCCATCCGGTTTCGAATCCTTTGCCACATCGAATCCATTCCAGCAGCATCGAAACAACGCAATATCGATTCGAAGAGGCACACCTTCGAATCCATCGCCAACCACTAATGAAAATGGACGAATGGTCTCAATGTTTAAAATTGTTTGTCTACTCTTGTACTGATTCAGGAGAGGATCGGTACGAGAGAACAATCGTAGACAATCATAAGAGCAATGTTCTAACTCAAATCTCAAATCGGTCCAGGAGAGGACCAATGCAGATTTCGATAGTAAACCGAACTGACAACGACTTGCGATCACGCAACGTTAATCAAAGCCAAGGTAATACACGTATGCACGTATTTCTGACTAATGTTTGATCTCTATCATTTACAGGGATCGAATGTTCATCTCGTCATGACTCAAAAAACTGACGGCCAGTCACTATTGTACGACGGTCGATTACAGCGATACAGAATGCAACTTTCGATAAAGCATGTCATAGCTGTCCAGTGAGAGACTGCGACTTTTCAAAGCACGTCATGTTTACACAAGACGTACTTTGGGGGGCAAATGTTATCCCGCCTTTTGGCAAGACCGTGACACCAAGGACTTGATTAGATACCGGTAACAGATTGTCTCGGAAGTCGGTTACACGTGAGGATCACTACGGATATCGATGGATTTTGTCCGAGTCCAGTTCGGGCTGCAATTGATAAGACGCGTCAAGCAGAGCCTTGGGAACCAACGATCCAAGTTTCAAGTCAATCCGAGTTCGTATGCTCGAAATATCGTCGACGAAAGATGGAGTAGGGCACCTTTAGTTCGAATCCATAGGTTTCGCCTATGTTCGAATCCATTAGCCAGGAAACAGTTCGAATCCATCGAACTACCATTGCCTCGACTCCAGCAGCTCTCCATTGCTTCGACTCCAACAGGCAGAATCAGTAGCTTCGAATCGATTGAGGCAGTCATTACGTTCGACTACATCAAGCGGGCCTTCATGTAACTTGAGTTCGAATCCACCCTCGCCTACATCATAGTTCGAATCCATCGAAGGAAGGGATCTTCGAATCCATGCATTCGAATCCCCAGGCCAAGACAAACTTCGAACCGGTCCATAGCTACGAGCCTAAGTCGATTCGAACGAGCATTGGTCTCATCGATTCGAAGGAAGAGGTCCTTCGAATCCATTCCCTCGACTCCACCATCTTCGAATCCAAGTCGTGGATTCGACCCGGTCAAAGCGGAGTGCAAAGCGGACCGATTCGAAGAAAACGCACCACGTCACCATCTTCACAAGCAGGAAGATCGATTCGAACGAATCGATTCAAGCATATCGATTCGAACGACTCCAGAATACGAAAAACTCCAACTTGAATCGATCATAACTCGAGTTCTACAAGTCCAAATCCCATGAAATTTTCACAGAAGCTCAAATACATGATGAAGAATGTACACACCAAATTTCAGCTCGATTGGATGATTTCTTGATCGATTCGAACCAAGGGTCGAATCGATCCCAAAGCGGGCCCGGATCTCCAGATTTCGGCCATGTGGGCCCCCTGACGTGCCAGAACTGGTCTCCCCTCATTTTGGGCGAAATATCAGCCTCCTACACCTATAAATAGAGCCCCTGGTCATTCAGAAAAGGGGTCGGAGAATTCTAAGTACTGAAGAGCGCCCAGATTCTGCCAGATTTACTCCAGAACACCGCCGCTGCTTTAGATTGACACTTAGCATTTGAATTCAGTTGTATTACATTATCAACTACTGTAATATTCAAGTAATCGAGCAATAAAACCATCAAACTTCATAGTGGACGTAGGCAAAACGCCGAACCACTCTAAATCACTTGTCTTTGCAATTTACTTTCTGTTATTTGGAGTTTTTGTTAGATAATCCACAGTTTTAATTTTCATTCTTCACTTTTATCTCTTCAAAAACTTCCGAAGAGTGTTGTGCCCATTTTTGGTACAAACAATATAACTCTGATAGATGTTGTAAAATTATAATCAAATGTATAGTATAAACAGCTTCATGCACTGTTTATTTGATTATTATATTTTGTCATTTCGCTATGAGATTTGGTGTTTATTTTCTTCTTTTCTTATTTTTCTTAATTAACCCCATTGATTATCTGTGTTTTGGATTGTTTGAGTTGGACATGTGTGGATTATTGTCGATTTAAACCTTCCAAAATATGGGTCGTCACATAACATCTAGAATTCATGCACAAAACGATATCGAAATCACAAGTGCCATGGATAATGACTCCTAAAGTTGAAACATAACTATACAAAACATTTATCACGGGTTCACCAAGAATTTCACAGTGAAATGAATAAAATATAATACCAACATATACATGTGTAAGATAAAGTGGACATCATATAAGGAAATGAGATATATGCTACAACTATCATAGTACAAAATAATTCAAACAAATTAAGTTCAAATATTGCATCAAATCTCATATAATAAGTCTCATATACATGAATAAGTTCTACAAGTCTACACCTAAATACTGGACAAATGTAATAATAACGGTAATTGGTACCCAAAAGTTCGCCTCTAACGAGTAGCGGTACCTCATCTAAGTCTGCATACTTGAAAAACAGATAACCAAAGAGATAACAGTGAGTGGGCCATACGTAACGTCTATTGAAAAGGAAATATCTTTGACTGCATGATTATTGATAAGTGTAACGCATACAATACCAAGTGATAACTTATGATGTAATGAGTCCATACCTTAACTTATACCTTCTCGTATGTAAAAATTAATAAATTTATATTATAGTGATGCGCAATATATGATAAGTCTTGCAAACTACGTAAATCACAACATCATCTGGAATGTAAAAAACTACAAACTAGGCTAGTCGGTCCTAGGTCACCCGACAAGGCCAAGACCATCAAGTAGGTTACTAATATTATATCGATATATTGATGCACTATGGCATCTGCACCACTACCTTTGATTGTATCCAACCCGAATTGAAAGTTCGTCATTATTACCCAATGAATTACATGTTGGGACAAAAGACTAGTACCCCGAGGCATAAAAGTCCACTATGATATAGAGTGGTTTAGCAATGTTGCATATGTCCACTATGAAGTTCTCTTACTATATATATCTCTCAAAACTATAAGGAATTACAAGATAATAATAAGAAAAAGGAGGGCACTCAAGACTAGATAAAGCTAGTTAATCTTAATGGCTTATGTGGTAATAAGAGCCTTGAATTGTGCATAGTATTCAGAATTCATGAATGTTTCGACTAGAGTTCAACCCCTTTGAAGTTGCAAAGTAGGAGTATTTATAGTAGTTGAAATGGATGGTGGATGGTTGAGATTGCAATTTAGAGCTGGGGAGAAAAGTACTTAACAGTTGATCTAACTGTAGAGGTGGATGGTCGATAGTTGTAAAATGTATTAGAAGACGTACAGAGGATAAGAATGTACTCATTTGTCTCTGTACCAGGTGTGGGCTTGCATTAAATGCGCATTTAACGTTGATGGTAAGCCACATAGTTTCAACCACCCAACTATGGTGCTTTAGATTGAGTGCCCACATAGCTGAGCTGGTTGATCGACTGTCGAAAATACATAAGAGACTTTGAATCTTGTTATGGACTTTATGGGGAAGACCGTTAATGATCAGGCATGAGGCAGACGGGAGGGAGGCATAATGCATGTTGGAGTTGGCTGCACTAAAGCCATGATAAAGACAGGCCATTCTTGGGCCACACTTTCCTATCGTGTTGCCTTTTGGGATGGGCTTGGATTGGAGTCGGTCATTAGCTAAACTGATGTCGGGCGATTAGTGTTGGGTTTTAACTGCTTTGGAAGTTCGATAGAAAGGAGCCAGTCAGAACCAAGCTAGATGGGTCCAAATCTTTTTTGGTTGTGAAGGTTGCTTTAGGATGAGACGTTCGAGCCTTATCTTAACACATTGCTAAGTAGAAAGTTGGATTAAGACCAACATGGCCTTGGACCAGCCTTTGCGAGATGGTGGTAGATCAATTGGCAGGCTTTGATTGGGTTGAACCGCCTTCAATTGGCTTGCTAACTACTTGCGAGAAAATTAAGCAACATTTTCCCCTCCAAGTCCATACCTGCTTGCTGGTGCGGGCTTGAAAGTCATATAGATATTATCGATTAGTGGTTCTGCATTGCATTACATACGCTTTCCAAATGTCTTTGTGCAATTGGCTATGACGGTTCATTCTTCCAGATGTGGCAAAGAAGTGTCACGTCTCCCCACGTGCATGGCTTAACATAATATCAATATCTTTTGAATGATTAGGGTTCATTTTTCCTTGACTTCAATGCATGCAATTGAAGGCAAGGTTTATAAATACCACTTCTTCTTTCTTGAGCTTACAAAGTCGCTCTTCATGAAAAAAATTCAAAGCTTGTGAATCATTCATAATTCTTTACTGATAAAACATTGCTAGCTTCATCACCGGTTTCCTTTCCAAACTCTTTTACATGCATGCTTTTTTATCAAATTAAGCAGGGATGTTGAGAAAAAAGAAAGCCCTTTGGTGCTTGAACTACTGCTTGTTGATTGCAGTTCAAACCATTGGCTAGAAACTTCTGCTTGGGGTGGAGTGCACCTTATCCTTAGCTTAGACCATTGCCTGGCGGCTAAGGTTCTGATAGTGGTCGAACGTCGATCTTGGACTAATGATTTAGTTGTAGCTAGGGTACTTACTTTTTTGACGCTCTGACACTCCCAACCTCAAGTCGATTAGGACGCTTCCACGATTCTTTGGAAGGAATAGGGGTTGTAGCCTCCACTTCTTCCGCCATGGCCAAAGCCTTGATTTGTGATGTGCACGTAAATGTGCATATATATACATCCACATTTTATCTATTTTTATTTAAATAAATGTCATATTTGGGTATTTTAACATGTTTAAACCAAAATTCAATTATTTTCAAATCATCATATATTCATCTTCATACAAGGGCAAAATGGTCATTTTTGTGCATATGTCAATTTGAAAATTTTTACTTGGACACTTTTTATGATTTTTATAGGAATTTGGATGCATATGGAAGAGGGTTTTCATGAAGAATATGCATGCACAAGGGAATACAAAGGATTGAAGAGGATTAAATTCAAGCTCATGATCATGGAGGACCCCACCCACTTACCTAAATCTACAATTAGAAGCTAATGGACAACTAAGTGGAGGTTAAAGCTTCATGCATATTTAATAATGGATTAATTAGAGGCTAATGGTTACATGAAGGCCACACTTCCTAAAGGGCATTTTGGGAAGCACCCTAAAAATTGAATTAGGGTTTTATGCATGTATAAATAGCCCTCTTATGTACATGTAAATATCTTCTTACTCTTTCACATTAGTTAGGAAATTAAGAAAGCAAGTTGTAATGTCAATGTTTCATGAAATAAAAATGGCTTCCTAGCCTCTTTCTCTTTTCTTTTCTACATGCTTCTTTTTACTTTTATGCTCATTTTTACTTCTATGCTCTCTTCTTTTCTTTGTTAGTAGATTAGATTTACATTCATTCAAATAGTGTAGCTTTATTTTTTATGCAAGTAGTTTAGTAGTTAATCTCATTTTCTTCCTTTGCTTATTTTCTATTTCTTTTGCTTTTTAATGTTGAAATTTACATATGTTGATATGATAACACAAATGAGTAGCTAAACCCCTTCAATTTAGGGGTAATGAAGCTCTACAATATTATGTAATTTCAGCATTTCTATGATTTATGGTCTCTTTTCTTTGTGCTTCATGAAAGTATATTTTAATGTAAGTTTATACAAGTGGGTTTGATAGCTTATGTTGCATTTGCAAATGAGTTATTCTTATTCAACATAAACACAATTTACATCATCATTTGGTAATTAATTTTTGATTTGAAATGAAAGTAAAAACAAAATTTGATGATCTATATTAGTAATTACAATAGTAAATAGATCACACTTAAAATAGCTTTTGCTCTGGCTTCATTTTCATGAGAATTGATAAGTGGTTTATATGTTGTATTATAGTTTGGTGGTTTAAGTTATGTTAATTAATAACATAAATAAACCATACTTATGACAAATGCAACAATTATTTCACTTAATATCAAAAATTGAGATCATAGATTATTTGTTTGTTGATTTACAAAAATATGAGAATGGATTTGCCTCTAAATTATTTTCTAGTCTCATAGTTTTTTTTTAATCTCACTTTCATTCTAGTTTTAGCTTCATCTTGTTTGTAGTTAACAATCTTCTCTCATTTTGGTCTAATTTGATTGATTAGAAAATTTTAAAATCTTAAAAATTCCGTGTGGATCGACCCGTACTCGCCACGTACTAACTTTTGTATATCGTGCGCTTGCGGTATATTTTTATTTAAAAAAATTCGGCTATTTTCTAAACCGATAGAAAAATGTCGATAAACAAGTTTTGGCACTGTTGCTGGAGAATTGCTTGATTTAGTTTTCTATTCTTCGAAGTATTGTTGTTTAATTTTATTGTGTGTGTGTGTGTTTTGTGTGTTAATTTCTAAAAAGAAAAAAGTTATGTGTTTGTTGTTTGATTTTTGTGTGCCTTTGTTTGTGTGCTTATTTTCTTTTTGTTTGCATTGCATTGGCATATTTAAGAAAAATAACATACAATTTCAAAAACCAAAAAAAATACATATATTTCATTTCATTTCCATTTCTTACATTTACATTTTCTTTTATTTGTTTACATTTACAAAAGAAAAATTACAGTCCCAAAACTGTGCTTGTTGTGCACATCTTGCACTTACAGCCACTGACTGTCATCGTTGTTCCCACCAAAGTTCCCCCACTGACGACCACCCTTGCCTCAATGAACTCCAACCATACCCAATCAAGCATACAACAAACTACTTCCTCGCCATAGCCTGCTGCAGTTCAACATACCTTCCTGCTCACCACTTCCCAACCAAAATTGACCACCACTTCTACATTGCAGTTCAACAAACTCATTATCCCAAAACTAACCACCACTTCCCTGCCAAACAAACTGGCATTACCACTCATACAAACCTACAGCAAGCATCAACAGTCACTCTACAACATCAAACTCACTCCATTTCATCAAAACACTGCACATCAAAACACTGTTACAAATCACAATTCCTTCTCTGGCCACCACACTTCATATCATTCATCTACACCTCTATATACAAACATTGCCAATTCCAATTCATACCAATTCCAACAGCATATATCTACACAAACTTGCAGCATCAACACAAACTTGTAGCAATTCCAACAACATCATCAACTCTAAACAATACAACAGTGTACACAACACCACCTCCTCATTGCAAAACAACTACATACCACCACAAACATTCATCACATAGGCCTTGCCTTCTTCCTCCACAACCAACCACAAACAAAAAAAAACTTCATTTCCAAACCTTTGACCATTCGACGCCTGAAACTACTTCAACAAGTGCCACTGCCTCTGCCCTATTCTACAACCACTGCTGTGCCTATCAAACTTCCTACTGACAGCAAATCATCACCTGCTAACCTCCTTCCTACCGACAAAATACTTTCCTAACCTCCTTCTTCTCCAACTTCACTGCCTCGCTCGAACACCAGCCACCAACCCCGCCAGCAACAACAATCGCAACGGCACATTGACTTGCTACCACCGCACCTATCAATCACCTCAACCACAGCCTCCAGCGAACCAGACATAGCAACCCAATTCGACCGCGACTTCACCGCAACCAGAAACTCCTACAACTTCATCTTCATGAACTCATGAACCGGTGTCACAACCAACAAACAATTTCCTCAACTCTGCCACCATTCCCAAGTCCACAACAAATTCTTCAAATCGCCGTCGAATCCCCCACCTTATTTGAATCATCTGCAGCTGCGACCTCCTTTCTTTTTGATTTCGATTTGTTGATTTCAATTTGATAAGTGCTAAAGCAGTGTGTGTTTCGATTTCTATTTGCTGAATATCATGTGCTTTGATTTGGGTCAAATTCAATTTTGATTTCGTGCGTCTTGCATTTGGTTAGTGAACCGTGTTTGCATTTCTTACGGGTGTTGGTTTGAGTTAATTTTTTTTATTTCTTTTGTTTGGTTTTAAATTGTTTTGTTTAATTTTAGCTCACTCCTTTAAAAAAATTGCTTTCTCTGTTTTGTTTTTTTATTGTTTTTAGTCCAACCCAAAAAAAAGGATTTGCCATCTTTGAGTTTAGTTTTGTTTTATCCCTTTAATTTTTTTTTAAATTTGGTTTATTTTGTTTAATTTGTTTTAGTTCCATCCTAACTTTAAAAAACAACAAATTTCAATTTGTTTTGTTTTCATTTGTTTTGTTTTCACCTTTTTTGTTTGGTTTTCCTTTGATATAAAAAAAACTTGTATATATATATATTTTAAATTTCAGGTTGTCAAAGCAGAAAATCATAAGGAAAAGAAGTGCTTGCAAAAATAATCTCTTTGCTTTGCTTGCTTGCATAAAAAAATCACCTCTTAAAAAAATTGCTAATAATATGCACGCTCTGGTAACGTGTTCTAATTTTTAGTTTTGTTTTAGTTGCATTGTTGGTTTCTTGCATTTGCATTCAAAAAAAATCCAAAAATCCAAAAATTAAAAAACAAAAACAAACTTCATTTTAGTTGCATTGTAAATTCACGTTTAATTTCTGCTTTGCATTCATCTCATCTTATTCTAAGGGCAATACCCTAATTCACATAAGGTGGGGGATTTCATCACCCTTTCCTTAGCCCACAAATCGCATTTCATCGTAGAATTTGACTAATAATAAAGGTTAGACATTCGACTTAAGGGTGTCGCGAGCTCACTTAGGGCTTAATTATATCTTCACAATTGTTTTCTTTGAACAATTTTATTTCTTGGTGTCTAGGCTACGGCAAAGTAATAACCATTTATAAATATTACGGTGATTCGTAAATATTATAGTGGTTGTTCCTATGCAGGTACTTAAACTTTCGGTTGTATTGCTACGGTGATTCGTGGTGCAACGATAACCCTACCCGTTACCTGGCTAAGAAATAATTTTGTTGATTTAGTTGCATTGCATTCATTTAGTTGCATTAGGTCATGCATATTTAAAAAAAATCCAAAATCCAAAAAAAAGAACTTAAATTTTACTTAACTTAGTTTTTAATCCCAAAAAAATAAATACTTTTTCCTTTCCTTCGAAAATTTTCAATCCAAAAAAAAATATAAAATCTTTTCAAAAGGAAAAAAATTTAAAATTCAAAAACAAAAACAAAAAATCAAATTCCCATTTTGTAAAAACAAAAACAAAAAAAAAATCTTTTGGTAAATATTTGAAAATCTGACAATTCAAAAAAAAACTAAACAAAAAAAATTTACAAAAACAAAAACATATAAAAATTTGAAAAGCCAAAAAAAAAAGAAAACAAAAATCAAACTTTTCTTTTGAAAAATAAATTTCACTTAGTAAATAGTTTCCTTTCTTTAAAAAAACACAAAAACAAAAACAAATTTTCACTTCATTTTCCAAACTCGATTCTAACTTCTTTCTCTTCTCAAATTTCACTTGTGCATGAGTACTTGGACTCGTGACACAACAACAAATCGTTGGACTCGCGACTCAATAACTAACTGCTTAACTGGAACAAACGATCCTCCCGAAATGGCGAACGAGAACGCCCCTCGAACTCTTATGGATAGAATCTTTCCCGATAGAGTTTCCATTCCATCTTGCATCACGTTACCCGCCCCTACGAGTAACCATTTCGAAATTCACTCGAACTATATTGCCACGCTTCCAAAATTTGGCAATTTTCAACACGATGACCCATACATCTTTTTGACGAAATTCGAACAAGTTTGCGCAACAATGAAACTCCAACAACTTTCCAATGACGGAATCAAACTTCACTTAATTCCATTCGCTCTTACGGATTACACTGAAAAAATGGTTGTACAACTTACCGTCAAACTCGATTAAAACTTGGGAAGAAATCGTAAAAGCTTTCTTAAAAAAGTTCTACCCCTTGGAAAAAACAAGTAAAATCTGAAACAAAATCATCAATTTTCATCAATTTAGAGGAGAACCATTTAGAAAATATTTTGAAAGATTCAAAGAGCTTTTGATAAAATGTCCATACCATAACTTCGAAAAATGGACGATTTGCCAAATCTTATACGATGGACACGAAAACAGCTCACGAACCATGCTCGAATCAATGTACCAAGGCAACTTTCTTGCCCAACATCACGATGATGCTTGGCAATTTCTTGAAAACCTCGCTGAAAAGTCATCCCAATGGGAACGTTAAAACGAGAAATCGATTTACTCACAATCGAGCGCACACTCGATAGGATCATCTTTGGCCTTGGAAGCTAAAATCAACGCAATGATTAACAAATTCGACAACGTTTTCTCATCAAATCAAATGAATCAAGCTTCCCAACCCATGTGTTATAAATGTAACGATCCTAATCATATAGCCGATCAATGCCCTAATTCTGTCGAACAAATCAATGCTTTCAATAAAGCCAAAAATGACCCGTTTTCTCCAACGTACAATCCTAGTTGGAGAAATCATCCGAATTTTGCTTGGAACCAAAACAATCCCAACAGGAATACGATTCGTCCCAATTTTCAAGCATTTTCGAATAATGCTTCAAATCCACCCTTTCAGCCCAACCATTTTCAACCAAACTTTGCGGGTCCATCTCATAATCAACTACAACAATCAAATTTTCAACCAAATCCTGCTCACGCACTCCAAGACGATAAACGTTTAACTTCTCTTGAGAAAACTCTTGAAACGTTGGCTAAAGCAACTACTCAAAGCCTTCAATCAAACAGCAATTTTCAAAATTATTGGCCTCATATATACAAAACAAAAACCAATCGATTGCAAAACTTGAAATGCAAATGAGTTAATTAGCCACGTCTGTAAGTGAACGCGAACGAGGAACATTCCCAAGCCAGCCAATGTCAAATCCCAAAAATCAAAACGCAAATTCAAATCAAGCCCATGTTGTTCGAGATAGCAACGTTACCCAATTAAATGCTATCACAACTTTACGTTCGGTAAACGAATCGATAATCAAGTCGTTAATCCAAATGATTTACCAGAAACATATCTCGACACTTCTAAAATAACAAACGAATCTGAATAGAACGGGGAGTCAATCATCGAACCGAATGCCAATCAAAATTCTTCTTCTTCTACTCAAGTCAATCTCGACACTTCCCGATCACCTTAAGTACGCATTCTTAAGTGAAAACGAAACTTGTCCTGTCATCATTTCCAACGATCTTTCTCTTGACCAAGAAGCTTCTTTTCTCTCTATTCTTTCGAAAAATAGAGAAGCAATTGGGGGGTCAATTATCGATATTAAGGGAATTTGCCCTGCTATTGTCTAACATCGCATTCACTTAATTGACGAAGCCAAACCCACTTGAGATGCACAACGGAGGCTTAACCCAAAAATGAAAGATGCGGTTCGTGACAAAATTCTTAAGCTCGTCGATAACGGTATCATATACCCCATCTTCGATAGCCCATGGGTTAGCCCAATTCATGTCGTGCCTAAAAAGTCCGGACTTACCGTTATAACAAACGATGCTAATGAACTCATTCCTACTCAAACTCAAACTGGTTGGCATGTTTGCATTGATTATCGGAAATTAAATGCTGCAACACGAAAAGTCATTTCCCTCTTCCCTTCATTGACCAAATGTTCGAACGTTTAGCCGGCCACGAATTCTACTACTTCCTTGATGGTTATTCCGACTATAACCAAATTCCAATCGCTCCCGAAGATCAAGAGAAAACAACTTTCATGTGTCCATTAGGTACCTTTGCTTATCAACGTATGTCATTCAGACTTTGTAACGCTCCTGCTACGTTCCAACGATGCATGGTTGGCATCTTTTCCGACATGATTGAATGCTTTCTAGAAGTTTGTATGGATGATTTCTCTATCTTTGGTGATTCTTTTTCCGAATGTTTACACCATCTCGAGTTGGTTTTAAATCGATGTAAAGAAAAACATTTGACTTTGAATTGGGAAAAATGCCAATTTATGGTCAAACAAGGCATAGTCCTTGGACATATCATCTCAAATAAAGGCATTGAGGTAGATAAAGCGAAAGTTGACGTAATTGCAAACCTACCCATTCCCAAATCTGTTAAGGACATTCTGTCATTTCTAGGACACGCAGGCTTTTACCAATGCTTTGTGAAAGACTTTAGCAAAATCGCTCGTCCTTTGACAACTCTTCTTGGAAAAGACGTTCCTTTCAATTTTAACTCTGATTGTATCTTTTCTTTCGAACGTCTCAAAAACGAACTCATTTCTGCTCCAATCATTTTCGCATCCAATTGGGATCTCCCATTTGAATTAATATGTGACGCTTCTAACTTTGCAGTTGGTGTTGTCTTAGGACAACGCATCAATAAAATCCTTCATGTCATTTATTACATAAGTATAACTTTGAACGACGCTCAACTCAAGTACACAACAACCGAAAAAGAGCTTCTAGCTGTCGTTTTTGCGCTCGAAAAATTTCGACCTTATTTGATAGGTTCACACATCATGGTCTACACTGACCATACTGCTCTTCGATACCTTTTCGCCAAAAAGAATGCTAAATCTCGTTTGATTCATTGGATCCTTTTACTTCAAGAATTTGAACTTACAATCAAAGACAAAAATGGATCTGATAATGTCATAGTCGATCACTTGTCTCATCTTCCCAACGCACCATCGCCTTTACCAATCAATGAAAACTTTCCCGATGAACAACTTCTTTCTGTCTTTGTCGATCCGTGGTATGCCGACATAGTGAACTATTTAGTCACTAAAGAAACTCCTTCGTTTTGGTTGAAACAAGATAAATGCAAATTCATGTCCGAAGTGAAATATTTCTATTAGGACGATCCATACTTGTTCAAATATTGCCCTGACCAAATCATCTAACATAGCATTTCGGATGATGAGATCAGGAGTGTTCTTTCATTTTGCCAAGATCAAGCGTGCGGTGGACATTTCGGTCCTCGAAAAACTGCGAAAAAGGTGCCTCGGTGTGGTTTCTATTGGCCTTCTCTTTTCAAAGACTCATTCAAATTTTTTTAAACTTGTGATCGATGTCAAATGCTTAGACGAATTTCTCGATGAAATATGATGCCTCTAAACCCCATTCTTACGACTGAAATCTTTAATGTTTGGGGTATCGACTTTATGGGACCTTTTCCCAATTCTTTTGGAAACTTGTATATCCTTCTCGCTATCGATTACGTCTCAAAATGGGTCGAAGCCATTCCGTGCAAAACCAACGACAATAGAATTGTAGTGAAATTTCTCAAAGAAAAACATCTTTTCGAGGTTCGACACACCTCGCACAATAATCAGTGATAACATAACCCATTTTTGCAATCGCTCTTTTGAAACTTTAATGAAGAAATACTTGATAACACACAAGTTATCCACTCCATATCATCCTCAAACTTGTGGGAAAGTTGATGTTTCAAATCGTCAAATACAAAAAATCTTGGAGAAAACTGTCAACAAAAATCAAAAATATTGGTCTCAGAAATTGACCGACGCGCTTTGGGCTTACCGTACTGTAATGACCCAAGATTTTAGGAATTTATTCTGGAAAATATAAATAAGTTTAAAATAAATTTTAAATAAATTTTAAAGGGGAATTGATATAGTTTGATAGTGTATCTGTATGTGTGTACATGTGTGCACAGGAAATGCACATGAACTAAAGCTAAATTCCTGAACTCTAAAAATAAATACATATTGATGTGTATGGAAATATATATATATATATATATATATATTAAATCCTTAAAAGCTATATGCATAAGTAAATATACATATATGGATGCTACTGAATATTTTTGAGTGTACATGTGCATGTGTGTGTCAGTACAGAATGATGTATAAATATATATACATATGTGTGTACTAATTATTTCAGTAAGACTTATATACATATATATATATATAGATATGTTAATAAGATACTAGAATTCAAATCAGTAAAATAAAATATACAAACATATTTTAATTATAGGCAGAAAGAAAAAGAATGAGGATATAAAAAGGAGTAGTCCTCTTATAAATAAATAAAGGAAGTATATACCATTTACAAGAAAGCTAAAAATAGGAAAAATAAGATAAAACAGGGAAATGCTTGGTATAGGCAGAATTAGGAAGAGTATTTGATAAATAACAAATCAAGTCACACTTTTAGCATGATTGTAGACAAAGGAAAAAGTATCTTTTGGAAAAGAAAATTTCTGAAATTAACCAAAAAGAATACAACCACTTTTCTTTCCACAAACTCAAGCCGGGGAGGGTGAGATTTTGGGTTTAAAAACTAAATGCAAATGGCATAATTTCTGATGGGCAAAAATGTCTTTAGCTAGTGCCTTAAACCCTAAGAGAAACCCTGCATAAATAGGCAATGAGAGGAGAAACCTTCTTCTTCCCGGATAGCTCTTGAGAAAAATATATAGATATTATATAAATATAATACAAGTGAAGAAAAGATTTGAAGGCAGAGGCTTACCAGTCAACTAGGAAGTAAAAGAAAGCTAGGTGAGAAAACTCACTCAAAATCTAAGGCAATAAGTCCTAATGTAGGCAGCCAGTTATAAGTAATATTCTTGAAAGTGTATTTTTCATATGTGATTGCTTATCTGTGATTTTAGAACTGAAAATGTTTTGATTCTCTTTGGTTGTTCTACTTATTTTATTTGAAAGCCTTAAGTATTATTAGTATACATATATGTTTTATGAACCCAGATCTCTGATATGTTAATGTTTAGGAACATAAACAAATACCCAAAAAATAAAGTGTTGAAAATAGGCAAGTAGTATTGGTTTTGGCTCAACCCAGAAAGATGTAAACAATGTTGAGCTGCAATATACTCATGTATAAGTGCTGAGGCTTGAGACAAAAAGGAATTAGGAGTGCAATAGGGTTGCCTATGTGCTGATGCTCCTGATTCAATGAAAATAGATATAAATGTTCATATGCATAGCAAACAAATTTTGTGATTCAGTGAAACTTGGTCAGTCTGAGTTTAACTCAAGCACAAATGTTTGCAAAAGGAAAAAAACTCTCTCAAAAGCCATAAGCCAATGTTAGTTGCCTATACCCCTTTTAAAATACCAGAATATATATATATACATACAGAATCTTATTTATTTAGTCACCAATGGATGTTTGCCTGTTTGTCTCTGTTTGGTTATGAATAATATGAGATGCTATGATATGGATGTTTTAGTTAGTGAAATGGATCACTGAATGGTCTAGTCATGAAAAATCAAAAGAGTTATTATTAACTTAAACCTAACTAGGAAATGGGGGTCAAGAACACTACAGGAATGACTTGTTTTCTTGAGTAATACAAGTTGACACATGGCTTGTTTAAGTCCTGAGATCTTTGTGTAATGGAGTGAATTAGTTCATTACAGTGTGTCCATTGATTCAATTAATTGCATATGAGACCAAGATAGATAAATATATCAAGATAAGAGAATTTGATATAAAGAGGAACTAGAGTTTTCCTGGAATGAAATCGGGATTGTGAATAAATGATTTAATTCATTTTGGGTGATTTCCTTGTTGTATGGATGTTTATTTGATTCATGATTGAATTATATGAATGTATGAATGTACCATGTTTTTCTTGAGATTCCTGGAAAGACAGATTAAAGTGTGCACCTGCACACTGACACAGAGCATGCACACATGAATTACTTGTTTTCTAAAGGCAGAGTTATATACACATATCCATGTTTTAACTTTAACTTGATTTACAAATTGTTTTAGTGGATTTTCTCATACCAGACATGTGTCTGACCCTAGTGTGCTAATGGCATATGGGGTGTCTCATTTAAAATGGGGCAGCTTCAAATGCATTTTCAGGGACTGCAGCAACTAAGTAGGAGTAGGAGCAAGGCTTCGAGAAGAAGATTATAGAATGCTAAACTTAGTTAGATAAGAGCCTAAATGATGAAATCTGCATGTATTGATAATTTGAATTGCTACTTGTATTAAGTGTTGAATATTGGATGGATATTTTGCTAAGTATTTTGTTAAGAAATTGACTTGTATCTGGAATCTATAAATCTAGTTAATATCTGATATGTTAAAGAAGTTAATCAAAATTTTGTAAGTGGATTTAGCAAGAACACTATGATAAATAGGGTGGTTACATTTTATAAATGTATTAGTCAATCTTGAGTCTTTGAGAAAGGTTAAGTTCTGGAAAATCTGGATAGTTGAATCTCAGAAAAATTAAATGGTTTTATTTTTCTACCGTGGCATATGTATACAAAAGATAATAAGCATAGGTAGGATGTATTTTTATATGTCTGTAATGTTTCCATAATTCAACTTGTTTTATACAAATGTTTTATGCCTTATTTTTAAATAAGGGAAGGGTCTGTAATATAGGAGTTGAAAGCAAGGTCCATAAAAGTTGCATATATGTGAATATTTAAACATGTTTTGTACAGATATTAACACACCAGTTACCTTTGTATTTTAACATGAATCTGAAGTCCATTTCATTAAGGCTTTGAGCAAAAATGTATTCTTCTAGACCCTATGAGTTCTACCAGAACAAAGAGTCTGGTTGAACCATGTTCTTCTGGGTACCCATAGATAAGCAAACTCACTCAGGTTAGCATTTCATTTAGCTTAGCACCATGTCATCAAAGAATTAAGCCTTTGCAATATGATTTCACACTTCAAAACATTTCAGAAAAGAGTTAGTACTCTGAACAGACTTTATAAGAAAATCAAACATAGATAATGATAGAAGCTTATATCATTTTCCAGAGCACAAACACTACACCATTAATTTGTAGATAACCATAACACAATTATCTGGTTTCTAGGAATTATACTCCATAGAGAATTCAGCTAGGAATCAGGAGTTTGAAATGTATATATATATATATATATATATATATATTGATACATGTATGGATGGAAATTTTATTGTATAGATTTGTACTGAACTATGTGTGGATTGATTAAACTTAATCAATCAAATATCCTCTTGTTTTCCAAAACTCTGATTGAAACAAGAGAGGCATATACATCTTCACATGTATGTGCATGTCTTTGTGGATGTACTGATATATTTATATTGGTAAAGATTTTGATCCTGGATAAGTTGTTTAGGTAAAAAGAAAAAAAAATGACTCTAGGCTTCAGAAATATACATATACGAAAATATGTATATGTATATCTCATATCTATATATGTCTCTATGTAAAAAAAATCCTTACAAATTAAGGTATAAAAGAGAGGGTCATTTCATTTGGTATCAGAGCTATGTTACTAAAACATAGTTGAAAAATTAAAATCAAATCTTTCTATGAAATTAAAAACTTAAGAAACAAAGTATAAGTAAAATATTTTGTAGGGATTGATCACTGGATGATCAAGTTTGGGTTAAAAAAAACTAACTAGCTATGTAAATTATTATTAGCAAACTATGGTAGGAAGACCACCAAATCAGGGAGATGGATCCTCCAATGCACCACCAATGGTCAATCTGCAAGATTTGGTGAGAGCATTTAGGGATGGGGCAGGACAAAGGCAAGAAAATCCCCATGAAGAGCTCTCCAAATTACTCAAGACTTATACTCATTTAGGAGGCAAAAGCTTTGAAGGGACAGAAAGTATCATGGAAATTCAAGCATGGTTGAGAACATTGGATAGGATTTTCAATGACATGCAGCTTGATGATCAAAGGAAGAGGCAAGTGGCTTCAAGACAGCTGAAAGGAGCAGCTTTAAGCTGGTGGGAAGTAATCATTGCAGGGAGAGGTGAGAATGAAATCACTTGGAATCAATTTAAGGAGATGTTGGAAGCAAGATTCGTACCAGCATCAGCTAAGACCACCTTACTAGAAGAATTTATTAGACTTAGGCAAGGAACTTTGAGTGTCACTGAATACACTCAAAAGTTTGAGGGGCTTTCCACATATGGAGCAATGCTTCTGGCAGATGAAGCATCCAAGAATGATAGATACATAAAGGGTTTGAACCCAGGGCTTAGCAGAGCCATGTTACCTTATGCTTACAGGACATTTGATCAAGTAATAGACTTGGCTTTGAGGTTAGAGCAGCATGACAAAGAGAGGGAGAAGTTCGGAAATTTTAAGAACAATAACACCAAGAAGGGTAAGGGGAGATATCACCCTTATGATAAGAAGAAGGAAGAGGCCAGTAACAAAGGCACTGGAGATGTCAAAGCTAAGGAAACCAAGAAGAAAATTATGTGCCATCGGTGTGGAAAGGAAGGGCATATCAAGCCTAGGTGTCCAGAATTGAAAGGAGGAGCTTTCAAGTGCTATCTATGTGGGAAAGAGGGGCATATGAAGAGGAATTGTCCTGAGTATAAACAGCAAGGAAAATTGGCAAATTTGGAAGGCAAAGGCAAAGCCACAGTGGAGAGTAATACTGAAAACCATAGCCAAGTGGAAGGTACATTACTTATTTGTACCATACCCATAGCAGTAGTATATGATACTGGGGCAACTCACTCTTTGATTTCTTGTGAACTAGTTAAAATGCTAAAACTGAATTGCATATTGGTTGAAACCCCATTGCATATACAAAGTCCACTGGGGAGTTCTAGTGTTTTAAATATGAATTGTGTGGATGTGGAATTAAACATAGGAGGAAATATTTTTATTTCCAATTTATATGTTTTGAATTACCCAAATATAGGTGTTATATTAGGGGTAGACTGGTTAAGGCAATTTAAAGCCATAATTAATTTAGACTCATCCACCATATCATTGCAAAATTCTAGAGGTTAGAGAATCACATTTTTATGTGAAGTAGCTAAGGAAGGAAAACTATATCATTTAGTTGACCCAGAAAAAGATTTCAGTGAACTAACCATTGAAGAAATTCCCATAGTCAATGAATATTTGGATGTGTTTGGGGAGGTTAAGGGTGTTCCACACCATAGACCAGTAGAGTTTCAGATCAATCTAGTTCCAGGAGCAAGCCCAGTGATTAAAAAGCCAACTAGAATGGGGCCAAATGAACTAAAAGAATTAAAGAAACAGTTAGAAGAATTGGAAGAAAAGGGTTTTATAAGACCAAGTAATTCTTGCTGGGGAGCACCAGTGGTATTTGTTAAGAAACAAGATGGTTCCTTAAGACTCTGTATAGATTATAGAGAATTAAACAAAGTAACTATTAAAAATAAATACCCATTGCCAAGAATAGATGATCTTTTTGATCAATTAGCCGGGGCAAGAGTATTCTCTAGACTAGATTTAGCATCTAGTTTTCATCAAATGAAGGTGGAGGAGTTAAGTGTTAAGTACACTGCCTTTAACACTAGGTATGGGTTGTATGAATTTCTGGTTATGCCATTTGGTTTGACTAATGCACCATCATACTATGTGGATTTAATGAATAGAACTTTTAGAGAATATTTAGAAAAGTTTGTGCTGATTTTTATAGATGACATTTTAATTTATTCCAAAACAGTGGAAGAACATAAAAATCATTTGCACCTGGTTTTGTCTAGATTAAGGGGAAAAGATTTAAAGGCAAAATTTTCAAAATGTGTATTTTGGAAAGAGGAAGTACATTTCCTTGGCCATGTCATTTCTGCCAAAGGGATTTCTGTAAACCCCAATAAAGTAGTGGCTATTCAACCATGGAAGAGGCCTAGCACAGTGAGTGAAGTGAGATCATTTATGGGGATGGTAGGATATTATAGGAGATTTATAAAAGACTTTTCAAAAATTTCTACACCACTTACTAACTTAACCAGGAAGAACCAAGCTTTTGTTTGGTCAGAGAAGTGTGAGAAATCTTTTGAAAAGTTGAAGGAGGCATTGGTGAATGCTCCAATCCTGAAAGTACCCCAGGGAAATGAAGAATTAGTTGTATATACTGATGCTAGTGGATTTGGCTTAGGTGCAGTGTTGATGCAACAAGGCCAAGTCATTGCATATGCATCCAGACAACTTAAACCCCATGAAGTAAGGTATGCCACACATGATCTTGAGTTAGCAGCTGTGATCTATGCTTTAAAACTTTGGAGACATTATTTGTTAGGCACTAAGTTTGAACTTTACACTGACCACAAGTCTTTAAAGTATTTATTTTCACAAAAAGATTTAAACATGAGGCAACATAGATGGGTGGAGTTCTTAGCTGCTTATGGCTTGGACATACTCTATACACCAGGTAAAGCAAACAAAGTTGTTGATGCTCTAAGTAGACAACATGCTAAGTTAGCCATGATAATGATAGAAGAATTTAAAGACTTGTCTTTGCTTGCTGAATTAGAAATTGGGGAGAAAGACTGTGTGCACATGGATATACATGTGCATGGTGCATAGGAAAATAGAGGGAAGTTAAGCTTGATGACACTTCAATCAGATTTAATTTTGAAGGTAGGAAAAATGCAAGAACAAGACACAAACTTATTGGAGAAGAAAGTTCTCATATCAAAATGGGAGGAAGTGATAAATCACCATATTGACAAAAATGGTTATTTAAGAAACCAGAATAGGATATGTGTGCCAGAAAACATGGAGTTGAAGAAGGAAATATTGAATGAATATCATAGAAGTAAATACTACATACACCCAGGCAGTACAAAGATGTATCAAAAATTAAAAAGAGATTTCTAGTGGAGGGGAATGAAATCAGATGTAGCCAAATACATTGCAAAATGTATGACTTGCCAACAAGTCAAGGCTGAAACTCAAAATCCATCAGGGTTATTGCAACCACTTACCATACCCCAATGGAAATGGGAAGATATATCTATGGATTTCATAGATGGACTGCCTAGGTCTAAAAGAGGAAACACAAGCATATGGGTGATAGTTGATAGGCTAACTAAAGTGGCACATTTCATCCCAGTCAAATCAGAAAGGAATGCACCAAAGTTAGCACAAGTATTTGTGAAAGAAGTGGTAAGATTGCATGGCATTCCCAAAACTATTGTGAGTGATAGGGATACCATCTTCACCTCAAGATTCTGGAGAAGTTTTCAAGAAGCCATGGGAAGTGAATTGTGCTTAAGCACTGCCTACCATCCACAATCAGATGGGCAGGCTGAAGTGGTGAACAAGGTTTTAGAGGACTTGTTAAGGGCATGTGCACTGGATTTTGGAGGTAACTGGGAAGACTATCTCCATTTAGCTGAATTTACATACAATAACAGCTATCAAAGCACCATAGGAATGGCTCCATTTGAAGCCTTATATGGCAAGCCATGCTTGTCACCAGTATGTTGGGTAGAAGCAGGGGAAAGAGCTATTTTAGGGCCTGAGTACATACAAGAAACTAAAGAGAAAATTGAGTTGGTAAGAAGAAGAATGGCAGCAGCTCAAGATAGGCAAAAGAAATTTGCAGACATAAAAAGGAAGCAGGTGGAATATGAGGTAGGAAATTTTGTTTTCATCAAAATATCACCTATGAAAAATGTGCTAAGATTTGGGAAACAAGGAAAATTAACCCCAAGATATATTGGGCCATACAAAATTCTAAAAAGAATTGGTTCCTTGGCATATAAGCTGGAATTACCAGAAAACATGCAAGGGA
The DNA here is from genome assembly GCA_030737815.1 of Allium fistulosum. Lineage (NCBI taxonomy): Eukaryota > Viridiplantae > Streptophyta > Magnoliopsida > Asparagales > Amaryllidaceae > Allium > Allium fistulosum. The sequence goes on from CM060904.1 coordinate 862,921,850, forward strand.
TGCATGATGTTTTTCACGTATCACAATTGAGAAGGTGGGTTCATGACAAGGCAGAAATCCTTGAGACCCCAACCCAAGTGCAGATAAATCCTAATTTGATTTATGAAAAGGATCCAGTGGGAATTTTGGCAAAAGATGTGAAGAAGTTGAGGAATAAATCTCTGAAACTTGTGAAGGTACAGTGGAGGCTTGATCTTAGTGATTGCACATGGGAATTAGAAGACAAAGTTAGGATGAATTATCCTAAGCTATTTTCATATTAAAGGTAATTCTGATTTTTGATTGTTTTCCTTTTTAGATGCATATATTTTTAGTTATTATAGAACTAAAAATCTATTTGGTTGAGAATGTACTTGTTCTCTGAATTAAGTTTAAAATTTATTTTAAGCTTAGGAAAATTGTGGGACACAATTTCTAAAAGGAGGGGTGTATGTAATGAACCAAGATTTTAGGAATTTATTCTGGAAAATATAAATAAGTTTAAAATAAATTTTAAAGGGGAATTGATATAGCTTGATAGTGTATCTGTATGTGTGTACATGTGTGCACAGGAAATGCACATGAACTAAAGCTAAATTCCTGAACTCTAAAAATAAATACATATTGATGTGTATGGAAATATATATATATATATATATATATATATATATATTAAATCCTTAAAAGCTATATGCATAAGTAAATATACATATATGGATGCTACTGAATATTTTTGAGTGTACATGTGCATGTGTGTGTCAGTACAGAATGATGTATAAATATATATACATATGTGTGTACTAATTATTTTAGTAAGACTTATATACATATATATATATAGATATGTTAATAAGATACTAGAGTTCAAATCAGTAAAATAAAATATACAAACATATTTTAATTATAGGCAGAAAGAAAAAGAATGAGGATATAAAAAGGAGTAGTCCTCTTATAAATAAATAAAGGAAGTACATACCATTTACATGAAAGCTAAAAATAGGAAAAATAAGATAAAAATAGGGAAATGCTTGGTATAGGCAGAATTAGGAAGAGTATTTGATAAATAACAAATCAAGTCACACTTTTAGCATGATTGTAGACAAAGGAAAAAGTATCTTCTGAAAAAGCAAATTTCTGAAATTAACCAAAAAGAATACAACCACTTTTCTTTCCACAAACTCAAGCCGGGGAGGGTGAGATTTTGGGTTTAAAAACTAAATGCAAATGGCATAATTTCTGATGGGCAAAAATGTCTTTAGCTAGTGCCTTAAACCCTAAGAGAAACCCTGCATAAATAGGCAATGAGAGGAGAAACCTTCTTCTTCCCGGATAGCTCTTGAGAAAAATATATAGATATTATATAAATATAATACAAGTGAAGAAAAGATTTGAAGGCAGAGGCTTACCAGTCAACTAGGAAGTAAAAGAAAGCTAGGTGAGAAAACTCACTCAAAATCTAAGGCAATAAGTCCTAATGTAGGCAGCCAGTTATAAGTAATATTCTTGAAAGTGTATTTTTCATATGTGATTGCTTATCTGTGATTTTAGAACTGAAAATGTTTTGATTCTCTTTGGTTGTTCTACTTATTTTATTTGAAAGCCTTAAGTATTATTAGTATACATATATGTTTTATGAACCCAGATCTCTGATATGTTAATGTTTAGGAACATAAACAAATACCCAAAAAATAAAGTGTTGAAAATAGGCAAGTAGTATTGGTTTTGGCTCAACCCAGAAAGATGTAAACAATGTTGAGCTGCAATATACTCATGTATAAGTGCTGAGGCTTGAGACAAAAAGGAATTAGGAGTGCAATAGGGTTGCCTATGTGCTGATGCTCCTGATTTAATGAAAATAGATATAAATGTTCATATGCATAGCAAACAAATTTTGTGATTCAGTGAAACTTGGTCAGTCTGAGTTTAACTCAAGCACAAATGTTTGAAAAAGGAAAAAAAAACTCTCTCAAAAGCCATAAGCCAATGTTAGTTGCCTATACCCCTTTTAAAATACTAGAATATATATATACATACAGAATCTTATTTATTTAGTCACCAATGGATGTTTGCCTGTTTGTCTCTGTTTGGTTATGAATAATATGAGACCATGATATGGATGTTTAGTTAGTGAAATGGATCACTGAATGGTCTAGTCATGAAAAATCAAAAGAGTTATTATTAACTTAAACCTGACTAGGAAATGGGGGTCAAGAACACTACAGGAATGACTTGTTTTCTTGAGTAATACAAGTTGACACATGGCTTGTTTAAGTCTTGAGATCTTTGTGTAATGGAGTGAATTAGTTCATTACAGTGTGTCCATTGATTCAATTAATTGCAGATGAGACCAAGATAGATAAATATATCAAGATAAGAGAATTTGATATAAAGAGGAACTAGAGTTTTCCTGGAATGAAATCGGGATTGTGAATAAATGATTTAATTCATTTTGGGTGATTTCCTTGTTGTATGGATGTTTATTTGATTCATGATTGAATTATATGAATGTTTGAATGTACCATGTTTTTCTTGAGGTTCCTGGAAAGACAGATTAAAGTGTGCACCTGCACACTGACACAGAGCATGCACACATGAATTACTTGTTTTCTAAAGGCAGAGTTATATACACATATCCATGTTTTAACTTTAACTTGATTTACAAATTGTTTTAGTGGATTTTCTCATACCAGACATGTGTCTAACCCTAGTGTGCTAATGGCATATGGGGTGTCTCATTTAAAATGGGGCAGCTTCAAATGCATTTTCAGGGACTGCAGCAACTAAGTAGGAGTAGGAGTAAGGCTTCGAGAAGAAGATTATAGAATGCTAAACTTAGTTAGATAAGAGCCTAAATGATGAAATCTGCATGTATTGATAATTTGAATTGCTACTTGTATTAAGTGTTGAATATTGGATGGATATTTTGCTAAGTATTTTGTTAAGAAATTGACTTGTATCTGGAATCTATAAATCTAGTTAATATCTGATATGTTAAAGAAGTTAATCAAAATTTTGTAAGTGGATTTAGCAAGAACACTATGATAAATAGGGTCGTTACATTTTATAAATGTATTAGTCAATCTTGAGTCTTTGAGAAAGGTTAAGTTCTGGAAAATCTGGATAGTTGAATCTCAGAAAAATTAAATGGTTTTATTTTTCTACCATGGCATATGTATACAAAAGATAATAAGCATAGGTAGGATGTATTTTTATATGTCTGTAATGTTTCCATAATTCAACTTGTTTTATACAAATGTTTTATGCCTTATTTTTAAATAAGGGAAGGGTCTGTAATATAGGAGTTGAAAGCAAGGTCCATAAAAGTTGCATATATGTGAATATTTAAACATGTTTTGTACAGATATTAACACACCAGTTACCTTTGTATTTTTAACATGAATCTGAAGTCCATTTCATTAAGGCTTTGAGCAAAAATGTATTCTTCTAGACCCTATGAGTTCTACCAGAACAAAGAGTCTGGTTGAACCATGTTCTTTTGGGTACCCATAGATAAGTGAACTCACTCAGGTTAGCATTTCATTTAGCTTAGCACCATGTCATCAAAGAATTAAGCCTTTGCAGTATGATTTCACACTTCAAAACATTTCAGAAAAGAGTTAGTACTCTGAACAGACTTTATAAGAAAATCAAACATAGATAATGATAGAAGCTTATATCATTTTACAGAGCACAAACACTACACCATTAATTTATAGATAACCATAACACAATTATCTGGTTTCTAGGAATTATACTCCATAGAGAATTCAGCTAGGAATCAGGAGTTTAAAATATATATATATATATTGATACATGTATGGATGGAAATTTTATTGTATAGATTTGTACTGAACTATGTGTGGATTGATTAAACTTAATCAATCAAATATCCTCTTGTTTTCCAAAACTCTGATTGAAACAAGAGAGGCATATACATCTTCACATGTATGTGCATGTCTTTGTGGATGTACTGATATATTTATATTGGTAAAGATTATGATCCTGGATAAGTTGTTTAGGTAAAAAGAAAAAAAATGACTCTAGGCTTCAGAAATATATATATATATATATATATATATATATATGAAAATATGTATATCTCATATCTATATATGTCTCTATGTAAAAAAATCCTTACAAATTAAGGTATAAAAGAGAGGGTCATTTCACGTACTGCTTTTAAAACTAACCTTGGGATGTCCCCATTTCGTTTAGTTTACATAAAAGCTTGCCATTTACCCGCTGAAATCGAACACAAAGCATTGTGGGCAATAAAGAACTTAAACTTTGATCTCGAGAAAGCTGGCGAAAACCGAAAACTACAGTTAAACGAATTAGAAGAACTTAGGAATGATGCGTATAAAAATGAGAAAATTTACAAAGAAAGAACAAAAGTTTTTCATAACAAGTCAATCCTAAGAAAAATGTTTTCACCTAACCAAAAATTTCTTTTATATGACTCAAGACTTCATTTATTCCCTGGAAAACTTAAATCAAGATGGATCGGACCATTTGTGGTACGAACTGTTTTTCCACATGGTGCCATAGAAATAGAAAACCGCAGGGATGGATCGATTTTCAAAGTCAACGGTCATCGTTTGAAACCTTTCTTGGAATTGCCAAGTAACCAAGAGGAGGAGCTCATGATCCTTCATGAGCCAAGCTACGTCTAGTAAGAATGTTAACCCTCTTTTGTAAATATGTACATATTTTTCCCTATTACACTCATTATATTGTGCATTGACTGTGGGAACACAGTCAAAATTAAGTGTGGGGGAGTCTCATTTTCATTTTATTTTTTTATTTTTCATGGCATTTTTGAATTTTTATTTTTTAACCCAAAATTTTCAAAAAAAATCCCAAAAAGATTTTCTTTTTAGCATTTTGATTTATTTTTGAAGAAACACTAAAGGATGAGTATAAGTTATGGATATTAAATTGAAATATTTGAAAATTTATTTGTCTTAACAAAAATAAAAATGAAGTTTGATTACAAATAGCAATGGTTTAACTAGTATATTGGAAGGTTCATATGTCTTAATTATGAAATATATTCTAGTTGAAAATCTTTGTTTAAAAAGTGGTAAATTTAATGTAAAGGACATAACATTTTTATCGTCTAAGTTAAATGGTGCTAAGATGATTTTGCAAAACTCTCTCTTCTTAAAAAAATTATGTATATAAGTAAAAAAAGCATTTGTATATATGTATATATTTTTTAACACCTAGAGTCATGTGTTCACTCGCCATGCTCTATACCCTTCTCACATAAGCCCGAAAGGCAGTGCATGATAGGTATATCTGGTCTCAGTTTATCTGAGTTAGGTGTAAGTATATAAAAATTCTTTTACTAATAACGCCTATAGTCAATAAGTGTTCACACTTGTGTGTTCACTAGCCACGCTCTGTATTCCCCTCACGTAAGCCCGAAAGGCAGTGCATGGGTGATATATCTGGTCTCAGTTTATCTGAGTTAGGCATATGTAAATATTGTTAGTATCAATAAAAAAATTAAATAAGAGAGAGTAAGCAATTGAAATCCAAACACTATTTTGACTTGTTTGATTTAACTTGTTATTGAAAAGAAATGAAAATACCACTATGACAAACTTTGATAATCAACTAAGGATCCATTTCATAATTACATTGTGTTATCAACCGAAATAACTAGCCAAACTATAGTCTATCTATTATGACAACTTAATTTTTGTTGGAAATTTTGACAAGTAAAGGGACTTAAATTTCTTGATAATGATCAGAATTTATATTTAACTTATTAGTGTCGATTGGAAAGTGAATCCTTCATTTGTAAATACTTTCAAAAACTTGCATTCATCCCATTGTAAATAAATCTTGCATTTTGTAAATGTTTTCACTTTGCATTTGGATTTTGTGGGTAGTATCCACTGAAAACCCTCACGAGACAACACTCGTCCTACTAGGGACACACAGAGGTTTAACAGCTTGTTGCATACACTCAATGCAATCGTGCTCCCTACGAAAATGGATTTATCATAGTTTTCCATTATTCGAGGACGAATAAAAAGATAAGTGTAGGGGTATTTGATGTGCACGTAAATGTGCATATATATGCATCCACATTTTATCTATTTTTATTTAAATAAATGTCATATTTGGGTATTTTAACATGTTTAAACCGAAATTTAATTATTTTCAAATCATCATATATTCATCTTCATACAGTGGCAAAATGGTCATTTTTGTGCATATGTCAATTTGAGAATTTTTACTTGGATATTTTTTATGATTTTTATAGGAATTTGGATGCATATGGAAGAGGGTTTTCATGAAGATATATGCATGCATAAGGGAATACAAATGAATGAAGAGGAAATAATTCAAGCTCATGATCATAGAGGACCCCACTCACTTACCTAAATCTACAATTAGAAGCTAATGGACAACTAAGTGGAGGTTAAAGCTTCATGCATATTTAATGATGGATTAATTATAGGCTAATGGTTACTTTGAGGCCACACTTTCTAAAGGGAATTTTGGGAAGCACCCTAAAAATTGAATTAGGGTTTTATGCATGTATAAATAGCCCTCTTATGTACATGTAAATATCTTCTTACTCTTTCACATTAGTTAAGAAATTAAGAAAGCAAGTGGTAATGTCAATGTTTCATGAAATAAAAATGGCTTCCTAGCCTCTTTCTCTTTTCTTTTCTACATGCTTCTTTTTACTTTTATGTTCATTTTTACTTCTATGCTCTCTTCTTTTCTTTGTTAGTAGATTAGATTTACATTCATGCAAGTAGTGTAGCTTTATTTTTTATGCAAGTAATTTAGTAGTTAATCTCATTTTCTTCCTTTGCTTATTTTCTATTTCTTTTGCTTTTTAATTTTGAAATTTACATGTGTTGATATGATAACACAAATAAGTAGCTAAACCCCTTCAATTTAGGGGTAATGAAGCTCTGAAATATTATGTAATTTCAACATTTCTATGATTTATGGTCTCTTTTATTTGTGCTTCATGAAAGTAGATTTTGATGTAAGTTTATATAAATAGCTTATGTTGCATTTGTAAATTAGCTATTCTTACTCAACATAAACACAATTTACATCATAATTTGATAATTGATTTTTGATTTTGAAATGAAAGTAAAAACAAAATTTGATGATCTATATTACTAATTACAATAGTAAATAGATCACACTTAAAATAGCTTTTGCTTTGGCTTCATTTTCATGAGAATTGATAAGTGGTTTATTTGTTGTATTATATTTTGATGGTTTAAGTTATGTTAATTAATAACATAAATAAACCATACTTATGATAAATACAACAATTATTTCACTTAATAACAAAAATAGAGATCATAGATTATTTGTTTGTTGATTTACAAAAATATGAGATTGGATTTTCCTCTAAATTGTTTTCTAGTCTCATAGTTTTTTTTAATCTCACTTTCGTTCTAGTTTTAGCTTCATCTTGTTTGTAGTTAACAATCCTCTCTCATTTTGGTCCAATTTGATTGATTAGAAAAATTTTAAATCTTAAAAATTCCCTACGGATCGACCCGTACTCGCCACGTACTAACTTTTGTACGACGTGCGCTTGCGGTATATTTTTATTTGAAAATTTTCAGCTATTTTCTAAACCGATAGAAAAATAGTCGTTAAACAATTTGCTCCTTGATGAGGTTTTCTAGAAGCTTTTTAGGATCTCTTATGAGACTCGATGCCGAAGGCTTCGAAGATGGGAGCATGCTCAGTTTTCTTCAACAAGTTTTAGATTAGTCGAAATATCTGAAGTGCATCTCCGATGGAACCAATGACTTTCTGGGTAGTGATAAGAGTGCGGACTGGCCTGGCTTGAAAGAGCTATTGATGTGCTTCTTTTTCTCTGCTCTTTTTCTTCTTTTCAACTACCTAGTGATAGGAATATCATTGTAAGCCTAAAGGGGTGGGCATCATGTCCCTACGTTCTTTTGAACTAAATGAAAAGATCTTTCGTTGCAAACTTTAGTCTGGGAAATTTTTTGTGTTGCTTGATCTTCTATGTAATTACTTAAGCAGAATACCTTGAGTATCCAATGGTCCCTGTATTTATTTTGTATAAATTTATTTCTCTTTAGGATTATGCTAACTTACAATGTGATAATAACACAACTTAGACATAGTCGTTAATGCAGCCAAGTGACGGCAGGATGTAGAGTGGCGATTTGTCCGGCATGAGATGAAACCCAAATTTGCTCACGGGTTCTCTTAAGTGGCAAACGATCGAGTGTGGAGTAGCAAATGATCCCAGGACCGAAATGCATGGGGCTATGCAGTTAAGGTAGGTGAAATGCATCTATGATGAGGCAACCATTGATCTCGAATTGAAATGGAGCACATTTTCATAGCTAGGACACTCTAGTGTAAATAAGTTGCATGATGGTGAGGCAGGCTATACGCAGCCCACTCCCAAGGACTTCATGGTGAGATGGGCTATGCGTAGCCCATTCACAAGGAATAGATAGATGAAAAAGTATTTATGTTATTTTCTCTTTCTTTCTTTTTATGTTTCTATAAAGGAGAACTTATTTGTAATGATGAGTCCGGCCTGAGGTTGTGATGCCTCTGGCTTTCAGATGAGGCAGTCAGTTATGAGAGAGTAGGGGCCAATGCCTCAAGGTTAGTCGTGGTCTTGGAATAATCAAAGCATTGACTAGCTTGCTGGATCTATTGAGAACTAACAGTTGATGATGGAACTTTCTTGGTGTAGTATGAGAAAACCTACCTTTCTTGCTTAAGGAAAGTTCTGTAACATTCCCTTGCTTTTTGCACATTGCCCCTAATTTCATCGACCCTGTCTTGAATGGAGAACTTCATGATGAGGCGGTTGTAGGAGATATGGCCTCTACCTCGGCATGTGTTGGTCGTCCTATTAACAGGTTATAAGAAAATGGGCAACTAATTATTACAAAGTTAACCCAGATCTTTACAACGAGGGGATCTTGGCCGATTGTTGTTACTAGCAAGGTTGTGCGCATCAGAATAATGTCCACACTCCCAAAGCCATAAATAGGCAAGACGCTCAGGGTAAAGCTAGAGATAGGAAGCTGAGAGCTTTAGAAACATTCTTGAACATGACATTGATCGAGCTGCCCCATCCACGAAGGCCCAATGCACATTGGAGTTGGCCAAGGCAAGGGTAACGACCATAGGATCGTGATGGGAGTAAGACACCGCTTCCCTATCTTGGGTCGTGAAGCTGGTCAACTGTTGTGATTCCAGTTAGGGTGCCTTAGATGCCTCGGACTCCAATGCTTCAACCTTCTTTGTCCCACTTCTCTTTGATACCAGGACTGAGCCCATCGGCTGCTACTGGCCATATATAGTCCTTTGAATATGGTCTAAACCTCAGAGATGGCTTGAACCCTAACATTATTGGGCTACAGTGGCTAATTTTACAATTATTCATGGTTTTCCCTTTGCTCGACCTGACGTCGAAAGAATTTTAGGAGTACTCCTCCCCAGATGAGCCTTTCAGTCTCATCCTTAAGCACATGGCAACCTACTATGGAAAGGTCATTGATCCAATCGAACTTATAGTAGCTGCCGTTATAGCAAGGTTCCTCCTACTTTTATCTCAAATGGTGGGGGCTTTTGATACTGTACTTAGTTCCTAGTGGCAATGTAGGTGGTGTTGATATCCCTGTTCAAGTGTGAGTAATTATGATACATGGGCTTGTAGCAAAGGTCGACCTTCGGATGCCTTCTGACGTCAGCTTAACGACCACCGGTGTGGCTATCGTTGTTGTTTCGAGGGCTAGTTTGAGCGGGGTTCTTTGATTTTCTATTTGAGAGATCTACATCTTCCATCTTCATCATATCATTCGCTCATTGATAGAAGTTGGTTAAGGACGAAGCCGATTGTTTCAGGAGATATTTCCACATCCTAGATTAGTACCTAACCCATTAGCATAGGGTCATGACCAAGCTTCTCACATTTGCACCCCTGGCTTGGGTGGACTCTCCGTTAAAGCGGCCAACAGACGACCACAGGCTTTGAAAAGGACCATGTTTGATATTTCCCAACTCACTGGCCAACTGGACATGCGTATGGGACGTCAAGAAACAAGTCTTAAAGTCTCCGCATAGTTAGGCTCAAGAGTGGATACTTCTTGATCACAGGTGTAAGAACCAGCGGAAGGCTAGTTCTATAAGGGTGGAGGGGAAGAGAAAGCGCTTTGCTAAGCCGAAGAGCTATCTGGCATGGGGATGGAGTAGAATGTCGTGATGTGTTCGGATGGTTCTGCACTCCCATCATACTTGTCAATTGGCAGTAAGGCATACTACCGATGGATGTAAGTGTCTAGAATTTCATTAGAAAATGGTTCTCCGTTTTCAACATCTAAGAATGCCTTGCCCCCAGTATTGTGGGCTTGCATTATGTTGAGCTATTGGCAGAGGATGTGCATTTCTTCACTAAGGCATGCATCGGCCTACTATAGGATGTTCTGGCCAACTATAGGTTGAGGGCTAAGCTTGCGCCGAGATGGAGTAAGGGATTGGTGAAAAAACATAGAACGACAAGGCCAGAGTGGAGATCTCCCCCTATGCATAAGGGGGTTCTATAACGTACAGCTCGCTCTCCCCTTTGTCTATTTCCAACAGCATCCATATGAGATCGGAAGTGCACCGAAGGAGCCATGCATCCCCTACTGACGGCTAGGACCACCATTAAGATGGTCAAATGCATAAGTTTGCGAACTATTAGGAGTTAGCAATCGTTCCACTGAAGGGGAACGATAGTAGGCCGGCCTCACAGGCGAAACCATTTCCAATGTAAGATCAATTTGGCTAGGCAAGTGCATAGAGTACCTTCTAGGATGGACTGGGATGTCCATCAGTAGTGTTTTTGGCACCATTATCTCATAGGCCTCAGTAGTGTTTAGGAGCTCATAACCGCTGGAAAGCATTAGCCTATGAGTAGCAGGTCGACTGTCGGAGGAGTTGGTGGGACAAAATTCACGATGGCTTAAGCACCTATCTACGTCCTCAAGTCATTTACTTCACGGGCCATCTGACCCACATTTGACAGCTATAGTATTACAGCACACCATATTTCTTCGTTGAAGCCAAGATTGAGCTGGGCAGCATATTTCTATTGGTTTGGTGCTCGTTAGAGTTGTTACCTTTAAATGGCAGAGGATTGTCCTTGGCGATAAGTCAGATCAGGTCTTGCGAAGTTGAAAGGTTTGGAAAGGGGAAAGCTTTTAAGGGGAGGCCCTCCTTCTAGTGCCAAAATGTTGACTAGTTTTCTAGCCAACCTTGGAATGAAAGTAGTATTTTGTTAAAAAGAAAAGATTACTTACTTATCATTAGGCTTAAAATAGAAAAGATGAGGATTTAAATATGAGCTAAAAGGTAAATACCACAAGATATATAGTGATTCAACAAAGAGACCAATGTCCATTGTGAAGTTCTCTTGTTATACATCTCTCTTACAACTATAGGGAATTACATGAGAATAATAAGAAGAATAAAATGGAACTTAAGACTAGTAAAGCTATGTAATCTTAAGGACTTATGTGGCCATAAGGGCGCTGAATTGTGCGTAGTATTCAGAATTCTTGAATGTTTCGACCAGAGTTCAACTCCATTGAAGTTGCAAAGTAGGGGTATTTATAATAGTTAAAGTGGATGGTGGATGATGGACGGTTGAGATTGCACTATAGTGTTGGTGGGAAAAGTGCTTGACCATTGATCTGACTATAGAGGTGGATGGTCAAAGGCTGTAAATTGTGTCAGAAGATGTGTGGTGGATGAGATAGTACTAATTGCCTATTTGTACTAGGCGTGGCTTGCATGAAATGTGCATTTAATGCTGATGGTAAGCCACATCAGTTCAGTCCCCCAACAATGGTTCTTCAAATGGATGGATGGGCATTGTCGTTCATTTGAGAGCCCATATGGCTGAGCTGGCCAATCGGCTGTTGGAAATATGGAAGAGGCTTGGAATTTTATTGATGACTTCATGGGGAAGAAGGTTAATGACCGGGCATGAGGCGGATGGGAGGGAGGCCTGATGTTAGTTGAGTTGGCTGAAATGAAGTCATGCTTGGGTTACTCTTGCTTGATGTGCTACCTGTTGGGGCAAGCTAGGATAGGAGTCGGTCATCAGCTGAAGTCATGTGGGCAATTGGCGTTGGCTTTTAGCTGCTATTGGAAGTTCGATAAAGTGAAGCCGTCGAAACCACGTTGGACCTGATCCAGATCATGTTTGAGTGTGAAGGTTGCTTTGGGATGAGATGGTTAGGCCTCATCTTAGTGCCTTGCTGAGTAGAAAGGTTGGTTTGAGACTAAAATAGGCTTGGGCTGGCCTTTGCGGACCTGTGATAATTCTGGGCTAGGTTTGATTGGGCCAGGATGCCTTTAATTGGCTTGCTAACTACTTATGAGAAAAAATGTTGACTAGTTTTCTAGCCAATCTCTGAATGATACAAGCGCATTGTGCAAAACAAAGATTGCTTGCTAATCACCAGGCTTAAAAATAGAGGAATTTATGAGTTAAATACGTAACTGAAAGAAAAATAGCACAAGATATAGAGTGGTTCAAAAAACTACCTACACCCATTGTGAAGTTCTCTTACTATATATCTCTCGCAACTACTAGGAATTACAAGATAAAAACAAGGAAAAAGAGGGCGCTAAAGACTAGTAAAACTATGTAATATTAAGGGCTTATGTGGTCACAAGGGCGTTGAATTGTGCATAGTATTTAGAATTCTTGAATGTTTTGACCGTAGTTTAACTCCATTGAAGTTGCAAAATAGGGATTATTTATAGTAGCTGAAGTGGATGGTGGATGATAGAGATCACGTTGTAGAGCTGGTGGGAAAGTGCTTGACCGTTGATTTGGCTGTACAGGTGGATAATCGACAACTATAAAGTGTGTCAGAAGATGTGTGGTAGAGGAGAATTGTAACATCCCCCTACTTGGAGGCCCAAAACTAACAGCTACGGATGATGCAGTCATCCATAGTTATTAATCCTCGACGACCAAATACGGCAATGTTAGATTCATTGATATACAGAAATACATGAATATGGAAAAAAAATTAAACAGCAAACAAATTCCACATTCCATTTCAAAATATTTCAAATTCATTACATAATCCCAGTACGTAGACCACGTTCAAATAACATATAATTAATAAAAAATATGCCAAGAGCAACATATGAAGATGCCCCTTTGGTTGATCGGAGTATATAATAAGGCAATAAAAAAAAGTGGAAATTAGGGAGGCATCCCTATCATACTTTCATATTGTAAAGCGGGTCCCTATCAAAGTTTCATTGTAAATCCGGTCCCTATTTTCTAGAAACAAAGAAAAATTATTGCTGAAATGTCAGCAACTTTTATAAATAAGTGCTGATATTTCAGCAACTTTCCCTATCAAAGTTTCATTGTAAATCCGGTCCCTATTTTCTAGAAACAAAGAAAAATTATTGCTGAAATGTCAACAACTTTTATAAATAAGTGCTGATATTTCAGCAACTTTCATACACTGTGTTCACAGTGTACATGTTGCTGAAATGTCAGCAACTTTTCTAAATAAGTGCTGATATTTCAACAACTTTCATATCAGTGTACAGAAAAGTTGTGGAAATGTCAGCAACTTTTATGAAAAGTTGCATCATGCTCTGCAATAATCGTGAATAAAAACAGGGACCTAATTTACACTGAAATTTAGTGAAGGACTTTTCGTGTATTTTGAACCTTAATAAGGACCTGTGCCAAAAGTACCCTAAAAAAATTTTCCTTTATAACCAAAACACAGTGAAATAAAAAGGAACTCTAAATAGCTAGCATGCCTCCTTCACGTCTCCGGAAGCTTTATTCGTCTAAAAGAAAACTTGGAAACCTTAACCCTCAAATTAAATTGAGCACCCGAGAGTTTAGCGGAAAACAAAATCTTCGAGTCAGACATAAAGCCTGGTATGAATAATAATCAACCATCTCAAATCATTTAGATATCTAGTGAGACCGCACGCCATTTAGCGGGATGGGTTTTTCCCTTATTGGTATCCTAAAACATTTATAAAACCATATACTATGCTCATGCATCTACAATGTTTAAAACATAGTATTTCAAAACATTATGATGATATGCAAAACAAATAAATCAATTCTGGATTACCCATCCCCATTCATTCTAACTATCTATCTCAATTTATAGTTTCTAGGGTTACTGTTAACCTGTTAAATATTAAGGACTATCTGTCAAATTACTTAGTTTTTATGGGATCACTAAGAACCTATTGGTAACTCCGATATCTTATTTCTTATCCTAGTTTTCATAGGCTAACTAGGAACCTATTGGCTGACTGCCAATATGTTAATCCGGATATAGTTTTCATGGGCAAACTACAAACCTACTGGCTCCTGCCAGTATCAAATCAAAGTTTTCATAGGCTGACAATTAACCTGCTTTTCTAAATAAAGGCTAAAATCATGCTAATTTTAGCAATTGCTTTATAACTAACCTGCTTATTTGTAATCTTTTAATTGGTTTCCTTAAAACTTTTCAAATCCTTTACAAAAATAATTGCCGCATTTATCAGATCTAATCAAGGAAAAATTAACGTTTAAGCCCTTCCATTAAGCAAAACCAATATTGCAAATAAGTCCTTCTTTTAGAATAATTTATTTTCCATAGCAAGTCAATTATGAAAAATCCCCAAAAATCATAGAATTTCACTTTCATCATGTTATCTAACATATTAAAATTTCAGACACAAATTCTTCCTGAAATAATCGATATTAATTTTAAACCCAATTTTATCATATTTGCCTTTGAAAATTCATAATAAATTTTCCATAGCTTGGAAAATTACAAAAATTTAAACCCATCTCCAAAATCATGTTTTACCTAACATATAATTTTTCCATGGCAATCAAAAATCATTTATATTTGGTTTTACCCTAAAATCATGTAAATTCGTATCTAAATGAATTGATTTAAATCAAACATATAATAGTTCAAGCATATCATCACCCAAAACATCATAAAAACGAATTTAATCTTAAATTCGAAAATATGTAATCATAGAATAAAATAGATATGGTATAAAATTATTATTCACCTTGAATATGATAAGAGCTTTGAGATTTAATTTGAAATTAATCCCCTTGCTATAATTCCTTAGCTTGATTAAATTTCTCTTCCTCGTTTCCCTTGTTAATGGCCGGCTCTTCTTAGTTTTGATTTGAGTTTATGTTTTTGTGAAAATGAACGTGAGAAAATTGAAATGTGAATGGGTGTATAGCCGTGTATAATGAGTAGAGTGGCTATTTACTAATATGCCCATGTTTTGATTTACAACATAAAAGCCATTTTAAGCCCATTTAGTTCATTAAGCACGACCCTATAGTAATTTATTCAAATCTCAATCCCCTTATCATTCTAATTCTTTATATTATTTTATTTAATTTATTTAATTAAATCTCCTAAATAACGTTATCAAAAATTAAGGATGTTAAAAGAATGTACATATTGCCTCTTTGTACCAAGCGTGGGCTTGCATTAAATGCTCATTTAATGCTGATGGTAAGCCGCAGTAGTTCGTTGCCCAACAATGGTGCTTATGATTGATAGATGGGCAGTTTAGTCGTTCACTGGAGTGCCCACACGACTGAGCTAGCCGACTGCCTCTTGGCAATATGGAAGAGACTTGGAAACTTGTTGAGGACTTTGTGGGGAAGATGGTTAAGATCGAGTGTGAGGCGGTCGAGAGGGAGGCCTAATGCCAGTTGAAGTTGGATGTACTAAAGCCGTGTAAAAGACGGCCTATGCTTGGACTACACTTGCCTATTGGGTTGCTTGCTGAGGCGGGCTTGGATAGGGGTCGGTCATCAGATGAAGTGTCTTCAGGCAATTAGTGTTGGCTTTTAGCTGCTCTAGAAGTTTGATAGTGGGGAGTTGGACCTAGTCCAGATCTTGTCAAAGTGTGAAGGTTGCTTTGGGATGAGACGACCGGGCCTTATCTCAACGCCTTGCTAAGTAGAAAGGTTGGTTCCAACATGGGCTTGGGCTATCCTTTGCGGACCAGTGGAAGATCAATTAGGCTGGCTTTGATTGGGCCGGAATGCCTTTTTGCTACTAACTACTTGCGAGAAAATTGGGCAACATTTTGCCCTCTAAGTCTGTATCCGCTTGTAGGAGCAGACTTGAAAAATCATACAAAATCTTGCCGATTGATGGTTGTACAATGTATTTAATACACTTTCCAAGTGCATTTTTACATTTGGCTATGATGGTTCGTTCTTCCAGACGTGGAAGAGAAGTGTCACATCTCACCACGTGCATGACTTTACATAATACCAATCTCTTTCGAATGACTAGGATTCATTTTTTCCTTTTGATTTCAACGCATGCAATTGAAGGCATGGGTATATAAACAACACTTCCTCTTCCTTAGCCTATAAAATCGCACTTCATGAAAAAAATTCAAAGCTTGTGAATTATTCATAATTCTTTATTGATAAAAGCTGCTAGCTTTATCAACAGTTTCCTTTCCAAATTCTTTTGCATTCAGGGCTTTTTATCAAATTTAGCAGGGTTGTTGAAAATGAAGAAAGCACTTTGGTGATTGAAGTACTACTTGTTGACTACAGTTCAAACCATTGGCTAGACACTTCTACTTGGGCCAGACTATGCCTTGCTGCTTAGCTTGGACCCTTGCCTGGCGGCCAAGGATCTGATAGTGGTGGGACGTCGATCTCGAACTAATGATCTAGGTGAAGCTAGAGCGCTTCCTTTCTTTGAGGCTCTGACACTTCCAACCTCAGGTCAATTAGGATGCTTTTGCACTTCTTTGGAAGGAGTAGGGGTTGTAGCCTTTGCTTCTTCTGCCATGGTGAGGCCTTGGTTTGCTCCTTGACGAGATTTTTTGGAAGCTTTTCAAGGTCTGTTATGAGACTCGATGTGGAAGGCTTCGAATATGGGAGCACACTCAATTTTCTACAACATGTTTTGGATCAGTCGAAGTATCTGAAATGCTTCTACAGCAAAGCTAGGTGCATTTTGGGCGGTTATAAGTGTGTGATTTGGTCTCCCTTGGAAGAGCTATTAAACTGCTTCTCTTTCTCTACTCTTTTTCTTCCTTTTAACTGCCTAGCAATAAGAATATCATTTTAAGCCTTGTGAGGTGAGCATTATGCCCCCAAACTCTTTTGGACTTAATGAGATAGATCTTTTATGCAAACTTCAATTTAAGAGAATTGTTGTGTTTCTTAATCCTCTGTGCGATTTGTTGAGCGAAAAACCTTGAGTGTCCAATGGTCCCTATATTTATTCTATAGAAATTTGTTTCCCTTTAGGATTATTCTAACTATCCATGTGATAATAAGGTGGGCTAGATGCAACTATTAGAGCAGCCACCTGACAACTGGATGTAGAGTAGCGGTTTGTTTGGCTTGAGCCGAAATGAAGATTTGCCCACGGGTTCTCTTGGGCGGCAAGTGATCAAGCATAGAGTGGTAGATGAGCGCAGGACCTAAGTGCATGGGGTTGGGGGTTAAGCTGGGTGATGCGTCACCTATCGTGAGGCCGCTGTTGACCCTAAGTTAAACCAAAATGCATTTTCTTAGCTTAGACGCTCTAGTGTAAGTGAGTCGCATGATGCTAAGGCGGGCTATATGCAGCCCACTCATAAGGACTTGATGGTGAAACATGCCATATGCAGCCCTTTCATAAGGAATAGATAGATGAAAAAGTATTTATGTTTTTTTTCTTTTTTTTTATGTTTTTGTGATGGAGAACTTATCTGTAATAATGAGTCCGACCCATGGCTTTCAGATAAGGTGGCCGATTATAAGAGAGTAGGGACTGCCACCAATGCCTCAAAGTTGGGAGTGGTATTGGAAAGAAATAGGGCATTGGCTGGCCCATCGAATCTGTTGAGAAACCCATCGTTGATGGTGGAATGTTCTTGCTGCAGCATAAGAGAACCCTTCTTCTTGCCTAAGGGAAGTTCTGTAACATTCCCTTGCTTTTTTGTTGGTTACCTCGATTTCAGTGACCCCAGCTTAGATGGGGAACTTCATGATGAGGCATTTGTAGGAGACAATGGCATCCAAATCGGCAAGCGTTGGTCGTCCTATTAACAGGTTATTAGCAAATAGGCAATTAACTAGTACAAATTTTACCTGGATCTTTGCAGTGCGGGGTTCTTGGCCAAATGTTATTACGAGCGAGTTTATGCCTATTGGAACAATTCCCATACTCCCAAAGCTATATATAGGCAAGGCACATGGGGTGAGGCTGGTGGCAAGAAGCCTAAGAGCTTTGAAGACGTTCTCGAACATGACATTGACCGAGCTTATCCCATCCACGAAGACCCGATGCACATTAGAGTTGGTCAATGAAAGAGTAACGACCATGGGATTGTGATGGGAGTAGGACACTGCCCCTTTATCCTAGACCGTGAAGTTGATTTACTACTCTGATTACAACCAGGGCGCCTTGGACGCTCGGGACTCCAACGAGTAAACCTGCCTTGAGGTTCCCACTTCTCTTTGATATTGGCACTAGCCACCCAACTGTTGTTGGCCACATGTGGTCCTCTGTATATGGTCAGGACCTCCGTGATGATTTGAACCTTTGCATTATCGGGCTGAGGTGGTTGATTCTTTCATTCTTCATGGTTTTCCCTTTTGCTCGACCTGATGTTGAACAAATTCCAGGAGTACTCCTCCTCGGATGAGCCGTTCGGTCTCATCGTTGAGCACATTGCGGTCCATCATGGAATGGTCGTTGATTCGATGAAACTCGTGGTACTTTTTGTTGCAGTGCAGTTCCTCCTGCTTTCTATCTCTGATGCTAGCGAACCTTTTAAACTGCACATGGTCCTTGGTGGCGAGGTAGATGGTGGTGATATTCATGTTCAATTATGAATAGTTAAGACACCTGGGCTCTTAGGGAGGGCCACCTTCTAGATACCTTCTATTGTCGGCTTGATGACCACTATTATGACGATCGTTGTTCTTTCGAGGGCTAGTTTAGGCGGGATGTTTTACCTCGTTGTCGCTGTTTGAAAGGTCCGCATGTTCCATCCCTATTATGTCGTTCTTCCATTGATGGAAGTCGGATAGTGATGACGCTGTCTATTTCTAGTGCTCTCTCCATATCCTAGATTTGTACTTGACCATTGAGCATAGGGCTATGACCAAGCTGCTCACGTTTACATCCCTAGCTTGGGTGGATTCTTTGTAAAAGCGACTAACATACGACCGTAGGCTTTCAAAAAGATCCTGCATGATATTTCCTAGCTCATTGGACAACATGATATGGGTAAAGAACATGAAGAAATGAGTCTTGAAGTCTATGCATAGTTAGGACTAGGAGTGAATACTACTTGACCACAGGTGCAAGAACTAGTGGGAGGTCGGTCCTGCAAGGGTGGAGGGCAAGAGAAAGCACTTTGTTGAGCCAAAGCGCTATCTAGCATGGATGATGGAGTTGAATGCCAAGATGTTATTGGATGAATTTGCATTCCCATCATACTTGTCAATTGGTGGTAAGGCATGCTGCCTATGGATGTAAGTGTCCAGGATTTCATTGGATAACGGTTTACTATTCTCATCATCTGAGAATGCCTCGCCACCAGCATTGTGGGTTTGCATTCTATTGAGCTATTGGTATAGGACGTGCATTTCTTCCCTATGGCCGACATTGGCCTGTTGCGGGATGTTTTGGCCAACTATAGGCTGAGGGCTCAGCTTGAGCTGAGGCGGAGTAGGAGATCGATGACGAAATGGAGAACGACGAGGGTGAGCTGGAGATATCCCCATATGCACTAAGGGGGATCTAAAATGCATGGCTTGCTCTACTCTTTCCCTATTTCTGATCACATCCCTATAGGATTGGAGTGTACCAAGGGAGCTATGTGTGCTCTGCTGATGGCATAGGGACCACCATCGAGACAAATAAATGCAGAAGTTCATGGATAATTGGAAGCTTGCGGCCGTTCCACTAAAGGAGAACGATGGTGGGCTAGCCTCACAGACAACGCCATGTCCAGAGCAAGATCAATTCGACTAGGCATGTGCACGACATACCTTCTAGGATGGACTGGGATGTCTATCTATGACGACCCGCACCCGACACCCTCTGAATCCGACACCAAACCACGCATGTCTGACTCAGAGCACACTGATTGCAGATGATCAAAAGAAAGAAAAGAGAGGGTGAGAAGAAAGAGAGAAGAAAGAAGAAGAGAAGAGAAGAAGAAGAGAGAAGCAGAACCAAAACAATACAGATTCTCACATCGTAGTCGAATAACATATAATACAGATCAACAATCTTTACAAAGAGAAACTATAATATACATAAATCAATATCAGAGTACACAATAAGTTATCATTAGCTTGGACAGTTATAATAATCGGTCCTCACAAATGCTGATAATTTACAACAACAATGCAAAACAGCGGAAAAATAAACAGATATGTGTATACGACATGAAGATCTCCAGCTCGTCTGCTGAAGCTCCAAAAGCAACAAATTTGAACCTGTAAATATACTCAGTCTAACCCGAGCATTGAAAAGGGAAGAATGCCCGGATCTGTCTGGTAAACCAGAATGAGAAAAACAGACCTCAACTGAATTTATAAAGTTATCAAAACTTTTCCTTTATCAAAACAAAAGGTATCTCGTAAGACCATGTCGCAAATAAATACCGACAAGGTTTTTACCTTACGATAACCAAAACATTTCATATCGAATTATCTTATATTATAATAATGTATATTATACAAATAATATTAAAATAACTGAAATTGTTACCATTATTAAATTCTAGCATACTCCTTGTAATACAAGGCTTTCTACAATAGAAAATGGCAGGCACGTATTGGATTTTGGATTCTATACAAATGACTAGGTGAAGGGACTATCTTTCTGAACCAACACAGCACACCTTTAGAGAGATGTACCTAGGGATCAGATACTGCCCACCTAAACCAACACAAGACCAGCCTCCCTATCCCTAGATAGTACTGAATATGTCATCACTCCGGTCATTACCGACCTTTATCCGTGGCCACAAGCATACATCAACAATAATCAGATACGTGATATCATAGCATGTAAAGATATATCTAGAAAAGTCATGACATCTCCTGATGGGAGCGACCCACTTAACCTTGCTGCTTCTATCCCTGTTTCAGTAATTTTCTGGGGAGTGAGGCCAAAAGAGTTATCGATTACCTTTCACATATCACATATCACATCATCTTTGAATGTCACATTTCCATTTTCGTTGACTACTAATTGCCTTCCACAAAAATACAACCCTTGAGCTCGTACGTCTCAAGGAGGGTGTTAAGCTAAGAGAAGTTGCCTCCTCTGCCACCATATGATGTACGTTTGTAAAAACCAATGTACGTAATCTTAGAAATGCAATGTCAAACACTTGTCCATACAAATTGTCCAAGAACGGGACAAACCGTAGGTACTCTCCAACCACATCCTATCGGATTAGTAGAGACAGCCCTTGCAATGGATATTTCATAACGAAGAGACTACTCCTACTATATGTATATTGGGATTTTAACCCCAAACGATCAACAAGAAGTCCTTCACTATGAAAATCCTAAATCTCGATATCATCGACCAACCTGCACAATCGTCGCATATATGTTGGTCCGAAGTGGTTTTCAGATAAATTAGATCTCGGTCTCTTCGCCCAAACAACGCAAAAGTGTTTCTCAACCTCACACAGAAAATAAGTCTCATAGACTTATCACGTCTCCAACTTTCAACTCGCTATCCTTCGGCTAAGAAGGAAGCTCGATAGATTGGAGTAATCACTCTGCACTACACGAATCAACATTCTCAGTACAAACGATAATCAAGCCTACACAGTCGGTTATGTACTAAGTGTACGACTAATTAGTTTCTACATCAAATCAAGAAACTAAACTGGCCAAATTTGATAGTCCGTTATTTAACTATCAAAGCAACAAACAAAATCTAGCACATAAGTAGTAACTGGGCCTGATTTTTATTAATCGTTTATAAATCAAATCGCTTTCCAATTATTCACTTCAAAATATCTTTAAAAAGGTAATATTCAAAACCATTTCACTTATTTGGATATTTGGAAAACATTTTCATATACTTATTTTAATAATAAGTAAATTTACAAATCATTTTATTTTAAACTCCATTTTATAATATCACTTTCCAAAACATTCATTTTATTTAAAGGATTATCCACTGTCCAAAATTGTGAATATAATTCTCTTACCAAATTCATTACTTCTACACATTTAATTTAAAGGATTATTCACTGTCCAAAATCATGAATATAATTCCTTTACCAAATTCATTACTTCTACACATTTAATTTAAAGGATTATTCACAGTCCAAAATCGTGAATATAATTCCTTTTATAAAAATCCATATTTAGCTTATCAAATTAAATTGATTTCACATTTATAAAATAGTGTTTATAGTTCATATTTCTATTTTATAAAACTTCCATTTTTAAAATCCCTATAATAACCAATTTCTCGTTTATCTCATTTATATGTCAAAATCCCATTATAAGCTTATTTACTTATAAATCTCTTTATTTACAAATTAATTCTATTGCAATCTCATTATTTATAAAGTCCATTATAAATTCATTTCTAAATTTTAAATACAAATCCATATACAAATTTGATTACAATCCCATTTCTAATATTTATAAAACACCGCTTATAAAATTTATTTCATTAATCTCTTTATTAATAGCATTCCTTACTTTATACATCTCATTTTAACACTTATAAAACTCATTTACAATTCCATTACATTTATTTATAAAATATTAATTTTATAAATTATATATATAAACCATTTATAATAAATTCAAAATTCTCAATTTAACTTATTTTACAAAATAGTTAACTACATATTCAAAAATCATATTTAAGTATATTTCACAAAACCATAGTTTTTATAACATAAAAATTATACTTTTTATTCATTTAAAATAAATCCATTTCTTTTGAAAATTCAAAAATTATCAAAAACATATATATTTTCAAAATCACTTTGAAATCCCTTTTTAAATTGAAATTATTATTTTAATATTTTAATATTTTAAATTTCCAAAAATATGGCACAATGCCGCAAAAGTGCCAAATAAGGGGATTCACATCAATCATATCAATCATGGCATCCAAACATCATATATCACATGATAACAGCATATATAACAATATCTATAAATAAACATCAACCATAGTGAGGAATCCTGCTGGATCCCTCTAACATGTCACCTGCAACAAATATACATATGAGAAAATATGTACAATGTCAGCTTTGTGGCAGACGCGCGTACAGAGGGTCATCCGCTCATACACAGGAACATATAGGGTCTCATCTGCTCCAATCAATAGGAATATATCCAACTACAAACTACTATAGCATAACATCCAAACACACATCAAACATCATATATTAAATTTATTTCCCCTTATATAAAAATATAAGCGAGACAGAGAGAGTGAGTTTTACTTACTTTGGTTACAGTCGTCGTTATAGCGATTTATTTCAACTAAAATTAAATGAGCGTTTAATTTTAACCAAAATTTTCACTAGCTCCAAATCCATCCAAACTAGCTCCATAATGTAGTGCTTGTCAATACGATCCCAACGCAATTCCTTTTGTTCAATTTTGACCTCGTATGAAGAAGTTATGGATTTTATATGATTACATGATTTTGAAATAAATTAATTTACTTTTCTTTTATATTATAAACCTCAGAAATCTGGGCCGTCCATCTTGAATAGAGCATATCACGGCCATGCTTCCTTTCTTCCCCCTCCCTCTTCGTACATGTGAAACCCATCACGTCGCTCCATCTCAATTCCTGGCCGCTCCCTCCACGATCGCCGAGGAGACGATCGAACACCATCATCTCAAAACCCATCCCCACGCACACAATCGTCAGGTGCCATGCTCGACTTGGCCATCCCCAGGCTGAGAAATCGCCTCTCGAATGTGCGACCTTCACGAGCCCCTAGCCCCCACGTTTAGCCTCCATTTCAAATCTCTACTGTTGATCTTGTAGAGCTCGACTAGCTCTACATTTTTCCAGTTGACGCCGTTGCTTAAAAGTGCATGGATAAGGAGATCGGAAGGAAGAAATTGGGTGGTTTCTGACCATTAAAAAGGAAGCAGCGGCTAGGGTTAAGGAAATTAGGGTTTGTGCAAATAGAGAAAGTTAGGGTCCTTTTATACTAAATTATTCGTGCACTATTCATCAGAAATAATTTCGAACTCCAACCGAAGTATGCCGCCAGGCGTTTATAATGTTTTACCCCTATCCAAACACAATGGAGTATATATCGGGAGCCAATCCCATCGTATTTGGAAGATAGGTTTTCGAATCGAATCATTTTAATTAAAATTTACTTAAATAAATTTCTATGTGTTTCAGCTTCACACGACCAAACTGTACATCCTATTGACACGAAATTCGGAATCCTATAATAATTCACTATTACGGATCCAATGAAATTGGTTTCGTCGAAATCCAAGACAGTGTGAAAAATGACTATTTTTACACGTTAATTAAATATTAAAATTTCTAATTTTTGTAAATTAACTTTTAGTTCAACTTTATAAGTTCCCTAACTCCATTCTAATTCAAATAGAAATTAAATGAACTTTATAAGTTATTTTCATTCACATTAAATTCAAAATCCAATTATTTCTGCAATTTCAAATATTAAATTAACAATTTAATTATCCAAATAAATCATTATATTTGAAATATAAGTTATTCAACTTATAAAATTTACTTTTGAATATTTAAAATCAATTAAATATTCCAAATTCGAATGACTGAAAAACTGGGTCGTTGCATTCTTCCCCCCTTAAAAGAATTTCGTCCCCGAAATTACTAAGTAAGAAAAGATGCTACAACTCCATTAACTTTCAAAACCAGTTTAGTTGAAATAGATTATCAATTCTTTTAAGTGTTTAACTTTTCTAAATCAATTAGTTGCACTTTTTAGAAAAACTTTTCTAAGTTTCCAAATTCATTTATAGTTATTAACTAATATCGCTTCAAAAATCAACTAATATCATTTCAGTTTATAACTCAAAAATCAAAAATTTATTATCAAAAAATTTCCAAAATCTTCAAAAGTTTCTAACGCCTTAAATTTTCAGAAAAATTCGCCAATCTCCTTTGAGCGGTTCGATCCGAAAAAATCACAATATATATATATCACAAATATACATCTCATCTTCAAGGATGAGGCGTCCCGTAAGGAAAAAAATATAAAATTACGATATGTAATCTGAGATATGTACATTATATATTATTAGCGAGAATATACTGCTAATATAGCGCGAAAGCGAGCTCCCAATGTGAAGCAAACGCCATCTGCACCTATTATACACTCAACAACAAATGTGAAACACATATATAGAAAATAATATCAACATATATAACATATGCTATACAACAACTATATATGCCAATATAGCAAATGCAACAAAAGCAACAAATGAAAACATCAAACAATCTAACATCCAACTAACAACCAACAAATCAACTCATTCATTTACTATTTAGTTTTCATCCAACTAATTCACATTCAAGTTAACTAACAATCATTTTATTACATTCATTCTCATTTTACTTTCATTTGATTCTCATCCAATTAGTTCGCATTCACTCCTTCGTATTTAATTAGTTCACATTCTATAAATTCACATCCATTCCAACTCATTTATTAACATTCACTTGTTAACATATACTTACTTTCAATTTATTAACATTCACCTTATTTTTGTTAACTTTACTTCCAACTCATGTTTAACAACCTTTTAATATTCACTTAGTATAATTCTTTTAAATACTAATAACACTTAACAACTATTTTATTCCATTACTAAATTTACTTAAGTTTATTTTCATATTTTTATACAAAACTTCTAATGTGTATATTTATGTAAAGGCCTGTATCTCCGTACTCTTTGAGTCGACCATAATTCACATTAGTTCAACTCAAATAGAATGGGAATACGAATCTTTAGGGGTGAAGAAGAAAAGGTAGAAGAGAAATAGAAAACAACAACAAAGAATCTCACAAGCACAGCGGAACAAAATATAATATATAATAATAGATTTTTATACAAAAGAATCTGTAACTGTTTTATACATACCATTATCAGAGTACAATAGACAACAATCAATCTGGACAGTTTAATAACTGGTCCTCACACAGCGGAAATACAAATCAAGTATGAAAATACATCTCTGTCATCTAGCTCGTCTCCTAAGCTCTAGAGCATCCTATCCTGAATTTGTAATACTCGGTCTGACCCGAGCATTATAATAAAATAACACCCAAGTCAGTCTAGAAAACCAGCGTGAGAAAAACATACTCAATTTGAATTGTTAAAGTTATCAAAACCCTTTGAAAACAAAGGTATCTTGTAAGACCATGTCACACATAAACACGACGGGTTTTTAACTTACGATAACTAAAACAATTTATATCAAATCGTTTGATATTATAATAGCGTCTAAACAAAGTAAATAGAAAATAGCTGAAATGCTTGCATCTCACGTTTCAGCATAGTTGGGCACAATGAAAACCATATGGCGCTTATTGGAGAATGGATTCCATACAATGACTAGGCACTGGAGTACCACCTATCGCAGTACACGTTTAGAAACATGTACCAAGGACCTCGCCGGGATCCCCTACAACACAAGACCGGCCCTATCTCTAACCTAGATAGAACCGAATATGTTATCACCCTGGGTGTTCCCACCCTTTAAAATCGAGCGCTCATTTTTTCATGCACAACCATATCCATAATTTTAATATATCCGAGGGCATCTAGAAAGGTGATAACATGCCCTAATTGGGTGCGACCCACTTAGCCATGCTGCATCTCCCCGGATTTTCAGTCATTCCGGTTGATGAGGCTTGAGGCTACGATTACCTTTTAAGAACAATTTCACTTAGAATGCTCATCGTCCTCCAATGATGATGTTCTCATAGCATTCGTCCATACAAGTTGTCCTGTGTCTGGACAAACCGAATCACCGTCTTCATCACCTTCACGATATCCATTCATAACGTTCAAACCAGATCGAAGTGGTTTTCGGATAATTAAATCTGATCCTGGTCTCATGGAAACGATTAACGAAATTGGCCAAAATTGATAGTCGATTATTTAATTATCAAATAACATCCAAAAGTAGTCAATAGGCCCTATTATAATTTTCTTTCGAATTATTTATTTGAAATATCTTTTCAAAGATATAATTCAAAATCCCTCCCAATATTTCAATATTTCAAAACAAATTTCAATTACTCAAATCCATAACAGTCCCAAATTCCATTTTTATAACACTTGGAAAAAATATTCCTATTCCAAATCATTTCCCACTAAATATATTTCCAAAACTTCCTTTCAATACTTAGGAAAATATTATAAGTATATTTCCCAAATCGTTTTATTTCCAATACTTAGGAAAAATTCCATTTATTCTCGATTTCCCAAAATCATTTACAAATCCCTTTGTAAATTCCTTAACTCATTTAAAAATGGGTTCTACACCTTTCCGGAACTCCTTAATTTTTTCCTTTAATTTTTTCCAAAATCGATTATACCTGTCTACGATTCCAGTTACTCATTTCAAACTCCTTTTATGAATTTTAGTTCATTTCGAAGCTTCTGTATTTAAACACTTTGAAAATTCCCTTAGGTTCCCAAAATTCCACTATAAGATTTCTCTTATAACATCATATCCATTAAACCACTCCGTTTACATATTTTCGAGAGAACTTATAAATAAATTTCGATCATTTCAAAACTATATATGTATATATAATAAGTGTTTTTAAAGAATAATAAATTATTTTTAAAATATGTTTAAGTAATTATTTAAAAATATTAACACTTTAAATAAAACATCAACAACTCATTTCCAACTCATTTTAAAATAAAACTAATCAATTTACAAAGCTAATTATAAAAAGTAGAATTTATTTCAATTAAAATTAAATATTTGGATAGTCCACTTTTTTTTTAAAATATTTCAAAACTAACTAGTTTAAAATCACCTAGTTAATAAATGAAAATTCCCTTTTTAAAAAAAACTTAACTTCTTAAACAAAAATATATTTTAAAAATCTCAATAACCAATTAATTTTATAAATTCATCTCGATTCACAACCCATCGATTTCATTCTGATTCTCCTAACCATCTCCACTTTTGAAAAATAGTATCCACAATTTTCCTTAATCCTATTTCCATATTCTAATATAAATTCACCCTACGAATTTATATCCCCAATATATCAACTGATATCGCTTACCTTATTTATAACATCGTTTATAAATTTTTATACTCCTTCGAGTTCTACTTGTTTATAAAAACAATCTTATTTATAAAATTCCATTTTATAAATCCATTTCTTTATAAATCCCATTTATAACTTCCAATCTATTTTTAATATCGACTTCAACTCCTTTTTATATTTCCAGAATATCTGTTATAAATTCTTTTATATAATTCATTTTTAAATCTCCATTTAAACAATTCATGAATAGTTAAGTATAACCAAAAATCAAATATATTTTTCTAACTCAATTTCTTTAAAATACCCCCTATTCCAATATAAATATTTTTATATCAAAAATTCCATTTAATTCCCTCAATTTTAAAAATATGTTTATGGTATTTAAAATAAAAAAATTCACGCCAGTGCTACAGTAGCATCTAATAATTCCAATCACTATAATAATCTATAATAGATTATTCTACACAAACCATATATCTTAATATATGAAATTAAATTCAACATTTTGAGGAATCCAGTTGGATCCCACCAACCTGTTTTCCTGCATCCACAGATGTTAGATAACATAAAAATACCAATCCCACTTCGAGGGGGATATTGCGGTATATAGAGTCATCCGCTATTATGCGTGGCGCATAGGGTCTCATCCGCTAAAATATGTGGGAATATCAATCCAACTACTAATATATATACTACTATATATATTTAACATTCAATAGATAATAATTTATAGAATTCAACCGGCATTCAACAATTTATTTTAACTATTTAAAATAAATTCTAGTAATCCAAATGAGTGAGAATTTCTCACCTTGATTTTTAATCTACAATTCCATTCCAATTTTAAATTTATTCCATTGCGTAGTATTTGCTGTTGCGAACCCTACGTGACTTGTTACGTGCGCACCGGACCACGTATGGTGAGATATAAAATTTATAAGTTATTGAGATTAAATTACACTAATTATCTTACTAACTAATACCATTTTTTTTAAATTTAAAACAAATCTCACCGTAACACTCCTGGAGCATTTCACCACGGCCGATCCCTCCACTCTGCATCGTCTAAAGCTAGCAGCCCCTTTGTCATGGCCATCAGAAAACACTGCACCATCCACTAATATGACCCAATCCCCTCTGAATTACAGCAGCATGAATCGTTGATGTGATCTCAAAGCATCAAACAGCCTGTTCTTCAACTACCCAGGCACCGCACTCCTACTGCCACCAAGTCGCGACCGAGACTTCATTCTTTCTTCCGCCACCAGTTCAGGCGCGCTCGACTTCCACCATCACGGCCATCAAGTTAAGCCGCCATGCCAAGACTCTATTCGAGCTGCGATTTTCCCCTTGTCTTCAATCGCCAGCGATAAATCTCCACCATCGCGATCCACGTCGCGCTCCCCTAGCCATGTCGTCGACGAAGGTCTCAGCCGATTCGAACGCGATTTCAAATTGCATGATTCTTTTGATTTTTTTTCCATTCATATTTGATTTCGATTTCATGAAATAAATTCTTGGTTTCTAAAACAAGGGGAAGAGAATACATGATTTAAACTGATGGAAGGCGGCTTGATATTCTCTTCGTGGATTTGAATTGAAAGAATGAAAAGGGGGACACGACTTAAAAGGTGAAGTAGGCGACTCGATTTGATTTTGAACTGAGAGAAGAAAGACCTGATTTAAGGTTGAGGGAAGCGGCGTGTAGTAGAAGGCAGGGTCTTGTCTTTAACAGATTATAATATTATTTAATTATAAATATCTCACTTAATGTAACTTAAATTTTCGATATCCTATCGAGGCGTGCCACCTGGCATTTATAATGTTATACCGCTATTCCAAACCCAATGGAACAAGTTCCGAGCCTAATTCGATCGTATGTGGAAGATGGCTTTTTAAATCGACAATTTAAATTAAATCCAATTAAATTATTTCCAGGAGTTTCAAATCATACGACCACACGGTAAATCTAAATGCTACGAAATTTGAAATTCGATAATAATTTACTATTACGGATCCAATGGAATGGGTTTCGTCGAATTCCGAGACTATGCCCCGGAAAGCTATTTTAACGCGTCGATTAAATCGACGATTTCAAAATTTACTAAATCGCTTAAAATTTCAGTTTTAAAATCTTACTAACAAAATTATAATCCCAAACCCAATATTTAAACCATTTAAATATTCAAAATCAAACGATGAATAATTCGGGTCGTTACATTCCTCCCCCTTAAAAGAATTTCGTCCTTGAAATTGCTAAGGTAGGACGAATGATCCAAACCCATTAACTTACCAAAGCTCACTTAGTTAAAACTCGATATCCCACTTTTCTAATCTTTTAGTTTCGACCAAAACAATTAGTTCTCGATTCTAATTCCAAAACCCTTTATTCCAATTACTGTAACGACCCAGAATTTTGGACCATTCGCATCCATTATAAGTGTATAGGTAGACACTCATGCCGGAGTTGAATTGCTCAAAATACCGCGTTGTTAATTTAAATTTGGCAAAACTGAACATATACAGTAAATAAATAATCACAGATCACAGACACAGAGTAATAAGTGCAGCGGAAATAAAAGAGATAGTAGTTCATGAAGCTACTATATAAATATATGAGTTACATCAGAGTTAAAACAGATACAACGGAAGAGTAATACGATACATCAGATACAAATCAGAATACATCACTGGAATCATCGAATGCTGAAAGCAGAATAGATGGCTGGATCTTCAAGCAAAGCTCCAACTTCAAAGGTGAGTCTCGAATACTGGTACACTCAGTCTGACCCGAGCGTAAAGCAAAAACACAAGACACTCGAGTCAGGATTAACATTCTTATATTAATAAATCCAACTCAAGTGAAATAGCAATTGAAATACAAGTAACTCAAAGGATGTTTGGAATAACCATCCTTTAAGGATCCGTTAAATTATCTACTATGTAGTAGTGTACGATAAGTAGATAATGTCTATCAGTAATATAAAGATATCAAAATAGCGTTAAGTCATGGCCCATTCCACCCTTAACACATTTTTATTCCCAAAAGCATATACAAGACCGTAGTTTCCCCAAAACCGGAAGTCACCAGAGGGCAATCCATATACTAAAGGTACAAATCAAAATCGTAGTGGTCGCGCATAAATGGAATACAAGTATGACAAGGCACATGAGGCAATACCCAAGGTAGTGATACTACCGTTCGCCTGATCCGGACTGGTGAGAACGCAACGCCGCAGCGCCCGCAACACCGTGAAACAACACTCCCAAAATCAAGGGTGCACCAATCGACAACAAGTATAAGTAGTTCGAAGAAGTGTGTCCACTTGAGGTAGCTAATCCTCCATTGGCCCGGCACAGCTCCTGTTTTAGTCATTTCCAATTTGACACAAGTGTCAAGGCTATCCATCATCGTTCTCTTTCTTCAGTCATCACGTACATCATTCCAACCACTTCATTCTGGATCATCACTCCGCGCATAGTTATTAAAGTGGTTTCGGTTCAGATAGAGAGTATATCCATTACCGATCTCGGTCTCTTTAATAACTTTCGAAATTATTACACCGATTGGTCGTTTATATATTTCAAAAACCAAATCAATTTCAATTTCAATTAGAATTCGTAAACGAACATTTCATTTGTCTTTCAAAAACCAATTTCCATACTTTTCGTTTCGAAACTTCCAAATTACCATTTCAAAGTCTTATAATTCAATTTCAAATTTTATTTAAAACAATTCAAATATCGATTAAAGTTTGCAAATAAGTTTCATTCCTAAAATCATTTAAATTAACTTAATATTCAAATCAATTTAAATCCATTTATCAATTTCATTCAATGTTCGTTAAGTAAATTTCCATTTAAACAATTTCTGTTTAATTTCCAATTCATTAAATCCATTATTTAAATTCAAGTTCCTTATTTCAAAACTTACAATTTGAATTAAATTAAATTCATCAAATCAAATCCTTTAATTTTCAAGTCTTACATTAATTTCAATAAATCACATTTTATTTCTTGTTAAAGAAATTCAGTTTCACTTATTTACTTACTTAAATGATTTTCCAAACTTGATTAATAAAGAAACTCAATTTCAATTATTTACGAAGTAAAATTTACTTGTTCAAAAGTTCAATTTTTCTTATTAAAGAATTCAATCCAATTTAATCATTAAATAATTCAATCTTATTTAATTATTAAATAATTCAAAACATAATTATTAAATAATTTCAAAGTTTAATAATTTCAACTTGATTATAATTTCAAACTTATATATTTAATCATTTCAAACTTAATTCATTCATTTCTCAAATTAAACAACATTCTTCCATCAATTTCATTGTTAACATTTTGTTTCAGATTATTAAATATTAACATTTTCCTTTCATTAAAATTCAAATTTCAACTTCATTTCAAAACCATATTATTTATCCAAATAAAATCTTCGTTTATTTTTTTAAATCAAATTATTGACCAATCGGGTTTTTATTTAATTCTCTATCCTAGGTCAAAGTTCAATTTGGGTATTTATCATTTCAACCCGATTCCAATTCAATTCAAAATCAAGGCATATCAAAGGGAACTTGCAGTGTGATAACTGAGATGGTGTCAAAGTAAATAAACAAGCAATAACAACAACTAATATCAATCCAATAATCAATTCAAATAATCCCGAAATAATCGTATTAATTCGCATTGTTATTTGTACGAATTAATATAATTATTTCTAGAATCTACACTATCATTTCATGCAGATTAAAGATTATTACATTACGGTTTTCACT
This sequence comes from Allium fistulosum, assembly GCA_030737815.1. NCBI lineage: Eukaryota > Viridiplantae > Streptophyta > Magnoliopsida > Asparagales > Amaryllidaceae > Allium > Allium fistulosum. Next base: position 862,954,969 of record CM060904.1, read on the forward strand.
TGTCATCCAATTTCAAATTTCATACATCATCAATTTAACAACATACATTCAGTGGTTCAAAGTGTAATTAAACAAATCCTACGTGTCAATAAATTTAACAGTTAAAGGGGTCATATTATACAAATGTCATTTAATCAAATTTAACATTTAATTATCCTATATCAAGTTCAATTTCATACTGTTTATCATTTTAACATTAACAATTTAATGTTCAATATAAACATCAACAATCAATCAATTATCAACCAAACAGTATTATCATCGCATAAATAATTAACAGATAATAGTGTCAGATGTCACAGGTGAACTGATACAGGTAATAGCATATATAACAGTGTAATTAACTAACAGCAGCATATTTCAATTGTCGTTTCAATTGAAATCAAATTTAATAAATAAAAGAACGTTAATCGTGAGTGAGTGCTCACCTTTCGAGGCTAGAAAATACAGAAGGTGACACAGATATGCACACTGATATGGACCTTGAAATTTAATTGTGAATTCAAGCAAAGAAAAATCAGTACGAATTCATGATCGAAGCTGGTTGGCATGAATTGATGGACAGATCTGATGATACGAACAAAGGAAATAATCAGAACCGGGTCGATGGAAATAATTGGCATAAGTGAGTATATATACCGCATATATAAACAACTTATAATTTAAATAAGAAAATAACTAATATCTTTAAACAACTTTATACTTAATAAATATATATTTACATATCAAAATCAGAGTCTATATGTATAAAAATCAAAATACCACTACTATGAGAAGTATTATGGGAACATATGCATGCGACTTTACATATCATTATTATTATAATATATACGCATTATTAGGAAAGACAAATGCATGCAGTTTTTTTCTTATTTATTTTCTTTAACTTACACGATCATAAAAGTACACTCGACGGAACCCACTATACCTATACCCAAACAGAGACATAAATAAAACTCTCCTAATACATATATACAGACTTAGTCTATTTACTAACCTATCCATGATATATACAACTAACCTATATGCATATGTATAATGCAAGTAGTTACGTAAGAATAAATACTAATATCTTAAAGCAAATAAGCTCAAGTCTGCAACTATAAACAACTCCTTCTTTAGATATGTACATTCTTTTCACAGTGGATCATAGAACTCTACAGACTTTGTACTATATGTACAACTACTTATATATGCAAGGTAATGCCAACATAACTATGTGTACTTACTGAACCTTATGAATGTATGCAAGCAATATCTATTACAAGCAGATTCTATAACAAATATTTCTACGAAGCTTAACCCGATTTAAATTAAAACAAAATTTATAAAAAATCAATATTTCTTAATACACATAAAATATGATCCATATAAACTAACTAAAAAAAATCTGTATATATACTCACATATCAATAGTACACTACTGAGACGATCAGGAGAGGGAGTGAGATGTGATGGGCGGATCGACTTGGAAATAGATGAGGTCGACCATGGGTTCTTGATGGAGGAAGGCTTAGGTGGCGAGATGTGTAGGGAAAAACATGTATGGTTGGAGGTTCTGAGGGAGGCGGAATGAATGGCGGACGGCGAAGTGGTGAGGCAATGGTTATGAGGCCGAGGCGGGGTCTGAGGCTAGGGCGTCGGCACTTGCTGGGTGGGGCCGGCTAGCAACGGACAGGGAAAGAGAGAAGGTGAAGAGGCGAGGGCTCGGGGACGTGGGTTATTGGCTGAGATTTGGGCAGAGGAGGAAGAGGGGGAACGGCGATGGGTCAGGCGAAGGGTTGCAGGGGATGGGAAAGCGACTTCGCATGGGTGAGGGGCGGTGGAGATTTCGCATGAGAGCTATAAAATGGAGAAAGAAAAAGAGACTGGAGAAGATGTGCAGGCCTTCAAAAAGAAATAGGAAATGAGAAATGTGAACATATGCACGTTTCCAAAGCTTATAATATACATTTTATATTTTGATGTGAACGTAATAGATGAACGCATCGAACAGGTAAAAGTAATAAAAAGAAACAGGTGACCATTCGTTTCCCTAGGTTGGATATACGAACGAGAAAAACAACAGAAATGCCAAAGGTCCAAAATAATACGTATAGATTCGGTAACCGTTTTGCGGGTTTCACCACGTACCCAACATCGAAACACAGAAAAGAATACATCGCAGAGGTCAGCACGACGAGACGATCAAAACGGTATACTGATATCAGTGGCACGATCGAATTATAAAAATTCGAATTTTCTAATAGCGGAAAATGCAAGAAAACGCTGAAAAAATAAGATCGACGGAGCCAAAGATGTCCGAATTTGGAAAAACGACAAACTGACATCTTGCTCAGAAGATGGTTTAGAATTTTTCTATATAAAAATATTTTGGTTTCGAAAACATTTTATTTTCATTGCTTTTTAACTGATTAAATTTGAAGTGAATTTACGCGCGAGATAAACTTTCATATTTTCGGACGAAAATTTACCAGTTGCTATGTTTAACTAGACGTATTCCAAATATTAAATTTTTATTTCAAAATTTTATCATTTAAAATTTCACAAAATTTCAACTAGTTACGTTATTAAAACAGTTGAAATTTACGGGTCGTTACACTCCCCCCCACTCAAAACTTTTCGTCCCCGAAAAGGAACGAGGTAGGAGAATAGAAACAACCAGAAAGAAAACAGATTTTAAAATACAAAATAGCAATTAATTTAAACCATATAAATTCAAATTTAAATTAATTGATATTCAATAATTGATTTAATCCATTTGATTTCACAAAATCAATCTCAACTATTTCTAAATTCATTATCTTATTATCCCATTTCTTCAATTAAAATTCTTAAAACCATAAATTTGAATAGTCTTTTATTATAATCATATTTTCTTCAACAATTTTAAATTCTTCTTTATTCCAAATTACTGTTAAATTATTCTACTTAATATATCTACTCACATATATTTAACCCATATAAATTAATTTAAAACATAAAGTTTCGATTTAAATTAATTTACATGTATTAATTTCTTTTGAATTCAAGGTATTTCATATGTTGATCAAATTTCAATTTATTAATTCTTTCAAAACAAATTTATTAATTCTTTCAAAACAAATTTATTTCATTATTAACTGAGTTTTACTTATTATCCTATCTAACTCTATTTACATCTTTATAATCAAAATTTTAGTATATAACATTTATTATAAACACCCAAATTTTATTTATAAAATTATTTCATATTGTATATTATCCAATTACATTTTAACTTCTGAATAATTTAGGTAAGTTATATTGAAATGCAATTTAGTACTATACAAATAAAATTATCAAATTCAATTATCTCAAGTTTGAATACTTATTCAAAATTTAGCTTTATTTATACTTGAAAACATCTTTTAACATGATTTTTAAATTTCCGTTTAATTCCAAACCTTTTAGAATAATTATGTATATACTATATATATTAAATCAAATTAAATTTAAAATAATATACCATGTATATATAAATCAAATCATACTAAAGAAATTCAAATTAAAATTTTTTTCAAAACAAAACTGTAGTAAAGCTACAGAATAGTATCTCCACTTCGAAACTCGAAAATGAACGTCGATGATGCGGCCGCCATCACCGAAATTATTTTCCAACGACAAAGAGAAGAGCACTGATTTCAACATTTTAAAATTCTTTGGAAACGATTCCTATTTGAAAATACTTTAAATAATATACATTAAAATTTTAAAACCAAAGTTCGAAATCACTGGAAACTAAATTCTCAAATTTCTAAATTAAATTCATTTCAAATTCCAAATCAATTTATAAACCGTATTTATAAATTTATTTAGAACAATAAATGATAATCAAATATTATCATTTCAAACAACAAATTTAATTAACTTATTAAATTCCAGAAAATTTTACTTATATATTTATAGTATAATCATACAATTTTATTTCATTTACCAAATTTGAAAAATTATATTGTTTCAGTTTGCTCTGTTCAAGTGTTTTGGAAATCCTATCGATAGCGCTGATCAGACGAATCGATCGAAAAGCCAAATCAACATCAACAACTCAAACAACACAATATAAAAACATTTTAAAATTAATTTACAAATACACTTCTTTGCTCGACGATACAGGAATGAATTTTCAAAATAAGGATAGGGTTTCAATTTTATGGACTCAAATCAAAGAGAATTTTGATTCGAAGATAAGTTTGAAACAAAGATATGATGATTAAATAACAAAGTAGGAAGATTGATAAGTTAATATAAATCACGGGCAACCTTAACCGGGTCGACCGTGACTTCAAAATAAGATCGGTATAGAATTCCGAGGTAAATTGACATTCGATCTCAAGATATAGAATTCAGGTATAGTAGGAGATAGATAGCATCGTAAACCAAGGATACAGAAATCTCCGGTAAATCAATTCCTATTAAAAGGGGTTTTGCTCCTTTATGAATCATTCGAAGATTGGCGAGACCGCCGATTCACTATAAGGGTCATTCGAAGTGGAGTTATGTGATGCTCCAGAATTGAAAGGAGACGAATAGTGAGGGACACGAATGAATTTCAGAACCGAGGGGAACGTTCCAAAATTCAAAGGAATTGAGTCAAAGGAAGAGATTGAAACTCGAATGAGAGTGATTCTGTAAATACATTTACCCTATATGTTAAGTTTTGCCTAGAGCTACCAAAGCTCTGATACCAACTGTAACGACCTAGAATTTTGGACCATTCGCATCCATTATAAGTGTATAGGTAGACACTCATGCCGGAGTTGAATTGCTCAAAATACCGCGTTGTTAATTTAAATTTGGCAAAACTGAACATATACAGTAAATAAATAATCACAGATCACAGACACAGAGTAATAAGTGCAGCGGAAATAAAAGAGATAGTAGTTCATGAAGCTACTATATAAATATATGAGTTACATCAGAGTTAAAACAGATACAACGGAAGAGTAATACGATACATCAGATACAAATCAGAATACATCACTGGAATCATCGAATGCTGAAAGCAGAATAGATGGCTGGATCTTCAAGCAAAGCTCCAACTTCAAAGGTGAGTCTCGAATACTGGTACACTCAGTCTGACCCGAGCGTAAAGCAAAAACACAAGACACTCGAGTCAGGATTAACATTCTTATATTAATAAATCCAACTCAAGTGAAATAGCAATTGAAATACAAGTAACTCAAAGGATGTTTGGAATAACCATCCTTTAAGGATCCGTTAAACTATCTACTATGTAGTAGTGTACGATAAGTAGATAATGTCTATCAGTAATATAAAGATATCAAAATAGCGTTAAGTCATGGCCCATTCCACCCTTAACACATTTTTATTCCCAAAAGCATATACAAGACCGTAGTTTCCCCAAAACCGGAAGTCACCAGAGGGCAATCCATATACTAAAGGTACAAATCAAAATCGTAGTGGTCGCGCATAAATGGAATACAAGTATGACAAGGCACATGAGGCAATACCCAAGGTAGTGATACTACCGTTTGCCTGATCCGGACTGGTGAGAACGCAACGCCGCAGTGCCCGCAACACCGTGAAACAACACTCCCAAAATCAAGGGTGCACCAATCGACAACAAGTATAAGTAGTTCGAAGAAGTGTGTCCACTTGAGGTAGCTAATCCTCCATTGGCCCGGCACAGCTCCTGTTTTAGTCATTTTCAATTTGACACAAGTGTCAAGGCTATCCATCATCGTTCTCTTTCTTCAGTCATCACGTACATCATTCCAACCACTTCATTCTGGATCATCACTCCGCGCATAGTTATTAAAGTGGTTTCGGTTCAGATACAGAGTATATCCATTACCGATCCCGGTCTCTTTATTAACTTTCGTAATTATTACACCGATTGGTCGTTTATATATTTCAAAAACCAAATCAATTTCAATTTCAATTAGAATTCGTAAACCAACATTTCATTTGTCTTTCAAAAACCAATTTCCATACTTTTCTTTTCGAAACTTCCAAAGTACCATTTCAAAGTCTTATAATTCAATTTCAAATTTTATTTAAAACAATTCAAATATCGATTCAAGTTTGCAAATAAGTTTCATTCCCAAAATCATTTAAATTAACTTAATATTCAAATCAATTTAAATCCATTTATCAATTTCATTCAATGTTCGTTAAGTAAATTTCCATTTAAACAATTTCTGTTTAATTTCCAATTCATTAAATCCATTATTTAAATTCAAGTTCCTTATTTCAAAACTTACAATTTGAATTAAATTAAATTCATCAAATCAAATCCTTTAATTTTCAAGTCTTACATTAATTTCAATAAATCACATTTTATTTCTTGTTAAAGAAATTCAGTTTCACTTATTTACTTACTTAAATGATTTTCCAAACTTGATTAATAAAGAAACTCAATTTCAATTATTTACGAAGTAAAATTTACTTGTTCAAAAGTTCAATTTTTCTTATTAAAGAATTCAATCCAATTTAATCATTAAATAATTCAATCTTATTTAATTATTAAATAATTCAAAACATAATTATTAAATAATTTCAAAGTTTAATAATTTTAACTTGATTATAATTTCAAACTTAATTATTTAATCATTTCAAACTTAATTCATTCATTTCTCAAATTAAACAACATTCTTCCATCAATTTCATTGTTAACATTTTGTTTCAGATTATTAAATATTAACATTTTCCTTTCATTAAAATTCAAATTTCAACTTCATTTCAAAACCATATTATTTATCCAAATAAAATCTTCGTTTATTTTTTTAAATCAAATTATTGACCAATCGGGTTTTTATTTAATTCTCTATCCTAGGTCAAAGTTCAGTTTGGGTATTTATCATTTCAACCCGATTCCAATTCAATTCAAAATCAAGGCATATCAAAGGGAACTTGCAGTGTGATAACTGAGATGGTGTCAAAGTAAATAAACAAGCAATAACAACAACTAATATCAATCCAATAATCAATTCAAATAATCCCGAAATAATCGTATTAATTCGCATTGTTATTTGTACGAATTAATATAATTATTTCTAGAATCTACACTATCATTTCATGCAGATTAAAGATTATTACATTACGGTTTTCACTTGTCATCCAATTTCAAATTTCATACATCATCAATTTAACAACATACATTCAGTGGTTCAAAGTGTAATTAAACAAATCCTACGTGTCAATAAATTTAACAGTTAAAGGGGTCATATTATACAAATGTCATTTAATCAAATTTAACATTTAATTATCCTATATCAAGTTCAATTTCATACTGTTTATCATTTTAACATTAACAATTTAATGTTCAATATAAACATCAACAATCAATCAATTATCAGCCAAACAGTATTATCATCGCATAAATAATTAACAGATAATAGTGTCAGATGTCACAGGTGAACTGATACAGGTAATAGCATATATAACAGTGTAATTAACTAACAGCAGCATATTTCAATTGTCGTTTCAATTGAAATCAAATTTAATAAATAAAAGAACGTTAATCGTGAGTGAGTGCTCACCTTTCGAGGCTAGAAAATACAGAAGGTGACACAGATATGCACACTGATACGGACCTTGAAATTTAATTGTGAATTCAAGCAAAGAAAAATCAGTACGAATTCATGATCGAAGCTGGTTGGCATGAATTGATGGACAGATCTGATGATACGAACAAAGGAAATAATCAGAACCGGGTCGATGGAAATAATTGGCATAAGTGAGTATATATACCGCATATATAAACAACTTATAATTTAAATAAGAAAATAACTAATATCTTTAAACAACTTTATACTTAATAAATATATATTTACATATCAAAATCAGAGTCTATATGTATAAAAATCAAAATACCACTACTATGAGAAGTATTATGGGAACATATGCATGCGACTTTACATATCATTATTATTATAATATATACGCATTATTAGGAAAGACAAATGCATGCAGTTTTTTTCTTATTTATTTTCTTTAACTTACACGATCATAAAAGTACACTCGACGGAACCCACTATACCTATACCCAAACAGAGACATAAATAAAACTCTCCTAATACATATATACAGACTTAGTCTATTTACTAACCTATCCATGATATATACAACTAACCTATATGCATATGTATAATGCAAGTAGTTACGTAAGAATAAATACTAATATCTTAAAGCAAATAAGCTCAAGTCTGCAACTATAAACAACTCCTTCTTTAGATATGTACATTCTTTTCATAGTGGATCATAGAACTCTACAGACTTAGTACTATATGTACAACTACTTATATATGCAAGGTAATGCCAACATAACTATGTGTACTTACTGAACCTTATGAATGTATGCAAGCAATATCTATTACAAGCAGATTCTATAACAAATATTTCTACGAAGCTTAACCCGATTTAAATTAAAACAAAATTTATAAAAAATCAATATTTCTTAATACACATAAAATATGATCCATATAAACTAACTAAAAAAAATCTGTATATATACTCACATATCAATAGTACACTACTGAGACGATCAGGAGAGGGAGTGAGATGTGATGGGCGGATCGACTTGGAAATAGATGAGGTCGGCCATGGGTTCTTGATGGAGGAAGGCTTAGGTGGCGAGATGTGTAGGGAAAAACATGTATGGTTGGAGGTTCTGAGGGAGGCGGAATGAATGGCGGACGGCGAAGTGGTGAGGCAATGGTTATGAGGCCGAGGCGGGGTCTGAGGCTAGGGCGTCGGCACTTGCTGGGTGGGGCCGGCTAGCAACGGACAGGGAAAGAGAGAAGGTGAAGAGGCGAGGGCTCGGGGACGTGGGTTATTGGCTGAGATTTGGGCAGAGGAGGAAGAGGGGGAACGGCGATGGGTCAGGCGAAGGGTTGTAGGGGATGGGAAAGCGGCTTCGCATGGTGGAGATTTCGCATGAGAGCCATAAAATGGAGAAAGAAAAAGAGACTGGAGAAGATGTGCAGGCCTTCAAAAAGAAATAGGAAATGAGAAATGTGAACATATGCACGTTTCCAAAGCTTATAATATACATTTTATATTTTGATGTGAACGCAATAGATGAACGCATCGAACAGGTAAAAGTAATAAAAAGAAACAGGTGACCATTCGTTTCCCTAGGTTGGATATACGAACGAGAAAAACAACAGAAATGCCAAAGGTCCAAAATAATACGTATAGATTCGGTAACCGTTTTGCGGGTTTCACCACGTACCCAACATCAAAACACAGAAAAGAATACATCGCAGAGGTCAGCACGACGAGACGATCAAAACGGTATACTGATATCAGTGGCACGATCGAATTATAAAAATTCGAATTTTCTAATAGCGGAAAATGCAAGAAAACGCTGAAAAAATAAGATCGACGGAGCCAAAGATGTCCGAATTTGGAAAAACGACAAACTGACATCTTGCTCAGAAGATGGTTTAGAATTTTTCTATATAAAAATATTTTGGTTTCGAAAACATTTTATTTTCATTGCTTTTTAACTGATTAAATTTGAAGTGAATTTACGCGCGAGATAAACTTTCATATTTTCGGACGAAAATTTACCAGTTGCTATGTTTAACTAGACGTATTCCAAATATTAAATTTTTATTTCAAAATTTTATCATTTAAAATTTCATAAAATTTCAACTAGTTACGTTATTAAAACAGTTGAAATTTACGGGTCGTTACAATTACACTTTGAAATCGAACTGTCGTTAACAGAAAAAATTTCAAAAATTTTTCCAACACCCTAAATTTTCAAAAAAATTTGGTAGAGTCTCCTTTGTGTGGAGAGCCTTTTACAATATGATAAGAGAGATAAAAATATATACATCGACCCACACGGTCGGAAAACAAAATATTTATCAATATTTATAATTTTGCGGTATTTAATCCGAAAACATACCTTATTTTAGTATTTTTAAGTGAGCGGCTTATTTTATATGCAGTTTGCGCGACCAAAATCAAGCAAAACAGCTCCATATACCTGTACTTACTCAATTTAAACACGTAAGTACCAAAAACATGAAATTTAATAACATTTCACTCATTTAAATGGTTAAAACACATAAGCTTCATAACCCAATCATGGTAAACATGTATTATAAGCAATTATAAGGTTGCGATACTAATTTAATTGCTTTTAATCGATTCATATTCAATTCGAATGATTTACAACTCAATTTACTTGCATTCACTTCATACTTACACGCATTATAATTATATTCATTCCAAATTGATTAAAAATCAATTTACTCACTTGCCATTTATTCGCAGAATTTTATTTACTTCCGTTTTCGTCAAACGACAATTTATCTATGCAAATTCAGCGATATTCATTTAATAAAATAACCATTTCAGTTTATAGCTATTTTAGATTGATTCCAAATCAATTTATATTTAATTCTATTCCATTTCAATTTGATTCTCAATTGGTTCACTTACATTCCATTCATATCTACTCTCATCACATTAATATCCATTTTATTTAAATTGATTCCTATTCAATCAAATTCCATTCCATTTACTAATAAATTTAATTAGTTCATTCACCCAATCCACTTCAAACTTTAATTTCATACTCGAATTCATTTAAATAATATCCAAGGCCATATTCAATTTATTTACACTTAAATTGAATACATTTATAACTCAAGTCATTGCTATTTCAATCCAATTCCATTTTACTCGACCACATTTCCAGTTTTATTTAATCCGCTTATAATTAAGTCGAATTTTATTTATAACTCAAGTTCCAATTCCAATATCCACTTTCAATCCATAATCCAATTTACTTAACCAAGTTAAACTCCATTTCCATACTCAATTAACTAATTAATTTATCCAATTAGTTCACTTCCAATTTATAATTCACAATTAGATTTTTATATCAAAAATCACTTCATTTAGTTTACTTGAGTTCAAACTCATCTTATAACTCAAGTTTGGATTTTTATTTCTTCACCAAAATATCAAACCATTTTTATTTTGGTTTTACCATTCCATTTTTCCAATTTATAAATTTTATAACTTATTTTTCTCATTTTCATCAATTCTATATTCGAATACATTCACCATTTATTTTTAACTCAAGATCATACATTAATTTATAGCAAAAGTATATTCTTATTCCACTAGTTCAAATTTTTATAAGATATATAAACTATTTATTCACCATTCCATAATTCTTCCCTTAAATTTTATTCCATTCAAAATTTTATAGCTTATAGTTATATAATTACTTTGCAATTCAAATTTATATATTTAATTCAATTCAACATGATTCAAATCCAATTCACTTTTTATTTAAATTTCAATTCCTTTTAACCGACATTTCGAAACCATATTCGAGTTATTCATACTTAAACTAATTTCACTCCAAACAAATTTATTTTTAATTCATTCAATTTAATCAAGTAAGAATTCAACTTCAATTTCAAATTTTTCCACACTTCTTTACCTATATTTATTTGTTCCATTCACTTATTCATATTCATATGCTTTTATATTTAGTTAACCTCATTACATTTTATTAATCTCATTCCATTTATTATAATCACTTCATTTTTTGATTTACTTTACTTTGCTTAAGTTAAATTCCGATTCCTACAAATTTTCTTTTACTATTCCAATTTATTTAACTTACATGAGTTAATTATTAATTCCATCTTGAAGTTCACTTTTCCCAAGTTTTATTTCAAAAATTTATTCTCTTCTGATTTCATTTCTCATTTAATTAGAAATTCTAGAATTCAAACACCCGGTTCTTATTTCAAATCATTTGAAATAATATATATATATATATATATATATATATATATATATATTACTCTGTTTTAACAAACCATTTCCTTCAACTTTCAAAAATCAACCCGATTTTATCCAAAACAATTCCCTCGGAATTTCCAAACAACACCTGTTTACCAAACACAAATCTCTATATCAAATTACTATGGTAGCAATCTGTCACCTAGAAACTCGAAAATGAATACTGATGATGCTGCAGTCATCACCAGGATTATTTTCCAGCGACTGAAGTGAGTTCAACGCTTTGTCACTTTCTAAATTCCCTTTAAAACCATTTTTATCCCAAAAATATTTTCAAAATAGTACCATTTTATTTTTATAACACTTTAGAAAATATTTTCCAACTTTTCGGGATTTAAATTTCCAAATTTTGGTTTGAATCCAATTTTTAGTTTTAACTCATTTGTATAATTCATTCTTATTCAAATTTAATGTTGGTTTTTATAAACCATTTCCAATTTTATAATCTTATTTTGATTATAATATTATCATCCAAACACATCACTATAATAATTTTCAAAAATTATTTTTTATATCAAATATAGTTTGGGTAAAATTACTTCATTTACCCGCTTCAAAACAATATTGTGTCGGTTTACCATGTTTAAGTGTTTAGAAACTCCGGTCGATTTAGTGGCGTCCCACTATTTGACCAGAATTTATATACCACTAAACAGATAAATTAACTTAATATAAAACAATTTATATTCACTAACAAATATGCACTCGTATCTATTAATACACTCAAACTCATTCTAGGGTTCTACTGACCCATCTCTAATGACTAATCCCCATCAAAGCCAAGGTTCTCATTTAACCTTCAGCTCTGATACCAAGTGTAAAGGCCCATATCTCCGTACCCTTTGAGTCGACCATAATTCACATCAGTTCAACTCAAATTGAACGGTAATACGAATCTTTATGGGTGAAGAAGAAAATGTAGAGGGAGAAATAGAAAACAACAACACAGAATCTCACAATCGCAGCGGAATAAAATATAATATATAATAACATATTTTTATACAAAAGAATCTGTAACTGTTTTATACATACCATTATCAGAGTACAATAGACAACAATCAATCTGGACAGTTTACTAACTTGTGCTCACACAGTGGAAATACAAATCAAGTACGGAAATACGTCTCTGTCATCCAGCTCATCTCCTGAGCTCTAGAACATCCTATCCTGAATTTGTAATACTCAGTCTGACCCGAGCATTATAATAAAATAGCACCTGAGTCAGTCTAGAAAACGAGCGTGAGAAAAACACACTCAATTTGAATTATTAAAGTTATCAAAACCCTTTGAAAACAAAGGTATCTCGTAAGACCACGTCACACATAAACACGACGGGTTTTTACCTTACGATAACCAAAACAATTTTTATCAAATTGTCTGATATTATAATAGTGTCTAAACAAAGTAAATAGAAAATAGCTGAAATTCTTGCATCTGACGTTTCAGCATAGTTGGGCACAATGAAAACCGTATGGCGCTTATTGGAGAATGGATTCCATACAATGACTAGGCATTGGGGTACCACCTATCACAGTACACGCCTAGAAACATGTACCGAGGACCTTGTCGGGATCCCCTACAACACAAGACCGGCCCTATCTCTAACCTGGATAGAACCGAATATGTTATCACCCCGGGTGTTCCCACCCTTTAAAATCGAGCGCTCACTTTTTTATGCATAACCATATCCATAATTTTACTATATCCGATGGCATCTAGAAAGGTGATAACATACCCTAATTGGGTGCGACCCATTAGCCTTACTGCATCTTCCCTGATTTTCAGTCATTCTGGTTGATGAGGCTTAAGGCTACGATTACCTTTCAAGAACAATTTCACTTAGAATGTTCATTGTCCTCCAATGACGATGTTCTGATAGCATTCGTCTATACAAGTTGTCATGGGTCTGGACAAACCGAATCACCGCCTTCATTACCTTCACGATATCCATTCGTAACATTCAAACTGGATCGAAGTGGTTTTCGGATAATTAAATCTGATCCCGATCTCTTGGAAACGATTAACGAAATTAGCCAAAATTGATAGTCGATTATTTAACTATCAAATAACATCCAAAAGCAGTCACTATACCCTATTATAATTTTCTTCCAAATTATTTATTTGAAATATCTTTTCAAAGATATAATTCAAATTCCCTCTCAATATTTCAATATTTGGAAACAAATTTCAATTACTCAAATCCATAACAGGATATTTTGCCATACCAATACTTAGCAATATTCCCAAATTCCATTTTTATAACACTTGGAAAAAATATTCCTATTCCAAATCATTTCCCACTAAAAATATTTCCAAAACTTCCTTTCAATACTTAGGAAAATATTATAAGTATATTTCCCAAATCGTTTTATTTTCAATACTGAGGAAAAATTCCATTTATTCCCGATTTCCCAAAATCATTTACAAATCCCTTTGTAAATTCCTTAACTCATTTAAAAATGGGTTCTACACCTTTCCAGAACTCCTTAATTATTTCCTTTAATTTTTCCCAAAATCGGTTATACCAGTCTACGATTCCAATTATTCATTTCAAACTCCTTTTATGAATTTTAGTTCATTTCGAAGCTTCTGTATTTAAACACATCGAAAATTCCCTTAGGTTCCCAAAATTCCACTATAAGATTTCTCTTATAACATCATATCCATTAAACCACTCCGTTTACATATTTTCGAGAGAACTTATAAATGAATTTCGATCATTTGAAAACTATATATGTATATATAATAAGTGTTTTTAAAGAATAATAAATTATTTTTAAAATATGTGTGACGCCCCACCTCTATACCCACGCTAGCCAAGAACACTACGATGTAGTGCTGTCAACTAGCGCGGAGAATAAGGCTGTGGAGGAGCGACCATCCATGTAACTTCTTTGTGCGAGCACTGATATGTCAGATAGAATAGAATGCATATCTTTTAAGGAGGAAATCCGACATACCGATACAAACACAAAGCTATCACACAGTGGCTATATATAATCTTCGGAAACAAATATAGAAATAAACATAACATAAATCAGTCACAGACATCCATATCACAAAGGCGGAAGAAGATATGAATAAATATACAACACATGAAAGTGTACATCAGAGTAGTGGTCAGAAAGATCCACGATAATACAAAAGAATAGCAACACGTGCTATACCAAAAGAATACAACTACGAGTCCATATCTTAAGTGTATACAACAAAAAGACTGCAAAACTAAATAGTTAGCCAAAAGTCAGAGTAGCAAATCCTGGGAGGATGTCAAGCAGAAGCACCTGTAACATCTCGGTCTGACCCGAGTATTATTTAAGAAAATAATAAACGGATCAGTCTAACTATAAATATCAGATGACATGATATAAAATAATAGATATGGCATAAACATAGAATACCCATACTGACATACTACTATAAGTATGAAAATGATGATCAACAGGAGATCAACCGATGAGAAATGATCAATATCACGAGAATCTTCTCAAAGATCCAAAGAGGGCATCATACCCTAAACTTGTACTCATAACAAGTCAATGACATAAAAATCCAGAAATCAAAACAAGAAATCCAGAAATCATAAAAAGAGAAAGAGGCCTATCACATGATGGTCAGAAGACCATGGGGCGCTACCCCATATGTGTGAGTCGGAATCACACTGATTGAGGCCTAGGCTAACCAGAAAGCAAAAAGGTATGTGTGAATGGAATCACACAAGTGGTGTCTAGCCTAACCTCACAAACAAAAAGATGTGTGTGAGTCGGAATCACACTACTGCGGTCTAGACTAACCTTGCGGACAAAGAGATGTGTGTGAGTCGGAATCACACTACTGCGGTCTAGTCTTACCTTGCAAACAAAGAGACATCGCACAATTGCTAGTCTAAATCATAAAATGATCATCATGATCAGCGAGAAGTGTCAATCACACCAAGCTAGTAAATATAAGAGTTTAGCTTCATGTCCCATAACCACTTGCTTAACTCAAATATTTACGAACAAACTGTAGATCTTCACTAGGAAATTGTCACGAAAAGGGTTCAATCGAACAAGTCCAAGAGCTAACCGACGAAGTGAACGCAAGCGTTTCATACCACTCGTTTTACTAAGTCGTTTAAGTCGATTTCTCATTCGAGTGAAGTAAAGGCTTATATATATTAGTAGATTGGAAATCGGTTTGAGAAAACGAACTTTTGATATTAAAAATAGTGTTGAAATCGATTTGATGAAAGAGTTTTGATATTTACTACTAGTATTAAAACCTTCATATCTTTAAAGTGACAAGTCATAAAATGATTGTTGGAACAATCTATCACAAAAATTCACATTCGGAGACGTGAATAAAATCCAAGGAAATCAGCTCAAAATGCATCAAAGTGGAAGTCTTAGAGATGATAACAACAAATAGGAGACCACACGAATCGATTAAAGTTGGAAATTCAAACAAATAAGCAATATAGGAAAAACTGGAAAATAGGAGCAGGTCGGTCAACCGGACTCCCTGAGTCGGTTGACCGGACCAGAGACAGAAGTGCTCGGGTAGCAGGTCGGTCGACCGGACCCTGAGTTCGGTCGATCGGAGCCTGTAACCTGCACTTCCAAACAGAAGCAGGGAGATGCTAGAGTAGAAGGTCGGTCGATCGGACTCTGAGGTCGGTCGACCGGAGCCTGTTTCCAGCACTCCCATGCCAAATCAAATGAATGCCAATTCCTTCCGAAATGCAATCGGACGAGCAACGGCACTAAGGGTTTACGCCATCGACTACCCGGCCATATACGCTCTTCGATTCATCACCAAAAACGTGGTCAAAACATCAAAGTTAGGATTTTCAAAGAATTGAACTCAAAACACTAAAAATTGGAATATTCACCAAATCAATCCAAACCAAAAGCATTTGCACAAGAATAAGTGTTAGGAATTCATACATAACAATCGAAGATAGTTATAGACTAAGATGTGAGATAAAAATCTCACCTTTATGCACAAGAACTAGAATGAAGAAGCTATAGAGCAATGGCAATGACAATCTCTCTTCAATCCCAACTCAACAAGCTTGATTCTAAGCTAAAAAGAGAAACATTTCCTAAATTAGGTTTAGGAATTTCTGAAATTGATAAGAGAGTGAGTTGGGGAAGAAGAAGAGGAGACTTACCAAAGCTTCTTCTATTGATTTGGAGCTAGAACTTGATTTGTAGATGGAAACTAGGGTTTTAGAGTTTTAATTTCCCATTCCACTCACCATTAATCTCTTTAGAACTGAAATGAAGAGGAGGAGGGAGTGAATGAAGAGGGGGTTTCAGTTTGGAGTGTTAAGCTAAAACATCTGCATATATAATGGTTAAACTAAAATGATTTCCAATTGATTTAAAACAAACATCCATATCACATTAAACCTTTGTGAAGTATTTTCAAATACATATGCATATATAATTTCTCCCAAAACTAATTTTTTTTTAAACGATTAGAATATCATAAATCCAAAATTGCATGCATCAAATCAAATAAGATATCAACAATTTTATATTTTAGGATTGGTTAAAAATTCAAACAGTAACATTTAAATCATTAAACTACATAATATGTTTATAATATTACTATAGGCAATTTAAAAACATAGATTCATAATCTAAAACATTGTTTTATGCATATAAAAATTTTGGTTTTAATTTATTAAGTTAAAAACAAATCAAATAATTTAACTGGTTGTATAATTGTATTATTAATCCTAGATCAAAATAAGGCAATGATATGTACATCTAAAACTGTGATAAATGTACTACATCTAAGAAAAAAATTAAATTTAGTTTATACCTTTCAGATCTAGTGAACAAGTGACATTTTGATTTGGAAGTACCTCATAAGATCCTTAAATCTACACCCAACTTTGCAAGAAAAGGATGAACCACGTAGACTTCATATTTATTTGATGTTTTTATTTGTTTTTAAGTTGATTTTTTAAATGAGAAGGAAGACATTTTCGACCGTGACAATGAGAGAAAGGGGGAAAGAAAAACAACTGATGGAAATAAAATTAGTTGGTTTGTTTTTAATTAAGAGAATGGAACCTTTTCAATTATTTTAATTAAATATTCCCTAATATATCCCTTAATTTTCTCTCACTCCATCCTTCTCTCTTCTCATATATGATTAGCCATTATTTTATTATTTTCCACCTATATGGTGCAAAATTTCCAAAAGACCTTAAAATACGCATTTAAACTCATTTAAAAATACATTGATATTGTATATCGGTTTGCACATATATAACTTTTATATATGCATTCAAATAAATACCAACATCCCCAAAAACATTAAACAAATTAATTATAACTAATATTTCTTAAATATTAATTAATTTAATCAATTTATAATATATTACAAACTAATCAAATCGTATAGTTTTTTGGAGAATTCACAAATACGGTTGTGAAACTCAAAGGTGTGAATTTAGTCAGTGATTAATTTCAAATAATTTAAATACTAATGTTCACATGTCACCTTAGCTAATAATGTGATATTTTGGCCGAATTCATCGCTTACAAATCTTTAGGTACAATTTTACATTTGCATAATTGGTACCTTTAGCAACCATTATTTACATACATTCCTACCAACACTATATCGCTTTAGGATTTATGGAATTTGATTTTGGTTAAAATTCCAGTGTCATCCTTACTCAATTTCATTGCCTCATAAATGAAGTCCCTGGTTTAAAAATAAGATTTATTATTAACTATACTACTCCATTAGAGAAAATGACTTCGAGTTGACTACAATTGACTGTAAAACTAACCTCATACAATTACGGAGAAGAATTCTTTATGAATAGCATTTCACATCCATTGCTTCAGTTCAGACCAGTTATAGTCACTCAATGGTCATTATGCCATGATTTAACTATAATCAAAGTAGATTTTACACATTGAAGCTCAACAATATTCTCAAGTCTAAAGAATTATGTAATATCATAACTTTGAGATTTCCTATTTGACCTAGTTGTTATTAACTAACTAGAAACTCTTGGGCAAGTCATTCCATAGTTATCGAATAACTATTAGTATGTAACCTCTTGGTGTCCTCAGTAATCATGAGCAATACACTGTCCAACATTTAGAGAGATTTAAGTACTCTGGTGTAACGACCCGCTATTTTGGACTATTCGCATCCGCACATGTCGGACTTGAATAATTCAAAATACCGAATTGTTAATTTAAATTTGGCAAAACTGTAACGACCCCGGAATTTTATTAAGTTCAAATTGATAATTAATTAATTAATGAATAAAATTTGTGAAATAAATCAATAAATTGGATGCGAGTTTCCCCGAGATCAAATAAAAAAATGTGTTAAATCATTTAAAGTTAAATATAGTATATATATGTACATATGTGAATGTGTATATATTCGAGTATATACGAGTAAATTTGAAATTATATAAGTATATATATATTGAATTTGAGTTAAATCTAAAATAAATGGTTTAATAATAATAATTAGATTGATGGTTAATAATAACTTGAATTTATAAAATAAATAAATATATTTAAGATTGACTATAAAAATATAAAGTAACAAATAGATAAAAAAAAATAATTAACAACATATTAGAATAAGAAGTTTGTTTATATTGTAAAGTAATAAAACAACAATTAATTCAAGTAGGGATCTTGCAAAAGAAGACAATGTTATTATTCAAGTTGAACAAATGTATATAGATAAATATGAATTAACTTGTATAAGAAAACTAAGAAGTACAAGCAAATAAATGATAAGTATGGAATGAAACAGGGAAAACAAAATGAAAAAAACAACAATTATTATAAGCCACCACAACACCAATTCATCTCAGCCGAAATAGTGAGAAATGTTTTAGCCTCCAAAACAAATGAAAAGTCTCTGATGTGGTACAAGCATTTATATCACTTTGTACAACTCAATTAATGCAAGACATCTTAGCATACAATATAGATGCATATCAGCCACCAAGCTAAGAGAAATATCTCTGGTATTGTACTAAACAAATAATCAACCCTGCACACTTCTTAGTTTATATTTACTTCATACCAGTTTCGAGTAAAATCTGAAGCATATTCCATTTTAAAACTCAAACAAAACTTCAGTTCAAAACTTAAACAAAATTTAATCAAAACAAAGTAAACAAGCTTCTGTTCAAATTCAAACCTGGAAGTTCAAGTTCAAACTCAAAGCAAAGTTCAAAATCAAATTTGAAAGCTAGTAGATCAACTTCAAAACCAAGCAAGAAGAGTTTAGCTTGAAAATTTCTCAGCCAGTTTCAAACTTTAGCATCTCTGTTCTTCTTCTCTCAGGTGAGCAAACCTTCTTTTAAAAATCTGACTTCTTTGTTTCTTTTTACCAAGGTGAGTAACATCACTTTTTAAAATGTTTAGGTAGGTAAATCTGTTGCATAATTCATCTCTAAATAAGTATGGTAGTATATATGTATATATAACATCTTTGAGTACACTTGAATACTGGAAGTACATGTACAGGTTGATGATCATGTGCTCTCTGTTTTATGATCTTTAACATAAGCTTTGATCTCAAAATCATTTCCATTTGATTTACTCAGTGTTTAGGCTTAGTATTAAAACAAATAGGTTTGTTTAAAACTCATCTATGAGCTAAAATTTGCTTTCAACTTGAATATGAAGGATTTGCTGCTGTAGTCAAAACTTTACAGTACAAACCAAATGTTTATGAAGAAATCAAGTGTTTTAAATTAGTGATTTGATTATGTAACCCGAATAAGCACACAAAGTGATGATTTTTAAAATCAATATGGTGATTTTTATCTAAGTGTTTCGAGAGCAATTCACAGTTGAACAAATTTTGTTTTTTTCCTTTTTGCCAATGATCGATTGAATGTAAATTGATGAAAATTTGTTTGAAGCAAGCTTGGACACCAGGGATCTCGAGAAAATTATCAGAAAAAATTTTCATTTCGTAGATTTATGAATCGAGTTGAATTTAGGATTTAAGCCCTATGTTTGATCGCGTCTAGAAATTGCACGACTGGGAAGTATGGGGAAGATCGAGTTGCGTAATGTTCAGGGGATAATAGCGTGGAGACCTTGCGGTGATGTGGCCAGAATTTCATGGCGAACGATGGTCGGGATCGTGGGATTAAGGGGTTGATAGGCGACAGTGGGTTTTAGTTCGTTTCCAGGTTGCGGCTTCAAACTCTCAATTTCGATTTCGACACGAGGATGGAGTTCGAGTGATCGAAGATTGATTCATGGATGGCCCTCGACTTGCTCAACGACGTGACGTCGACCGGAGGCGAATGGTGGTGCCGTGCACGTGCACGGCGATGTTGGGTGTGTCAGTAGATCGTGTGCGTGGTCGATTCGAAAATGAACTCGAGTATTTGAGAGGGAAACTCGAGTTAGAGCTCGGGTTGTTTTCGAATACATACGCGAGCGTTTGTTACAACAGTTTTAAAATTTAAAACAAAATCAAAGTTAAAAGAAAAAAAAGAAGAAGATCAGGCACGAGGAAGAAAGGAGAGAGACTCGGGTTGGACTCGAGTAAAAGCCTAGAAGTCTCGGGTTTGTGGGTTTTTTTTCCAAACTGCTGTTTTATAAATGATAATAAGTGAAAATGTTTAACAAATGAAGTTAAACTTTAATATAAGTTTAATTATTTCCAGTGAATACTTTAGAATGTTTTAAAATCTCAATTAATCTTTCAATTAAGTAAATAACTAAAGTTAAGCGTTAGAGTAATTAAAATTTAAGTCTTATAAGTTAATAATAAATTGTTTTCAAAGTTTATGGAAGATTTTAAAATGTTAATTAAGACAAAGAATTATTAATTATTAGTTGTTTAAAAAGGGTAACTAAGAATGATTAATTTATTTATAATTGTAATTAACTAAGTGACTAGAGATTAGTCAATTTGAAATTAAAGTTATTTAAAAATTAGTAGTTAATTAAGATAATTGATTAAGAAATAATTAATTAAAATTGAATTAATTTATAGTTAATGGTTGATTTAAATAGTTATGTGGTTAATTCTTTTAAATCACCTTCACCTTAAATTGAAGATGATTGACTATCGTCAAATGTTGTATACTGGATTGTTATTTCTGTTGTGATTATGATACTGTGTAATGGGAATTATGCTGAACTGTGATTGTTTCTGTATATCTGTGAAAACCTTTGACCCGTAAACGACATTTGAATTTCGATGCGACAGGGAGTCGGATTCCAGTTGGTTATCCGAAACCCACATCGAATTGTAATGATGAATCTTTGTGACTGATAAATTTATTTTATCTATGAATCTGTGAATGAAGATAAGCGTTATGGGTTATATCGCTTATCGATATATCTGTGATGATTGATGTTGTGCACTATTGTGTAAAACCCCTGGACTACACCTTTACACACACAAATATGGATTTCACGTGGAAATCGGTTAAATCATAGATGATTTAAAATTAATGTTTTGAAATTGAAATTTTAATTTCAATTGATTTTGAAATTAGAAACTTGGGTTTAAAGTGAAAAGCTTTTGAAATGAGTTTCAAAGATAAAAGTTATTTCGAATAACTTAATCGAGTTTTGAAAATTTAAATAATTTGATTTAAATTTGAATTCAAGTTTGAGATTGAATTCTATAATTTGAAACTAGGGGTTAAAGATGCTATACAAGTTATATATGGGTTAAACCATTTTAAAGGTATTGATTTGGGATTTTGAATTCAATTCAAGGGTTTTGACTCGTGTAAATATAACTGGATTTTCCGAAATGGAACTATTTGTTTTCAAATAGTAAAAGCTTTCACCTAAGTAAAGGATTTCCAAATTGTGTTGAACGGTTTCAAGTTTGAAATAGAATTGAAATGTTTTGAAATTTATGAAATGAGTCTTTGATTCAAAGACCGAACGAGTTAATCTAACTTGAAATAAAATTGTTTTGAAAGGCTATGAATGAATCTTTGGAAACGAGTTTTGAAAGCTATAAGTTAAATCTTGATTTAAAGATTTAACGAGTTAACCAAATTGAAATGGAAATCGATTTGAAAATCTATGAATGAATCTTTGTGAATGGGGTTAACTTTGTGAAATAAATCTTTTTGTTTAAAAGATTAAAGTGTGGAAATTGTTTAAACCATTGAAGGTTGTTGAAATGAATCTTTTTGTTTAAAAGATTGGAAATGGTAATTTGTTTTAACCATTCGAATGAAAAGTTTGGGCTTTAAGCTATGATTTAACTGAGACCCCAGTATCCATATGATTTTTAATTGCGCTCGTTATTCGGTTTAGCCGGGAGAGGACCTTTGTGTCATACAACCCATTCCGAATAATGATTCGACGTATATGGATAGCATTTGAAGACCGGTGGTGAAGACCGGATATTTTCGAAAATGAAAGGACAACTCGTCGAATGTCTCTGCACCGACTGGTCCCCGGTATAGAGATTTTATCACCCTTTGTGATGGGAAGTCCGGACATGATTAGAAATTATCCGGATTTGCAAGGGCTTCTTTGGAAGTGCCTTCGGTTCTGTTCGAACCCGGAACAGACTTGTATGGATGTGTGTCTGACGTTACACTTTGAGATGTAAAGCTGGTTTCTATCAAATACATTTCTGTTGGTGGCGGAGAATTTATTCTCTTAGCTTAACACCCTTCTCTGAGACGTACGAGCTCAGAGGTTATGTAGTTGATGGTTACTAGTGATACATTCCCAATTTGGTAATGTGGCATATGAAGTGCTGCTGATCATTTGTTGATCGAAGCGTTGCTTTGTGAAAAAGCGTTGCTTTGTGAAAAAGCGTGGCTTTGTGAAAAAAGCGTGGCTTTGTGAAAAAAGCGTGGCTTTGTGGAAAAGCGTGGCTTTGTGAAAAAACGTAGCTTTGTGGACGAGACTTCGTCGAGCCTCACAACCCGGTAATGGTCGAAACAGGAATGTTGCGGCAAAGGTTTGTAGGGGTAGCGCCCCTAGGGTATGTCATTTCCTTCTGGATAAAGGGTGGTATCATGGTATGGAGCCCAGATACTTACTCAGGTGGATACACTTTATTTATTATGTGTGATGTTGGTTATCGAGCGCTCGGATAAAGGTCGGTAACGACCGGGGGATGACATGACTCGTGTGTTAGTTACCTAGTAGGTAGCGTCGGCCTTTTGTTTGCAGAGATCCGGTTAGGTTCTCGGGGCGTCTTTCCAGAGGCGTTTCCATTTCGGTAAGGAAGTTCCTTTGCCTGATCATTTGTTGGAAATCCAAAGAAACAATACGAACCCAGTACGGTTTTAGTTGTATTACCTGCTATGGAATGTGGTGGTAACCTGTTATTGAACATGGTAGCTATAGTAGGCATACGATGAAATGTTGTATGCTGGCTAAGATTGATATTATACTTTCGAAATGTTTTCTACACTATGCACTAGTAATAATATCAAAAGAGTTTTGATTTTGCGTAGTAAGCATTTTTGACTATCATAAGAAGAAATCTCCTCCAATTCTGCGTTTGCATTGTGTGTGTGGTGGGAGGTCTTATGGTAGTTTCATTCTCAAAAAGCATTGTGGGTTTTCAATGTTTAAAAGCCTTTGTTGCTTGTTTCAAAGATAAACTGTTTTTGTTGCTCACACCAGTCCCATGACTGATCCGGAGTTTATTGTTCCCTTCCTAAACTCTGGGTGCCCACTATTTTTCCACACGGGAAGTCTAGAGTTGGATTTCTCAGATATTCAGGTTGAGTAGATTATCTAGAGCTGGTTCAGTTCTTGGAGTTCATGGACTGACGTTGCTTATCTTGGAGCATTCTATTGGAGACATTCTATCCTCTGCTGGCGTTATCTATTTTCTTTCCGCTGCTATTTCTTGTATCATATCTCTGATGTATATTGATATTCATTATATCACTCAGTTGTATCAGATATTGTATATCAATGTATTATTCTTTTCTTCCGCTGTGTTATTTACTTAATGTTGTTATAAGCTCCGGCGACTCGGATTTGAACGGTCGAATCTACGGCATTCGAGTACGATGTAAAGTATGGATGTCGATTTTCGAACGCGAAAATCCGGATCGTTACATTTGGTATCAGAGCTAAGGTTGAACTTTAGCTCAGGAGTATAACACATTAAGTAGCTCATTAGAGATAGGGTGAAGTATACCCTAGAATGAGTAATTCTCAGATATCCGTCCGTATGTCTCAGTAAATTCTCTTACTATTCACTGATAGTAAGTATGAGTATAAGAAGAGGACGAGATAGGGGACAGGGGAATACGACTATAAATAGTCAAAACCCTACGACAGTGGAAACAACTTTCTTATCAATTTTCTTTGATTCGTTTCCAAAATTCTTTTGATTTCTTCGTACCAGCTACAAGAAGAAGTTTTGGTGTGATGATGGCTCTGCGAATCGTTGTAGAAAATCCTTACTTAGTATCTTCATCGGATTCTTACCAGCTTTTCGTTTTAAACCTTAATGAATATGAATTGGAAATTGGAAATTTGAAATTGGAAATTTTGAATTGAGTTAAATTGATTAATAGAATATGAGGCTAAATTTGAATAGTATCGATAAAACGATTTCGTTTAAAACCAAATTTGAAATTCTATTAAAATTTCTGTGAATACCAAAGTCCGAAGATGGACAAATTGGTATGTATTCTGAGATATTTCGACTTGAGTTTGGAATCCATATCTAGTGTTTGAGGAATTATAGGAGATCGAATTTGATCTATCTGTGTTATTTTCGTGCCTGCGAATTTCGAGGACGAAATTCTTTTAAGGGGGGAAGTCTGTAACGACCCCGGAATTTTATTAAGTTCAAATTGATAATTAATTAATGAATGAATAAAATTTGTGAAATAAATCAATAAATTGGATGCGAGTTTCCCCGAGATCAAATAAAAAAATGTGTTAAATCATTTAAAGTTAAATATAGTATATATATGTACATATGTGAATGTGTATATATTCGAGTATATACGAGTAAATTTGAAATTATATAAGTATATATATATTGAATTTGAGTTAAATCTAAAATAAATGGTTTAATAATAATAATTAGATTGATGGTTAATAATAACTTGAATTTATAAAATAAATAAATATATTTAAGATTGAATATAAAAATATAAAGTAACAAATAGATAAAAAAAATTAATTAACAACATATTAGAATAAGAAGTTTGTTTATATTGTAAAGTAATAAAACAACAATTAATTCAAGTAGGGATCTTGCAAAAGAAGACAATGTTATTATTCAAGTTGAACAAATGTATATAGATAAATATGAATTAACTTGTATAAGAAAACTAAGAAGTACAAGCAAATAAATGATAGGTATGGAATGAAACAGGGAAAACAAAATGAAAAAAACAACAATTATTATAAGCCACCACAACACCAATTCATCTCAGCCGAAATAGTGAGAAATGGTTTAGCCTCCAAAACAAATGAAAGGTCTCTGATGTGGTACAAGCATTTATATCAAATTGTACAACTCAATTAATGCAAGACATCTTAGCATACAATATAGATGCATATCAGCCACCAAGCTAAGAGAAATATCTCTGGTATTGTACTAAACAAATAATCAACCCTGCACACTTCTTAGTTTATATTTACTTCATACCAGTTTCGAGTAAAATCTGAAGCATATTCCATTTTAAAACTCAAACAAAACTTCAGTTCAAAACTTAAACAAAATTTAATCAAAACAAAGTAAACAAGCTTCTGTTCAAATTCAAACCTGGAAGTTCAAGTTCAAACTCAAAGCAAAGTTCAAAATCAAATTTGAAAGCTAGTAGATCAACTTCAAAACCAAGCAAGAAGAGTTTAGCTTGAAAATTTCTCAGCCAGTTTCAAACTTTAGCATCTTTGTTCTTCTTCTCTCAGGTGAGCAAACCTTCTTTTAAAAATCTGACTTCTTTGTTTCTTTTTACCAAGGTGAGTAACATCACTTTTTAAAATGTTTAGGTAGGTAAATCTGTTGCATAATTCATCTCTAAATAAGTATGGTAGTATATATGTATATATAACATCTTTGAGTACACTTGAATACTGGAAGTACATGTACAGGTTGATGATCATGTGCTCTCTGTTTTATGATCTTTAACATAAGCTTTGATCTCAAAATCATTTCCATTTGATTTACTCAGTGTTTAGGCTTAGTATTAAAACAAATAGGTTTGTTTAAAACTCATCTATGAGCTAAAATTTGCTTTCAACTTGAATATGAAGGATTTGCTGCTGTAGTCAAAACTTTACAGTACAAACCAAATGTTTATGAAGAAATCAAGTGTTTTAAATTAGTGATTTGATTATGTAACCCGAATAAGCACACAAAGTGATGATTTTTAAAATCAATATGGTGATTTTTATCTAAGTGTTTCGAGAGCAATTCACAGTTGAACAAATTTTGTTTTTTTCCTTTTTGCCAATGATCGATTGAATGTAAATTGATGAAAATTTGTTTGAAGCAAGCTTGGACACCAGGGATCTCGAGAAAATTATCAGAAAAAATTTTCATTTCGTAGATTTATGAATCGAGTTGAATTTAGGGTTTAAGCCCTATGTTTGATCGCGTCTAGAAATTGCACGACTGGGAAGTATGGGGAAGATCGAGTTGCGTAATGTTCAAGGGATAATAGCGTGGAGACCTTGCGGTGATGTGGCCAGAATTTCGTGGCGAACGATGGTCGGAATCGTGGGATTAAGGGGTTGATAGGCGACAGTGGGTTTTAGTTCGTTTCCAGGTTGCGGCTTCAAACTCTCGATTTCGATTTCGACACGAGGATGGAGTTCGAGTGATCGAAGATTGATTCATGGATGGCCCTCGACTTGCTCAACGACGTGACGTCGACCGGAGGCGAATGGTGGTGCCGTGCACGTGCACGGCGATGTTGGGTGTGTCATTAGATCGTGTGCGTGGTCGACTCGAAAATGAACTCGAGTATTTGAGAGGGAAACTCGAGTTAGAGCTCGGGTTGTTTTCGAATACATACGCGAGCGTTTGTTACAACAGTTTTAAATTTTAAAACAAAATCAAAGTTAAAAGAAAAAAAAGAAGAAGATCAGGCACGAGGAAGAAAGGAGAGAGACTCGGGTTGGACTCGAGTAAAAGCCTAGAAGTCTCGGGTTTGTGGGTTTTTTTTCCAAACTGCTGTTTTATAAATGATAATAAGTGAAAATGTTTAACAAATGAAGTTAAACTTTAATATAAGTTTAATTATTTCCAGTGAATACTTTAGAATGTTTTAAAATCTCAATTAATCTTTCAATTAAGTAAATAACTAAAGTTAAGCGTTAGAGTAATTAAAATTTAAGTCTTATAAGTTAATAATAAATTGTTTTCAAAGTTTATGGAAGATTTTAAAATGTTAATTAAGACAAAGAATTATTAATTATTAGTTGTTTAAAAAGGGTAACTAAGAATGATTAATTTATTTATAATTGTAATTAACTAAGTGACTAGAGATTAGTCAATTTGAAATTAAAGTTATTTAAAAATTAGTAGTTAATTAAGATAATTGATTAAGAAATAATTAATTAAAATTGAATTAATTTATAGTTAATGGTTGATTTAAATAGTTATGTGGTTAATTCTTTTAAATCACCTTCACCTTAAATTGAAGATGATTGACTATCGTCAAATGTTGTATACTGGATTGTTATTTCTGTTGTGATTATGATACTGTGTAATGGGAATTATGCTGAACTGTGATTGTTTCTGTATATCTGTGAAAACCTTTGACCCGTAAACGACATTTGAATTTCGATGCGACAGGGAGTCGGATTCCAGTTGGTTATTCGAAACCCACATCGAATTGTAATGATGAATCTTTGTGACTGATAAATTTATTTTATCTATGAATCTGTGAATGAAGATAAGCGTTATGGGTTATATCGCTTATCGATATATCTGTGATGATTGATGTTGTGCACTATTGTGTAAAACCCCTGGACTACACCTTTACACACACAAATATGGATTTCACGTGGAAATCGGTTAAATCACAGATGATTTAAAATTAATGTTTTTGAAATTGAAATTTTAATTTCAATTGATTTTGAAATTAGAAACTTGGGTTTAAAGTGAAAAGCTTTTGAAATGAGTTTCAAAGATAAAAGTTATTTCGAATAACTTAATCGAGTTTTGAAAATTTAAATAATTTGATTTAAATTTGAATTCAAGTTTGAGATTGAATTCTATAATTTGAAACTAGGGGTTAAAGATGCTATACAAGTTATATATGGGTTAAACCATTTTAAAGGTATTGATTTGGGATTTTGAATTCAATTCAAGGGTTTTGACTCGTGTAAATATAACTAGATTTTCCGAAACGGAACTATTTGTTTTCAAATAGTAAAAGCTTTCACATAAGTAAAGGATTTCCAAATTGTGTTGAACGGTTTCAAGTTTGAAATAGAATTGAAATGTTTTGAAATTTATGAAATGAGTCTTTGATTCAAAGACCGAACGAGTTAATCTAACTTGAAATAAAATTGTTTTGAAAGGCTATGAATGAATCTTTGGAAACGAGTTTTGAAAGCTATAAGTTAAATCTTGATTTAAAGATTTAACGAGTTAACCAAATTGAAATGGAAATCGATTTGAAAATCTATGAATGAATCTTTGTGAATGGGGTTAACTTTGTGAAATAAATCTTTTTGTTTAAAAGATTAAAGTGTGGAAATTGTTTAAACCGTTGAAGGTTGTTGAAATGAATCTTTTTGTTTAAAAGATTGGAAATGGTAATTTGTTTTAACCATTCGAATGAAAAGTTTGGGCTTTAAGCCATGATTTAACTGAGACCCCAGTATCCATATGATTTTTAATTGCGCTCGTAATTCGGTTTAGCCGGGAGAGGACCTTTGTGTCATACAACCCATTCCGAATAATGATTCGACGTATATGGATAGCATTTGAAGACCGGTGGTGAAGATCGGATATTTTCGAAAATGAAAGGACAACTCGTCGAATGTCTCTGCACCGACTGGTCCCCGGTATAGAGATTTTATCATCCTTTGTGATGGGAAGTCCGGACGTGATTAGAAATTATCCGAATTTGCAAGGGCTTCTTTGGAAGTGCCTTCGGTTCTGTTCGAACCCGGAACAGACTTGTTTGGATGTGTGTCTGACGTTACACTTTGAGATGTAAAGCTGGTTTCTATCAAATACATTTCTGTTGGTGGCGGAGAATTTATTCTCTTAGCTTAACACCCTTCTCTGAGACGTACGAGCTCAGAGGTTATGTAGTTGATGGTTACTAGTGATACATTCCCAATTTGGTAATGTGGCATACGAAGTGCTGCTGATCATTTGTTGATCGAAGCGTTGCTTTGTGAAAAGTGTGGCTTTTTGAAAAAAGCGTGGCTTTGTGAAAAAAGCGTGGCTTTGTGGAAAAGCGTGGCTTTGTGAAAAAACGTAGCTTTGTGGACGAGACTTCGTCGAGCCTCACAACCCGGTAATGGTCGAAACAGGAATGTTGCGGCAAAGGTTTGTAGGGGTAGCGCCCCTAGGGTATGTCATTTCCTTCTGGATAAAGGGTGGTATCATGGTATGGAGCCCAGATACTTGCTCATGTGGATACACTTTATTTATTATGTGTGATGTTGGTTATCGAGCGCTCGGATAAAGGTCGGTAACGACCGGGGGATGACATGACTCGTGTGTTAGTTACCTAGTTACAGCTCGGTTAGAGCGTGAGGTAGCGTCGGCCTTTTGTTTGCAGAGATCCGGTTAGGTTCTCGGGGCGTCTTTCCAGAGGCGTTTCCATTTCGGTAAGGAAGTTCCTTTGCTTGATCATTTGTTGGAAATCCAAAGAAACAATACGAACCCAGTACGGTTTTAGTTGTATTACCTGCTATGGAATGTGGTGGTAACCTGTTATTGAACATGGTAGCTATAGTAGGCATACGATGAAATGTTGTATGCTGGCTAAGATTGATATTATACTTTCGAAATGTTTTCTACACTATGCACTAGTAATAATATCAAAAGAGTTTTGATTTTGCGTAGTAAGCATTTTTGACTATCATAAGAAGAAATCTCCTCCAATTCTGCGTTTGCATTGTGTGTGTGGTGGGAGGTCTTATGGTAGTTTCATTCTCAAAAAGCATTGCGGGTTTTCAATGTTTAAAAGCCTTTGTTGCTTGTTTCAAAGATAAACTGTTTTTGTTGCTCACACCAGTCCCATGACTGATCCGGAGTTAATTGTTCCCTTCCTAAACTCTGGATGCCCGCTATTTTTCCACACGGGCAGTCTAGAGTTGGGTTTCTCAGATATTCAGGTTGAGTAGATTATCTAGAGCTGGTTCAGTTCTTGGAGTTCATGGACTGATGTTGCTTATCTTGGAGCATTCTATTGGAGACATTCTATCCTCTGCTGGCGTTATCTATTTTCTTTCAGCTGCTATTTCTTGTATCATATCTCTGATGTATATTGATATTCATTATATCACTCAGTTGTATCAGATATTGTATATCAATGTATTATTCTTTTCTTCCGCTGTGTTATTTACTTAATGTTGTTATAAACTCCGACGACTCGGATTTGAACGGTCGAATCTACGGCATTCGAGTACGATGTAAAGTATGGATGTCGATTTTCGAACGCGAAAATCCGGATCGTTTCAAAAACTGAGCATATACAGTAAATAAAATAATCACAGATCACATACACAGAGTAATAAATGCAGCGGAAACAAAAGATAGTAGTTCATGAAGCTACTATATACATATCAGAGTTAAATAAGGTACGGCAGATGTCTCGACTACAATAGTCAAATACAAGAATCAGAATACAATCACTGGAATCAACTGGATATCTGAAAGCTGGATAGATAGCTGGATCTCCAAGCGAAGCTCCAACTCCAAAGGTGAGTCTCGAATACCGGTACACTCAGTCTGACCCGAGCGTAAAGCAAAACACAAAACATTCGAGTCAGGATTAACATTCTTATATCAATAAATCCAACTCAAGTGAAATAGCAACTGAAATACAAGTAACTTAAAGGATGTTTGGAATAACCATCCTTTAAGGATCCGTTAAACTATCTACTATGTAGTAGTGTAGGATAAGTAGATAATGCCTATCAGTAATATAAAGTATCAAAATAGTGCTAAGGCGTTACCATTATTCCCCTTAACACATTTTATATAAGCGTTATAGTCTATATAGCACTGTAAACTCCACCGTAAACTAGTGGGATATCAGGGAGTACTCTATAGGTATAACACAAAACAAATCGTAGTGGTCGCGTATATAGGGATACAAGTATGACAAGGCACATCAGGCAATACCCAAGGTAGTGAAACTACCGTTTGCCTGATCCGGACTGGTGAGAACGCATCGTCGCAGCGATCGCAACACCGCGAAACAACACTCCCAAAATTCGAGGGTGCGCCAATCGATAACAAGTAATGAGTAGTTTCGAAGAAGTGTGTTCGCTCGAGGTGGCTAACCCCATTTGGCCCGGCACGGCTCCTGTTTTAGGCATTTCCAATTTGACACAAGTGTCAAGGCAATCCATTATCGTTCTCTTTCTTCAGTCATCACGTACATCATTCCAACCACTTCATTCTGGATCACACTTCGCGTATAGTTATTAAAGTGGTTTTCGGTTTAGATAGAGAGTATGTCCCTAACCGATTCCGGTTTCTTTAATAACTTTCGTAATTATTACACCGATTGGTCGATTAATATATTTCAAAACCAAATCAATTTCAATTTAAATTATAATTTGTAAACCAACATTCTATTTGTCTTTCTAAAACAATTTCCATAATTTACGTTTCAAAACTTCCAAATTACCATTTCAAAATCTTATAATTCAAATTAAATATTTGATTTAAGACAATTCAAGTATTCATTTAAATTCGTATATAAGTTTCATTCCGAAATCATTTAAATTAATCTAATTTATCATTCAAATCAATTTAAATTCATTGATCGATTCATTCAATATTCATTAAGTAAATTTGTCATTCAAAACAATTTCTATTTAATTTCCAATTCATTAAATCAATTACTTAAATTCAACTCCATTATATCAAAACTTACAAATTGAATTAAATTAATCGTCAAATCAAGTTCTTTAAATTACAAGTCTTACATTCATTCAGTAAATCACATTTCTATTTCTTGTTAAAGAAAATTCAATTTCACTTATTTATTTACTTAGTTACAATTTCAAAGCTTAATTAATAAAGAAACTAAATTTCACTTATTCAAGAAGTTCAATTCCACTTATTAAAGAATTCAATTTATTTAATTATTAAATAATTCAATCTTATTTAATTATTTAATAATTTCAAAACTTAATTATTAAATAATTTCAAACTTAATTATTAATAATTCCAAATTTTAAAACAACGTTCTTTCATCAACTACTATGTTAATATTTTGATTCAGATTATTAAATATTAACATTTTCCTTTCATAAAATTCAAAGTCTAACTTCATTTCAAAACTTTATTATTTATTCCAATAAAATCTATATTTTGTTTTCAAATCAAATTATTGACCAATCGGGTTTTATTTAATTTTCTATCCTAAGTCAAAGTTTTATTTGGGTATATATCATTTTAACCCGATTCCATTTCATTTCAAAAACAAAGCATAGCAAAGGGAACTTGCAGTGTGATAACTGGGATGGTGTCAAAGTAAATAAACAAGCAATAGAAAACATCAATAACAATCCAATAATTAATTCAAATAGTCCCGAAATAATCGTATTAATTTACATTATTGTTTGTGCAAATTAATATAATTATTTCTAGAATCTACACTATCATTTCATGTAGCTTAAAGATTACTGCACTAATATTTTATGCGGTTCTACTCTTGGTATCTATTATTCAATTCATACTACATCAATTTATACAACATACATTCAAATGGTTCAAGGTGTAATTAACCATATTACTACATGTCAAGTAATTAAACATTAAAAGGGGTCATATTATGCAAATGTCATCTCATCAAATTTAACATATATCAAATCTAACTATCCTACGTGAATTTCAATTTCAAATTATTTATCACTTACAACATTAACAATTTAACGTCCAATGTCAACATCAAACAATCAATCATTTAACAACCAAATTGGATTATCATTGTATAAACAACAGACAATGGTGTCAGATGTCACAGGTGAACTGATACAGGTAAAACATATATATAACAGTGTAGATAACTAACGGCAACATATTTCAATTGTCGTTTCAATTGAAATCAAATTTAATAAATAAAAGAACATTAATCGTGAGTGATTTCTCACCTTTCGAGGCTAGATAGATTTGTCAAGGAGAGTTACGAATTCCAAAGCAAGCGAGATTGACACGAATAAGACGGACAAACTGATAGATAAGGGATCAATGAACAATTAGAATCAGTTGATATAAATTGAACTAAATATATATATATATATATTATCTTTATTTTCAAACCAATATTAAATCCCAATACATAAATATACATCAAAATAAATCCATTATATATATATAAATAATATCTAAATTTATTTCAAACGAAAAATCCCCTCAGACTTGATTTTTTTTTCAAAACAGCAACCTGTAACATCTACTAGCACACAGCCTACGTTTTAAAGTATGATATATATAGGCATAATAATTTATAATACACATACAATACTTGAATACTAAAATATATATATGGTATAAACTTAATATACAACTACCGTAAATACTTCATACTTTTGGAAAACGATATGCTTTACTTGTAATAACCCCAAACAGCTAAAATGCAAACTATCTCCGAGCAATTTTTTTTTAATAAATATATACTTTAACATGTTATGCGAACCACAACCGACATGAAATATATATTTTCCTTTTATAATAAAATATATAGTGAACTTTTATACATCAAATTATAATAACATATATATGTCCTTTCTGACAACCTTTAAAGCTTTGCTGCATCAAATTTCTATGTATAAACCCAAACACCACAGTGATAAAATATATATATATGATGCTAATTTAAAGTTAAATAAACAAACCAAATATACACATTATACCGAAAATATCTGTACCTAAACAATCCCATAGTTCTTACCTTTTATGTATACATATATACCTCTAAACCTTCCACAGCAACATACGAAATACATATCAAACGTTGTATATATTTTCAAAACTATGTACATATAGACTTACTTTATAACTATGTTTATATATAATACTAATATAACTAATACAAATATATATATGCAGACTTTATTTAACCAAATATATGTGAACCAACTATAAACATATTTACATGCAAAACAATATGTATACAGACATGAAAACTTTAATACAGACATGCAAATCAATATTTATTCAAGCATGTAAACTATAACAATGTATAAAACTCACTGAAATATAAATTTATATAAACTTCCATGTAGATAAAGTATAACTAACTTTTATAATAATATATACTTATATTACCTTATATGAACATACGGCTGATGCGAACTCGGGGAAAGGTTAGGCCGAGATGAGGGTGGTTGGAGGATGCCTCGCTTGGGCGAACCGCTAGTGTTGCGTTCAGTGGGAGGGGATCGGGTTGCGTAGCCAAACAATTAGGCAAGATCGGCCGCAGCTATGAGGAACGGTGAGACTGGGTTGGTCAGGGATGCTCGGGTCGGTGGAGGGTGGAGGGCGAAGGAGAACAGCTAGGTGGCGAAGTTGGGCTTTAGCGGAGGCTACTGATATTGGGGGGTGTGCTCGGTGCTGCTGCGTCAGGGAGGGGGAGGGCTGCCTTGAAGATGGAAGGCGGATCAGACAGGGGTTGGTAGGTGGAAGGTGAAAGGCGATTTCGGGTTGTGGTGATGTGCGTGATGCGTTCTCGGGTTGGAGGAGATGATGGTGATTGTTCGATACTTGCAGGCAGTTTGTAATATCCCGGAAATTTGGGGCAATATCAATTTAATAATCTGTTTAAATAATTAAATTGATTTGATAATTTTTGATAATAAATATTTGAATTTATTTAATAATCTAATTAAATGAATATTTAATTAGTGAATTTATCCTTTAAGAATTAATAAGATGATTTCTATTTATAATGTATGTGTATAAGTATATATATTAAATAGATTAGCTTTAGGTTGAAATATAATAAATAAATAAAATCTTGTTTTTAAATTTCTAATATATATATTAATAGTGTATTGTTTTATTTATAGATATAAATAGACTTTAATAAAATAAGATTGTTATTTTCAAATTAAATGTGTAGTTATATATGTATGTATATAAATTGACTTTAAATTGGATTTTAAATATAATTTGAATTTGAATGCAAATTAGTTTTGAAATTCAAAGATAAATATTTAAATATTTGGATTTTAAAATATATGTATAAACTTTTACTTATAAACATAATTGGTTTTATTTTCTTTAAAAATACTTTATATATATATATATAGGTAAGTAACTAATAAATTAAGTAAAAGGTTTATTTACATTTAAAATAAATATAAACTAAATAAAAGACAAGTGTTAATATGTTAAGTAACCATTATAACATGTGTTGTAAAATTAGAGTATGAGAAAGACAAGTGTCCATCTTTTAAATTTCAATTTTCTTTTATTTTTAAGAAAATTATTTCAGCCTATTCTCAGAAACCAAAAATCTGAAACTCAATCATCTCATAAAACAAAAGATTTATCAAAATCAAAAGCTTCTGCACCATTTTCCTGGAATCTGTAAACAAATCATGTCCAAAACAAATCAATTAGCAAAACTCTTCAAATACAAAATCAAACCCCTCGTTATCAAAAAGGCCTGCATCATATTTATCAAATCTGGAAAATGATTTCTGCATGCACCTGGAAATGAAGCAAATCTGCATCATTTTTCTCTGCAACCTGGAATCAACTTTGAAAATCAAAGAGCCTGCATGCATGTAATTTGGAAAGGGAGCAAAAGCATTTTTGTCTCTGAACATCTCAGCACTCAAGTTTTAAAAGTTTAAAGCTTTTCAAAAAAATAAATAAATTAAAGAGGCTGCCTCTGTTTGAATCAGGTGAGTAACACTTTTTCTACAAACTTTATTTCCTGTTTATCAAATTAGGTGAGTGAATTACCTTTATAAAATCGGTTGAATCTTGATTTGCATGTGGAAATACTTAAAGTATGTTTGTATAGTAGTTGAATGTGCCTGCATGTCTGTAAATGATGATGTACATTGTCTGTGTGTATTTATAAATGCTATGTTGAAAATAACAGGCTCAACTTCATCATGAAAAATCCATATCTTCCTATTCAGCCGATTTTAGGCAATGATTTTAAAATGAAATATGGTTATAACAGTATAATGCAAATTTTAAAAATAATTTCAAATAAGTTTGTGGAGATTTTGTTTCAATAATAAGAAAAATGTCAGGATTGTTCGATTTTAAGCCAAAAATAAATTGACTAGAATTCTTAAATTGATTCTATAATATGATTCGAAATTATAAATGATGAATTTAGGTACCTATATCATAATTTTTAGTTCAGAAATTACTGAGATAATCAGAGTTGAATGATTTTGGGTTTATCGCAAATTTTCGACGATCGACGTGGTATTGTGGGTCGGGGTTGATGTCAGGGGTAGCTGGTAGATTGGTGGTCTCGAGAAAAATGGAGCTCGAATTTTTAGAAGCTCGGCGAGGCTATGCGACGTCGAGGTAGGGTTTTCTTCCCTGTTTGTGTCGTCAAGTATTCTTAGGGGATCGCGACATCAAGACATGATCGAAGGCGATCGCAAGGAGTGTTGTAGGAGCTGGTAGACGAGGCGGAGCTAAGGGGAGAATGGCGAGGCTTCTGAAGGCAGGGGTCGTCGGAGGCGAGTGAATTTCCGATGAAGTGGGTTTTCAGGCTGTGGATTTTAGTCGATTTCGATTCACGATGGAATCGAGTCATCTGGTGATCGCGTGGGGTTGCCAATGTCGGAGTTGAATTGTCGGAGGCCGGAACGTTGTTCGTCGACGACCGGGGTCGATGTACACGTGCACGGTGTACGTCCTGTGCATCTGGAAGTATGCTAGTTGGGGAAGAAGCTTGGACTCGGTGTCGAACTCGGGAAGTTGTCGAGTGTGACTCGAAGAGAATAGGGACGAGAGTTTCTCGAAGTTGTCTCGGGGGTTTTCAGGTTTTGACTCGGGGAAAATTGTGAAGGGCTCGGGTAGATTTTGGTTTGCAGTTTTTAAACCTGACAGAGTTTCAAATTTTAAAAATGAGTTTTAAAAAGGGTAGAGCAGGATTTAAAATAAGTTTTAAATCCAATTTGAAAATGTGGATTCAAATTTAAATTGTATCCTTGTTTGAAATAAATAAGTTTATAAAATTTATAATGTTTTAACAAATTTAAATTGTTAAAAGTATATTTTAAAAAGGTTTTGAATTTAACTAAATTGGTTTAAAATCTTTTTAATGTTAAGTATTTCTGTAACACTTGATTTTAAAAAGGTTTTGTAAATTTGATTTAAATTTGGTTAAAGTTAACTTTGTAATTTATTTTAAATCTTAAATTTAAAATGAATTAAAAGAAAGATTTTAAAGTAAAATGTTTAAAGTTTTTTTTTTTTATAATAATTAAAGTAGTTATAAGGTTAATACTTTAATTTAGAAAGTAATTAAGGTTTAATGATTTAAGATTCATTAAATTAATAAGGTAATTAAGAATAATTTAATAATTTAATTAATAAATGGTTTAGTGTTAATTAATTAAATAATTAGGATTATAAGTTAATTAATTAAGTGTTAATTTAATTTGGGATTAAGAATCATTTATTAGATAAGTATAGATTTTTAATAAATGATTAAGAATTAAATTAATCAAGTGATTAAAGATAAATTAAGAAATTAATTTAGTAATTAGAAATAAATAAATTGGTAATTAAGAATTTATTAAGTTGTAATTAATAAATAATTGATTAAAGCTTAATTACTTGAGAAAGTAATTAGAGGATTATTAATAATTAATGAGGGAACATTAATTAGGGATTTTTAAATAATTAATTAATTAATGGGATTAATTTTGATAATTAATTAGATTAATTAACTAATGATAACCTTTTATGAATTGGTTAAATATAATTACTTAATGGAAGTAATTAAAGAAATTAATTACTTAAGGTAATTAATTAAATAAATTTGATAAGTTTTAAATTAATTAGTTAAATTAATTTAAGATAATCACTTGGTGATTGATAAGTATAATTACATAAATGTAATTAGTGAAGTGCAATTACTTAGGAAAGTAATTAAAGTTAATTAGTGGATGTAATTAACTAAGGATGATATAATGAAAGTTATTTGAGTTAATTACTGTAAATAATTAATCAGGGGATTAATTAAAAGATAATTAATTAATGAGTAATTAATTTATGGAAGAGTAATTAAGGGTAGTTAATTACTAGATGTGATTAATCAAAGGTGATTAATAAATGTGACTAATTAATTATTAGATTTAATTAATTTAAATAAGATAATTAATTAAGAGTAATTAAGGATCATTAATTAATATAATTAATGATGTAATTAGGAATTGATTAATTAAGATTAATTAATATATATAATTAGTGATTAAAGTAATTAATTAATTAATTATAATTAATTAAGGATTAATGTAATTAAATATAGTTAATTAATTAATGAAGTAATTAAAGATTAATTACTGAATGGTTTAAGTTAGTTAATTTGTAAAATTTATTTAGAGTTAATTACTAAAGGTAATTAAAGTATAATTAATCAGGATTGATTAATTAAGATGATACTTAAAGTATGATTAATTAATTGGTTTAATTAATGATTAAGTAAGAAGGATTTATAAAATGAGGTAATTAATTTAATTCACTTTAAATTAATTAGAGATGATATAAATCATTACTTGGGGATGGATGAATAATATAGAATGCTTTGCATTGTTGTTATCTCTGATAAGAGATGTGCTGACCTATGATATGGATGCTTTGGTTAAATTGAAATGATAATATGAATTATCTGTTTGTGATAATGTAGATTATCTGTTGTGAATTGTCTATCCGTGTAGTATAGATAACTGAAATGAATTGTTTTAACCTTAAAACAACTTGGCCCTTAAAAGATACGTTTTGGATTTCGATGAGACCGGGATCGGGTTTCCGTATACCGGTATTCCAGGTCTGGAGACCCGAATACCACATCGATCCAAATTAACGATAGGTCGTGAATCTCAAGTGAAGATGAAGAT
This sequence comes from Allium fistulosum, assembly GCA_030737815.1. Taxonomy (NCBI): domain Eukaryota; kingdom Viridiplantae; phylum Streptophyta; class Magnoliopsida; order Asparagales; family Amaryllidaceae; genus Allium; species Allium fistulosum. The sequence continues at coordinate 862,995,021 of CM060904.1, forward strand.
TCAGAGTGCAAGGGTTATTGTCGTTAACTCTGAGGGTGATTCCAAAACGAGTGTAACGAGATAATGCCTTCGGTTTCGTTCGAACCCGGAACGAACTTGTATGGATTGAATGCTTTCAGCACATCGTCAGGCGGACGATGAGCATTCTAAGTGATATGTTCTGATTAAAGGTAATCGTAACCTCAAGCCTCATCAACCGGGAATGGCTAAAACAGGGGAGGTGCAGCAAGGCTTCGTGGGTAGCACCCACTGAGAGCAAGATAGATCCCTGTCTAGAGGTCCCTTTTCTTTTATTCGGCTTAGTGTGTGGTTGGTCGCGCCAACTACGGGATTGTCTTGTTCGGGATTATCCAGTAAGGGATGGTTCCGGCTTTGTGTTGCAGGGGAGCGGGCGTACTCCTCGGTACGGTGATCTAGGCCACGTACTGTGACGGGCGGTACCCCAGTAGCCCTGCCATTGTATGGAATCCAAACTCCAATAAGTGCCGTACGTATTAGTTGTGCCCAACTATGTTGGAATGTGAGATGTAAGCATTTCAGCTATTTCTGTATTTTACTTGAAAACCCTAGACCCTATTATAATACAATCGAATTTCCTATCAAATGTTTTGGTTAGCGTAAGGTAAAAACTTACCCATGTTTATTTGTGGGAAGTCTTACGTGATACCTTTTCTTTCAAAAGGTTTTGAAGTTAAACAAGTTTAACCTGTTACTCACACCAGACCCATGTCTGACCCAAGTTGTTTATTTCTGTTTTATAAACTCTTGGGTACTCAAATTTTTACGAGTAGCCAAGGGATTCAGGTTTAGCTTTGACGAGTAATCTGGAGGAGCAATGGAGCAGGAGGCTTCAGCGTTATAGATATAGATAGTAGTTTCCGCTGTGTTGATCTTGTTTAGATCTTTGTTTTGTATTGAGATGTAATAACTAGACAGATGATTATAACTGTCTAGTATATGATGTGTAATCTGTGTAACTCTGATAAGTGTTGTATATGATACTATGTAATATTTATGTGATATAATATATTTTGTTCGTTTACGCTGTGAGTATTTGTGTTTGTTTCTTTTCTCTTCTTCTCTTTTCTACTTCTCACCCCTTTCTTTCTTACTGTCGATGCGATTTTCCGGGAGTGGAAAGTCGGGTCGTCACACAGTTGCTAGGCTGAGACGAGGGTGGGTTGATGGCCGACGAATGGTAGGCGTAGTGCTTGGCGGAGGGGGAGTGGCGGAGGCATGCTCGAGTGGATAGAAAAGTGGTTTCAATCGGCATGGTGAAGGGACAAGAAAATTTGAGAGGAGAGGAAAAATAAAAAATAAAAGGAGGAGGAAAGAAAAATAATAGAGAAAGGGAGAGGTACAGAACGAAACGAAGTTATTAATAATAAAAAAAGGGACCGTTCAAAACGTGAATCAGTTTCACACGTTTAGCCTTTCGAGATGTATGAGATGGCAACGGTTGAATTCCAGTAAATAATAAGTTATAATAAATGCTAGTTGCTGTTAATTTATGTTTGAAATTCAAGTGGGCACAGTTATCAAAAAGTGTAAAAAGTGGTACCGATACAATTAACCGTTCCACAGATTTCATCATGTACCGAATTTTCGAAATACACAAATGAATACACTATTGAGATCAGCATGACGAGGCGATCAAGACGGTATACAGATATCAACGATACGATTGAATTATAAAAATTTCGAATTTTCTACTGGCGGAAAATGCAGCAAAAACGCAGAAAAATAAGATCGACGGAGCTAAAGAAGTCCGAATTTGGAAAAACGAAAAATGACGTCTTAGTCAGAAGATGAATTAGAATTTTTCTATGTAAAAATATTCAGGTTTGGAAAACATTTTATTATCATCAATTTTAACTGATATAAATTGGAATAAAATTACACAAGAAAATAAACTTCCAAATTATCTGATGAAAATTTACCAGTTGCTATGTCTAATTAGACGTATTCCAAATATTAAATTTTTATTTCAAAATTTTATTGTTTATAATTTCACACAATTCAGTTAAATACGTTATTAAAACAGTTAAAAATTTACGGGTCGTTACATCTGGGCTCAAAGAATGCGTCAACATCTTTTCTCAAAACATCTTGACCAAGAATATTTAAAATAATATGTTTTTTATATTTTGATAATTTTCTCATGATTAAAACTCATCGTAATTATTATTCATACCATATCATTAAGGATTTTCTATTTTACATACTTAAATTAGTTACCAAATTAATATATCACAATATAACAAGTATATTCTAGAAATAAACACCTTTTATTTCAAATGAGATTTTATTTCATAGTTAATGATTTACTATAAATACAGAAATGTTCATAGTACATACCCTAACTCTCTCAATATCAAATCTTAAGGTTGTAGCCAAGGAATAGGGACTTAATCCGTGTATACAATATGTCGTATGGAACTGTATCCTCGACTACTCTAGTCATCTCATCTTGAAAACCATTAAGCGACTCTGTCGAAATCATCATATAAACTGAAATAAGTCTCAAGTGTTCCCCTTGGCCTCCTTATCGTTCAACATCATTGATGCATTCTCTTGGACTTCCACTCATTGTTCGAATCTTATGGGAACTCATCACCAAGCGCCTTAGCTGAGAAAATAACTTTCATCCAACCAATCAACTAGTTAGATTAACCAGGCGGCTGATCCATTGTTTAGTCGATTGGTTGACTCCCGCTAATCTAATAATATAGGCCAACCTGGCCTATATTATTTCGATCATAGGTTAGACCACCAACCAGTCGATTGTTTTCGATTAATCACTTTTGTCCAACCTAAGAAGACCAATTTTTTGAATTTAGAGGGAAATTCGGCCTCTCCTATATATTACCTCCACTCTCCTACTTGTATTAGGCTCATTATTAACCATTCACTTTGATGCATAACTCTATGGTACTGGAACACTATGCATGTGCATCTTGCTGCCCATGTTCAATTCATTTTTGTAAGTTATTCGTCTTTCAGATGATTGCCTCTTCTCTTTGGTAACTCGACAAATAACTTTAAGGTATTGAACACTGATCAATAAACCATGTGAGTAATGACAACGCTATCATCCAAACTCATTCTCTATCACCTTAACATAGCTTCTACCCACCCAAACATAATCAAAGCCAATAGTACCCGCACAATTCGATCCAACACACTAATTATTACATTATCGCATTCCTATGTATATTGATTCATTCGTTGTATCATCCAAACATATGTTTACACAATTATCATTCAAAGTTTCCATTTTTATCTTAAATCAATTCATAATCCATCATTTGATATCAAACATGAAATAAGAGCATAAAGGTGATCATAAAGTGTAGTAAGCCTTTCACACTCACCAATTACTATAAGAAAACATTATCTCTAGCCCCAAATCACCTCTTGAAGCTTCCAAATCATAAATTTGAAATCAACTCTTGCCAAGTTGTCAGCTTGAGTAGATGGGTTTATGGAGAATCTTCTAACCTAATTTAGAGTATTTATTTGGATTTTTATGTTGAGATTTATGGAAGTCATGAAGAAAATAGGAATGGAACTAGGTTATTTCTCTTTTGAAGAAGAAGAAGAATGAATGGATGAATGAGAAAATTTACATCTCAGAAATTATAAAGACAATTTCTCAGGTTTATTTCTTGTTATTCCACTATCTCCTCTTTTCGTCTCTTTTTGTCTTGTTATCTGTTTTTAACAAGTTTTATATGTTCTTTTTATATAAATGGCATTGAGAGCACAATGGAGTAGGTCTCAAGTTTAATTCAATTATTTGTAAAAATTCACTTCTTAAGCTATAGCTTAAATAAGTTCAACTTTCATCAATTAGTTAATGGAAACGACTGAATATTCTAATTACTATATGTTGGAAATATGTGTTTTTTTAGTTAGCTCCAACGACAATCCTCTATAATTCCTCCATTATAACAAGGTTTTATGATGGTTATGTATGCAACCCACCACTTATGGTACATTCTACCACACTTTCTTCTTCACTGTTTGTCCCTCTATTAACTTTCTTACCAACATTCTTTTTAGGATCCTTTTGATCTGATTTGATATGATCTCCTAAAATATGTAAATCAAATCCAAAAATCTAGTAAGATAACATCTAAGGTTTAGGTTCTTAGTAAAGGCACCATAAAATGATTTCCTCGAAATTGGTCAACGCTCCCATAGTGGCTATGGATAACAAATGGCCAGGAATGTAGTGGCTAACTGTTATTCATTTGTGTATTGAACCTCTAATTTATGTTAGTTATGAGTTTAACCTATTAATCTCATATTAAAGGATAGCAAATATACAAAAGAAATAGAATGGAAAGCAAGGGGAAATCGCATAAGAATTTTTATAGTGATCTGACATTGCCTACATCCACTTTAAGCTGCTTATATTACTTGTTTTCACTAACTTCCAAAGGGAATTATCCTCAATAACTCAAAATCTACACCTAATTAGAGTTAGAAAACCGACAAGGTCTCCACTTAGCAAAAAATAATATTTTAATCCCTTTTTTGGTTGATGTCACTCGTTATTTATGGGCGTAATGGGATGAGTTAGGGTCTTGAAATCGACCTCCTTTAAACAAAAAGTCGATTGTGAAAATATCTTCTCCAGATCCACAGAATAGGCACTATATCAGAGGATACTTTTGACTCGGCCATATAGATCAATACCGATGGATAGCCCATTTATCAGTATCGATTTGATGGAATCAAAGAGATCTTGTACTTTGCTCCATGCTGTAGTGCTTTTGTCCATCGATCAACATTGTCTCATACATTAGCTTTAATCCATGTGCCGAGACCAAAAAATATCAACATTTTACTAAGTACTGGGAATTCTATCGATCGGTACCGATCTATGACGCTTATCTATTTTTCCAACTTCTCTCTCGTACCATCTTACTGTGACGACCTGCAAATCCTTACCCTTTGAATCGATAATAAACCACACATGTCCGACCCAAAAAGCACCGACTGACGGAAAGTCATGAGAAAGAAAAGAAGAGAGAAGAAGAGAAGAGAAGAAAGAGAGAAGAGAGAACCAAACTGTAACAACCCGAGATTTTGCTGTTAATTAAATATCGCCATTAAACGATTAAAATGCCAGCTAATTACTGTTTGAAGTTTTTAACACCCGGTTTAAATTCTTTTGAATAATTGCTAAGGCTTAAGCGGGCTTTAAATAGTATCGGCCCACGTTTTTCTTTGTTGCCGTGTGAACCCTTTTCACCCATTTTCCTCTACCCCTAAAGATTATTTTCGTTCAAACCCAAAATTATAACGAAAGAAAAAGAAAATGGAAGCCGCGTCTCCTCGCTCGTCTTCTCGGCGAAACTAGGGCATAGAAATCGAAGAGGATAGAAGGCGTTCGCTCGTTCGAAATTAGGGCAAGCTCGTCAGTTTCGTTCGTCCCCTCGAATTCAACTCGGTCTCCTTGCTTTTGAGAAGCTCGCCTCGGAGATGCTTTCGACCGCTTCTGCTTTAGTCGAGTTCGTAGGAAAGAGGTGAGTAATTTTATTACTCATATCTAGTTCGTTCTTCTTACGGTGCTTCTGTAATTCGATTTTGATTCGACATTGCTTATCTCGGTCATTTGTTTTCAATTGGTGGTAATCGATGTTGCTTTGTGAATTTCTACTGGGTTGATGTCGTTTGACTTTGTTCGTTGCTGATGAATTCACTACCTTTATTAGTCTTGTGTAATTTGACAATTACGAATTTTGTTGGCTTCGGCCATCACTTTAGCTTTGACACTGAATTGAGAATATGGTGTTCTGTTGCTTTATGGTTTATAATTACACTTGATTTCGAGAGTAGAATGGATGTGGAGATGATCTTGACAAGTTCGAACCTGCTTTGATTTGTACAATTTTGTTCATCCTCGAGTTTAGACCTTCTGTTTGGTGATGATCACCTGTCTTTGGCTTCTTTGTTAACTGTAGTCTGCATTCATGTTTATAATTCTCTGACCATCTATTGATACCTGACTTTGATCCTCGCCGTCTTGTTCACATTGAACCATTCATTTTAGTCACAGTATTTTGACTTCGAACTGCATAATTTCTTGCTTCAATTCGTAGGCTTCGGCTTTGATCAATTTTAACTTATTGCGTTCTTTTTCCCCTTGATTACCGCTGCTCTGACCTGACATGTTCATTGTCTCTTGTCTTGGTATTCATTCATAGTTGATTTGAATTTATATTGGCTTTGAGAGTTGTTTTGGTTAGGTGATATTCATTCCTATATACTCACAGTGTTGTATTGTTCGAAAAACTCTGGTAGCACTTTCGACCCTTTTCGAACCATTCTTCACTGTCCTGTACATGTTGTTTGATTTTGCTCTTTAGTTGGCCTGACTTTGGTTGTATCACAGCACACACTTACTTGAGACTTGCATTGGTTGATGACGGTACTGTTCATGCTGCATCATGTATTTACTGTGGATATTGTAATTATGTTCACTAAAATGTTGTATTAGTGATGTTTCGAGTACTGGGTTTGCATTTTTGAGCCTGACTTGGAGTTTCAGACCTGTAGTCTTTGCCTGTATTAATAAGCATCGATCATCTTCTTTGTTGTGCCCTGGTCGATAATTAGGGTATTTGCATTCCTTTGTACCCTCACCTTCATATTGCTCTGTCCACATAGTTGTTACTGGTGCATGTGCAGTTTCATTTTGGTCTCTCTGTCTTTACGTTGAGGCCATTCATACATGCTGAGTCATGTTTTGTTGAGTTTGGCAGTTGTATATTTCATGTGTACATCTGTTTTTGGCGAGGCAGTACACGCGAGCGTGTACTGCAGCCAAATCTGAGTAGATGTTATAATTGATGATTTCCATTGTTAACATTGTTCGTTGGTTCAATTCAAAATTTTGAGTTGTATTCTGATTTGGTTTAAGCAGATGAATTTGTTGATATCTAATTATCTTTTAGATAATTAGATTATATGTTTTCTAATTATCGTATCGATAATTAGACTTTTGTTGCTTACGCTGTTTTGTTGGCTTGGGTTTCACTTTGAACCTGCAATTTTGACTATTGTTAGTACTCACTGTCGTGATGATTTCACGTACTGTGTGGCGAGGCAGTGCACGCGTGCGTGTACTGCAGCCACACAGAAAGCTGATTTGATTAATCATTTTGAGATTGCTGATTTGTTGATTTACACTGTTTAGGGTTACATCTGTCGTTATCCGATTCTCTTATCGAGAAGTGGGATATACGAGATTATTGTGACTGTCGTCTATTAAAATTATTACTGCCTATATGCACTAATAAACTGGTTTGAACTAGACTGACCTGGGTATTATTTTCTTTTGAATGTAATACTCGGGTCAGACCCGAGTTATTTCAGGTAGTAGATTTCCTTCTTTGAGTTGCTGTTCAGGATTTGAAGACTTTTCACATCTTCTGAAGTTGTCAGTGTCATTGTGTAGTAGTCGTGTCAGTATATAGAACGATATGTATTCATGTATATTAGTTGATAATGTACTTGTATATATAACTTCTAGAGTCGACAGTTGTAGTTGTATCATATGTATTGTGTCAACTATGTTGCAATTGACATCAGTTGTATATATATGAGACTTTTGTTTTTATCTGTGTTCCGCATTTATATTATCTGTGTTATCGTTATATCTAATGTCCTAAACTATTATGAACCATCGTAGTTTGTTTTATACTGATAATTGGGTGTGTCGATGGGAGTAAATAAATAAGATGAAAAATAAAAAGTATATACCACTCCTATCGAGATAACCAATATTAGTGTAAGGCCAATTACGGATGGTCGCTCCTATCCAGCCTTATTCTTCGTAATAATAGACAGTATTTCTTTTAATACTCTTTGTTATTATGAGCATAGAGGTGGGGCGTCACACAAACAGAACAATACAGGATCTCACATCACAGCGGAAAACATATAATATCATATCAACAATCTTTACAAAACAGAAACTGTATATACATACATCAATCAAAGTACATGTATACATAATTATCAGCTTGGACATTAATAACAACTTGTCCTCACAAATGCTAACAATATACAAAAACAAAGCAGCGGAAAAATAAACATATACGGGAATACGATCTGAAGACTTCCAGCTCTCCTACTAAAGCTCCAAAAGCTCCAAATCTGAACCTGTAAATATACTCGGTCTGACCTGAGGATTGAAATGGAAGAATGCCCAGATCAGTCTGGTAAACCAGTGTGAGAAAACACACTCAACTGAATTTATTAAATTACCAAAACTTTCCTTTTCAAAACAAAAGTATCTCGTAAGACACGCCCACATATAAACACAGACATGTTTTTACCTTACGATAACCAAAACCTTTCATATCAAATCATCTTATATTATAATAGTGTCTAGTATACAAATAATATTAAAATAGCCGAAATTGTTACCATTATTAAATTCTAGCACTCTAGGCTCTACAAACAAAATGGCAGGCACATAGTGGAGTTTGGATTTCCATACAAATGACCAGGTGAAGGGACTACCTTCCGGCAGTACATCTCTAGAGGAATGTACCGAGGACCATCACAAAGGATCCTTTACCAACACAAGACCGCCCTATCTCTGTAACTAGATAGTACCGAATATATCATCCCACGATCATTACCAACCTTTTCTAAGGGCCCTCATAGCATACAAACCACATTAATTTACATCCCGAACGTCATAACAGAAAGAAATATATCTAGAAGGGGATGATCATATCTTAATTGGGAATGACCCACTTAGCCTTGCTGCATCTAACCCTGTTTCGGTCATTTTCCGGAGAGTGAGGCCAAAAAGGTATCGATTACCTTTCACATATCACATCATCTTTTGAATGCCACATTTGCCATTTCTGTTGACTACTAATTGCCTTTCACAAAAATACAACCCTTGAGCACGTACGTCTCAAGGAAGGGTGTTAAGCTAAGAGAAGTTGCCTTCTCCGCCACCAAACAGATGTACATTTGTAAAAACCAATGTACATAATCATTATAAATGCAATGTCAGGCACTCGTCCATACAAGTTGTCCAGGAACAGGACAAACCGAAGGTACTCTCCTACCACATCCTGTCGGGAAATCCCTAGGATTAGTAGCGAATAGTCCTTGCATTGGATATTTCATAACGAAGAGACTACTGCTACTATATGTATATTGGTATTTTAATCCCAAATGATCAACAAGCAGTCCTTCACTATGGAAATCCTAAATATCAATATCATCGACCAACCTACACAATCGTTGTATAAATGTTGGTCCGAAGTGGTTTTCAGATAAATCCGATCCCGCTCTCTTCGCACCAACAACGCAAAAGCGTTTCTCAACCTCACACAGAAACTAAGTCTCGTAGACTTATCACGTCTCCAACTTTCAACTTGCTATCCTTCGGCCAAGAAAGAACCTCGATAGATTGGAGAAATACTCCGCACTACACGAATCAACATCCTCAACACAAACGATAATCAAGCCTACACAGATGGCTATGTACTAAGTGTACGACTAAATAGTTTCCACATCAAGTCGAGGAACTAAAATGGCCAAATTTGATAGTCAGTTATTTAACTATCAAAGCAACAAACAAATATTTAACACTATAAGCAATCACTACGCCCTTTTAATTAATCTTTTATTAATTAAATCACTTTCCAAATATTCACTTCAAATTATCTTTAAAAAAATACATTCTCAAAACCATTTCAATATTTCACTATTTGGAGAACATTTCCATATACTTATTTTAATAATAAGTGAATTCATACTTTACCTTATTTTCAAACCATTCAAACTCCATTTTATAATCTCACTTTCCAAAAATATCCATTTTATTTAAGGGATTATTCATCGTCCAAAATCATGAATAAAATTCCTTTATAATTCCATTATTTTTATTTTTAAAATATCAATTTTATAAATCTTATATATATAACCCATTTATAATAAATCAAAATTCTCAATTAACTTATTTTACCAAATAGTTAGCTCCATATTTCAAAAATCATATTTTGATTTCATTTAAATAAACTTCTTCTTTTAATAATTTACAAAGCATTATTAAAACTCATATAACTTCAAAAATCACTTAAACTGCCTTTTTAATTTGAAATCAACATTTTAATATTTTAAATTTCTAAAAATATGGCCCAATGCTACAACAGCACTAAATAAGGTGATTCACAACAATCATATCCATCATGGCATTCAAATCATCATATATCATATGATAACAGCATATATCACAATATCTGTAAATAAAAATCACACTGGTGAGGAATCTAGTTGGATCCCTCTAACTTGTTACCTGCAACAAATATACATATTAGAAAATATGTACAATGTCCACTTCGAGGCAGACGCGCGTACAAAAGGTCATCCGCTCATACACGGGAACGTATAGGGTGTCACCTGCTCCAATAGGCTGGAATATATCCAAACCAATCAATATATATATAATATATTATATATCACCCAAACAATCATCAATCAGCATAAAATAAAATTATTCTCACTTATATAAAAATATAAGCGAGTCAGAAAGAGCGAGTTGCACTCACTTTGATTCTGATAGACGTTGCAGCGTTTTATTCCGAATAAAATTAAACGAGCGTTTAATTTAACCCAAAATTTTCACTAGCTCCAAATTAACCCAATCCAGCTCTAAAATACAGTGCTCGTCAATACGAACCCAGCACCGCTTATTTTGTGCAATTTCGACCTCGTATGAAGAAGTTGTTCTATTTTAAAGATTACACGATTTAAATATAAATTAATTTACAAATTCTTTTTATTTTATTTTTAAACCTACATTTAATCACAGCCGCACGTTCATTCAAAACGAGATCTGGCTGCTCCTTTTTGTCTTCCCCAACGCGTGATACCCAGGTCGGAACAACCCACTAGTCGCCGTTGCTTCTCGAATTATCGCGCCCTCCACGTGATGCTTGAAGATGATCGGAGACCACCGCGATGTAGCCCTTCGCAAGCTCTACCATCGACCACGATCTCATGAAGCTCGGCCTCCATATGACCTCGATATTGGAACCGAAACATACGACCTTTGAACGAGATTTGCCGACGATCTACTCAATTAAACTCGATTACCACTGTTGGATACGTCGAGCTCGACGAGCTCTACGAGTTTGTAGTTGGAAGTTTTTGCTATAAGTGGATGGATTTGAAGAAAATCGAGGAGGAAGGAGGAGCGCTTTTCGGCCGTTCGAATCAAGTGGCGGCTAGACCTAATTCCTTTAGGGTTTTGTGAAAATGAACTCTTTATATAGGTAATTACAAAACACTATTCACCCGAAAATATTTTGAACTCTAATCGAAGCGTGTCGTCTGCCGTTTATAATGTTTTACCCCTATTCCGAACACAATGGAATATATATCGAAGGCCAATTCCATCATATTTGGAAGATAGGTTTTCGAATCGAATTATTTTAATTAAACTTTTACTTAAATAAATTTCTACGCGTTTCAGCTTCGCACGACCAAACCGTAAGTCCGATTGACACGAAATTTGAAATCCTACAATAATATAACATTAGGATCCAATCAAACTAGTTTCATCGAAATCCGAGACAATGTCAAAAATGACTATTTTTACACGTTAATTAAATATTAAAATATCTAATTTCTATAAATTTACTTTTAATTCAATTTTAAAAGTTACCTAACTCCATCCTAATTCAAATAGAATTTATTCAAACTTTATAAATCATTTCCATTCACATTAGATTCAAAATCAATTATTTACACAATTTCCAATATTAAATTAACAATTTAATTATCAAAATAAATTATTATATTTCAAATATAAGTTATTCAGCTCATCAAATTTACTTGTGATTATTTAAATCAATTAAATATCTGAATTCCGAATGATCGAAATTCTAGGTCGTTACATTCTCCCCTATTTGAAAGAATTTTGTCCTCGAAATTACTAAGTAAGAAAAAACCACAAAATCCATTAACTCTTCAAAACAATTAGTTAAGTTGGAATACCAAATCTCTTAAGTGTTTAACTTTCCCAAAATCATTTAGTTAAACTTCTTATAAAAACTTTTCTAAGTTTTCAAATCCATTCATGATTATTTTTTCAAAACCAACTAATATCGTTTAACTTTTAATTCAAAATCAAAATTTTTAGCTATCAAAAATTTTCCAAAGTTTCCAAAAAATTTCTAACATCTTAAATTTTCAAAAAATTTCGCCATAGCCTCTTTTGCGTGGTTCGATCCGAAAAAAATCACAATATATATATATCACAAATATACATCTCATCTTCGAGGATGAGGCATCCTGTAGGGGAAAAATATAAAAGTACGATATATAATCCGAGATATGTACCTTATATATTATTAGCAAGCATATACGGCTAATATAGCGCGAAAGCGAGCTCCAAATGCGAAGCATACGCCATCCGACCTACTAAACACTCAACAAATAAATGAGAAACATGTATATAGGAAGTAATATCAATATACACATATGCCAATACAACAACTATACATGCCAATATAGCAAATTCAATCTAATGCAACAAATTCAACCATCAAACAACTATCATCCAACTAACATCCAACAAACCAATATCTATCCAATCCATCCATAACCAAATCAACATACATTCATTTCTCATTAATATTCAATGAATTGGTTTTCAATTTATTCACATTTGATTCATTAACATTTGATTTTACTAACATTTATTCATTCATATTCAATAGTTTACATTCACAAATTTACATTCAAGTTTGTTCACTTCCAATTCAAATTCAATTCTATTTAGATTCACTTACTTCCAACTTGAATTCAATTATTTAGCTTTCAATTTCATTAATTAAATTTCATATGAATTTCTATACAATCAACTAACATCCATCTAACAACCAATGCATATCCACCATAACCAAATTTATTTACTTTACTTTACACTCAAACATTTATATTTACTTCGTTTACTTTCAATATGGTTTAACACATTTAATTCTAATTGGTTTAATATCTAATTGACTTTCATTCAATTATTCAATTCCCAATTTCATTAGCTTTTAATGAATTAACACTTGCATTAATTATTCCCTATCAATTCATTTACATTCGATTGATTAACATTCAATCCATATTTTTATTTACTAATTTATTTCATTAGTCCAATTCAATTTATTCATTAATTCAATTGCTAATTCATTTAACAACTAAAGTTGAATTACATTTTATAACTCAAGTTCATATTCATTTAATTAATTCATTTCATTAATCCATTTTGATATCAAATTCAACTTCATTCCACATCACTTAAGTTGTGTTTCATTTCATTCTCACTTGCATTTACTTTCACTATACAACTTAAGTTCACTTCTAATTTAATTCGAATTCTATTTTATTTAACTCATTTCATTAGCTCATTTCTTTTTCTTTACTTGAGTTACATTTCATTTTCAAAAATCATTTTATTTAACTTAACTTAGATATTTTTATTTAACTTTTACTTAAGTCAAATTTCATATCACTATTCAAATTCAGATTTTGTTTTTCTTAACAAAATTGTTTAACCATTTTAATTATTGGTTTTACTTACATTTTCTCCTTTTATAAGTTATACCACTTATTTATTTAAACTTCCAAATTCATATTATATACTCACTTACCACTTAAGTTTAATTTTCATTTCAATAACTTATCTAATCCAATTTAATTTATTTAACTTTACTAAAATTAAATTTTAAATTCATATTATAAGTCCAAAACTCATTTCACTTATATTTATCAATTTCAAACTGGGATTTTAAATTCAAATTTGTTTATCACAACAAAACTTAAATTTTCAATTTACTATTGGTAGCAAATCCATCACATAGAAACTCGAAAATGATATTGATGATGCTACAGTCATCACCCTTATTATCTTCCAGCAACAGTAGTGAATTCGGTGCTTTATATTCTTTTAAAAATCCTTTTTATTTTTATAAATCACATTTATAAATTCTTACTTATATAATTTCACTATTTCACTTCACTTATATAAGATTTATTCCAACTTCATTTATCTTATTTAGATTTACAATAATATAACCTCTTCAAACTTTGAAAAACAACTTTCAAAATCAACGGGATTCAAATTCTCAAATTCTTAGTTTAAATCCATTTTTTATTTACAGCTCATATTTATAAATATACTCATGTAGTTTAATTTCTTACATATAAGATTATTTCATAATTGTAAATCATATTAATTATAATTCCATACTATATAATACATTTGCTTATATAATTTATTCTTTTGCAATTGTTGCTTTTATTTAGATTATTCAAATAGCCTTAATAGCTTACATATATTTACATTTTCAAACAAAGAAACAATCAATTTATATACTATAATAATTTCTGGAAAATTATCCTTTATATATAAAATATAATCGAGGTAAAATATTTCATTTACCTGATTTAAAAACAATACTATGTCGACTTGCCTCGTTTAAGTGTTTAGAAATTCTTATCGATAATGTGGTATCTCACATATCGACCAGAATTCATAAACAACTCAATGGATAAGTAAACACAATATAAAACATTTTATAATCACTAACAAATACGCACTCATATATATAATACACTCAACCTAAATCTAGAGTGCTACTGACCCTATCTATACTGAGTACACATCAAAGCCTAGGAATATGCTAAATCTAAGCTCTAATACCACGTGTGATGACCCGCAAATTCTTACCCTTTGAATCGACAATAAACCACACATGTCCAACCCAAAAAGCACTGACTAAGGGAAAGTCATGAGAAAGAAAAGAAGAGAAGAGAAGAAAGAGAGAATAGAGAACCAAATAGAACAATACAGAATCTCACATCGCAGCGGAAAACATATAATATCATATAGATGATCTTTACAAAACAAAAACTGTATATACATACATCAATCAGAGTACATAAATACATAATTATCAGCTTGGACAGTTATAACAATTTGTCCTCATAAATGCTGACAATATACAACAACAAAGCAGCGGAAAAATAAACATATACGGAAATACGATCTAAAGACTTCCAGCTCTCCTACTGAAGCTCCAAAAGCACCAAATCTGAACCTGTAAATATACTCGGTCTGACCCGAGCATTGAAAGGGAAGAACGTCCGGATCAGTCTGGTAAACCAGCATCAGAAAACACACTCAACTGAATTTATTAAATTACCAAAACTTTCCTTTTCAAAACAAAAGTATCTCGTAAGACACGCCCACACATAAACACGAACATTTTTTACCTTACGATAACCAAAACCTTTCATATCAAATCATCTTATATTATAATAGTGTCTAGTACACAAATAATATTAAAATAGCCGAAATTGTTACCATTATTAAATTCCAGCATACTAAGCTCTACAAACAAAATGGCAGGCACATAGTGGAGTTTGGATTTCCATACAAATGACCAGGTGAAGGGACTACCTTCCGGCAGTACATCTCTAGAGGAATGTACTAAGGACCATCACAAAGGATCCTCTACCAACACAAGACCGGCCTATCTCTGTAACTAGATAGTACCGAACATATCATCCCCCGGTCGTTACCGACCTTTTTCGAGGGCCCTCATAGCATACAAACCACATTAATTTACATCTCGAACGTCATAGCGGAAAGAAATATATCTAGAAGGGGATGATCATATCCTAATTGGGAATGACCCACTTAGCCTTGCTGCATCTAACCCTATTTCAGTCATTTTTCGGGGAGTGAGGCCAAAAAGGTATCGATTACCTTTCAAATACCACATCATCTTTTGAATGCCACATTTGCCATTTCTGTTGACTAATAATTGCCTTTCGCAAAAATACAACCATTGAGCTCGTACATCTCAAGGAAGGGTGTTAAGCTAAGAGAAGTTGCCTTCTCCGCCACCAAACAGATGTACGTTTGTAAAAACCAATTTACATAATCATTATAAATGCAATGTCAGGCACTCGTCCATACAAGTTGTCAAGGAACAGGACGAACCGAAGGTACTCTCCTACCATATCCTGTCGGGAAATCCCTAGGATTAGTAGCGAATAGTCCTTGCATTGGATATTTCATAACGAAGAGACTGCTGCTACTATATGTATATTGGGATTTTAACCCCAAATGATCAACAAGCAGTCCTTCACTATGAAAATCCTAAATATCAATATCATCGACCAACCTGCACAATCGTTGTATAAATGTTGGTTCGAAGTGGTTTTCAGATAAATCTGATCCCGGTCTCTTCGCACCAACAACGCAAAAGCGTTTCTCAACCTCACACAGAAACTAAGTCTCATAGACTTATCACGTCTCCCACTTTCAACTTGCTATCCTTCGGCCAAGAAAGAACCTCGATAGATTGGAGAAATACTCCGCACTACACGAATCAACATCCTCAACACAAACGATAATCAAGCCTACACAGATGGCTATGTACTAAGTGTACGACTAAATAGTTTCCACATCAAGTCGAGGAACTAAAATGGCCAAATTTGATAGTCGGTTATTTAACTATCAAAGCAACAAACAAATATTTAGCACTATAAGAAATCACTACGCCCTTTTAATTAATCTTTTATTAATTAAATCACTTTCCAAATATTCACTTCAAATTATCTTTAAAAAAATACATTCTCAAAACCATTTCAATATTTCACTATTTGGAGAACATTTCCATATACTTATTTTAATAATAAGTGAATTCATACTTTACCTTATTTTCAAACCATTCAAACTCCATTTTATAATCTCACTTTCCAAAAATATCCATTTTATTTAAGGGATTATACACTGTCCAAAATCGTGAATAAAATTCCTTTATAATTCCATTATTTTTATTTTTAAAATATCAATTTTATAAATCTTATATATATAACCCATTTATAATAAATCAAAATTCTCAATTAACTTATTTTACCAAATAGTTAACTCCATATTTCAAAAATCATATTTTGATTCCATTTAAATAAACTTCTTCTTTTAATAATTTACAAAGCATTATTAAAACTCATATAACTCCAAAAATCACTTAAACAGCCTTTATAATTTGAAATCATCATTTTAATATTTTAAATTTCCAAAAATATGGCCCAATGTTACAACAGTACTAAATAAGGTGATTCACAACAATCATATATCCATCATGGCATCCAAATCATCATATATCATATGATAACAGCATATATCACAATATCTGTAAATAAAAATAACACTAGTGAGGACTCCAGTTGGATCTCTCCAACCTGTCACCTGCAATAAATATACATATTAGAAAATATGTACAATATCTGCTTTGAGGCAGACGCGCGTACAAAAGATCATCCGCTCATACACGGGAACGTATAGGATCTCATCTGCTCCAATAGGCAGGAATATATCCAAACCAATCAATATATACATATAATATATCATATATCACCCAAACAATAATCAATCAACATAAAATAAATTTATTCTCACTTATATAAAAATATAAGCGAGTCAGAAAGAGTGAGTTGTACTCACTTTGATTCCAATAGACGTTGCAGCGTTTTATTCCGAATAAAATTAAATGAGCGTTTAGTTTTACCCAAAATTTTCACTAGCCCCAAATCAATCCAATCTAACTCTAAAATGTAGTGCTCGTCAATACGAACCCAACGCTACTTGTTTCGTGCGATTTCGACCTCGTATGAAGAAGTTATGCTATTTTAAAGATTACATGATTTAAATATAAATTAATTTACAAATTCTTTTTGTTTATTTTTTAAACCTACATTTAATCACAACCGCACGTTTATTCAAAACGAAATCTGGCCGCTCCTTTTTGTCTTCCCCAACGCGTGATACCCAGGTCGAAACAACCCACTAGCCGCCGTTGCTTCTCGAATTATCGCGCCCTCCACGTGATGCTTGAAGATGATCGGAGACCACCACGTTGTAGCCCATCGCGAGCTCTACCATCGACCACGATCTCATGAAGCTCGACCTCCATATGACCTCGATATTCGAACCGAAACGTGCGACCTTTGAATGAGATTTGCCAACGATCTACTCAATTAAACTCGATCACCACCGTTGGATACGTCGAGCTCAACGAGCTCTACGGGTTTGTAGTTGGAAGTTTTTGCTATAAGTGGATGGATATGAAGAAAATTGAGGAGGAAGAGGAGCGGTTTTCGGCTGTTCGAATCAAGTGGCGGCTAGACCTAATTCCTTTGGGGTTTTGTGAAAATGAACCTCTTTATATAGGCAATTACAAAACACTATTCACCCAAAAATATTTCGAACTCCAATCGAAGCGTGCCTCCTAGCATTTATAATGTTTTACCCTTATTCCGAACACAACGGAATATATATCGAATGCAAATTCCATCATATTTGGAAGATAGGTTTTTGAATTGAATTGGTTTAATTAAAATTTTACTTAAATAAATTTCTACGCATTTCAACTTTGCACGACCAAATGTAAGTCTGATTGACACAAAATTTGAAATCCTACAATAATATAGCATTATGGATCCAATGAAACTGGTTTCGTCGAAATCCGAGACAATGTCAAAAATGACTATTTTTACACGTTAATTAAATATTAAAATATCCCATTTCTATAAATTTACTTTTAATTCAATTTTAAAAGTTACCTAACTTCATTCTAATTCAAATATAATTTAATCCAACTTTATAAATCTTTTTCCATTCACATTAGATTCAAAATCAATTATTTACACAATTTCAAATATTAAATTAACAATTTAATTATCCAAATAAATTATTATATTTCAAATATAAGTTATTCAGCTCATCAAATTTACTTGTGAATATTTAAAATCAATTAAATATCCGAATTCTGAATGATCGAAATTCTAGGTCGTTACACTTACCCTTGATTATCCATGAGCTTTGCTTTCATTCCTTCGTTATTATGAAATTCAGCGTCATTGAATATCGTGTGTAATAAATCATGGATAACAATAAAAATAGAAAATCAATCTAATAAATAATAGTATAACAGAAGAATTTTCTGTTTCTTATTAATTTTAGGGATTACCTTTATCTCTCATTAATTCTTTCTAAATATTTTATTTTCAAATTTACAGTTTATCATTATTATGGTTATTACAAAGTTCTACTAATTCTCTCAATTATTATTTTACATTTAAATCTCCACATTTAATAATTTCTACAATTATTTACAAAATTACTTTAAGTTCTATCATATTATATATCAAAATTAATTAAGTGATTTAAAAATCGAACTTCTAAAATAAATCCGGTTAACTGATTTATTATTTGGTTTAATAAGTCCGAAAAAATGGTAATTCAATTTATTATATACTAAACATATATCGAAGAAAAATGTAAAATTAATATTTCACTCAAGTTTATATAACTTAAAATTTATATAATCATATAAGTAATTATCTTCACTTCTCTTACATCATTCTACATTCAAGATTGCACAATTTATTTCTTTTTTAAAATGAGTACATGGTTTTTTAAAATTATATATATATATACATACGTATATACATATATAATTATGTTCCATTTCCATAAGAGAGGCTGTGGTTTTTACGTTGGCTCGCCAAGCCTATCACAACCCTCCTCTTTTATCCTGACTTGGGACAGGCTGCATAGAAAACTACACAGGCGGAGTTGCACAAACTACAGAGGAACTAAGCTTATGAGTCATACGATAAAGCTTTGGGAGAGAGTCATTGAACATCGATTAAGAAGAATGACAAGCGTTTCAAAAAACCAATTTGGCTTCATGCTTGGGAGGTCGACCACAGAGGCGATGATAAGACAACTTATGGAGAGGTTTAAGGAGCAAAAGAAGGATCTACACATGGTATTTATCGATTTGGAGAAAGCTTTTGACAAAGTACCGCGAAAGGTGATGTGGTGGGCTCTGCAAAAGAAGAGAGTCCCAACAAAGTACATTACCCTTATCATGGATATATACGATGATGTTGTGACTAGTGTCAGAGCATGTGATGGTGTAACCAGTGACTTTCCCATTAATATAGGATTACATCAAGGGTCAGCTTTGAGCCCCTACATTTTTGCCCTAGTGATGGATGAGGTTACGAAGGATATACAAGAGGAAATTCTTTGGTGCATGTTATTTGCTGATGATGTTGTGTTAATTGATGAAAGTAGGATTGGGGTTGATAGACAACTTGAGCTGTGGATACAGACTTTAGAATCAAAGGGATTTAAGCTTAGCAGAACTAAAACAGAGTACATGAAGAGCCAGTTCAGCGGTGTCAGGTCAGAGGATGGAGATGTCACTCTGGTCGGACAAATAGTTCCTAATAAGAATCCTTTCGATATTTAGAATCAATGTTGCAGTGTAATGGTAAGATTGAAGAAGATGTTAGTTTTAGAATTCGAGCGGGATGGGTGAAATGGCGATAAGCATCTGGCATTCTCTGTGATAGGAAAGTCCCACAGAAGCTTAAAGGAAAGTTTTACAGAACGGCAATCAGGCCTGCGATGTTGTATGGTGCAGAATGTTGGCCTACTAAAAATCAACACGTCCAGAAGATGAGCGTAGCGGAGATGCATATGCTACGATGGAGTTGCGGTCATACAAGAAGAGACCGAATTAGAAATGATGATATACGTGAAAAACTTGGAGTGCACCAATTGAGGAGAAGCTAATTCAACCTCGCTTAAGATGGTTTGGACATCTCCAACAAATACCGCCCGAGGCACCTGTGCGCGTTGGAATTATAGGTCGCGTCGTATGCACAAAGAGAGGTAGAGGTCGACCAAGGTTGACATGGGAGAAAGTAGTAAAAATGGACTTGAAGGATTAGAATATATCCGAAGAGCTGGTAACGGATAGGAGCGCGTGGAAATTAGCGATTCACGTACCAGAACCATGAGTTTTATAAATTTTAGATTATAGGACTAGGGAAAAGGAGCCTAAACCATAGCGCGTGGAAGTTAGCGATTCACGTACCTGCATCATCATTACTATTTATACTATTTTTTTATTTTTTATTTTTTTACTACATATATATGTATTTTTATCTTTATTTTTACTTTACTTGGTTACGCTGATTATTAATTTACTTATTTGACTTTATTTTATTATTGTTATTGTTAGTGTTATAACCTTTAAATTAGCTTTGTCATTTAGTTTTGGGTTCCATCTTTAGCCGACCCCAACTTGTTTGGGAATAATGGTTTTTTTGTTGTTGCTGTTGTGTGTGTGTGTATTTCTTTCTAAAGTTGGTATTTCGTTATAAACAAACAAATACACAGTTTTTCATTCTACAATAGATATATCACTATACATAAACAAAGTTTTTTCTTTTTAAAATCGAAACATAAAATGAATACTTTATCATTAAATCAGTTGAATAAAAATGAAAATTTTCAATTAATACGTTTCGTAAAAATGTTAAATTTATTTATTTTTGCTTGTAATTTACATTACTTGATGGATGATTATTAGAATTTTTTTGTATTTTATTTTCTTTTTGACCAAGCATTGATTATTTTTTTGAAAAGTTTTATTACAAATTAAAATTATTGTTATATGAAACAATGGTTTAAAAACCAAGTTATTAGTTTTACGTAATTAAAATGCAATATGATTTGTAACATTTCATTTAATCAACATTTCCTTTAATCGTTAAATATTTATTTTGTTTATCGCTTTGATAATATAATATAATTATTTTTGATGATATTAACTCAATTATCATAAGAATAATAAGTTTCATTTATTTTCCTAACAACTATTAAATACTATAAAGTAATAAATCAATGTTTAACATATTATTATCTACATTAATGATAATTTAATTTTTTACAAATATGAAAATACATAAATTACATAACAAAAATTACATGCTAAAACATAACAAGTGAAGTACATAACTCAATTTCACCATGTTACATGATAAATTATATATATTTTTTATTTATAAAATTATTTTTTTAAAACTTTTGCAACGCACAGATTACACACTAGTTGAGAATAGTAAGAAACATGAAACATCATTTTAACAACAATTAAATATGCAGACATAAGTTGATTAGTAGCAATAGCACTATTAAGTTTATAATTCTCAAATCACTCCATAAATAAATAAAATAATAAGAGAGGAGAAGCAGCTTCGAAAATTCTAACCTTTTAGAATTATAACATTATACCCATTTATCCTCATATTATTAAAGGAGGCCAGAGAGTTAATCGTTGGTGCCTTGGTGGATTTGCACGGAAGTCCGATTAAAACAAGGAGTAGAAGATATAAAGAAGAAATAAAAAGGAATAATATGTCAGTAACTCTTTTGATTAAACGAATTCATTAGTTAATCCATTTTGGATTACGTTTAAAAACATGTTGATTAATTTACTTAAAAAGCATAAAAGTTGGATTAACCAACTAAACTGAGGGTGTAAATAAAAGTACCTTTTAGGTGAAAAATCGACTCTTCTTGATAGAGACTGCGTAGGAACAGAGAATTTGAAATAGATGAATTGAGCTAAACATGGGATGGAAAACAATAAGGTAACCACCAAAAGTAGGTAAGTGAAGGAAAGAACAAAAGAAGACGCAACAAAAACACTAGCCAACTTTTTGAGTACAACAAATACTTCAAAGAACACCGTTTCCGCTACTCTACATATATACTAAACTCAGCATCTTACAAGGTTAAATCGACTAATATCTAAAGTGTGAAAGACTTGAGCAAATAAACCATCATTTGCCAACAGGATATAGTGATGGAAATACATCGCTACACATCAAGCAGACCATAAATCAAACATCGATGAGAAAAACTAGCATAATTGAGAATAAGAATACAATTTCAAATATGATTATAACAAGCTAATACAATGGCATGCATCCAAAACTGTAAACTAGGTTCATCTACGCATGGCATGTTGAGAATGTTGCATGTCATATGCACCACCCCATGAACCATTTACAGGTACATTGCTTGCTCCAGTTGGGTACTGGGGACCACCATCTGCAGTCGGAACCTGATAAATAGCGGAACCGATTAATTGTTTACAATTTACAAACTTATTTACAGATACTGCACATATACACACATGGAGAAAACGGAATCTGCACCATGGAACAGATCAAGTCTTTTCGGTGAATTACACATTAAGTATAATGTGTTAACTATAGAGAAGACCGTAACGTATGCCATCAGTTGTATGGATTCAATTACATGTGTGCACACACATATAAATAAAATAAATATAGAGGAGGGATCAGCTCTACCCCCTTACGCTACACCTCTATTTTTTTTCGAGCTATGGAAATGGAAATGAAACCAAACTTCAAAGATGTTTATTCACATTACAAACATCATTTACTCAAATTTGAGATCATTTCAAAATTTGTAGCATGTTTGAGAAAATACACCAAATATTAGCCGTTGGATTTAATCTTCAATATTATATTTTCTTATTATATGTGTGTGTGTGAAACTTCTGACATATATAAAACTACTTTCCAAATCGATGGTTAAAATAAATATTTTTGATACCTCACGGTTCAACAAGATGAAAGTTTAGGTTGTCTTCGAGTTTTGCATAAATAACCTTGATCATATTAAAATTAATAATATTATATTTTGGCCCATTTTAAAAAATTTAGATGTGTTAAATGAATCAAACTATGGAAGGATTCTAGAGTGATTTATAATGACGAGATCTAGAGCCCTCCCCTATATGAATATATATTCATATACATGTATGTATGTATTTATGTAATGGAGTAAAATGCGGTAGGAGTTAGAAATGGCGTACAGGATTTGACTGGTAGGCAACTGGATAAGGATTTCCACCATAGTTAGAGTCTGGAATTGCATAATTTACTCCATATCCAGCAGCTGTAGCTGCAGCACCAGCTCCTGCATTATGTATAAGTTGTGTTTGTAAGCTACGCAAAAAATGTACCAAAAAGAAGAAGTAATACAAGTTTGCAGTTATAGTACAGATAGAGATAGCTACTTGTACTTGGTTTTATATCAAAACAAACTAAGTTATATTTTAATGCAGAAGGAAATATCCTTTAGCAAAATTAGAGCGCTAGTTGGGGTAATGGGGGAGAAATTTGGTCCAATCTGAGTTATTGTAGTTAAGCCAGAAAAAAGGAGCTGCAAAGAACGTTCAGATTCCTTTTTCTCTAAAAAGTATAGGCCAGTTAACATTAGTTATATATACTACAGGCGAATGAATGCTTACACAAAAATTAGAATAGCAAAAACACTATTACATTTCTAATGATTTTGTAATTTTTTTTCTAATGATTAAAAAGAATGTTATACCTTGGCTTCCAACAGCAGCAGCAGCTCTTGCCCTTTTAGCAGCATTGGCAACCTCTGCACGGAGTTTTTCCACTTCACGGGCCATTGAAATTAGATTCTTCTCCATCTCCTGACCCTGCTCATAGTTCTCCGCATAACCTTTCTTTTCATACTCAATTGCTTGCCTAATGTAATGAAATATGCATGAGCATAATAAATCCCAAGGCGAACACCAAAATATCATATTTTGCCTCAATTATGGTAATGGTAAATTTCTCGTTATTATACCATTATCAGTCAATCGGTTATCATTTTTTAGTAATCTTGGTATACCGGCGTAATCGGTATGATAACGATAAATTTATCAGTTTCTATGGTAAAAATCGGTAACTTTTTCTTAAAATCAACGGTAACGGTAATTTACCAGTCCACTTATAATACATGGATATTCATGTGATATGTTGTATTATGTGCATTTAGAAGAAAGAAAATAATTAGATTTAATTTAAAAATTCAATTGAAACGATGCTAAATACATTTCTTCTATTTCTCGTTGATGTCTTTTATTAAGTGACATGGTAAAATTTATCATGAAGCATCGTGCATCGTAAACATAAATCAAGTTTTTTATTTTTTCAGACAAATGATAATTTACCATTATCAGTGTAATGGTTACCAGTTTATTGGTATACTCGCCTTCGGTATACCAACAAATCGGTAACGGTAAGCAATTTTATCTTAGCAGTAAAAATGGTACGCTAACGGTACTTACAAAATGGTTACTGTTACCATAACAGCCCTAATTTCAGCCTAAATAGTACCATCGACTGATCATATATGTCCCCATGCTTCCTAGCATTCATCAACCCCCCTCACTCATGCAAAAAGTTTTCTTTATGATAAATAGGGTCTCTAACATTGTATTGCAATTAAAAGATCCTGAATTAACATCATCATTTGCTTGATTTATGGCTATTTTCAACTGTTACTAGCATGTACTTAGGGTTGACAATTACAGCCAAGACCATAAAATCCAAACTCCGATCCAAACCTGATGTATCTCGAGTTGGGTATGGATAACACAAAAAATACTAAGATCCACTAATACCCAAAAGACCCAACTCAACAAGGACTTGATAGAAAAGAATAAAATATTGATGCCATTGCCCTATCCAACCCGGCAAGGACCTGATAAAACATTAAAATACACATTAGTGCATTACTTGACGTCATTACCCGATCTGACCCAAAGGACCTGGCAAAAATACATTAACATATATGCATCAATTAGTATCATCACCCAATCTGGCCTGAACCACCCGGCTCAAACCGACTCGACTGAACCCAAAATCTATAAAATCTGACCCAACTAAATCCCAGACCCACGGTTTAGATCTGGGTGAATCAGGTCTACGCGACGCCCCTGAAAGTACTAAAGGCTTCTTCACATGCAACAGTAGTTACACAACAAATACAAAGTTTAGACTAATTCAGTTTGAACAATACTTGATGTGCAACATATGATCTGTAAAATTATTGATTTTCTACATAGTGGAGAGATTCCAAAAGTACAAGTTGAGGCATGATATATGGTTAAAGACAGACATCAAAGTTAAGGCAACCGTTACCTGGCCTGCTGCAACTCTTGTTTCATGTACTCGATCTCAGCTTTGACTGCAGGCACTTGCTGAACTTCAGCAGTCGCCTTGTTCGTGTCTTGCGTCAGCATATGGACTTGACCAGTGAGTTCTTGCCTCGCAGCATTTATTTTCTGGATGTCTCCTAGGACTTGTGTAAGCTCAGCCCTCATGGCTTCGGTTGCACGAAAATCCGCCTCCATCTTCATTGATTTCTCATATACCTTTGCATTAGGGTGAAAGGAAATTTAATTTAGTAATAAAATACATGGTATTTGATACAAATGCTGTGAGTTGAAAAGTAATATGTAATGGATGGGAAATTGAAAGAAAGATGGAAATTTACAAGAAAGCTTTCGGATATCGGGATACAAACGGTATAGCCTTATACACTTGGTGCAATTGTCTTTGTTTGAATACTTTGTGACATTGCAATATTTTATAAACTTTTAAGACATTTTGGGTGGTGATCCAAACAATTTAAATGCTTTATGCTCACTCTTTAGATAGATGGAAGGTTTTGATAGATAAACGGATCTTTTGTCTTAAGTCAACGAAAACTTTCGAAATAGGGTTCAAATCTACTACACCTAGTACGTAGATTGATGTGGTACGTAAAATGAATTTGAAATGGAACATATTGCAAAACACGATATGTTAGGGTTAGGCTTAATCAGAATGGAGCACACTTAACCAAAACATGGAAAGTTTTCGGATAACCGCATTACACACACATATTTATAATATAGTTAACCATTAAAAACGTATGAACATCGAATATAAATATTCCCGTACAAATAAACATACTATTAAAGTCATTATCAACTAGTTATAAATTATAACTAGTTACAAGTTATAACTAGCTACAAGTACAAGTTATAACTGAAATCAAACAAAATTACAAAATAATCAAATATCGTGCCCAAAGTGCTACATTATGTTCCATTTTTTAGTAGCAAATTATCTTTAATAATAGTTGTAATACCTTTGGTGTCACACTTTTTTAGTGTCAGCGTGAACTACCAAAAATGCCCATAATACCAAATCTTAATATTACTTGAAAATAGGATCTAACAATTAAATTTCTTTTACAAATTCAAAAAGTCCGTCTACAAATGTTATTTAATCTTAATATCGCCTAAAAAAATTTAGAATCTAACAAATAAAAAAAATTTACAAATTTAAAACATCCATCTATAAATACTATCAAATTTTAATATCACTTAAAAATAAGACATAACCAATAAATTATTAATTAATAATATAAATAAAAATTCAAACTTAAAAAAAATAGATGTTGCAACTTAGAAATAAAATTTAAACTAACAAAAATGATTTTAACGCAAAAATATGGTTAAATATTTCTATAAATCATTTTCTCTTGAATGTGCTAAACATATATAATTTGCAGAAAAACAATTCACGCGCGAAGCGCGTGCCGTAACGCTCGTTTTCATAATTTAAGTAGCTGAATAACAAAGTTACATCATTTTTTTATTGCTTATTAAGATTAAAATAATACATACACTTCACATCGTCAAAGTAAATGTTCTGGAACATCGGAACCAACAATTTGGAAAGTCGTATCAAACGTTTAATAGAACGTCGATTCAACATTTCAAAGATTTAAATCATTGTTCCAACTCGTGTGCACATAGTATTTCGGAGCATTGGTGTACCACATTTTGAAACATATGTACTAAAGTGGAATGTCATTAGAACGTCGATTCAACATTTCAAAGATTTAAATCATTGTTCCAACTCGTGTGCACATAGTATTTCGGAGCATTGGTGTACCACATTTTGAAACATATGTACTAAAGTGGAATGTCATTAGAACGTCGATTCAACATTTCAAAGATTTAAATCATTGTTCCAACTCGTGTGCACATAGTATTTCGGAGCATTGGTGTACCACATTTTGAAACATATGTACTAAAGTGGAATGTCATTAGAACGTCGATTCAACATTTCAAAGATTTAAATCATTGTTCCAACTTGTGTGCACATAGTATTTCGGAGCATTGGTGTACCACATTTTGAAACATATGTACTAAAGTGGAATGTCATGGCCAATATGTGAACTGTAGCGACATAATTTCAAATCCCACCAATTCACAACTTACAAATTAAGTTTATATTTTAAACACGTCACTTTATAAACATCAACATCACATTTAACATACAAAAACCTAAATACTTTCTCCTAACAAAATCGAAGTGAGATTTTGATTTGATCATAAAATCATAAATTTTATTATCTTTTTAGTAAATCCATGGGTTATATATTTCGTTAAAGTTCTGTGTTTTGTAGGTAAATTAAAAATACTGGCAGTTTTTTTTAAATGCAAATATTTGCAATTCTTGCTTTAAATTGCAAATATTGACAACTGCAAGTATTTGCAATTTCTACGTTGAATTGCAAAACATTACCACTGTAATTTTAACGGTGTAAACCACCAAAAGATGCAAAACCTTCATGTAGTCTTGGGTGCGGCGTGCAAAATGGCATGACCGACGGTGCACGCCATTTTGATTTATTGTGCATGTATTAAAATGATTATATATTTATTATACATCATAATTAGTTAAACAAAGACTAATATGATCTATATTTAATTACTAACAGATTTGCAAAGAAATTTTTTTCTAAATCATTTCGTGAAATATAAGTAAACAAAATGTTACAACTTACACGTATAAAATATCATATGACCCTATTACCTTGTTCAGATGTTTAATCATTTGTTTAGAAAATAGAAATTACATTTCAAGTATAAAGTTATAACTGATTCTGTAAGTCTTAAGTGAGAGAAGTAATAAAGATATGTGATACTTCATAATATTTCGTTTTGTAAAGTTCTATTTTGGTAAAAAAAAAATGTCATTTTGACATGTTTGTTTTTATTGCATTTTTCATTTTATAGTCTTTTTCAAAATTATTTAATATATCTTGATTGCATCAAACTACATAAGTCTATGACATGCATCTTGCATCAATTATTATATCATCGTATGGATAAATATTATACATTCAAACATTAGTATTAATTTGCACACATGATCAATAAATATTACAACTTACTTTTAAGAATACACACACACACATATATATATATATATGTATGTATGTATATATGTATGTATATGTGTGTGTGTGTATATATGTATCTTCTTTATTAATAGTTATAATACCTTTGATGTCACATTTTTTTGTGTCAGCGTGCACTTCAAAAACGCCTCTACATATATTAACAATAATACAACAACAACTAAGCCATTATTCTCAAACATGTTGAGATCGTCTAGAGATGGAACCCAAAACTAAAAGACAAAATCAATTTAAAAGTCATAATAATAACAATAATAATAATAATAATCATGATAATAATACTAAAATAAAATCAAATAAGTAAACAAATAATAATAATAACAACTAAGATAAAAATAAAAATAAAAAATAAAATAAAAATAAAAATATCTTTAATAATAGTTGTAATAGCTTTGGTGTCGCACTTTTTTGGTATCAATGTGAACTACCAAAAACGCCCCTCTATATATTATCAAATTTTAATTACTTAAAAATAGAATCTAATATTAAATTTGTTTTACAAATTCAAACGTCCATAAAAGTAAGATCTAACAATTAAACGTGCTTTACAAATTCAAAAAGCTTCTAAAAATAGGATCTAAAATTAAACTTATTTTATAAATTCAAAATACTCTTTTACAAATATACAAATCTTAATATCTTGAAAATAAAAAATCATTTTTTGACTGATTTATACATATACAATTTATAAAGAAAACGATTCACGCGCGAAGCGCGTGCCGTGATACTCGTATTAAAAAAACCATGATGATGATAATCTTTATTAATAGTTATACCATTGGTGTCACTTTTCTGGTATAAACGTGAACTACCAAAAATGTCCTCCTACAAATATTATTAAATATTAATGTTACTAAAAAATAGGATCTAACAGTTAATATATTTTTTGCCAATTCAAAACGCACTTAACTTAATATCATTTAAAAATAAGATATAACGGATAAACTTTTTTTCAAAGTCCTTTTTTACTAATTAATAACATAAATAAAAAATTTAACCAATAAAAAATTAAATTCATTCTTTAGTAATTAATAACAGAAATAAAAATTCAAACTAACAAAAAATTAGATGGTGCAATTTACAAAGAAAAATTAAAAATAACTACATATCATTTCAACTAAAGTGTGATCCATCATCACGCGCAAAGCGCGTGCCATAACGCTCGTAATAATAATACTAATAGTAATAATGGTATTAATAGTAATATTGACCGAAGATCAAATACGTCCTAGGCTCCTATTCACTAGTCTTATAATCTAAAACTTATAACACTGCCTCTAAGCCAACCTTAAGTCAAAAAAACTCCTAGCTCATGATTCTGGTACGTGGATCGCTAACTTCCACGCGCTCATGTTCGACACCAGCTCTTCGAACATATTTCAATCATTTAAGTCTTTTTTTACTACTTCCTCTCATGTCAACATTGGTCGACATCTACCTCTCTTTGAGCATTCGACACGGCCTATAATTTCCATGCACACAGGTGCCTCAGGAGGCCTCCGTTGGAGATGTCAAAACCATCTTAAGCGGTGTTGGACTAACTTCTCCTAAATTGGTGCTACTCCAAGTTTATCACGTATATCATCATTTTTAATGAAGGGTACTCTACAAATATAACCAAATTTTGATCACTTAAAAATAATATCCAACAAATAAACTTTCTTTATAAATTCATCCTTTATTAATTAATAATATAAACAAAAGTTGGATATTGCAACTTAGAAATAAAAATTTAAACAAATTACATAAGATTTCAATGCAAAAATATGATTAGATATTTATATAAATCATTTTCTTTTGAATGTGTTAAACATATAAAATTTATAGAAAAAACCAATTTACGCACGAATTGCATACTTTCATCATGCGCGAACTACCAAAAACGCCCCTTTATAGATATTATCAAATTTTAATATCGCTTAAAAATAAGATCTAACATTAAACTCCTTTACAAATTCGGAACGTCCCTCTATAAATATTATTAACTCTTAAGATCGCTTAAAAATAGGATCTAACAAATAAATTTTGTTAAAAAATTCGTTTTTTATTAATTAATGATATAAAAAAAATTAAACTAACAAAAATAATTAGATGTAGAAATAAAAATATAGACAAACTATACATGTTTTCAATGCAAAAATATGACTAAATATTTGTGCAAATCATTTTACTTGAATGTGTTATACATATACAATATACCATTCACGCGCGAAGTGCGTGCTTTAACGCTCGTATTACATAAAAAGAATTAGTTTTTCCATGCCAATGATTATATGTGTCCGTCTTCAATCAAAGAGAATCAAAACAGAACAAACAAAAAACCATATAACCTAAAGAAAAATAATTGTAAACGCGATTATATGATGAATACTAAATTTTATGCATTTCTGGATAGTGAAAAGAATAACAAAAATTTTTAAATATCAAAAATTCAGAAGGATGCATCTTTTTTTACGCTATGTGCACCTTTGAGCCCTATACATCCTTTACTGTGTCCTATTATGTTCATAGCGTCATGAGATCAAAAAACGCAAGTCATGTCATGCCTTGCACTATGATATTGATGGGTCATCAATAACTATGATTAGCACTAACAAAATTTTACCAAATTATTTGACATATGAGTGTTATTGGATAGAATTTTGTGATTTAATTGTCAAAACAAAATTTCAATTGGATGTTTAAAATTTCAAAATAACGCAAGTATTTGATTTTGCATGTAAAATGCAAATATTTAGATAATGTTCGATTTTTTCTGCAAATATTTACAAAATGCAAAAGTCCACTAAACACAACATATGGATCTAGCTGAAAAAAATTTAATTTTGTGATTTAATGGTGAAAATAAAATTTCAATAGGACGTTTCAAATAATATAGATCTTTTTTATGTTTGTGGATTTAACTTTAGGAACCCAATTATAATTATGTGGTTATGAGGGACTTTTGATGGAATAAATATAGGGACTTTCCCAAAAAAAATTCTAGTGAAATGTGCAAAGCATTGACTGCTTGATGGATAAGTCGTCTTGCCTGTGAAAACAATAGTACTCCAAGCTTAATAAAAGAGCATAAATGTTTGAACATGCAAAATGTGAGTTCATACTTTTTAGCAATTGCGTGTCGAGTAAAATTACTTGGGTAGCATAGGATTAATAAACAATACTTCTCCAAATTCAATCATTGTATATACAAAGTACTATTGACTATATTTGATTGTTCCATTTCATGCTTAGAGCTAAAAATGGATGCTAAGAGCATCCACAATCGAGCTATTATTTCGTAAGATAATGTCACATGTTAGCTAGAGGATAAGTTTATATCCATATTGAACAAGTTAGCATGCATGCTAAATACATTATTATGCTCAAGGTTTCAAATCTTGGATTTTAGAGAAATTCTCGGGCAAAAATCTCAGCTGAAATGAAGAAGATTTAAAACTATGATAACTAACCAAGTTGTCAAATCTCGAATTTTCTCGGATTTCTATCTCAAGTGAGATGAAGGAGATTTAAAACCTTGATTATGCTCATGTGTTAAAATGTTTTTTACGGCCAGCATTTTAGCTAGTGAAAGCGAAATCCATTTATTAATTAATATTTTAGCTAGCATTTTAGCTTGTGAGGCTAGAATTTTGTTTGACATCAACAATGCCACATTAAGACTGTTGAATTTTGCTGGATGATAAATTTATCTCCACATTGAACAAGTCCGTACACATGATAATAACATTGATTATGCTTATATGTTAAAGTCGTTACTAAATTTGACTCTAGCATTTTAGCTAGTAAATCTGGGGTTTCTTAATTAATTTAAAATATTTTGCAATAAATTATGTTGTATATTCTAATTTGTTAAAATGTTATATATTATACGAGCATTACGCACACGCTTCGCGTGTGATGAAGACACCTGAGTTGTTTATCTACGAATTGTATTTGTTTAATACATTTAAAAGAAAATAATTTCCTCAAATATTTAGCCGTATTTTTGTATTGAATCATACGTAGTTAATTTGAATTTTTATTCCTAAGTTGCAATATCTAATTTTTTTGTTAATTTAAATTTCTTTATATTATTAATTAATAAAAAACGAATCTGTATAGTAGTTTATTTGTTAGATCATATTTTTAAGTGATATTAAGACTTGGTAAATATTTATAAAGAAAATTTTGAATTTGTAGAGGAAGTTTAATTGTCGCATCTTATTTTTAAATGATAATAAATTTTAATAATATCTGTGGAGAGACATTTTTGGTATTTCATGCTGACACCAAAAGAGTGTGACACCAAATATATTACAACTACTAATAAAGAAATACATATAAGGGTATTTTTGAAACTTCGTGGTCGGGCATTTTTTGCTGCAATAGGGTTTGAACTTGTAGCCTTGTTTGTGTTTTAATATTTTCATTTAAAGATGTATGTTAACTTTTGTTCACCGTGGGATTCGAATTCATGACCTTTTTGTTTGCATGGAAGGGTACTTTTGAATTTCATGGTCGGACAAAAAAATGTGTTTTTATTTCAACTATTAATAAGGATTAATAAAGATTTATAGATTGGTTGATTTATCTAGAAAGATCTTGCATTACCTATTCTAATGCAGCCATATATATTTGACTCGCTCTTTGAAGTCTAATTTTAATTACATTTGAACCGTTCTATTCTATGAAAAATTGAAACCAACATCTAGATTTGAATACGTTTAAATTAATTATAGGAAGATTTTATCTCCTAATTTATCGGGGAGATCATAAGAAATAACAAATTAATATTTAATATGTTATATATAGGGATATTTTGGGAAGTTCACAGTCGGATCAAAAGATTGTGTTTCTATTCAAACTATTAATAAAGATGTCAGCTGGTCAAATATACTGAATTCAATGTAAGAAATAACTACTAGCTAAACCTGTTATGTGAATGTGTAAGTTAATGATCACTTTGCGATCTACACAGTTTTAAATCTCGGATTTTGAGACGTTTCTTCTCAAAAATTCTGAAGATCTGATCACATATCGGGAAGATCTTAGACGAGATGAGTATATCTCGTACATCCATCTCGGATTTACATCTTAGGTCATAAAGTCCATTTTGGAAACATCTCGGACTATATGATATCTCTAAAATTGATTTGCATGCACGATAATGTTTATAAATACCACCTTAAAAATAATTTGCACTTGATTTGCTTTTTCATTATTTTACTTCAAATCATCCATTCCGCTTTGAATCAATTTAGATCATCTCATAATCCAATATCAAACTAAACACAAAAAATTGAGAAATTCCATAAATTGAAGTATTGAACCTTTCTTACCAAGCTCAATCAAATTACATATAGCGAAGTTTCAATAACAAGGAAGGCAATAACGAATAGCACTAAATAGTGCATAGTGCAAGGCTTGCGCTATGTGCTATAGCGTGCTATTTTGTTAACGGTTTTAAATTTTGCACACACACCTAAAAAAATTGTATTAAAGTAGTCGTGCATGTTTACATAAAGATCAAATCGTTCATTTATGATTATCGCTGTTATTTTCTAACTTTTACTCTATAATATAATTATAGATTGGAATCAAACTCAAAACTCTAGAACCATGCTTTAAAATTCTTAACATTGTATCATGAAGTAAATCCGCCTAACAATTTATTCGTCGTTTTTGGGGATTATTTGAAATCGACTATTTAAATTATTATTTATCATAAAAATTTATGTTGAATTGTAATTTTATTAAATTTAATATATCTTTAGATTATTTTTAAAATAATTTTTCAATGTTAATTTCAAATTTCTTTTTCGTTTTTAATGTAGATTTTGATTTAATTTGTTTCGAGATTTTTGGCATTATAAAAACTATACTTATCAAAACAAACTACTTATTGTTTAGTGTGTGAAAAAATACGATATATAATATCAAAACATATGCACATTTTAAATGCTTATAAACTAAAAAAGATAAAAGTGTATTCTCGTAGTTTAGTTTTTCATCTAGTTAAATTGGTATGAAAAAGACACTTGAGCCATATACGAATCTACACAACAACATTATAATATTTGGTACTTGTAGATCATAAATTTAAATATTTGTTACTAGGTTGAATGACTAATTTTTCATGAAAAACAAATTAGAAAATAGCATCATTGATTATGCACTAAAATTTGGTATCTTGTACCGAATAATTTATTTTCCTGTACAACCAAAATAAACTAGTCCATAAAGTCATTTTGAAAGTATTTGTCAAGTAGCATTTTTGATGTATGAAAAATAGTTCAATAATGTTTTATCAAATGAAAAACTTTGGTTTCAAGGGTTTATTTAAAAAAAATTATAATAACAGTGATATTTAGAACAAGCAGAACACTCATTTTAATGTTTTGGAGGTTCGAACTCATGACCTCTAAAACCTCAGTATAGAATCATACCACTAACCATTTAACTAGTGGTCTTTGACTTTATTCAAAAAAATTAAAAGAAAAGGATGTTCAACCTTCGTATTTTTGCTTTTTCACTATTAGAAAGGATGTAGATAACAAAGTTCAATATTGCAAGTTATTAAGTTATATTCAATAGAAGTAAAAAAAACATTAAATAGGGTAAATAACATCATTATCAAATTTTAAATGAATTCTCAATGTTATGAAATTTCGATCTCTACTACTAATATAGCTAGAGAAAAATAAAAGTATTAACCTTTTCCACAGACGTTTTGAGTATGATACACATCGTACACCTACATTCAAATTTATTTAAAGGAACCATGGTCATTCTTCGATAAATGATTTTGATTTATTACTGAAAATACATGATCGATTAGTGTACACTTCCTAGTTTGTGTCATCCAATTTTATTTGGGTCTTTTTCAATGTACATAGCTAAAATACATAAATAAACAAACAAACAAAGTAGCATGCGTTATTCGCTATTTTGCACTTTGACAAAATAGAACATGTTATAGATGGCACGTGTGCTGTTATAGCTTAAATAGACCATGCCCTGAGCTATGAACAATTTTTCGCTATAGCAAGCTAAAAAGCGCGATATAGTAACTATGTTCCATAATTCTTTAATAAATCAAATCAACGTGAAATCACAATTAAACATATATCTGATCGAATATAGTCATCTTATAATAGAATATAGTCAACTTTAAGTATCAAAATCAATCAAACATCAATATTATTAAATTAAACTATGATAGAAAAATAATATCCAACAACTGATGAAATGGATTGAGTAAGGTATTTACTTGTTGATTTCTCTTGATCAATATCAAATTTGAATTCCCCTTTTTCTTCCCTTTCCCTTTAAATATTTTTAATCCTACTATACAGTTCCCTTATCATATGACAAACAAGACAGAAATAGAGGGAATAATGACTCGTGAAATTTTGATCCCAAATTTGAATTTTCGAATCATGTAGAAACAAAAATCAATTATCTTCCAAATATTTTTAGTATCCCTTCTTATACGAGGATCCAAACAAAAATCAATTATCTTCCAAATATTTTTAGTATCCCTTCTTATACGAGGATCCAGCTGGATAATTTCGTGTACATCCCGAAATTATTATTATTTTTGCAACCGATCTATATCGAGTTATGTGCATCTGAAGGCGATTTGGTTTGTGCCAATGCTTTTATTGATGTCAAACCCCCCCCCCTCGATTGAACACATGCATATACAAATATTTGTTATGGTATTTACCACAATTTTAATTTCAATCAAAATTAAAGTTGCCTTAAAAAAATATTGATGAAGATATTAGAATTTGAACTCATCCAAGATACCTGCTGAGATATCGAGCTCTCGTTCAATATATGGAAAATGATATTTCCACCAAAATTGTGTTTTGTTTCATTAGAACTTCTCCCCAAGATCTCAACTGAGATATCGAATAAGATGGCTGAAATCTAAAACAGTGGATCTATGTGATGATATTCAACTAGTTACATGTATTTAATTCATTGTGGATGCACTAAGCTACTTATTCAATCGTTCAACAACATCTAATAAGGATGTTGCTTAGTAGTTGAAAAGTCATAGACATGATTTATTTCATGGCTTCTTTTGCTTTTTAGAGTTGTTTATTATTCAAATGCCGACTTATTTATCCATTTTTTTTAAAACTTGTACTATTTATTTAAATTTTAAAACTACAAAGTTAAACCTCTAAAAGTTGTTATGAAATAAAGTTGACCTCAAGGACGTTAAGGTTGCTTTCAAGGCATAGTTGTCAAGACGAAAAAGCCCCAAAAAGCCACAGGTCGTCGCTTAGCGCTTTTTTGCATCTAGCGCTTTTTTGAACGCCTTGAGCATTATTTTTCTATTTTTCAACCTAAAAAAACTGCAATTATAAAATGCACTGAAACCCAATTTTCTGCTTCAAAAAATTGCATATAAATGCAATATTGAGAATAAAACTTCATACGGTTATCATAAATCAAACTAAAATGACATAAAGTCATTCAATTCAAGTCTACAAACAGCAAAAATATGTGAAATATAGAATAAACACTTTCTTTGGCTTGCTGTTGGATTTCAAAATGCAATCGGGCTCCATATTTGGCCAAATACTGAAACTTTATTTTCCCCTCTATAATGCTGCACAAGGCGCGCTTTTTAAACGCTTCAAAAGTCGAGTGCTTTGGCGCCTTTGGGGCTTTTTTAACGCCTCACGCATCGTCGGCGCTTTGAAAGGTAAAAAAGGCCCAGACTGGCACCTAGGCGTGTCTGGGTGAGGGCTTTAATAACTATGTTTCAAGATCCGACCTTATTTGGGATTTAGAAGTATGTTCCTTGATTCTTACATTATAGATTTTTCGATCACACTTAACCATGAAGTTTCAATCCCCTTCGTCACGTCGCTCTCATTACTTCCCGCACATTTACTCGTGTGCTTGCTTTATTGTATTTTTTTTTCATATATTGTTCCTCCTGCTGTACTTTTGTGTTAGTAGGCTCACATGCCACATACTCATGCTCTCTCCCGTGGACCGCCCTCAAGGACTATTTATTTGGTAGCTCAGGATCTTTTTTATTATCTAGGATGATGGGCACTTTTCCTCCTCCCAGTTCTTTATGCAACAAACTGCCTCTTTTTTCCATGTTAGTTTCCTTGGAACTAACCAGGTTTATGTCAAGGTAGCCTTTTTATTTTGAAATAAGAAAGTTTTTAAATAAAGTTGCTCCCAACAGTAACCAAATGCATTATTTTTGTCTTAATTGAAATTGATTTTTTTATTTTTGTCATATATCAAGATAAGCATGAAAGATTGACTTGTAATATGTGCAAGCAAGCAATCAAACTTAATTGCAACGTGTAAAACTTTAACCCAATACTCAAATCACAAATTTACAGAACCTGCTAGCCACCAACCGAAGCACAACAAAAGAAACAAAATGAAATAATGGATACCTCGTTTATACGGGCTTCGCCCTCAGCCTGCTCGATACCAACAACATGAGATAACCTCTGCAGCTCATGCGTCGCGGCCGCCACTTCCTGCTTCAACGCCACGTGCGTCGCAGCCAGCCTTTGGTTATCCGCCAACAAACCCTGGATTTCCTCGTGCTGCGCCGCCATCCTCTCCTCCAGAACCATCATCGCGTGATGATGGCCCCCTCTCGGTGGTGGCGGGCCTCCGCGCGGTGGTCCTATTCCGAAGGGTGGGGGTCCTCCAGGTGGGCCCATTTCGTCCATGAAGTGGCCGGAGCGGTGGGGACCACCACGTGGAGGGAATTGTGGCGGCAGATGTTGCGGAGGGCCGCCCATGTCTTCAATAAAGTGCGGCG
The DNA here is from genome assembly GCA_030737815.1 of Allium fistulosum. Classification (NCBI taxonomy): domain Eukaryota; kingdom Viridiplantae; phylum Streptophyta; class Magnoliopsida; order Asparagales; family Amaryllidaceae; genus Allium; species Allium fistulosum. Next base: position 863,033,891 of record CM060904.1, read on the forward strand.
GTGGCATGCGATTTCGCCCTGACATATTTAGAGTTTGTTTGTGGTTTGTGGATTTATGATTTGGTATGGATTTGGAGGTGGAAGTGATGAAATTTTGGGCGTGGTGGGCTAGGGTTTGGAGTAATTTTGTGAATGGCTGTGTGATGGCAATTTCCGCTAGGAATTTATCTTTTGTTGTAAATCTGTAGATTGCATTGGACTGTTCTGTTTGCCCGACAGTGAACGTGTTATTTCTGTTCTACGTTTGCTAACCAAACTTCTACGATTGTTCTTATAAGCAGGCAGGTCAATGGTACGGATTTCGGTCCGAGACCGGCACAAATCCGCCCTATTAATACAGATAAGGGTTTTGCGTTTTACTATCCAAGCCCGACACGGGCTCTACCAGAGTCGGGTATGGTTTTATCAAAACCCGGCCCGGTTATGATCCGATCCGACTATTAGTTTTCGGTCGTATTAAAACAAGAGTGTGTATGTTATTTATTTACCATTTTGTTTGTTTACATGTACATATTTTTGCATACTTTTGTTGTTAACTTGACTATATCACTGTCAACTTTATATGTTAACATTGTTTGTATACAAATTTTACCAAAATTGCAGTTTTAAAATATGAATTTAACATAAATATTCTGAGTTAGGTATACGGTTATTACCCGCAGGCCTAAAAAGCCCGATGGGTCGAGCTTGGATATTGGGTTGAAATACCCTGCGGCCTCGGGCCGGGCTCGGGATTTAATTATTATAATCGGACTCGGGTCCGGGTTTTATAATACCCGGACCGAACCCGGCCCATTGACAGACCTACTTATAAGTTTTTTATTTGATATTAATACATATAAATAAATTTATTTGTCATCAGTTGAAAATTCGATTAGTCCGTAAGTTAAATCTTTGTACTAATTGTTTTGTCTAAATTGAGTACGCCAAATTCATAGTATTTGTAGGTATAGAATCTTTAGTGGTTCATAATATTGTATTTTATAAATATTTACTACTAATTTATATGATTAGATTGATTGATTAACTTGACCGACTAAATAAAATGTGCAAAATTGATTGATTTGATTGACTAGCATCACGATATGATGGCACTAAATTTGTAACATTTAAAACTTATTGAATTGATTAATTGGATTGGTTACATCACTTTTCATAATATTGTGATTCATAGGAAAGTAATTATTTGACTGATTAAATTTTGTTGTGCTAAATTTATAGTATTTCATTGTATATAGCATTTATTCGAATATCTCGATATTTGTAATAGGAATATAAACAAATATAAAGAAATGTGATAGATATCATAATCGATAAAGGAAAGATCTCAAGTGTATTAGAATATAACCAAATTTATATAGATAGTGAAATGTAAGTTGTGACTCTTTGTTTTTTATTCCATCATTTTTCTTTTTTCTTTTTCCTCTAGCAGCATTGCATATCATCCACTTCATATAGTTATATTTTATGTTTTATTATTTGTCTATGTGTGTATTATAAAACCTTATCTTTCATGTACAGATCTCTATTTATTTATCCCTTCAAACATATGATAATCTACCAAATTGAATTCAAATTTTTCCATTGGTAAAATAATATATTCTAATAGATAATAGGTTCAATCTCCATAAGTATTAACCTATTTTCATTCTTTCACAAAGAAGAATAATAATATTAATTTAGCAATTAATGTTTTATGCATCTCCCACCTTTAACATAAAAAACTAAAAACCCTTAAAAGTACTTTAAAAAAATTAATCAACATTAGCCATTTCTTTATGTTTCCATTTCTTACCAAAATTACTTAACTCCTTCTATATATTTTGTTTAATTCCTATTTGTGTTTCACATTCTACATAATGTAAATTTTCCTAGTTTTCCATTCTAAAATTGATAGTAGTAGAATATGGTCATTTCTTTATGTTTTTTCTTTTATTTATTATTGCCTTTTTTTATTTTTATCTAAATTGTTTCAGGTTTTAGATTGAAATAATGGATGAGTAAAAGATTGAAAGATTAAATTTAAAATGATTTTACGATGGTGTAGTAATTAATCTCTTCCTTCGACATGTTCTTTAGCTGTTGAGGCTTGCTCTTTATCAAATGCATTCCAATACATATGTAGTTCTCCTTAGTTTACACATGATATTTGTTTGACACTTGGACAGAGAGCCATCTATTATTGAAATATATGATACCTCTACAATTTCAGAGGATAATCCTCCAACCCCTCGCTTACATTCTTCAAAGCATTTAGGGAGTGCAAAGTTGTCATCAACCTTTATAATAAGTGAAGCTATTTCAAAGACAAATACTTCTTCATCCACTGTTCGATTAGCTTCGCCCATAAATGGCTCTCTGGATGTAAATCTAATGTGTCTCATTCCAATTATCAATTCATATGGATTTGTTTCATCCAGACTGCTACTATCACCCCTACGAATGGTTCATCGACGTAGCCATTTATGGAAGTGGCACTAACATTATGCATGAATGAGAAAATGCTACTTCCACCCCTACGAGGACGTAGCTTCTCCCTTGTTCTCACAAACCAAAAATAGTCCATAGGGTAGATAGGATTGCACCGCACCCACAAGGTTTAGGATCACTTCCATGTGCACTTCACATGTTTCTACTTCTAATATTCAATAAATCCGGCATTTTTCCATTTTATGTACAATAGGGAATTGCAACTATTACAATGACCTTTGCCAAAAATCAATCCAACATATGCTCATCGCCACATCTAATAAACACCAGAGCCACTTCTCTTCCAATGAGTCTCAATGTGAAAGGGAAGAAAGGAGGGAGAGGGAAGAGAGGGAGAGAGCGTTGATATGAGGCCGAATGTCGAGACCAGGAAAGGGATTACTTGAAGCATCCACGCTCCTTCCGAGGGTTCGGCTATTATCCCTCTAAGCATATATCTCCTTCTTACCATTCAAAGAGCTCCCACTCCTATAGGAGTAATTCTCATTCGAGGTGAACTCCTTTACTCGTGCTCTAGCTACGAGTTCAATTCATGTAGTCTCTATTCATAAAGGCAAGCAAACTCATATTTCTATACTGGGTCCCTTCTACCAGCATCTCAAAACATCATTCACCCCTTCCGCCACATCCTTAGTTAGACAATGCCAAAGGCTGGGCAAAGAGACCTCTGCCACTGTTGCTACTACCGTTTCTACTTCTCGCTCCTCCTTGCCAGCACCATCAGCCCTCTAACTCAAATACCCAAGCATGGACCTTTTCAGGGTTTTCTTTGATTATAATCTTGATGATATTCATGAAGCGGATATCTAGAAGGTCGACATAACATATAATAAGCTAGTGGACCATTATCACTCCTGGAGGAGGTTGGCGAAAAACTTGATTGATATCAATAAAAAGACTCGCATCCTCTGCTGAGAGGCTAAATTAAATGCTACCGAGGATAAAATGACTATAGCCATTTTAAGAACAAAAATTGATGCACTAGAGAAAGAGTTGAAATCCAAGGATGAGATCCTTGAGAAAGAAAAGGAAAAACATAAATAAAAAAATCAAAACGATCAAGATCAAGACACAAATGGAAAATGAGCAGCTTGAGCAAACACACATCAGGAACGTGGCCTGGCCAAACAAACAGAACAATTCAAGGCCAACATCGATTCTACTAATCTCCAGCTCACTACTGCAAATAAGGAGATAAACCTATTAAAAATAGAGAAAGAGACTACATGATGAGGCTAAAGGAGTTTCTGATCTCAGTGCAAATAATGAAAAGCTTTAGGTTATTTGGTTACTATGGTCGACTTGCAGAACAAGCTCATCAAAGCATTAAGGAAAAAGAAGCCAACGAGGACCAAGTTAAACAACCATATTTCGCTTTTACATTGATATCTTTAAGTCTAAGGGTCTGAAGTGGCTTGGTGATTCCTAACCTTGTGTCCAGACTGATATTTATGATCAAGTGACAAAAGAAGAAAAGGAGAGGGCCGAGAATGATGGATTTCTGTTCGATGAGGCTAAGATTATTGATGCTCTATTTTATGAAGAACACATGATTGCACCTAAGGATGGCAGAGCTCAATGCCTCATTGAAGAGGCTTTAAAACGCCTATCGAGGCTCCCGCCGAACTTCCTACCAAGGAGTCAGTTGAAACTTCTCTTGTTCTAACCACACAGGAGTCCTTAAAGATGGTTTCACTTACCAGAGTGACCAACTCTGAGGTCCTCATTATTCATATGTCTGTATCCTCCACTTCTTTTGTTGCCACCTTTTTCCGAGAGTAACACCAGAAGTTCCCATCTATCACAATTTCTTATACCTACATTGTCTTTGATAAATGAAGAGGGGATGATTACTCCTGGCTCTATCCTGTCAAACTACTTGATCGTAGATATTTCACTAAATTCTTTGATCTTTGAGATGCTTCAATGACTCCTAATGCCATTTCTAACCTATATCATCAAGTTTTAACTATTTTAGGTCAATAGACAATTGTTCCTCTATCGGCTATTATCCACGCTCCTGGGCCTTTGATTAGAGCTATCACTATGGCATCCATGGTCATCACTACCACTCTTATGGTTGCTACTTCCTCGGTCGGGTCTAGTTCAGGCCACGATGCTTAGAAGATTGATGCATAAAGAAAGTGATAAGCCCATTAAATTTCTAGATGAGGAGAAGGGCATCGTGACTCATACTTCTAGCCTAGAACCTTCTATGGCTACAACTCTAGCAGAGAAAAAGACGCCCTTGATTCATGTCAAACTCGAGAAAGGGGTCATCCCTCCTCCTACCTTCGGAGTTCCTACTCATGGGCTTCCCACTACTTCCCTTCCTCATCATGGTCCCTCTACTCCTACGGCATCTCCATCTTTGAAGCGAAAACATATGATTTCTACTTACAAGCTTTCTATTACCGAATAAGAGATTACCCTCTAAAAGGTAGCTCTCTAACCAACAAAACACAAGAGGAAGACCGCTAGCCATAAATCATTAAATAAGTGAAACTTCCAGCCATTCACTCAACTTCCTTTTGATGCATTTTGTTTTTCATTTTTTCTTTGTACATAAGCTGTTGACTTTATGTGTCTGGCCCCCGAATTCTTGTATATAAAAAGTGATAGAAAGATTTTTTTTATAAAATTCTATCCCTTTTACTTTTATCTCACTTTTACTCCTTTGCACCCATGTATCGTTCCTACAAATATTAATATATGACTGCTAGTATGATCTACTTATACATACATACATATATATCATACCAGCCAGCAACTGCCATCCATATACTGCATTTATTTATTGTAACCCTATACATATACATAGGCTTTTGCTTTAACATAGTTTTTTTGTTTACTCAGCTTAATTTACTACCAGTTAAATTTCTCTAGTTCAACTATGAATAAAACTATAAATTCCTTGATTGAAATTATACGGCTTTCCTCTCGTGTCCACACACGCACCAATATAGTTCATGTTATTTGTGTCTACATAGATTCAATTACTCAGCGACACTTATCTCTGAGCATCAGAGTCTGTGATGCCTATCTTTGAGCATCAAACCCCAAGGTCGTCGATCTTTGGGTGTTCATTGAATATTAGATGTACAGGGGTAAATATCTTATCTTCCCCTAGTCTAATTATAATCTAAAGAACCTATCATGGTTCAAATGGGTCAGTTGGAACCAATCTCTAGGTACGGAAACATCTATTTTCAAACACATGATGTTTTTTGCGTCATTTATCCGACGACATAAAGTTAGACTTATTGAATACGGTTCCATTGATTCAAAAAGCAAACTTTATTCCAATAATTTCAATAGCGAATCATGCTTTATTACATCTAATTCAACCTAAAGAATGGCCGAAAGAAAATAGATGCTAAAAATAAAAAGAAATGAAGTGAGATAGCGGTGCAAATGCTTGCTATTTTATGCCCGTGGAATCGAGTCCTCATTAATCGTTGGTCGCTTGAAAGTGTTGTCTCCGAGCTTTGTTTTATCACATATGATCCTTTCCAGTTTAGACCAAGTGCCTTATACATGAGAAGGCCAGTTTCAAAACGAGGTCATGTTCTCGAAAGACGATTGCAGACCTTGGTTTTGAACTACTATTTCGCTCATTTCTAGTGAGAAGCTACCCTTGAATTCGCCTATTCTCGATTTTCTTCCACCAATTCTAGGAATGATATTAATAACTCCCAGTTCATCTTGGTTTCATAGTGCATGGATTGGTAAGAAGGGACTTCTACTTCGATGGTATCATAGCTTCAGTTTGTATGCCAATGGAAACTACAAATGTCAAGTTTTGGACTTTTGGGTCGTTTGATAATCCCACAATTCCAATGGTAACTCATTGATCGAAGTGTCATTTGCTCGTTTCAAAGATGATGGATTTGATAATCTTATTCACCGTCTCCACCTATCCATTTGCATGTGGTTATGGTACTGCCAAGAAGCTCATTTCAACTCAATATCGAGCATTGAATTCATAGATTCTACATTTACAAATTGTGTTTGATTATCTATGATGATCTATAGTGGCACTATGAGCCTACATAAAACATTCTTGACAATATAGTTGCTCACTTTCGTTGAAGTGATTGTGATTAAGGGCTCTACCTCAACCCATTTTGTGAAGTAATCCACTGCTACGATTGCGTACTTAGCTTCTCCTCCAACCATCGGTAACACTCTAATTATATCAATTACCAAAACTGCAAATGGCCATAGGCTAAACAGTTGCACAAGCTCGTTGGATGGGGCTTTAGGTTTCTTCGAAAATGTATAGTACTTATCATATTTCCCCGAGCACTCAATTGCATCCTGATTGACAATTGGCTAGAAATATCCATAGCAAACTTCATTATTTACCATACTTTTCCCCTAGTTTGATCGACAAAATTTCTTTCATGAACATCGTTAAGGATTTACTTCGCTTTAATCTTATTTACCCTTCGGAAGGGGGCTGAGAACCCTTTTTGAAATAAGACTCCATCTTGCATAATGTAATGCAGTACCTTATCCAAGATTTTTCGCTTTTCTTTCTTACTTTTTGAAAGAGTTCCCTTTGTTGTATAATATATAAATGAAGTCATCCACGACACCTTCTCCTCTACCTCCAAGATACAGTCAATGTCTATTTCGTCGATACTTGGAGATTTCAACACCTCTACTGGAATGATCTCTAATAGCGGCGCATCCCCAATGCTCGCCAATTTGGTTAATGAATCTAAATTTGTATTCTTCTATCTGGAAATGTGCATTATCGTGTAATGCTCAATATCATTCAATTGTTCCAACACCTTCGAAGGTTAATGAGTGAGTCATGCACCCTTAGCCTATGGCAAACCACCAATTGGGAGTCATTAAATATGTGTACTGTCTGCACTCCTAACTCCTTTGCTATCTTTAGTCCCGCTATCAATGTTTCGCACTCCACATCGTTACTCGTAGCATGGAACTCAAGTTTCAATGCAAAACATATTCTCTTTCCTTTCAAAATTAACAGAACTACTCCCACTTTAGAATCATGTTCGTTGGACACTCGGTCCATATATAACTTCTATTCCAAAAGTTTGACCATTTCCTTTTCAATTTCATCATCCATGATCAGAGATTCAGAAATAAAGTCCGCCAATGCATGTTTACGAATCACCTTTCTGAGATGATATGTAATTTTGTACCGAATCATCTCAATATTCCACTTCAATAATTATCTCGAAGTTTCAAGGCTAATGCAATACTTTCTTAAGAGGTTGATCTGTCAACACTCATACTTGAAAGCATGGTCTCAACTTCCTCGATGCTATCAATAAAAAGTAGGATAACTTCTCTAATTTAAGATAACGCTTTTTTGCACCTTTGAATCATGTACTGATGTAACATAGGCTTTTGTTTCTTTCTTTCCTCATGTACCAATGTTGCAGTCAATGCATGAGTTGACACCCTCAAGTAGATGTATAGTCTCCTTCCAAAGGCTTTGATAAGATCTATGGTTTCAAAGATTCTCTATAGCATTGCCCATTTCGAGACCCAAAAATGATTGCCAATGATGCTGCAGTCATCACCAAAATTATTTTTAAGTGTAAGATTAATTATTTTCTAACTACATTAAGTAAACAAAGTAGATAAATAAAATTTTCATCACTAAAATTGTCTTTACATCTTCATATCCCAACACGTGCCTATGTAGGGGTAAATATAAATAGAAACATAAATAATAGTGTCGTGCCCGAATTATGAGGATATCGGCATGAACACTCAACTAGTAAAATATAATCTTATTTTGCAATAGCGAAAACCAAAACAAACTTTATAATCTACTTACCTCCTACTTCTTCTTCGGAGTCCTCTATTCGTCTTAAGCATATATATCTAAACCCATAAACTCGGCCATACTCGTGAGTTTATGAGGAAAACAGTAATAAAATGATAAGTCAAACATAGAATCTAGTATGAGAAATGTTTTATCCTAACACAGAACATAGTAAGATCACGTCGCCCAGTGGAATGAGTTTTCCTCTCACTGATTCAGTCATCGTCAATTCCATTCTATCATGTAGAATGAACATCATATCATGAACCGTAATAATAAAACTCCCATTTAAACCAAAAACATGCTATATTCGTTGCATCATGTCAAGGATTATGTTTTATGGTCATCCTTCCTAGATTTCCACTCAGGCCTTACCTCATCTTTTCTAATGATAAAGTGTTTTAAAATTTTAAGTTACCTCCTAGGCCTTATACCATCTCACGTAACTAATGTCATGCTTGACATTTTTTTAGCACTCGGGCGTTACACCATCACCTCTGAATATAATGTCGTATTTAGAAATTTAGTTTCCACTCGGGCCTTACACCATCGTTCTCGATAATATCATGTTTGGATGTTTGGTTGCCACTCAAGCCTTACACCATCATTCTCAGTAATGTCATGTTCATACATTTGGTTGCCACTTGGGAATTACACCATCGTTCTCGATAATTTCATGTTCAGACATTTGGTTGCCGCTCAGGCCTTACACCATCATTCTCGTATAATGTTGTGTTCAGACATTTTGTTGCCACTTAGGTTTTACACCATCCTTCTCGTATAATGTCATGTTCAGACATTTGGTTGCTACTCAGGCCTTACACTTTTTCTCTTCTTAATGTTACATTTTCAATGTTATTGGTTGCTACCTTAGGTTTACACCACCATCCATTTTTAACTTTTAGGTTTAAGCATTCTACTATAAATTTTATTGCTTTACATTTACAATAAAATTCAATTATACATCATGGATTCTGAATTCCACAAAGCTTGATATCTCTTGTCTAATTTAATAGTTATCGCATGTATAACATTTTGCTATCGCATATCCAACTCCTTAGTTATCACATTTTTAATTTCAGTAGCTATAGCATGTTTACTACCATTACTACCACATGTTTAGTTTAATAGCTATTGCATATCTAACTCTCTAGTTATCACATACCTAAGTCAGTAACTATCACATGCCTCATTCAATAGCTATCCCATATCTAATATTAGCACTATCACACTTCTAAAGCTATCCAAATCTAGTGATATCACACTTTTAAAGCTATCGCAAGTCTCATACTATCACACTTCTAAAGCACCATAATTCTAGTTATCGCATGTCTAAGCTATCGCAAATTTAAGCTATCACATGTCTAGCTATCACATGTCTACGCTATCGCATATCTTACTTAAGTGTTATCGCAAGTTGAATTTTAAGGTTACCGTTAGCCTACTTTAAAGCCATTGCAAGTTTTAAAAATGAAGCTATTAATGTATAACCTTTTTTGGCTTTCACATGCCTAACTTAATAGCTATCACATATTTAAAATGGTGAACCTATAATAAAGTAGAAAACTGATATTTTCCTTAATAAAGTAACTGTTTTTTGACTAATTCTTTAAACATATAAATTTCCCTTTTGTTACTTTTATTTTGTGACGGTCATCTCTGATGATGTCATAACTGAATCCTTTAATCATGTCTTAGTTAACCAATTTCTCTAATTATTTTTAATTAAGGATATTTTCTACCCCGTCATTTAATTCATATTAATTCAAAATTTCAAGGGAAAATCCCCAAAATTTCATAGAAATTCGAAAACGCCTTCTTTACATTAAATAAAAATTTCAGATCAAAATATTAAATTTAATATTTTAAATATTAGTTTTCGGCCAAAACTACTCATTTTCAACCTAGAAAAAAGATAATAAATTATTTGCTCATCAAAAATAATGAAATTAAAATCCATCTTTATTTTAATATTAATAACATCACATAAATATTTCGAATCATTTGGAGTTGGTTAATTCATATTTTACTCTTAAACATGTCCTAAACAATGATATTTAATACTCATACATATATGAATTCATTCTATTATCACCAAAGCATGATCAACAACATTCAAAACATCAATAAATGTAGAATTGGAACCTAATCATGTTTGGACTTAAAAAGGTTAAGTATTACTCACTTAAGTTAGCAGCTTGATAAAATTTTCTTCTCTTCCTCGAAGAAAGCTTATATTTGGCCTTAGATTGGTTTTTCTCTTCTTTTCCCCCTAAAAATGGTAGCCTACTTAACTTCTCCTTGTTCTGTTTTAATGAAGTGAAAATGAATGAAGGGAATGATATGGTTAAGGGGTATTAGAGTTAACAGTTTGGGCTTGGGCTAAAATCTCTCTGTACCTAATCTTATCAATTCCTTTCCCTTAATATAAAATCCCCTTCATTACAACATTCTATTTTATTCTTTGATCCTTATGGCCAAATTCAATTAACACAGTTATACTTGGTTATCTCAGTTAATCCTTTTAAGTATCCCACACTTTATTAATTAAATTTTCCTTGAGTAATTCGATTAATTAAATTCTCTTAATTATCATTCAATAAATTCTTATTATTAAGTAAATCCTATGTTATGGCATTCCAAAATATAAGGAGTTATAGTCTTTCCTCGTTATAGGATTTTCATCCTTAAAATTCAAATAAGGCAGGAAAATGACCATTGTCATCAATACAAATGTACAATAAGCAAAACCACTATATTAGTTCCCTACCATTGAAAATCATCAATCAACTATCATAATGTATTAATACCATAGCCAATACATAATCACATCATAACACAAATAAACTAGTGTCACTACTAGTTAATATATAAGACAAACAAAGCATACTTGCTCTAATATACATGTCTAAAACAACTTGAGATAGATATTCCTAATCTTATCCTTTACCTCCCAAGTACAATCATCTATATCATTGCTCCATTATACTTGACAATTTTAATAACCTTGTTCCTTAACTCTTCCATATCACAACCTACTATCCCTTTTGCACATATAACATATGTTTAATATGGTTCTATAGATGATATCTGGCATTTTGACCCGACTATATCCAAACTGGCTGGACAAGTTAGACTCAACTGTCATCAAGGTCAGTAGTCCAGAGTGATGATTGTGAGGTTCAGAAATCAAGTGCAGGCACTGATGTGAAGCGACAATCAACCGAGACCAAGAGATAGACTCTTCAGAATATTTTAAGTACGGATTTGTATCTCCCCCAGGTAGGGGATCGATGCCTATCCCTTTCCTTAGGGGATCAGTACATATCCTCAATTTTTGTCCCAAACTAGGTGAGATCGATATAGAGTGACAAGGAAGGCCCCACGAGGCTATATTTCGAATCTCAAGTCGTTTGGAGTTTGTATGCTCAAGTTATGGGCAAATTAATTCACTTGTAAAAATGGATCGGTATAAAAAGGATCGGTATAAAAGGGATCGTATAAAAGGGATCGGTATAAAAGTGATCGGTCATATTCAGGTTTCACTACATATTGCAACAATGATCGGTCAATAACTCAAAATCTACAGATGCTATTAACATGAAACTTGGAGTATAAGCACATTACAACATGGGAAACACCCCCCTTGGGATCACACCCCAATCAGAGGAGACTGGAGGGATCAGTACCTATCCCTCTAGAGGGATCAGCTAAAATCAGAATGCATGCAACAAAACTTCACGGAAACCGCGATATCTCATAAACGGTAAGTCAGAATGGCACGAAATTTGGAGGGCAAGTAGCTAACATCACGGGGGACCCAACAAAGGGATAGCACCCCATTTGGGCACCAAAATAGGGATCGGTACCAAACCCTATTATGGGCCCCAATGGGCCTCAAAATTCTTGTATGGCCTCGTCTTGGCCTGGAGGTTCTTCTGCCGAAATTTCAGCCCAATCCATGCATGTCTTCCTCTATAAATGCAGCAGGCATGACGTCAGAAAAGGGATCCTTCTTTCTGCTGCCAAGGCTCTTTCATTTTTATTCTTTATTCTTGTACTAATGGATCCCAATCGATCCAAAGATTCTTGTAATAATAATCAAATGCAAGATCAATAAAAATATGAAGTGGACGTAGGCCAAGATTACCGAACCAATATAAAAATATGTGTGTTTTATGATTTTTTGCTCTGTTTTAATTTCATTCTTCATTTAACCTGTACTAGATTCTATTGGGTATTGATGCCCACTTTTTGCTGCAACATTTTGGTGCTTTCACTGAGAAATGAGTTCTCAGCTTGATTGGATCTCATCATCTACTTGTGGATTCCCATATTCATGAGATAGATCCATCTTTCAACCGATAAACTTCCTATTCTACTCAGATTTAAAGGAAATCTAAAATAAGCCGATAGCCATGGTTAGAGGAACTAAGTCTACTTCCCATGTTGTTGGAGGATTTGATGATGTTAGCGTTTGACGAGGCAAGCAGAACGCTCAATCGATGTTCACATCAATCGATTGCAAATTTCACATAGGGACCGAGATTTGACATCTGTGTACTAGAATATAACTTTAGCAATTCAAGTTTGATTCTAATCCATATTCAAGGCAAAAGATCGTATCTATCCATACGCATGTATGTTCAAGCTTGAGGACTGCAATTTATGGCTTATTTTCAAGTTCAAGTTTGGATGCAAACGTTAAAGTCCATGGAGCTAGAAAATGTTGAGTCTTCCTTACGCAACATGGTCTTATGTGAGTTCAACACTATGCCATTGTAACCAACCCCTACATACATATACTTGCTCAATAACGATCCCTCCAAAGATGTCAATACCGATCCCTCCGAAATAGCTATACCGATCCCTCCAACATATATGCATACCAATCCCTCCAACATATATATCGATCACTACAAAAAGTATATATACCGATCCCTCTGTAAGGTGTATATACCTTTCCCTCTATAAGGTGTATATACCGATCCCTCTTGAAGGTTTATATACCGATCCCTTTGCAAGGTGTATATACCGATCCCTCTGTAAGGTTTATATATTGATCCCTCTGTAAGGTGTATATACCAATCCCTCTACAAGGTCAATATACTGATCCCTCCTTTGGCTCCATCATCTCTAACATGCTTGCGACCGAACCCTCCTAAACATCAATGCAGTCCAATGAAGAAATAAAAGGGATCGGTATATATACATAAAAAAATATGGATCGGGTACGATCCATTTAAAAAAATAGCTCTAAAAGACGGTGCGTTCTATCCACTTCCTTTACATCCTGTGACTGACTAAGGCATAGGGGCCCAAGCAGCAACTGCTGAATTGCAGACAAGGAACCGCTACACAAACGGTATACCCAAAGGCTGGAGAACCAAGATGATATGACACGAATTGGGACCGGTTACTGGTACGACCGCTCTCAACTGACTAGCTTCCAAACGCCTGACTTGCTAACTATGATACGATGGCTTGTGTGACGACCGCCCTACACCGCTTATTATGCCATCTCAAAGTATAGCTATCCATCATCAAAATCGAACCTGAAGTAATCACCCATTCGACTCGAAGCAAGCCCAGGAAGTTCTGACCCAAGGTCAAACTCGGGTAAAACCAAGATTTTCTCCAAGCAAACACCAGTATGACTCCAAGCACTATTCATCACCAACCCAACACTTCAAATTTATCGACTCCAAGTGAACCAGGGGTTGACTCCAAGTAAATAGCAAATTTTCTCGGGTCGGACTCCAAGTAAATTAACACCAATCCATCAATACCGGCCCATCTTGTTTTGGCCATAACTCGGGCATACTGACTCCAAATGACTTGAAACTTGGTGTGCAACCTTAAAAGGCCTTACATACTGCCTTAGATGGATTTCACCCCAGTTGGGTGAAAGTGTGGGGTTCATCACCAATCAGCAACCTCATTCTAACTGATTCACCATTCGATCAGCGTTCTCAACCATCAAACATTGGACAATCATGCATACAACGTTCACAACAATTACAAGCAGCCGTAACGTGAAAACAGACCGAACTGACAATGATTGGAGAATCTCCCCTAGTCAAAACCTATTCATTGAAGCTATTTAGCATGCAAAACATCCGAGGAGATTCAATGTGCCAATCATGCCAGTGTGTTCTGTGAATATAGACCTCTGACAACATCTTGTAAAGTACGAGTGGCACATGGATTCTACCAGAGCGACGGATGCCATCGAATACAGATGCTTTCCCATATTTCTCAAAGGGGTAGCGATCATGTGGTTTATATGATTCCCACCAGTTTCCATCTCCTCATTCGATCAACTAGATCAGAAGTTTGTCGAGCAATTCAGGATGCATGCGACTTACACCAAGGATGTGATGCTATTATCCAATTTATTCCAAGCACTAGGTGAGCCGCTCAAAGACTTCCTATAGAGATTCAATGTCGTCATCACTAAAGTGAGAAATCCCAGCGAGAATATCATACTGATGGCGTTGATAAGGGGAATCGACCCCAAGACAGACTTTGGCGACTGGTAAGCTGGAAAGCCTCATACGACTTTGAATCGTTTCTGTTACAAAATGAACCAGAACCTAAGCAAGAAGGAGGTAGAGTAGACTAGGAGAAAGAATGATGCAGCCCGTTGGATAAAGGGATTTAAAGCGAGTCCAATAATGATGATGCCCTAGACGAGGACTCAGATTCTAGGAGACGACCCAAAATCCCAATATTCGACTCATATACTCCTTTGAATGATTCAATCGAAAACATCTACTTGGAGACTCATGACTCGGAGCAGTACTGAAAACCAGCCGAGAGAGAGTCCACTGAAGCCCAAAAGAAATTCGAGAAATGTTGTGTATTTCAGGATACACATGGTCATAACACCGACGATTGCAGACACCTCCGAGATATGATCGGAAAGCTGATCCATAAAGGAAAGTTTCAATAATATGTGAAAGCCTTGCAGAATGGCGGGCATGGAACATCCGATCAATAAAGAACTCTGGTTATCAATTGGACCACCTATGGTCGACTTCCAACTGAGGACGGCTGGGGCAAATTGGAATAGCGAGAATACGACTCTACTTCACTTATCAATAAGTTTTGTTTCAATTTCAATTATGTTGTGAACTACGACCGACTTGAACTAAACTACTTCCAAACGATGCAAGTGACCAAGTACTTAGAGTTAGGCGCCAACCACTCAATGCAGGTGACCAACTACGACCAATTATATTGATCGGACCTTTGGGGGATCACCAAGATGAGCGTGATTCAACCACTCATTAGTTACCAGATGCCCCTGACTTGGGGGCAAGGACTCAAAATGGAAAGTGGGTGTGACTCAACCATCCACTTTTTACTCTGTGCTTCAATTCCGACAGAAGGTCCATGCCTTACTCAAAGCCTAAAAATGTCAGCATCCAATACAAAGTGGACATGTTTGACCGTCTGCTCAGCAACCTCCGCACTTGACTTAGAGACTAAAGAGGGACATGGAGTGGATGTAATTCGACCGTCCACTACCCAGCTCATACTTGAAGTTTACCAAAATACTTATCCCTCTCCCAAAGCTTAGCACGACTGAGGTCCAACTAAAGTGGACGCGATTTGACCAACCACACTAACTCCTGCCTTAGACATAGGAGGTAGTTTGGAAGCTCGACTTAAAGTAGGTGTGATTGACCATCTACTCATCAACCACCACCCTCGACACGAGGACATGACTGCAACGTGAGTTGGATGTGACTTGACCGTCCACCCAACCGCTCTTGCCCTTGACTTGCCGGGATGAATACGAAGCAAATTGGACGTGGTTCGAATGTCCATTGATCAACTCTGGTCCCCAAAGCATGGACTGGAGTATAAACATCAAACGGGTTTGACTGACCACCATCATAAAACTCTGGTCCCCATAGCATGGATTAGAGTATAAATACAAAAGGATGGACGCGGTTTGACCGTCCATTGATTAACTCTGGTTCCCTACGGACTAGAGTATAAACATCAAATGGGTGTGACTAACCACCCATCATAATACTCTAGTCCCCAAAGCTTCGACCAGAGTATAAACACAAATAAGTGGACGCGGTTCGACCGTCCATTGATCAACTCTGATCCTTCAGTGCAGTCTGGAGTATAAATATCATATAAAGTGGATGTGATTCGACCGTCCGCTCCTCAACTCTTTCCCTTGACTTAGGGGAAAATACACGTCTCAAAGTGGATGCGATTTAACCATCTGCTCCCCTGCTTGAGCTCGAAGTTCTCCAAAATACTCATCTTACTCCCAAGGCTCGGCAAAAAGTAGGATCCAAATGGAAGTGGACGTAATACGACCATCCACGCATCGATTCCTACCCTCGATGCAGGGGTAGTTTTAGAGCCTAAGCCTAAACTGGACGTGGTTTGACTGTTCGATCCAAAGAGGATGTGATACGTCCATCCACGACCTCGCTTGAACTTGAGGTACAGCGAACTATCCAAGCCTTGCCCGGACATCGGCAAGCCCAAAATCCAAACCAAGACATGATGTGGTTCGACCATCCAACAAATAATTCTGGTCCCCCAGCGCGAATTGGAGTATAAACACAAATTGGGTGCGGTTCGACCACCCACCAACAAACTCTTATCCCAAGAGTGCGGATATGAGTATAAACAAATAGACAAGTGTGGTTCAACCACTCAATATTCCATAAACTCTGACCTAGACTCGATGGGAGGAGTATAAACTCACTACGGATGGAATTCGACCGTCTGTGAACTAATTCTACTGACCCAAGAATGGGAACGAGAGTACAAACTTCTACAAGCTGAATATGACATCTCACTATAGCTCCGGCTTGATGACCTTTACAACTTAAGGCAACGATCGCAAGGAGGCCTCAACACAAAACCAATCGAAACAACGTCTGAAGTTATGGGCGACTGACTATATCGTTCCATCGGATCGACAGACAATGTGATCCGAGCTTTCTATATCGTGTTGCTGGGTCGACGGTCAATATCGATCCACACCAAACATAAACGGATGTGACCCGAACGTCCTTCGAATATATCTGATCACCAAAGTGTGGATAGGAGAATAAATCATGAATGAGTGTTACTTGACCATTCATTCTCCAACACCCTCATTAGGAGGAGTATGAAACTGGATGAGCATGACCCAACTACACCTGAGCCAATTCTGTCTCCAGATCTGATGGGATAATATAAATCAAAATGGACGTGACTGACCGTCCAGCTCCGAATGAATGCGATGCAACCATTCGTTCGTTGACTCTTACCATGATCTGACTAGAAGAGCACTACAAAACGAGCATGACTCAACTGTCCGCACACTGATCCTTGCCCTTGGTTCGATAGAGGGAGCGTCAATCATAGATTGGGTTTAACATAACCGACCATTCCTTGGTCCCGCCCAGAGTATGGCAACATCCGCGATAAAAGTGGACGTGTTTGACCGTCCGGTACCCAGCTTATACCCGAAATCCGACGAAGCGTCGAAGTATTCCCCTAGAAGGAAAAACCAGAATACAATCTGGGGTAGGCGCGACTCAGCCTTCCATTAATTAACTCGGTCCCATGATTCAATGGAAAAGAATATAAAACTAAAGCGGACATGACATGTCTTCCCACTTATCGACGTATTCCCCAAACTTGAGGGCACGAGCAAGAAATAAGGTGACTGTGAACCGACCATTCATTAATCAACTCTAAGTCTTTGAAGCTTAGGTGGAAGTATAAACACTACTAGGAGGAGACTCGACCGTCCATGTAGTACATCTATCAACCCAAGACTAGGTGCAAAAGTGTGATCATCCAAAAGATGACTGCAGTAGCTCAACATTGTAACTCATCCCCAGTGTTTATAATGACTCGAGGCTACGACCAAAATGATGCCTAGAGATAGAGTCATCAGATCGATGCCCAGACACATGGGCGACTGACTATCATTCCAACCTGAACAACGAGTAACAGATCACGAGTACATTTAATGGAAAGCGCGTTACACGAATACACAAGCAGATTTAAAGTCAAAGCAAGAGCAGGCTATGCAGCTACACGCAACATGAGGTTGAACCCTACTCGATGTTTGATTCAACATGCTTCTAAGCCTGATCTTTGGCATTTGCGGATAATCGCTTAAAGCATCTAGAGCCCTTTACTATCGGACTCATCAGCTCATGACGAGATCCAGAAGTTCAACCGAAGCGACCGTCATCACATGTCGTCCTGACCAGCTTTCATGCCATGAGGGATCGACATCCAATCCAAGGCTGCACCGGTTGAGCTAACGATCGACATCATGGTCAGTTATGACGACCCCTCACGGGTTCTGAAGATCAGATCACAGCTCAGCCCAGTGATGATGAAGGAATTTGCTGGCTTTCTCCGAGTGAATCTTGATATGTTCGCTTAGACCCATTTTGACATGTATGGGACCTCGTAGATTATCATGAGCCATGCATTGAATATCGACCCGAGGCATGTCTCGGTGAGACAAAAGTGACGAAGCATAAATTCGGAGAAATTTGCTGCACTTAAAAAGGAGGTGGATAAACTAAAAAGCAACGGGCTTATCCACGACACCCTTTACCCAAAATGGGTATCCAATCCTGTAGTTATGAGAAAATCAAATGGAAAGTAGTGGATATGTGTTGATTATTCAGACCTAAACAAGGTGAACCCGAAGGACAACTTTCCACTTCCAAAGATCAACCAGCTGGTAGACTCAACTACTGGACATGAACTACTTTCATTCATGGATGGGTACTCCGGATGCAAACGGATCCCAATGCACATCCCCAACCTGGAACACACCAAATTTATTACTGACCTTGGACTATATTGCTACATTGTAATGCCATTCAAATTCGGACTGGAGGACGTTGGTGCTATTTACCAAAGGTTGGTCTATCAGATGTTCAAAGACAAGATCAGGCGATTAATGGAAGAATATGTGGATAATATGCTCATGAAGTCATGCAAATCAAACAACCACACCGATGACTTGGTAGAGATATTCAGTTTTATCCAAAGATATGGAATGAAACTCAGTCCCTTGAAATGCTCTTTCGACATTGCATCAGGGAAGTTCCTGGGTTTAATGTTTAATTCTCGTGGAATTGAAACTAATCCCAAGAAGATTCAGGCAATCAGAGATATTTTAGTATCGAAGATAATCAAGCAGGAATAGAGCCTTAATGGGAAGGTCATCGCCCTAACTCGATTCATATCCAGGGCCGCCGACAAGTGTACTCTCTTCTTCGACCTAATCAAGAGATGGAAAAGAAACTTTGAATCGATGCAGGACTACGTTGATGTATTTCAAGCTCTGATAGATCACTTAGACAGACCTCTCATCTTATCCAAGCCACCAGATCACAAAGATTTATACATTTATTTAGCCATGTCGGTACACGCCATAAGCACCGTAATGCTATGCGAAGAGAATCAGATCCAAAGACCGGTATATTGCGTAAGCAAGCGATTGACAAGTACTAAGAGAAAACTACCCGAAACTACAAAAGCTCGTGTAATGCCAATTGATTTCATCATGAAAGCTCCGCTCCTACTTTCAGGCTCACCCCATTAACGTCTATACCGAACAGCCTTTACGATAGGTCATACAATGACCCGAGACATCTTTAAGACTACTCAAGTGGAACATTGAATTGAGCTAATTTAACATTACTTATCACCTTTGGAGAGCTATCCAGGGATAGACATTGGCAGACTTCATATCTGAATTCACTGCGCTAGACGACTCTTTAAAGAGTAGTGGAGAATCGACCAAGCGTCATGACGATCAAAGAGAGATATGACACATTGGGAAAATAATTCAATGGAAGGATAACAACTCTTCAAGAAACTGAATGAATTTCTTTCCGGCGACTCCAACTTGCTTTGATTCAAAGCATGTCATGTTCGACATAAGGCGTACTTTACGGGGCAAGTGTTATCCAGCAATTTGACTTGGCTATATCTGAATTGACTGGATAAGTTAGACTCGACTGTCATCAAGGCCAGTAGCCCAGAGCAATGATTGTGGGGTCTAGAAATCAAGTGCAGGCATTGATGTGAAGCGACGATCAACCAAGACCAAGAGATAGACTCTCTAGAATATTTTAAGTACGGATTAGTATCTCCCCCAAGCAAGGGATCGATGCCTATCCCTTCCTTTAGAGGATCGATACATATCCTCAAATTTTGTCCCAAACTGGGTGAGATCGATATAGAGTGACAAGGAAGGCCCCACAAGGCTATATTTCAAATCTCAAGTCATTTGGAGTTTGTTTGCTCAAGTTACAGGCAAATTACTTTACCTATAAAAAGGGATCGGTATAAAAGGGATCGTATAAAAGGAATCGGTATAAAAGTGATCGGCCATATTCAGCTTTCACTACATATTGCAACAATGATTGGTTAATAACTCAAAATCTACAGATGCTATTAATTTTAAACTTAGAGTATAGGCACATTATGACATGAGAAACACCCCCTAGGGATCGCACCCCAATCAGAGGAGACTGGAGAGATCGCTACCTATCCCTCTACAGGAATCGGCTGAATTCAGAATGCATGCAACACAACTTTACGGAAAACGCGATATCTCACATACGGTAAGTTGGAATGGCACGAAATTTGGAGGTCAAGTAGCTAACATCATGGGGGACCCAATAGAGGGATCGTACCTCATTTGGACACCAAAATAGGGATCGATACTGAACCCTATTATGGGCCCCAATGTGTCTTAAAATTCTTGTGTGGCCTCATCTTGGCATGAGGTTCTTCTGCCGAAATTTCAGCCCGATCCATGCACGTATTTTCCTATAAATACAGTAGGCATGGCGTCAGAAAATGGATCCTTCTTTCTGTTGCCAAGGCTCTTCCGTTTTTATTCTTCATTCTTGTACTAATGGAACCCAACTGATCCAAAGATTCTTGTAATAATAAAGTGCAAGATCAATAAAAATATGAAGTGGACGTACGCCAAGATTTCCGAACCACTATAAAAATCTGTGTGTTCATTTATAATTTTTGCTTTGTTTTAATTTCATTTTTCATTTAACCTCTACTAGATTCTATTAGATGTTGATGCCCATTTTTGGCGTCAACAATAGATATATCCTAAATCGCCATCAGTTCCACTATCGTAATAGGGTCATGCATACATTTCCTCAAATTTGATATATATAAACATTACGCACACCCACCAAACTATTAGGCAACTCGACCAGATATGCGAGTTTACCAATTCTCCCAATCACTAGAAATGGACCTATATATCTAAGAGCCAATTTCCCCTCCTTTCCAAAGTGCAAAACACCTCTCATTGGTGAAACCTTCATGATAACATGGTTGCATGCTATGAACTCTAGTTCTTTACGTTTCTTGTCAGTATAACTCTTTGCTTTGACCGCATAACCTTTATTCTAGTATGAATCAACTCTGTCTTCTCAATAGCATCTCTTACCACGTTGAGTCCTAACACGAGCCTATCTCACATATCCAACCAACATATCAGTGACTTACACGATCTCTCATAAAGCACCTCAAATGGTGTCATTCTAATACTTGACATTTAACTATTATTATACGAAAATTTACCAAATGTAAATGATATTCCAAGATCCTCCAAAATCTAGAACAAACGCTCTCAACAAATTCACTAGTACTCGGTTTACCCTTTACATTTTGCCATCTATTTGTGGGCAATAAGCCATACTCAAGTTCAACTCCATGTCGAAAGTGCTTTATAAATTTCTCCAAAACTCACTGGTAAATTGTGACAACCCATGCCTTAATGGGCTCGAATTTTCGCTAAATCGAAAACCCAAGTCCACCAAAGTATGGATCGATGGTTTGGTATCCTACAACCAAAGTTGACACTTCTGAGATCAAGTGCCCTTGTCAGTGTCGAGCATGCATAAGGAAATCTATCCTACCACCATTCTTGCCTTGCACCAGTACTTGTCCCTTTACCTATCCTACAGGTTGTAATTAAGAGGGGGTCAGAACAACATTCCGGTGACTGGTAAATTACATGCTTTGTACATAACACTAGCTTATGCCGATTGCCTTCCATTACATGTTTCCTTTTATTTTACTTAGTTGTCTCGACTCCATGTATGCATATGATATACCATATCTATCTGAAGTAGAAAATAACTATATGTATAGGTACCTCAGTCCTCCTTTGGACTAAGATACTGTAACAATCGGCCTTTTCACCCCTCGAATGTCGGCACTAATATATTCACGGTATTCATGTGTCGAACACCCAAGTGCCGAAATAACAAATAGTTAAGGTAAAATAAAAGAAAACGAATAGAACAAGAAAGAACACAGTATCAATATCTCACATGCGGAAAATGATAATATATGATATCTTAAAAGTGTAGTACAGAGGGTTACTCCAACATACATGATAATCTCAGAGTTACAAAACCTAGGTACTGCTATCAGCCTACACAGTTATAACTGCATGTCCTTATAATGCTGATTACATACATACATAATACATTGCAATGGAAATGAAATAGGTAGATAGATAGATGGAAGCCTCCAGCTTGTCTCCATAAGCTTGAAGCATCCAAACTAAGGATATTGAGTACACGAGAAATTTTGGGAAAACAAAAACCACATGTCATACATAAGTCTGTTATGAGAAACTTAGAAATGCGTGTAAATATATAACAGTACTTTTGAGACTAACCGAATCACCGGAATGGCTATCACCTCAAAAGAACCAAGAACATTTAATATTTACATTAGGTGATACAATAGATAATGTCAAAGGTATGGAATATAAATCAGAAAATAACTCCTTTGCTTGCATCTCACAACATAACAGTATTAGAATACATCTAAAACTACTAAGGTACGTTTGTATATGAATTTTCCATTGGAGGCGCCCTCAGTACATCGAGCTGGACCTCCTGACAAGGGTTAGAAACTACCTTCCGAGCATCGTATATCTCTAGATAAAATATACCATCATGAAAACATAAACGGTCAATGCCTAAAAATGCAAAACCATATATCATCAACTCCCGCTAGCCAACATTGATAAGTATCTATAGATATGGAGTTGATATACCCGTGAGATTAGCTAAACCCCCTTGGATGTGACCCTACTCTATTTTCTATCATTTACCGATGTCAAGGCTACATATGGCATCATTCACACAAGTTTTCTTCACTCGAACAGAACAACCCGTTTGACAAATGCTAACGTTGACATCTCCCTTAGACTTAACCTTAGGATAGATAGTTCAACTCTATAACATTTCACTTCAACAATCGCTTCCAAAACCCCGACTCGTATACTAGTTTTGAAGTGGTATTTGGTAAGTAAAACACTTATCGATCTTGGACTCTCAAAAACAAATCGATGAATTTTCAGTTAACTCAATTTCAGTTCTTTTAAAAGCAAGCGAACTATTTAAAGAGGAGTCCTCACCAGGGGACCTCGTATGTATAAGTTCTTAAAGCTAAAGACATTTTATATCAGTGCTCCTCCCTAGGGATTCTCAAATGGAATCAAGCTGCAAAGCTTTTAGATACTTCTTAAGTTATATTTGGTCAAGTTTGATAGTCGACTAATCGACTATCGATTTCTAAAACGATTGCTTATAAAAATCAAGGTTCATATACCTAACACATTTCTGAACCTCCCAACTTAACTATTCTTCAATCAAGAGTGAAGTCGGTAGGTTACAGCACTATTGCTTCTATCCCTACTTGAAAATCAATCTTAACTCTCATAAATAGAAAAGACTACTTCGTCGACTTTTATTGTTAAGTATAGTACTACTAACATTCCATAAACAAGTAAACAAACACATTCTTTTTTACACAAATATAACTTCTTATCCCTTCATCCAAAATAATAATCTTCCAAAATTACTTGTATATAAAGTAAAAATCTTTTTAAAATGGTATATATATATGTAAACTAATTTATTTATAAAGCTACTATATTTAATAGAATTTAAAACAAATTTAAAGAAGAAAATTGTAACAAAAACTCTTTATACATTAATAAAATATTAAAATAGTTTTGTAAAGTTATATATATATTACCTTTTAAAATACTTATAAATAATTTATAAATATTTATGTAGAACATTACATCAAAATAATTACTTAACATCGGTATTCAAAGATGAAGTGTTCGAAATTACAGATCGCTACATTATCCCTCTTAAGACATTTCGTCCTCCAAATTAAAACAAGAACAACATAAGAAGCACAGAAGAAATAGGTGCATGTATAGAATACTATTGAAATTACATACAAACCAAGATATAAGCTAAGTGACTCCACCACAGGAGGTGAGTACACTACAAAAGATACAATTCAACAGAAACTGCTAACCAAGCAATAACTCAGGATAGACTCTCTAATACTATCCTTTGTCTCCTAAGAGCAATCCCTACATCCTTGCTCCACTACACCTTGACTAACTCCACATCCTTAGTCCTCAATCGCTTCATATCATGATCAATAATACGAACATGCTTTCTCACAATGGTCAAGTCAGGATCAATCTCCAAGTCCTACTATGATGGCTCAATAATCAAAAAAGGATCCTGCACATACTTACGTAGATGGGATACGTAGAGAAAATCATGCACACCGGACAATCTATTCGGTAATTCAACTTTATAAGCAAGAGTTCCTATCCTTTCGAGTACCAGAAATGTCCAATAAAACGAGGAGCCAACTTCCTTCCCTTACCAAATCTAACTACACATCTCATTAGGGAAACTTTGATGAACACAAAGTCCCCAACCGAGAACACCAAATCTCTATGCTTCACATCAGCATAGCTCTTCAGCCTACTTTAGGCTACCTTCAAATGCCTATTAATCTCCGCTACCTTATCCATGGCCTCATGAATCATATCTAACCCAAGTACTAAACGATCATCCGGTTCCACCCAACATGATGGAGACATACAAGGCCTACCATACGATGCCCCAAAAGGCACCATTCCTATACTTACTTGAAAACTATTGTTATAAGAAAACTCAACAAGTGGCAAATAGTCCTCCCACAAACCTCCAAAGTCCAAAATACATGCACAAAGCAAATCCTCCAAAACACGATTCACTCTCTCAGTCCGCCAATCCGTCCGTGGACGGTAAGTTGTACTCAAACTTAGCTCCGTCCCAAGGGCATCGTGCAAACCCTTCCAAAACTGACTCATGAAGATCAGATCTCTATCATTCACGATATCACAATGAACACCATTTGTTAAACTAAAAATTGACTCAGCACCCGAGACGTTTGCATAAGATAATATTATTCAAAATGGCCCTATAATGCCCATGGATTTTAGTATAGTCATGAAGTTGTTTGAAAGTTTGAGTCATATGTTTAGGGGTAAAAAAGGCAAGTCATGCAGATGTGCAATAGTCCATTATTCGTTTGTTAATGGACAAAATAGGCGATTCACATAAGTCATAGTCCTTTATTCATATGTCAATAGGCATGATTGTCACTATGCAAAGTAACCTTTAATTTAAACAAGGGATCAAATGGCCTTGTCTTATGTATAAGTCCAAGTCCGAGTCAAAAATTAGTCATATGCACGTCCATAATTTGATAATTGTCAAATATGCACAATTAAATGGAAATAGGCTATGCAAAATTATTCAAGTCCTTTATTGCATAAGTTTCAAGGATTACAATCGATCCTTGATTTTCCCCAAATCAATTTATGGTTTACAATTCTTTAATTTGAGAAAGAGAGGGAAAGAGAAATTCGCCCCCATCCAAGTGGCCGTGGGGGTCTATTTATAGTGGTAGTGGTAGGAGGGATGGCTGCCATGTGTCTACCCAGCTAGATACTCGTTATCTTTTATGCATTGTCAATACTTAACATCCCTTTTGTACTGTCATGCTCAACATCCAGCATTTAGGTATTTACTCAATAGTTTCATGATGCTCAGTAATATGTATAATTGTAGATGCTCGATATCCTTTGTTAATGTTGAAGCCCATTATTTTCATTGAAACTCAACGTTACTTGCTACTTAGAGATGCTTTACAACAGCCGCTGTTGTAAAGGCTCGATAGTAGTTATTTCATTTGAGGCTTGTTTTCCCAGAGAGACTTGTTATCCTCCACTTGCAGTTAAGTACTCGATACCCCTTAATAGTGCAGCAACCTTTATAGATTCGACATCTTTTGGTAATTAGATGTTCGATACCTTACTTCTGATACGGGCTCAACATCTTCATGCTAGGCACACTCCTTGCTTACGTGATCAACATGCTTGCGCATTTATAAGTTCGACATCTCCTAGAAACTCGATATCTTTCTTTAATGTTAGATGTTCAGTATTCCCATATTTGTTGACATTGTTTGTTGTAGCAGCTCGACATCCTCCCTTTCATAAGCTTGAGATATCATTTTATAGAGTCGATATCACCACTTTGATACCACTTCTATGTTTATAGGCTCGATACCATTTCTTTAGGTTATAAAGTCTTGGCATCCTTCTTGCTTTGAATTCGATATCCCTTGTGGCTTGATATCTTTATATTAGATGTTTGCTACATTATTGACTTGGAGGCTCGATGTACAACCATAGATTTATTAACTCGTCGTGCATTTATAAGCTCGATGTGCTTTCTTTAGATGCTCGATATACGTATTTGTAGTAACACTATCCTCCATTACTTCCATATCCTCTTGTTTGTTCTCTTAACATAGTAGTCGAAAAATATATGGATAATATTTGCCCCCTTCTTGTATAAAAGAAGCCTTTTACACTTAGTGTAAAACCAAGTATCTTCTCACCTTTCTAACTTTCTATAAGATTCCCTTTTCAAGCCCTTTCTCCTGAAAAACATATTGTACATGATGATGACTTTCATTATTTACTTTAAATTGAATTTTAGACAAACCCTTTCGAATTTGATAAAGATATGGATTAATTTGCTTTCTTCTTCATATAAAGGAGCCTTTTGTATTTCAATGCAAAGCCAAGTTACAATGAGAAGACCAAAAATCCGCTCGATAAGAAGACTATAAATTCAATTAGCAAGAAGACCAGAAATCCATCTAGTAAGAAATCCATAAATTCACCAGAAATCCATCTTAAATTCAATTGGTAAGAAGACCAAAAAACTATCCAGTTAAAAGTCCAGAAATTCGTCTAAGAAGAGATTCATAAATTCTTTTAATAAAAAGGCTAGAAATCCATTTGGCAAGAAGATCATGAATTTATTAGTTAAGAAGACCAGAAACCCATCTGGTACAAATAGCATAACTTCACTTGAATAGAAGACCAGAAATCTATCTGGTAATAATACCATAATTTCATTTGAATAGAAGACTAAAAATCCATCTAATAATAATACCATAATTTCATTTGAATAGAAGACCAAAAATACATCTCGTAATAATAATTTCATTTGAATAGAAGACTAGAAACTCATTTGGTAGTAATACCATAATTTCATTTGAATAGAAGACCAGAAATCCATTTGGCATCAACTAATAGGAGTCTGGAAATAGTAATAACTGAGATTCCCGTTATTTACTAGAATCTTTCCGACCGAGAGATTCTTGACTTCTCAGATGTCCATGTTTGATAATGAGATCCTTAGTTCTGAGTAGTAGATGGTTCCTATCCCTTCCTTTGAAGGTTGCCTTATTCTTAGCTTAGTGTCAGATTGGTCGTACTTAGTTACACTTCCTTTTAGGAGATTGCTTTGATCCATTATTAGGACAAAGTCACACTTGTTTGATTGATTTCCTTTGTACCTCATTAACTTTTAGGTAATGACTTAGGCCTTGATTGGTCTCTTTTGCCCATTTTACCTTATAGGTGATGATTTAGGCTTTGATTGATCTCTTTCACCCCTTATCACCTTATAGGTGATGATTTAGGCTTTGATTGAGCCCCTTATTATAGGTAATAATTTAGACTGGTTGGTGCTCCTCTAGGAGGTGCTCCAGTCAGGCCTTATAGGCAAAACCGAAGGCTGGTCGGTGCTTTGGCCAGGCCATCTTAGGCGGTACTAAAGTCTTACTCCATCCTCCTTCTAGGAGGCGCTCCGACCAGACCACGTAGGAAGGACTAAAGGCTTGCAATACTTTATCCAGGCCATCTTAGGTGGGACCAAAGGCTTACTTTAAAATCCCTCTAGGAGGTGCTTTGATCGGGCCCTTGTGGTAGGATCAAAGGCTTTTATTTCACCCCTTATTACCTTATAAGTAATGATTTAGGCATTGATTTCCTTATAGTTCCTTTCTTTCATTTGGTTATCAATTCCATAGATATACTTGTCTCAGTTTCTTTATTCATCCATTGTAGGAAAGTAAGGCCTTAGATGCTTGGCATTCCAAGTTCTTGCTATTACATTGCCATCGGGTCGGCATAGTCGGTATGTCCCTAGTGCGATTACCTTATGGATAACAATGGGTCCTTCCTAATTTGGTCTGAGTTATCCATCTGTCGGGTTTTTGGTATTCTCCATGAATTTTTGAAGTACCAAATCTCCTTTTGGGAATGATTTTTTCTTATCCTTGGAATTATGGTATCTTGGTATCCTTCGTTGATATTCAGCCATTTGTATGGCTACTTCATCCCTTAATTCATTAATCAAATCTAGGGATTCTTTTCTTAATTCTTGATTGGGAATAAAAGCATATGAAATCCTCTGATAGGATGGTATTTCAACTTTAATTAGAAGCATTGCTTCACATCTATATGTCAAAGAGAATGTAGTATGTCCTGTTGCACTTTTCGCAGAAGTTTGGTATGCCTAAAGCACGAGTGGTAATTCTTCTACCCAATTTCCTTTTGCTTTATCCTGTCATTTCTTAAGGACAGTCTTAATAGTTTTACTGGTAGCTTCAACGGCTCCATTAGCCTTAGGATGAGCTACGGATGAAAAACTTTTGATTATTCCATTCTTGTTGCAGAATCTGGTGAATTCCTCACTTTCAAATTGAGTTCCATTGTAGGATATTATCCTATGCGGTATTCCAAACTAGGTGACTACATTTTTAATCACAAACTTTAGCACTTTTCCTGATGTTATGTTTGGTAACGGTTCTACTTTCACCCATTTGGTAAAGTAATCGATGGTTATTACTGCATACTTTGCTCCACCTTTGGATATAGGCAATGGTCCAATTAAGTCGATTCCTTGTACATCAAATGGCCATGGGCTTGAGATCAGGGTTAATTCACTTGGTAGAATATGTGGAATTGTTGAAAATCTTTGACATTTCTCGCATCTCTTTACATAATTCATCGCATCGTTGGTCATATGGGGCCAACAAAAACCTTGTCTCGTGACCTTTTTGGCCAATTTTATGCCATTTGAATAGTCTCCATTGAATCCTTGATGGGCTTCCCTCAATAATTTTGTGCCATTTACTGAACTAACACATCTCAAGTATGGGAGTGAGTATCCTTTTTTGTAAAGCGTCCCCTCCATTATAATAAAAGCTGGAGCTTGACGTCTTATCCTTCTAGCTTCTCTTTTATCCCCTAGTAGTTTTCCTTCTACCAAGTACTTAACAATAAGTGTCATCCAATTGCTCTTATATTGGTTGCTCATTTCCATATGAATGGTTCTTTCTGGGATGGCATCACTTCCACTTTCCATTTCTTTAACTTTTTCCACGTGCATGAGAGCTCATGATCTAGTCAATACCATTGCTCATCTTTCAGCTTAGGGGCTTTATCCTTAATACTGGGACTTTGTTGGAAGCCTACTGACATAATTCGAGTCTCTGGTGCTCCTCATGAACTAGCCAGTTTGGCTAAAGAATCAGCTTGGGAATATTTCCCTCTAGGTACTTTGTGTATTTAAAAATCTTCAAACTGAGTTAACATTTTCAGTACCTTTTTGACATAAAGGATCAATTTGGTATCTTTCATTTGATATGTCTAATTCAGCTGGTTAAAAATTAATTGAGAATCGTTGAAGATTGCTATCCTTGGGGTCTTCAACTGAAGGGCTAAGGTAAGTCCTGCTACCATTGATTCATACTCAGCCACATTATTGGTAGCAAGAAAGCCTAGCTTCATTGCATATTGTAATCGATGTCCATCAGGGGTAATGGTTACGTATCCTGCACCAACCCCTTGCTTATTTGAGGCTCCATCAACAAACAACTACCATTTAGGTTTCAAATCCTTTTCCCTTTCGATTATTCTTTAATAAATCTTGTGCATTCGTTAACAAAATCAGCTAAATGCTGCCCTTTAATTGTAACTCAGGTTGGAATTCAATCTCATATTGGCTCAGCTCTATTGCCCATTTTACTAACCTTCATGATGCCTTGGGTTTGCTGAAAACTTGCTTAAGTAGAAAATTAGTTAAGACCTTGATTAGGTATGCTTGAGAATAAGCTCTTATTTTTGAGCAATGAGAATTAGAAAATATGTCAACTTCTCTATAACTAAATATCTAGCTTGTGCCTCTTTAAGGCTTTTACTAGTATAGTGTACTGGAAGCTTGGTCTTGTCTTCTTCTCTTACTAGAACCAAGCTTACCACATGTTCAAAAACTGCCATGTAAATGTATAAATTTTCTCCTTCTACAGGGCTACATAAGATCAGAGGCTTCTCAAGATGGTCTTTTAATTCTCTAAAGGCTAGCAATCCTCTCCTCACTTAAAGTTTTTCTTTTTCCTAATCACATCAAAGAAAGGAATGTACTAATCAATGGCCTTAGATGTAAATATGTTCAAAGCTGCTACTCTTCAATTTAAGCTCATCGCATCTTTACTTGTTTTTGGCTCTGTCATATCCTTAATTGCTTTGATTTGATTAGGATTAGTCTCAATTCCCCAAGCATTGAAAATTTATCCTAGAAACTTCCCTGATTGTATTCCAAAAGAACATTTTTGTGGATTGAGCTTCATTCGATATTTTTTAGTACTCTAAACATCTCCTCAAGGTCCTTTAGATAATTAATTTCCTCTTGGGATTTGATCAACATATCATCCACATACACTTCCTTGTTCCATCCAATTTGTTCTCTAAACATTCTGTTTACTAGCCTTTGATATGTAGCCCCTACAATCTTTAGTCCAAAAGGCATAACTTTGTAGTAATAAGTTCCCCAATCTATTACAACACTCGTGTTTTCCTCATCTGGTTTGAACATGGTAATGTGATTATAATCCAAGTATGCATCCATAAAAGATAATAGTTTATGTCCACTTGTGGCATCAACCAACTGGTCTATTCAGAGCAAAGGATAACAATCCTTAGGACATGCTTTGTTTAGATCAATGTGATCGACACATGCTCTCCATTTTCCATTGGACTTTTTAACTAACAAGGTATTGGCTAGCCATTTGGAGTAAAACACTTCCCTGATAAACCCATTCTAAAGTAGTCTTATAAGTTCTTCTTTTAATGTATTAGCATGGACTTTATCAAACTGTCTTTTCTTTTGTTGAACGGGGACAATATTTGGATCTATATTTAGGGCGCGGCTCATGGTCGTTGGGTCTATTCCGACTATGTCTGAGTGGGTCTAGGAAAATATATCCTTACTTGACTGGAGAAGTTGGATAAGTTCCCCTCTGAGCTTGTTGTCTAACTCTTTGTCGATCTTTACCATTTTTGTTGGGTCAAGTGAATCTAAGGTTGCCTCTTCTAGGTCTTCAGTAGACTTTATTATTTCTTGCTTATTTCTACAATCTAACTCGGTAACGATCTCTTCACCATCCATTGCATTGTATACCTGGTTTGCCTCCTTTTGTTTTCTTTTGCTCTCCAAAAAGTTGAACCTTTTCAGCACATTCCTGGGCTTTTCAGCTATTTTTGTCTTTTATTTGCCTTGGATAGCCCACTTGAAGGATTAATGTCCAAGGGCTTCTCAATTTCAGTTTTACTTAATTCGCTTTTCTCTGAGTCGTAACAAGAAACGTCATCCCTTTTGAATTTCTCAAGTATAGCGAAGTACAGTTCTCGGGAGCTAAATTGCTCCCTTTTTATTGTCCCCAACCATTCTTGATCAGGAATTTCACCATTAGATATTTTGGCGAAAAAAATGCATCCATTTCATCTAGCCTCCCGAAGGAAGCATTGTAATAGGAAGGTTGGTTCATTATTATGAATAGAGTTTCGAAAGTTCTAGAATGTGGTAGAGTTCCCATCTGCACCAGGAGCTTGATCTATCATATTGGAGTATACCTTTTACTGTTGAACCCAAAGATAGGTTCCAAGCTTGGCTCCAACTGCTCCTCTGGAATACCCATTTAATCGAAAGCGTGCTTGAAGATGACATTTACTGTTCTTTTAGTATCTACTAAGATCTTTGTTACCACAAAAGGCCAATTTGTGAAGTTATCAGCAACAGATCACTATGCGGTTGATGAACTCCTCTTAGGTCTTGTAGGGTTATCGTCAAATTGGGTATTTGAAGTTGATATTTATGATTTTTGAATGGTGGCTCCTCCTAAATAGAAAAAACTCCATTTCTCGCTTTGCTTAAGTATCTGCTCTTGGCCCTTTTGTTGCTTCCAATGATATGGGGACCTCCATGGATGACATCTATGCGGTTAATCGGAGGAATAAAGTCATGTTCAAAATCACTCTCTATGAAATTTGTAGTATTGCTTGGAGGCCTCTGATTGTTCCCTTTAGGATGGGAGGGTTTTGGATTCTCCTTGACAAACTCCTTTAAAGGTCTAGATCTAATCATGTTCTAGATTATTCTAGCCAAAACACGCCATTCATCAGTTTTGTGTCTGTTTGCCTTATGGTAAGCACAATAATCTCCCCTCTTCTTTGGTTCAGGATTATTCCTTACCTTGTAGGAAGTAGGAAAGTTTCCTCCATCTTTAGCCATGGAAAAAATGTAGGAATTGGGTTTATTCAAAGCTACATAATTGGATTTAGGGATCTCCTCCCATCTTTCTCTTATATTTTCATACCATCTTGGCTTTTTGTTGGGGTGGTCGTGGCCAAATTTTCCTCCTTCCTTCTTTGGTTGAGATTTCTTCTTAGCATGGTACATTTCATCCATATGGATAAAGTTATCAGTCTGGAAATGAAAATCTTATAGATCCCTACATCCATGGATGTAGAGTTCCTTTCAGAAGGGGGTTTATTTAATTAACCCTGAGCAAACTGCCATTAGTTTTTCTTTATCAGTCATGTTTTCCTCCTTTAGTGTCTTAGTGTTAAATCTCTTAAGATATTCGTAGAGCAACTCTAGTGGTCTTTGTTTGACATTTGGCAGCACAACAGAGTCCATAGTAGGATCTTTGCGTATGCATGATTGTGTTGAAAACTCATAAGACAATTATTTCCAAGAGTAAATAGTTTTCTTTGTATAATGCTAGTACCATATGGTAGCTAATCCTTGAAAAGTTGTAGGAAAGAGTCTGCAATGTATTACTCTAGAAGCATTATGCAAATCCATTTGGCTCTCAAAGGCTAAAAGATGGTCATCGGGATCGTTTTTTCAGTTATACTTCAATGACAGGATTTTGATGTGTGATGAAATCCTGACAAACATTATTTCCTTTGTGAATGCAGCTTCATGAGAATTATTATTTACTCTTAGGTCAAGCGTTCTCTTCCCTTTACGATCAAGCATGACTTTCACTACTTTATTAGTCATTTCCTTTAGGTGTGCTTCGTCATCATGATAATCCCTTATGTAGGGCTTATATTCTTTGCTTGAAATTGAGTTGTCTGACTGCTCGGGAAATCTTCTTGAACTCCTTTCTTAGTTTTCTTTCAAATGATTCATCTTAATTTTGTTATCCTGCGATTTCGAGTAATACATTGTTGGTCCTTCATTTTGATTTTTTTCCCTTCCTTGCGGACCCATGATACTTTTACCCTTATCTTTGCTTTTAAGTAGTGAGGTGTCCAGATTCCTCCTTGGAGATTCCACTTCTTCTCCTCCTTTAGTAAACTTTTTTGTTTTAGAGTACTTTTGAGAGAGAACATTCCCTAGAATCTCTTGCATCGCTGTAAGTTATCGTGTTAAATCTTGAATTTTAGCCTCACTATTTGTTGGTTTTTCTGGTGATGATGGTTGTCCAGTTTCTACATTCTCCGTATTGAAGTTTGGAGTGATATTTTTTCCTCCAAGTTTGTTTGTTGCACAATTACTTCATCCAGAATGTTGACTTTCATAGCTCTCACCATTTTCCTACAACATAACTTCACATAATTAGTTTCTAAGTAAGGGAATGATAAGATGGAGTTTTAAGCCCTCATTATAGTGCTAAAATGTTAAACCAATAATTGGCCCAACACCTGAGACATTTGCACAAGATAATATTATTCAGAATGGCCCTATAATGCCCATGGACTTTTAGTATGGTCATGAAGTTATTTGAAAGTTTGAGTCATATGTCCAAGGGTAAAATAGGCAAGTCATGTAGGTGCAATAGTCCATTAATTGTTTGTTAATGGAAAAAATAGGCGACTCACATAAGTCACAGTCCTTTGTTCATATGTCGATAGGCATGATAGTCACTATGCAAAGTAATCTTTAATTTAGACAAGGGCATAAATGGCCTTGTCTTATGTGTAAGTACAAGTCTGAGTCAAAAATTAGTCATATGCAAGTCCATAATTCGATAATACTCAAATATGCACAATCAAGGGTAGCCTATGCGAAATTATTCAAATCCTTTATTGCATAAGTTTCAAGGATTACAATCGATCCTTGCATATATATTTAGTGTTTATAATTCTTTAGTTTGAGAAAGAGAGGGAAAGAATAATTCGCCCCTATCCAAGTGGCCATAGGGGCCTATTTATAGTGGTAGCGGTAGGCGGGATGGTTGCTATGTGTCTACCCAGCTAGATACTCGTTATCCTTTGTGCATCGTCAACACTCACGTCTCTTTTGTATTGTCAATGCTAAGCATCCTACATCTAGGTATTTACTCGATAGTCTTCATGATGCTCTGTAATCTTTATGGTTGTAGATGCTCAATATCCTTTATTAATGTTAAAACCCATCATTCTTGTTGAAGCTTGACATTACTTGCTGCTTAGAGATTCTTTACAAAAATTACTAATGTAAAGGCTCGATAATAGTTAATGCATTAGAGGCTTGTTTTCTAGAGAGACTCGATATCCTCTACATGTAGTTAAGTTCTCGATAACCCTTGACAATGCAGCATCCTTTAGAGATTCGACATCTTCTGGTAATTAGATGTTCAATACCCTCCTTCGGATACGGTCTCAACATCTTCATGCTAGGCACATTCCTTGCTTATATGCTCGGCATGCTTGCTCATTTATAAGTTCGACATCCCCTAGAAACTCGATATCCTTTTTTGATGTTAAATTTTCGGTATTCCCATATTTGGTGACGTTCTTCGTTGTAGCAGCTCGACATCCTCTCTTTCATAAGCTTGAGATGTCTTGTATTTACAAGTTCGACAACATTATCATTTTATAGACTCGATATCACCTCTTTGATACCACTTCTTTGTTTATAGTCTTGATACCATTTCTTTAGGTTATAAAGTCTTGACATCCTTCTTGCCTTTGATTTCAACATCCCTTACGGCTTGATACCTTCATGTTAGATGTTTGCTATGTTATTGACTTGCAAGCTCAATGTATATTCATAGATTTATTAACTCGTCATGCATTTATAAGCTCAATATTCTTCCTTTAGATGCTCAATATACATATTTGTAGTAACACTGTCTTCCATTGCTTCCATATCCTGTTGTTCATTCTCTTAGCATAGTAGTTAGAGAAAAAGTGGATAACACCATGAAGTATGACGATCTCTGTAACGACCCGTAATTTTACCACTTTGAAAATGGAATATTTAATTTATTTAAATATTCAAATGTAGAATTTTCAAACTTTAACAATAATGTTTTATATTATAAATAAGAATGGTAAACTTATTTTTGATATTGAATAAAGATTTTGCATTTCCATTGTAAAATTGATAAAAGTCGGATTCCAATAAAGTAGAATAAATATTCGAGAAATTTGTTTTAAAGGATAATAATTCCTTTTAAATATATATATAATCGATATCAAACTCATTTAATAATAATAGTAATTTAATTTATAATGGTTTGATAAATATATAAAACCTGTTCTATAAAAGTTGACAAATTTCGTCGCATATCGATAAATCGATGTCTTATTTTTATAAATAGATTTGGATATTGTTTTATATTATTTTATAAGTCAAATATGCTTGTTTTAATTATTTAAAGATAATAACAAATCAATTTTGAAGTTTGGTTTACATGAATAAATAGTTTAACAAAAACGTCAAAATGTGACCAGAAAACGTATTGTCGAAAATCAACGTTTTGTCGATTAAAAGTTACCGCAACGTTGTCGCACCTTTGTTAACATGTTATAACATATATTACACATTTTAATAACTAAAAATGTTTACTTTTACTAATTATGATTAGGAAACTTCTAGAACATCATTAAGAAAAGTAAGTAAGTTTAAGAAAAGTCAAAAGTAAACATCAAATCCAAATCACATCAAAATCCAACAAAATAATTACTTTTCTTTACTTAATCTTTAAGTGACTAAGACATAAAGTAAGAAGTGAAAGAAAGATGTTAAGGGTTGAAAAAAATATAGGTTACTTTAGTTTGAAGTAAGGGTGTTTTGCTAATTTGATAAGAGGTTAAATTTGTGAAATTCCATTCCTTACTTCTTCTATAAATACCCACCTTCTTCTTCACTTTCATTCACACTTCTTCTTCTTTTCTCAAGCTTCTTCATCTTATTCCTCTCCTCTTTAATAGCTTCTAATCCATAGAAAATTTTTAGAAAGAAATAATATCAAAATATTTACAAAATATTCAAAAGAAATCGATGTTCATTCTCTTCAAATCAGACTCGTCTTTTTTCCATATTTTACCTCTTCTTCTCTCGGCCATAACTTCTTCAAAATAGAACTAGAATACAATTTTTTTTAAATCATGTATTATTCTAGTCTCTACAACTTTTATTTTGACCACTTTTTCCAGTTTTGAGGTTTGCTATACCTGAAACTCAATTCTTTGAAGTGCATTTTCGGGCATCATTTTTGTCAATCCGACAATACCTCTTCTTCATTCTATCATATCTCCCTCAAAAATACATGGATTCAAATAATTTTTTTTTTTCAAATTCAAGAGAAAAGAATATTCAACAACTTTTTAGTTAAAAACTTTTCTAAATTTTGAGATATAGAGGGCTAAAATTAGATACAAAATAACTAGATTTTCGGATCAAAATCTTGGGAATTCAAGTTCAAAGCTCTACCGCTTCTTCTCTATACTTTCGGCCAACCTCCATCTCAAGCCTTGACCAAGCTATTGGAAGGAAGAGGATGTTATTTGCTAGTGTTTAAATGGAGTATGAATTAATTAGTGAAGTGTTGGTTGATTAGAATGTTGGTAGGAAGTTTATCGCTTTGGTTTATGGTGAGAAACTCTATTTAACATCTATATTTATATATATACATGTTTGATGATGTGTTATGATTGCTATGGATGTTTATATATGTTTTGATCATCAAGTATTGATTGTTTGATATGATTGTTTTACCAAATCACGTTAATACACGTCGATAAGCACAAAGGAAATCACTTTCCTTTTAAAAATGAAATGGTGTATATGGAATTCTTAAACTTTTGAAAATAGTTTTAAAATGAGTTAGAAATGTTTTATAAACATTTAAATATGTTTAAAGAAATAAAGAAAGAAAATTAAGATTTCATCTTGTATATTTTAAAATATGTCCAAAACAATTTTCCAGAAAAATCACACTTTTGTAGCAAAGTAACCAAAGTTTAAAATTGATATTTTAAATATTTTAAAAATATGAAATAAATCCTAAAAATCCTTTAAAATGTATTAAAAGAGATTTAAGTTGAAAAGATGGATTTCTAAATGATATAAAAGTCGTTCTGAAGAATATAGCTTTTAAAAACACTATTTGCAACACTTTTCGCAACGCTTTTCGCAACAGTTTTTTATAACTTTTGAAACGTAGTTTTAAACTTAACAATTCTTTCCTAAATATTTTGTGAATGATTTTAAAAGAATAATTAAGTAATTAAAAGATAATTTGGAATCTTTATTATCAATTCCAAAATAAAGTTGATAACTGAGTATGCAGAAACGACTAGTACATTTGTCCCACCTGTGAGATCCGGGAAGATAAAACAAGGTATTTAACTAAGGTTGGGGATGGACCAACCAGTGCCCTGAACTTACCTGGCCTATGTTTTCTTTTCTTAGGCGAGGGGTGGAATAGATCGAAAGGAAAGCTCGGATGCTCTAAAAAGATTATATTAAGTTTTTCAAAATAAAAGAAGATTGGTATTATCCAAAATTTAAGCAATCTCCAAAATGAATAAACTACAACTTGGATTGCATAGAGATAATCTTCTTATACTTGGTATTAAAATCTGAAGAGGGAACTCGTCCTATTTGTGGAATTTAAAAGGTGATTTCACCGTTATTCCGCCCATATCACTTATTGAATACGGAAATTGATGTTGAGTAAAATTAGGATGATTTCTATGATCCTATTTACTCAAGAATTTTTGCTAAGATTGTTTTAGGGTTTATCGTAAACGATGTCTTAAATAACATTGTTTTTGACCTGCCTAAAAGTTAAGAAATTTGGATTGAGAGTTAAGTGAGGAAAATTGAGATATTATCCAAAGCAAAAGAATGGATTAACTTAGAATTACTCTAAGACAAAGAAAGAGATTTCAAAATCATCCAAAAAGAATTTAAAGTGAAAAGAGACTTAAATAATTCCTGTACACTCATTTTCACTTTTTATCGATAATTGGATTTCGAAGGTACCGGGGTCGGATTTGGGTGATTCTTATCCGAAAACTACTTCGAACCAGTTTACGTGTTCGAAGATTGAAGATGTTTGAAGATGGAGATATTGAGATGAATAATAACGAGGGACTACTTGTTGATTAATTGGGGATAAACTCCCGATTCACTATATTGTAGCATTGATCTCTTTGTTATGAAAAAATCTCAAAACCACAAGGGCTTCTCGCCTAGTAATGGCCGAGGAAAGTACCTTCGGTTTCGTTCGGTCCCAGAACAAACTTGTATGGATGAATGTCTGACCTTGCATTCTAAATCACAATGAGTGATCTCTATAAATGTATATCTGTTTGGTGGCGGAGAAGACACCTTCTCTTAGCTTAACACCCTTTCCTGAGACGTATGAGCTCAGGAGTTATACGTTTGTAAAAATTAGTCATGTGAATGTGGAATGGCAATGTGGCATTCAATGTGAAAGAAGATGTGATGTGTGAAAAAGTAATCGTTGCCTCGAGCCTCATCAACCGGAAATGGCCGAAACAGGGTTAGATGCGGCAAGGCTAAGTGGGTCATTCTCAATTAGGGCATGATCATCCCCTTCTAGATATATTTCTTTTCGCTATGACGTTCAAGATGTAAATTAATGTGGTTTGTATGCTAGAGCGCGCTCGGTTAAAGGTCGGCAACGACTGGGGGATGATATATTTGGTACTATCTAGTTACAAAGATAGGCCAGTCTTGTGTTGGTAGAGGATCCTTTGTGATGGTCCTCGATACATTCCTCTAGAGATGTACTGCCGGAAGGTAGTCCCTTCACCTGGTCATTTGTATGGAAATCCATTCTCCAATAAGAACCTACGGTTTTGTTTGTAGAGCCAAGTATGCTGGAATTTAATAATGGTAACAATTTCGGCTAAGGTTAATAAGTTTATTTGCAAATGTTTTCAAAGAGATGTCATTAGAAATATTATCAAATGTTTTGATGTAAAAGTGTTTTGGTTATCAAAAGGTAAAAACCCATCCATGTTTATGTGTGGGCGTGGTCTTATGAGATACTCTTTATTTTCAAAGGATTTTATTTAAAGGCTGATATATGACACTGTCATTTATTATTGAGTTTTTCTCACGCTGGTTTATCAAGCCTGATCCGGGTATTTTCAATACTCGGGTCAGATCCGAGTAGTTTCAGGTTTAGTCGAAGACGGTTGAAGTTTCCAGAGGAGAGCTGGAGATATTCATCTACGTATGACATATTTTATTATCCGCTACTGTTTGTTTGTTTTTGTTTGATGTTTGTCAGCAATTGTAAGGACAGATGTTTATAACTATCCAAGCTGAATTTAGGTTAGACTCTGATATATGTATTTAAAAGTTTTCCGCTGTAAAGATATTGTTCAATATTATATATTATTCCATTTGCGTGAGATTCCGTTCTGTCTTATTTTTCTTTTTTACCCTTCATGTTCCGTCTTTTCGTTCAATTTGAGTTAGACATGTGTAGTTTATTGTCAATTTAAAGGGTACGGAAAAATGGGCCATGACAATCTCTCTAACATACAGCCGAGCCAAACTGAAAGTCGTCCTCGTTCCCTTTGCTGGTAAGTAGTGCACACTCTTGGTTAACCTATCTAAATGCCCTCATTACCTCTCCTCGGTCTAGGAAACCATCGATAAAATCCATAGATATCTGCTCCCACTTCCACTTCAGAACTTCATGTGGCTTAAGCAATCCGGCTGTCTTCTGGTTACTACCCTTTACCTGTTAGCAGTTAGCACACCTACTCACCTATATAAAAATGTCTCTCCTTAAACCTTTCCACCAGAAAGTACGTCTCATGTCCTGATACATCTTAGTGATTCCTAGATGTATCATCAATCTAGAATGATGACTCTCTGTCAGAACCTCCTTTCTAATTCCATCACCATCCGGAACACACAACTAACCATTCATCCTCAAAATACCATGATCATCTACCTCAACTCCTTGCCACTTATCATAAGTAAAATTTCACTAACAACTCTAGCTATTTGAGCAAGACGAACATCCTTTTATTGATTACTCTCAATGCGACTAATAAGAGTTAGATGAACCTCTACATTAGCCACAACTGCATATCTCTTACTTAGTGCATCTTTGTAACATCTACCACTTAGAGGCCCAAAACTAACAGCTACGGATGCTGTAGTCATCCATAGCTAATAATCCCTGGCAACCAAATACGGTAATGTTAGATACATTGATATAACAGAAACACATGGATATGGAAAAGTTTTATGGTCATTAAACAACTTTCACATTCCATTTCAAATCATTTCAAATTCATTTCATAATCCCAGATTCGAGAACCACGTTCAAAGAAAATATTATTATTACAACATACGCCAAGAGCGACATATGAAGATGCCCCCTTGGGTGATCAGAGTCTAAACATAGGCAATGAAACAACTTTGTCTTTACAACAAAACAACATGGAATCAAAATAGAAAAGAACTCCTATTAGCTAGCTTGCCCCCTGCACGTCTCCTGAAGCTTATTCGTCAAAAGGAAAACCTGAAAACCTCAACTCTCAAACGACTCAAAATTAATTAAGCACCCGAGAGTTTAAGGGAAAAACATAAACTTCGAGTCAAACATAAAGCCTGGTATGAATAATAACCTACCATCTCAAACCATCTTAGGTATCTAGTGAGACCGAGCCGCTTAGCGGAACGGGTTTTCCCCTCACTAGTATCTTATCCAAATTTATAGTAACCATATACCGTGCTCCTGCATCCATAATGGTTAAAACATAGCAATTTAAAATATTATGATGATATGCAAACAAATAAATTATTCTGGATTTCCCATCCCCATTCATTTGACTATCTGTCTCAGTTATAGTTTCTAGGGTCACTATTAACCTATTAGTTTTCATGGCTGACTAATAATCTGTTTAAAGTTTATGGACTATCTGTCTGGTCTCATAGTTTTCATGGGATCACTAAGAACCTATTGACCCCTGCCAATAACTTCATTAATTCATGGGTTCTCCCTGAACCTATTGGTATCTCCAATAACTTCTCTTATATCATAGTTTTCATGGGTTGACTAGGAACCTATTGACTTCTGTCAATAACTTTATATGGATATAGTTTTCATGGGATCGCTACAACCTATCTTAATTGACAATCTCTTTAATCAATCTTTGGGCATCCTACTTTTTGGTCTACCTGACCTCCTAGATGCAATTCTACTCATTCAAGAGTTAACTCAATTTATATTCACTACTGGGTCAACTTAGCTGGTAT
Source organism: Allium fistulosum (assembly GCA_030737815.1). Classification (NCBI taxonomy): domain Eukaryota; kingdom Viridiplantae; phylum Streptophyta; class Magnoliopsida; order Asparagales; family Amaryllidaceae; genus Allium; species Allium fistulosum. Next base: position 863,076,293 of record CM060904.1, read on the forward strand.
TCTGCCCATTTCTCCCCAAAATACAGTGAATATATATATTAAAAGAAGCAAACATAATAACATAACGATACCAACATTTATGGTTTTATATCCTCGAAATCATTTTCTTATGAAACATGGTTAATCCCTTTAACCTACTGTTTTATCAAGGAAAGCTTCTTCAAAAACTCCATACTTAAAAGCCATTTCAAAACTCATTTATTATGCCATGGCTTTTCCTTTAAAAATGAGATTGGGTTCTTTGTTTTAAAAACTAAGACTTTTCAAAACCTTAGACCTTTACTTTCGAAACCATTGAAATCTATTTTTCGAAAGCCGCCAATTCTAATTTTCAAAACACACAAACATATGACTTTCGAAACACTTAAATCTTTTTTGAAAGTATTAAAACCTTCATTTTGAAACCACCCAAAACATTCCTTTCAAAAGTATTAAAGTATATCTTTCCAACACATAGAAGCATAGCTTCGAAACCATTTGAAAGTACCTCTTTTGAAACCATTGGGTTTATCCTTAAAAATATCTTTTGGGTCAAAGTGAATATAAATGAAAGTACCCCTTTCGAAACCATTAACCTTTAAGTAAAATTGATTGGGGAAAAACTGATGGCTTCAGAACCATCCTTTCAAAAGCAATAATCATTTAAGTGAAACATTTTGAAGGATTGCTTCAAAGCCCCTTTCGAAGCTATTGGCATCGAAACCTTTGGTGTAAGTGGCTATTGTAGCCCTTTTAAAAGCATTGGGAAGTGACTTTACATTTATAAAACAAAAGCTACCTTTCGAACTCATTAATGAATTCAATCCATTAATGACTGGGTTCAACCTACCCTTTCGAAAGCATTGATTTAAAAACAAGGCAACTCATTCAAAAGCTACCCTTGAAACAAAAAGGTGGCAACTTCTTCAAAAACTATATTGAACCATTTCGAAAGCATTCTTTTGGAAAACAGGGCAAGTGGCATTTTTTTGGATGGTAAAACAAAGGTCTCGACCCCTTCGAAAGCTTGGTTTCGACTCCATACCTGCCGCCATTCTCCAATCCACTACGTATCAACGTATTGATACCTTGTGTATTGGTTTTGACTTGGTTGGGGCGGAAGTATAGGGTCGAAAGGTAGCTGCTGGAAATGGCGAAACAATAAACTTATGCAAAACTGTTTTCGTTGCCTTTTTAAGTAATACTTTCAACTGACTTACCTATTTGTAAAGATATGATTGGTTGCCATAAACTTTACCAAAATATTTTCTAAAAACCGCCGAATTTATTCATAAATTAATTAAAGTTAATTAATAAAGAAGCCCTTCCCTTTAACAAAACAATTGAGACTTTTAAGTCCTCTATCTTAAATAAATTAATTTACCTAGTAAATTACTTAGGAAAAACCCCTAAAAATTATCAATGTTCACTTTTATTATGTTATCTAACATATATAAATTTCGGACCCAAATTCCTTTATATAATTACCGAAATTTATTTCTAAACCCAATTATCCATATTCTACTTTGAAAATTCATAATAAATTATCCATAGCTTGGATAATTTCGAAAAATTAAGCCCATCTCCAAAACAATGTTTTACATAACATATTAAATCCTCATGGCATTCAAAACACATTAGATACGATTTTAGCCCTTAAAATCGAAATAAACATTCATAATTTGTGCTTGTTTAAATCAAACATATCATGAAATCGAATCATATCATCATCAAAATCATTATAAAGGTTTTTAACATAAAACCAGAAATCAAATGCTCTCTAAAACAAAAATAGAGATGGTTTTGATTATTATTCACGTCACTTAGGATAAGGAACTTGAGATTTTATCTTTGATTAATTCCTCTTGCTTGATTGCTTAGCTTTATTTGATTTTTCCCCGTTTCTTTCCCTAGGTTATGGCCTGCCTGAGCTTTTGTTTTACGTTTTAAAATTTAGAAATATGAATGTGTAGAGAATAAGAACAAGGGTTTAGGGGTTATGGTGGTGGCTAATCCCCATAATGCCCTTGCGATATTTTCTTATTAATTAACATATGAAACCGTTTCCACAAATTCATTCTCCTTGTTTAATTAAGCATGGCCTATAAGTAAATTTTCAAATCTCAATCCCCCTATCACTCTAATATTTACATTATTCTATTTAATTTATCTAATTAAATCTCCTAAATAATGTTATTAAAAATTAGGGGTGCTAAAGGTCCTCTCCTTAAAGAATTTTGTTCTCGAAATTCAATAAGGACTGAATACTAAATATAGCAATCATCTATAACGGTTCCTAATTACCACACTAGCCTACCTGATTAGCAATAGTCTATATAAAGCAAATATAGAACATACCCTCACAACAGATCAGGATAAGTATCTTTAGTCCTGTCTTCTATCTCCCAAGTACATTCCTTCTCGTTGTCACTCCACTGAACTTTCACCAACTTGACTATCTTATTCCTTAACCTTTTCTCATCCCTCGCTACAACCTGAATTGGTTGTCTAACAAAAGTCAAATTCGGCTCTACCATAAACCCTTCCTACTATGTCAGAGGAATAGTAGTCTCTAGATCATGCACATACTTGCGTAGATGAGATAGATGAAACATATTATGGACTCCTGCCATACTTCTCGGCAACTCTACTCTGTATGCGAGCTTCCCGATCCTCTCCATAATTAAGAACGGACCAATATATCTTGGTGCTAGTTTCCCTGACTTTTCGAATCGCACCACATCCTTCATTGGTGATACTTTAATGAAAACCCTATCTCCAGCTGAGAATTCTAGGTCTTTGCGCCTCTTATCTGTGTAACTCTTCTATCCAGACCGAGCTTCCTTCAACCTTTCTCGGACCAACTCAATCTTCTCTGTTGCCCCTCTAACTAGATCTGGACCCAAGACTAATCTATCTCCAGTTTCCAACCAACATGCTGGTGATTTGCATGGCCTTCCATACAAAACTTCAAAAGGCGCCATTCCTATACTAGTCTGATAACTGTTATTATAGGAAAACTCAACTAAGTGTAAGTGATCTTCCCAAGGTCCACCAAAGTCCGACACACAAGCTCTCAATAAATCCTCGAGTACTTTATTGACTCTCTTTGTCTGCTCATCCGTCCAAAGGTGATATGCAATACTCATCTTAAGCTTAGTACCTAACACATTTTGTAGACTCTTCCATAATTCGCTAGTAAACAAAGAATCTCTATCATTGACTATGCTACTTGGAATTCCTTGCAGTCTAACTATGTTCTTCATGAACAACTTAGATAAAACAGGTGTCGTCCTGGTTAACTTAACTGGAATGAAATGGACACTCTTGGTCAACCTGTCCACTATAACCCACATACTTTCATTTCCTTTATTTGACCATGGCAACCCATCTATAAAATCCATGGATATCGAATCCCATTTCCAAATTGGTATCTCTAAAGGTTGAAGCAACCCACTCGACTTCTTATGTTCGGCCTTCGCTTGTTGACAGTTTGCACACTGCCTAACCCACAAGTCAACATCATCTTCATAGCTTCCTAGTAGAAGCTCCTCTTCATATCTTGATACATCTTGGTCCCTCCAGGATGAATCGTAAACTTGGATCGATGATATTCCTTAAGAAATTCTTTCTTTGAGTCCTCAACATTCGGGACACACAACCGTCCCTTCTTCCTCAACCATCCCTTCTGGCCAAGACTAAAATCCTTTAGATCACCGATCTCCGATCCAACCTCAAGCTTTCTAATCTTCTCGGCTAATAATGGATCCTCGTTCTACTTACCAGCAATCCTTTCGATCAGCACTGGTTGAACTTCCAAACAGGACAACATGGTGGTGCTCAGACTAGAACTAGCAGTCGATGTTAACTGCACACTAAATGTAGTCAATGCTTCTAAATTTTTCCATTCTGCCAATATAGCTAACACCACATTCTGATGTCTTCTGCTAAGAGCATCCGCTACCTTATTTCATTTCCAGGTGTATACTCTATACCAAAGTCATAAGCAACTAAAAACTCCAGCCACCTTTGCTGTATCATATTCAACTCCTTCTGAGAGAATAAATATCTTAAGAACTTATGATCTGTGTATAGCTCAAATCTCTCCCTTAAGAGATAATGTCTCCATACCTGCAATGCGAAGATCACCGCTGCCAACTCCAAATCATGAGTAGGATATCTCACTTCATGTGGTCTAAGCTGTCGTGAAGCGTAGGCAATAACTTTATCCTTCTGCATCAACACAGCTCCTAATCCAGTCCCACATGCATCGGTATACACCACCAACCCTTGGTTTTCGTCTGGAACTACTAACATAGGTGCGTTGGTCAACACATGCTTTTACTTAAGGAATGCTTTCTCACATTTTCCGAACCAGACAAACTCCACGTCCTTCCTAGTTAACTTAGTCAGAGGCGCTGCTATCCATGAGAAATCCTTTATGAATCTCCGGCAATAGCCAGCATATCCAAGAAAACTTTTAATCTCAGTTACCGACTCTAGTCTCTTCCAGTTATTAACAGCTTCGATCTTATCTGGATCGACTGACAAGCCCTTCTATGAAACCACGTGACCAAGAAACTTAACCTCTTTCTTCCAAAATGACACTTGGAAAACTTCGCTTTCAACTGATGCTGCCTCGGCGTCTTAAGCACTACTCTAAGATGATCTTCATGCTCTCTTTCATTCTTAGAGTATACTAAAATGTCATTTATAAACACCAACATGAACCTATCTAAGTACTCTCGAAAAACCCGGTTCATCGGATCCACGAAGAAATTGGTGCGTTCGTTAACCCGAATGGCATTACTAACCATTCGTACGAACCATACCAACTCCGAAACGCTGTCAACGGAACACTGTCCTTTGCCACTCTATACTGATGGAAACCTGTCGCCAAATCCAATTGGAAAAATACTCTGGCTCCACATATCTGATCAAATAGATCATCAATTTTAGGCAGAAGATACTTATTCTTAATCGTCTTCTCGCTCAACTTACGATAGTCGATACACATCCTTAACGACCCGTTCGATTTCTTCATGAACAACGCGGTCGCTCCCCAAGGCGAACTGCTTGGTCTAATAAAATTTCTACCTTCAAGATTCACTAGTTGCACCTTCAATTCATTCATCTCAGTCAGTGTCATCCTGCTAGGTGGTCAACTAACAGGTTTGGCTTCTGGCATAAGATCTATCTGAAACTCAACAGCTCATTTCGGTGGTAGTTCTATAACCGGCTCAAACACATCTACAAACTCTTTGGCTACTCGAACCTGACTTAACTCTTCTTCCACTTCCATAGCTCTCAACAAAGCACAAGCACTTCGATCAAAATTCTCCACTGAGAATATGATTCGGTTATGATTATCATGGTGTCTTAGTGATATTTTCCTATCCTGGAAAAATATCTTAGCCTCATATTTACCCAACCAATCCATACTCAAAATGATTCCAAAAATCTACGAAATCAAAAACATACAGACTGCATGCAAACTTATGACCTAACAAATTAAGTTCGAACTGCTCACATCTCATCCCTAGAGTTTCATACCCTCCTATTAGATTCGCAACCCTAAAGGAAGCAATAAGGTATGTGGGTTCTAAGCATAACCTATCAACCAAACACCGAGATATAAATGAATGCGATGCACCGGTATCAAATAGTATCCTAACTAGTATACTCTGAATAAAAAGCGTACCTTCCATCATAGTCTTTCCCTTCTCAGCAGTAGTTGGCCTACTAGATGATGGTCCAATAGCAAAGACCTTTCCCCTGTATGCCCTAACTGGTTCTGGACACTTATTCTTATAATGCCCAACCTAGTCACAGTTAAAGCACTTCATGCCCTTCTTTTCTACAGCCATCTTCCTTTTGCCTATCCGGCATCCATGAGCATAATGACCCTTCTTATCACACTTGAAACAAACCAGATCAGCCTTTTCCTTCTTGGCAGCCTCTCCCTTCTGGGTTCCCTTCTTCTTGAAGAACTTCCTTTTCTTTCCCTGAGAACCTTGGGTTTCAACTGGCTTTTCCTTCCCATAAATAGCAAGCATCTCTTCATGTTGGATTTCCATCTCCACAACAACATTACAAGGATCTCGGAGATGTGGCAGGGTCGCCCTAGTAATCTCGGGTCTCAATCCCCAAACAAACTTTTCATTCCTCTTAATAACGGTATCAATGGTAGCATACCTATATTCGGACAGCTCATCAAACTTAGTAGCATACCCAATTACTGACATCCCTCCCTACACCAGATCCATGAACTTTCTCAACAATGCTGACTTAGCAACTTCGGACAAAAACCTCTCCTCAAATCTCCTTCGAAATTCTGCCCAAGTCACCTCTTCCCCAGGAACTCCGACAGTGACACTATTCCACCAATGAAGCGCTGCTCCCTGCAACTGTCTAGAGGCTAGTCTCCTCTTTTGCTCATCATTCAATCCCAAGTCAGCGAAGATTCTCTCACAATGCAACAACCAATTCTCAACTTCTACAGCATCCTCCGTTCCCACAAACGGCTTTCCACTAAGACTGGTGTAATCTCTGCTCAACTTAGCATAGTTATTCCTAATTGAAACCACGAGATTAGCTCCTCCAACATTCCTGGCTACTCCCGCCGCTGCTCCAGCTTACATCGGATTTACGAAGAACTGATACATCATCCCTATATCCACTAGCAGATTTCCAGCACCTACATTGGCATCTGCATTTTGTTGATCTGGGTTCCTCTTGGTGGGTCGAGCATTTCCGTTTGTTGTGGCGCTTCCTCCACCAGGATCTCCTCTTCTGTTTCCTGCCTCCATATATTCTTTCTCGTAAATCTACATAGGAGCCTTAGTAAGATACAGAAAAACGGCCTAAGAGGGGGGATACGTACTTATATATATATATCAAATACAAGTACGTTACTATAGCATTAATCCAAACTCCGATCTTATTTTCTGATTCATTGGATATTGTTTTGAAAAATCTTTTAGACTTAAATTTCTTTTAAGTTTTCATAAACCTATGCTCTGATACCAACTTGTAACATCCCCCCACTTGGAGGCCCAAAACTAACGGCTACGGATGCGGCAGTCATCCATAGTTATTAATCCTCGGCGACCAAATACGGTAATGTTAGATACATTGATATAACATAAACACATGGATATAGAAAATTTTTACAGTCACTAAACAACTTTCACATTCCATTTCAAATCATTTCAAATTCATTCCATAATCCCAGATTGGAGAACCACGTTCAGAGAAAATATTATTATTACAACATACGCCAAGAGCGACGTATGAAGATGCCCCCTTGGGTGATCAGAGTCTAAACATAGGCAATTAAACAACTTTGCCTTTACAACAAAACAACATGGAATCAAAATAGAAAAGAACTCCTACTAGCTAGCTTGCCCCCTGCACGTCTCCTGAAGCTTATTCGTCAAAAGGAAAACCTGAAAACCTCAACTCTCAAACGACTCAAAATTAATTGAGCACCCGAGAGTTTAAGGGGAAAACATAAACTTCGAGTTAAACATAAAGCCTGTTATGAATAATAACCTACCATCTCAAACCATCTTAGGTATCTAGTGAGACCGCGCCGCTTAGCAGAATGGGTTTTCCCCTCACTAGTATCTTATCCAAAATTTATAGTAACCATATACCATGCTCTTGCATCCACGATGGTTAAAACATAGCAATTTAAAATATTATGATAATATGAAAACAAGTAAATTATTCTGGATTTCCCATCCCCATTCATTTGACTATCTGTCTCAGTTATAGTTTCTAGGGTCACTATTAACCTATTAGTTTTCATGGCTGACTAATAATCTGTTTAAAGTTTATGGACTATATGTCCGATCTCATAGTTTTCATGGGATCACTAAGAACCTATTGACCCATGCCAATAACTTCATTAATTCATGGGTTCTCCCTGAACCTATTGGTATCTCCAATAACTTCTCTCATATCATAGTTTTCATGGGTTGACTAGTAAACCTATTGACTTCTGTCAATAACTTTACCCGGATATAGTTTTCATGGGATCACTATGAACCTGTCTTAACTGACAACTTCTTTAATAAATCTTTGGGCATCCTATTTTCTGGTCTACCTGACCTCCTGGATGCAATTCTACTCTTTCAAGAGTTAACTCAATTTATATTCACTACTGGGTCAACCTAGCTGGTTATTCTGCCCTTTTCTTCCCAAAATACAGTTATGGATCCATTATACAGTGAATATGTAAATTAGAAGAAGCAAACATAATAACATAACAATACTAACATTTATGGTTTTATATCCTTGAAATCATTTTCTTATAAAACATGGTTAACCCCTTTAACCTAATGTTTTATCAAGGAAAGCTTCTTCAAAAACTCCATACTTAAAAGCCATTTCAAAACTCATTTATTATGCCATGGGTTTTCCTTTAAAAATGAGATTGGATTCTTTGTTTTGAAAACTAAGACTTTTCAAAACCTTAGATCTTTACTTTCGAAACCATTGAAATCTATCTTTCGAAAGCTTCCAATTCTTCTTTTCAAAACACACAAACATATGACTTTCGAAACACTTAAATCTCTTTCGAAAGTATTAAAACCTACCTTTCAAAACCACCCAAAACATTCCTTTCGAAAGTATTAAAATATATCTTTCCAACACATAGAAGCATAGCTTCGGAACCATTTGAAAGTACCACTTTCGAAACCATTGGGTTTATCCTTAAAAATATCTTTTGGGTCAAAGTGAATATAAACGAAAGTACCCCTTTCGAAACCATTAACCTTTAAGTAAAAATGATTGGGGAAAAACTGATGGCTTCAGAACCATCCTTTCGAAAGCAATAATCATTTAAGTGAAACATTTGGAAGGATAGCTTTGAAGCCACTTTCGAAGCCATTGTCTTCGAAAACTTTGGTGTAAGTGGCTACTGGAGCCCTTTCAAAAGCTTTGGGAAGTGACTTATTACATTTATAAAACAAAAGCTACCTTTCGAACTCATTAATGACTTCAATCCATTCGAAAGGCATAGAGACGGCAACATGGTTTCGACTGGGTTCAACCTACCCTTTCGAAAGCATTGATTTAAAAACAAGGCAACTCATTCGAAAGTTACCCTTGAAACAAAAAGGTGGCAACTTCTTCCAAAACTATATTAAACCATTTTGAAAGAATTCTTTCGAAAACAAGGCAAGTGACATTTCTTTGGATAGTAAAACAAAGGCCTTGACCCCTTCGAAAGCTTGGTTTCGACTCCATACCTACCGCCGTTCTCCTATCCACTACGTACCAACTTATTGATACCTTGTGTATTGGTTTCTACTTGGTTGGGGCAGAAGTATAGGGTCGAAAGGTAGCCGCTGGAAATGGCGAAACAATTAACTTATGCAAAACTGTTTTCATTGCCTTTTTAAGTAATACTTTTCAACTAACTTGCCTATTTGTAAAAATATGATTGATTGCCATAAACTTTACCAAAATCTTTTCTAAAAACTACCGAATTTATTCAAAAATTAATTAAAGTTAATTAACAAAGAAGCCCTTCCCTTTAACAAAACAATTCAGACTTTAAGTCCTCTATCTTAAATAAATTAATTTTCCTAGTAAATTACTTAGGAAAAACCCCCAAAAAATCATCAATGTTCACTTTTATTACGTTATCTAACATATACAAATTTCGGACCCAAATTCCTTTATTTAATTACCGAAATTAATTTCTAAACCCATTTATTCATATTCTCCATTGAAAATTCATAATAAATTATACATAGCTTGGATAATTATGAAAAATTAAACCCATCTCCAAAACAATGTTTTACATAACATATTAAATCCTCATGGCATTCGAAACACAATAGATACAATTTTAGGCCTTAAAATCGAAATAAACATTCATAATTCATGCTTGTTTAAATCAAACATATCATGAAATCCAAGCATATCATCATAAAGGTTTTGAACATAAAACCCAAAATCAAATGTTCTTTAAAACGAAAATAGAGATGGTTTTGATTATTATTCACCTTGCTTAGGATAAGGAACTTGAGATTTGATCTTTGATTAGTTCCCCTTGCTTGATTACTTAGCTTTAATTGATTTTTCCCCTTTTCTTTCCCTAGGTTATGGCCGACTTGAGTTTTAGTTTTACGTTTTAAAATTTTGAAATATGAACATGTAGAGAATGAGGACAAGGGTTTAGGGGTTATGGGGTTATGGTGGAGGCTAATTCCCATAATGCCCTTGCGATATTTTCTTATTAATTAACATTTGAAACCATTTCCACAAATTCATTCTCTTTGTTTAATTAAGCATGACCTATAATTAAATTTTCAAATCTCAATCCCCTTATCACTCTAATATTTACATTATTCTATTTGATTTACCTAATTAAACCTTCTGAATATTGTTATTAAAAATTAGGGGTGTTACAATCTTCTACAACATTAGCTTTCCCTGACGTATACAAAATCTCAACATCATATGTCACAAGAAACTCTAGCCAACACCGTTGTTTCAAGTTCAATCCTCCTAGGTTAAAAGATATTTCAAAGATTTATGGTCCAAATGTAACTCAAAACTTCTCTACTAGTAAATGATGCCATCACATCTTCAATGCAAAAACCACTGCTAACAACTCTAAATCATGCGTCAAAGACCTTGCTTCATGCAGCTTCATTTGTCTACTGGCATAAGCAACCACCTTCCCATGCTGCATCAACACAGCAACTAAACATATACCATAAGCATTTGTGTAAACATTAAGACCCTCACCTCCATCCAGAATAGTCATAATGAGGGCGCTAGTCAATCTCTTCTTCAGCTCCCTGAATGCTTTCTCACACTTCTCTGTCCAAACAAATTTGACGTCCTTCTTTGTCAAATTCATCAATGGTGAAGCAATCTTGGAGAAATCCTGAAAGGGTCTCCTATAATAATACCCTACTAACCCCAAGAAGCTTTGAATCTCTATTGCGTTTTCAGGCCTCTTCTAACATTGAACAACCGCAACCTTTGTCGGATCCTCGGAAATACCATCCCTATAAACAACATGCCCTAAAAACATTACCTTCAACTGCCAAAAATGACATTTCGAGAACTTAGCCTTCAACACATGCTCTCTCAATGTCTCTAATACAATCCTCAAATGGAAAGAATGCTCCTCCTCGGTCTTGGAGTAAACTAGAATATCATCAATGAAAAAAAGCACAAACTTGTTCAACACATCCCGAAATACACGGTTCATCAAGTCCACGAAATAAGCTGAAGCATTGGTTAAGCTGAATGGCATAATCAACTACTTATAAAGCTTGTCAAACCTAAAAGCTATTAAGGGCATACTCTCCTTTGCTACCCTTAACCGATGGAACCCGGTGACAAAATCAAGCTGAGAAAATACCTGAGCTCCATGAAGCTGGTCAAACAAGTCATCTATCCTAGTCAAAGGATACTTATTTCTAACGATCCGCTTACTGAGCTTGTGTTAATCAAGACAAAGCCTTAAGGAACTGTCCCTCTTTGTAGTAAATATAATAGGCGCTAACTCGAACGGCTAGGTCAGATCAAACCTTTCTATAACAAGTCGTTAATTTGTTAGCTAGCACAACTTCTCCTTCAAAGATAGCCTATGCATAGACAATACAATAGGCTTAGCATCTAGAACCATATCAATATGAAACTCAGTCTCATGATGAAGGAGTAAGCTAGAAACCTCCTCGAACACATTAGCAAACTCCTGAACAACCGAAATCGACACCTAAACTCCCAAACAACCGGAATCGACTCCAAATCTCCATCCGCCACATCAAGAGAATAAAGAAAACTACTTATAAGCGAACTAGGCTCCTCACAAGACACCTTCAAAGTTCCTCCTTCAATCTTTAATAATATAGTTCGCTTAACACAATCTAAGATTTCGCTTACACAATCTAAGATAGCATGTTATTGAGATAACCAATCCATGCCAAGCAACATATCAAACCTAAGAAACCCAAGAATAAACACATCATACGAAAGGAGTTTGTCATAACAAGTAACAAGAACTCCTTCACATAACATGCTAAGATTGGTTGAGCCCCCAACTAGGTTTGACATATAAATAGAATCATGAACTATAATCAGTTCAAGCCCTAGTTTATCAACAAGGCTACGGGGGATAATGTTATGGGAAGAACCAGTATCAAATAAGACATAAATAGGAATGCCATAAATAGATAGAATACCTTCCAGAACCTTCTTCCCCTTAGCTGCTACTGCAGTGGAAGGTGCTGCAGAAATAACAAAGATCCTAGGCCGCTTCCCTTTGTTGAGCATAGGACAATCTCTAACAATGTGCCCAACTAATGACAATTGTAACATCCTTTCAGTGAAAACTATGGTGCCTTCCTTATCGATGCCTTAAACATCTTCCCTCCTCCAACTGACCTATAGTTTTTAGCAAAATGACCCTACTTCCAACACTTATGGCAAGCAAGGTGGGCAAATTCTTCGACGGTTGAAACTTCCGCTTATTATTCCCAGTTGGTGTAGAAACAGAATGCTTTGGTGCCAAACTCTCAAACTAAAACACATGTTCACCAGTTCCACAAAAGACCCCATAATGTGATTAGTCATGTCCCTTTGGAACTCGGGATGCATATGTGCCACAAACATCTCATTCCTCTTCAATGGTGTGTCTATCAATCCAAGCTCAAATCAAGATAATGTGTTAAACTTATTTTCGTACTCTGCAATAGTCATATCACTTTGCTTCAAACCAAAAAAGTTCCTAAACCATAAAGTCTTACCAGCCTCCAGTACAAACTACCCCTCAAACTCCTCCTTAATTGGGCCCAAGGGGTGTCGTTCTTTTATACATCGACGGTAATAGAACTCCACCAATCCATAATTGCACCAGACAGATGATGGGATGCCAAGCGACGCTTCATAGCATCTCCTAACTCTAAATCACTAAAGATCCTCTCACATAAATTTAGCCATGTTTGCACCTCAATTATCGACTCAGTCCCACTGAATCTCTGACTACCCAACCTCTCGAAATCACGACAAAGTGAAGAAAATTTCATTGGCGGCTGAACTTGCACCACTTCCTCTTACCACATTCAGCATAGGTTCGGTTGTAGAAGCAGCGTTCCTCTAAGCTCAAGTCCCACCATTGGTGATAGTACTATACCTGCCTCCTCCTCTAACATCGGTAGCATGAGTACTCATAATTTTTACTACCTGAATTATAGCAAAACATCTTTTAGAATACTTTAAGTTAGAGTTATTTCAAAGAAAGGATTTCTTCAAAGAAAGAGTTATTTTAAAAGGAAGGATTGCTAAGAAAGAGACATTTCTAAGGAAACATTTTTAAAAGCCTAGTTTTGAAAATACAAATATGCTCTCGTATGTATAATACACTCGACTCATTCTAGGGCATCACTTACCCTATCCCTAATGAGTCATACCAACCAAAGCCAAGGTATTCGCTAACCTCAGGCTCTGATACTATAATATAACGACTGACCTTTTTGACCCTCAAATGTCGATACTACATTCATAATATTCACATGCCTAACATCCAAGTACCGAAAAGATGGGTAGTTAGGGTAAAAGAAAAGAAAATAAATAGAACAAAAAAGAAGAACACAATATCAGAATCTCACATGTAGAACAATAATATGTAATATCTCAAAAGTGTAGTACAAAGGGTTACTCCAACATACATGATAATCTTATTATAACAAAACCTAAGTACTACTATCAACTTGGACAATTATAACTGCCTGTCCTCACAATGCTGATTACAAACATACATAATACATTGCTACGAAAATGAAAATTGGTAGATATATAGGTAGATGGAAGCCTCCGGCTCATTTCCATAAGCTTGAAGCATGCAAACTAAAAGCTGCTTTACTTAACCTACTCGAAAGAATACATGAGGAATTTTTGGAAAACAAAAATCACGTGTTAGATATAAGTTTAGTATGAGAAACTTAGAAATGCATGTAAATACATAGCAGTACTTTTAAGACCAACTAAATCACCAGAATGGTTATCCCTCAAAAGAACCAAGAGGATTTGATATTTACATTAGGTGAATAATATATAGCATTTAAGGTATGGAATATAAATCAGAAAATAGCTATGTTTCTTGCATCTCACTATACAACAATATTAGAATACATCTAAAACCACTAAAGTACATTCGTAGTTAGATCTTCCATTGGAGGTGCTCTCGATACATTGAAGCGGACCTTCTGACAAGGGTTAGAAACTACCTTCTGAGCGTTGTATATCTCTAGATAAAGTATACCATTTAGGAAAACATATCTAGGTTATGCCTGAACATGAAATCAAATGTCATCAACTCCAGTTAGTCAATATTGATAAGTATCTCTAGATATGGAGTTGATATACACTTGAGGTTAGCTAAACCCCCTTTTCTATGCCCATACTCTATTTTTTGTCATTTTTCAACGTCGAGGCTACGTGCGAAATCAATCACACAAGTCTTAAGCACTCGAACAGAATAGCCCGTTTGAAAAAAGCTAACGCTGACCTCTCTCTTTGACTTAACATTAGGATAGACAGTTCAACTCTATAGCGTGATTTAATGACCCATATTTTACATATCAAATGATCGTAAAATATTTTTATTTTGTTCGTATGAGATCGTATGATTCTATAATATTGGAATTTGACTCTTAAAGACATTTTATAAACCTATGATTTTTCTCGAATTTCTATGTGATAATTTTGACTCTGAAAATCTTATTTAGGTTATAACTTTTGATAGGAGTCAAATTAGGATCTCAAACTAGTTCCATTGCTTCAGGATAATGGTTCCCCATTTCGTAGAGTGGTCATAACAAATAACGGACTTATGGTTAGAAATTTATGTATGTTTTAAGTTTTAACAATTGCTTGCCAAAATTAGTGTTTAATTAATTAAGCCCATAAGTGTGTCCATTAGTCTAATTAGAGGACTACTATAAATAGGTGACTAGAGAGTCAAATTAAAACTTTTCCATCTCTCCCAAATCAAATCAAAACTCTCATTAACCCCGGATTCATCCAAAATTACCCAAATTACTCTCTAATTCAAATTGAACCAAGATTAGTAATAGATCATTGATTAGAAGATAGAGATGATTGATTTAGCTGATTTGCATTACTGTTGATCGCTGTCCACGTTGGATCTACACTCAAATTGGTTGAATTTGGTAGTTGGTGAGTGGTTTATGCCTTCTCACTATCCTATGTATGTTTATATGGTAGAGTTATAGGTTTCGACATGATTTGATCCTAAAAATCCTTTTCTAACCTTAATAACATGTTAACATATGTTTATGACCTAAATTGATGAATTTTAATATGATTTGTAGAAATAGATTTGTAATTCAACCGTTTATATTCATATGTTCATCGATTATTTAGATTGGATCAGAATATGTTTGATTGCTATAATTCTATGCATTATTTATTAGAATGGATGTAATTGCATGTTTGTATGTTGTGCTTTGATGATGTTTGGAAGTTTTTTGGATGTTTGGAAGATAGGTTGGTGAATTGGGCAAACGAAGGCAAAGTTGGTCAAAATTGGATGAAACTTGAAGGAGAAGCTCTGGAGCATCAGAGGGTCTTGCTGGAAAAAAATTACCTTAAAATTAGCTAAGTGTATAACTTGGTGCCGAGTTATATAACCTGGTAATGAGTTATATAACCCAGTGCCGAGTTATAATGGTTGGTCGGAATTGGACGAAACTTAGAGGAGAGGCTCTGGAGCATGGGAAGAGCTTGCTGGAAAAATCATGGCTCAAAATTTGCTAAGGGTATAACCTGGTACCGAGTTATCTATAACCTGGTACCGAGTTATCTATAACCCGGGGCGAGTTATAGTGGTTGGTCAGAATTGGATGAAACTTAAAGGAGAGGCTCGAGAGCATAGCACTAGCCTACATGATAAGTCAAATTTCAGGTGGATTTATAGTCATAAGTCCGCGTCGAGTTATGTGGATAGGTTAGGGCTGAGTTATGGTGTTAACTTCTATAGGTTAGTCAACCTGATGGATGGGTAAAGCTTGGTTAGTAGAGGTTGTCTATGGAAAGATGCAGGGAGATTGGCTAAGTTATAGAAGCTATGACGTGTTATCTCTAGAACTTGAAGATGGAGATTTGGATTGGGACCAAATTATCTACGATGGATGGGTCGGGGTCTAAAGCATTTAGGAGTAGATTTCTAGAAGCATGGAATGAGAGTTAGCCAAAATTGGCTAAGTTTATGTATCAGTGCCGAGTCAAGGGCATAGGTCGGCACTGAGTTACATGTCGGTTCGGTGATGGTAGAACATCTTGGGACTGGAGTAGAGGTTCCGTAGATAATGCTAGAGGTGTTATCTCATTCGCATCAAGGGTGGATGGTAATGTAACAGCATGATGAAAAGCTATGTGCCTTTGGTTTGTGACTCATGGTAGGTGTAGGTACTGAAGATAGTAGCTCGATAAAGGAGAGGGAGCCGTGAACGAGAACATGGTGGATTCTGGATAATGAAAACCGGATTAGGCAAGAAGGGCTTGGATCTGAATGGAGCAAAGGAGGGCTCGGATGTGTATGTGCCCAGGTATTGTTGATAACTCGAAGTTTTTTCTGTTGTACTCAAAGCAGAAATATTGTAAGTAGAGATGCCCATGGGTCAACTGAAGGACTTGTATACTCTGAACCAGTTGCTTTGGGTCTAGTGTCTAGCTTTGGGCTACAAGATATGTATCGAGCTTTAGGCTGCATGATATGAGAGTACAATGAAATCCGAGATTTTCATTAGTCCCTAGTAGTAAGGAGACCATACGAGTTATCATATATTCAGGGCATATGGAGTGATAGTTAGGAATTGCTTGATGGATGCTATTGTTGCTTTGGTTGCTTTCTTTAGTGGACTATCACTCGGGGATATCATTGGGAGTAGGTACCAGAGATAGGGATATCTGGACATCCACCATTCTATGTTGTACAGTACCTTTATGATATTTTAGAGTAGCATATTATAGTTTTATGTGCTAAGTCTTTGGTTGTAGGGACATATGAGGTTTGGTTCGTGTACTCTTGTTCCTTACCATATTTACATGTATAGTATTTTGAGATTCATTTATCGCTTACACCAGACTGTTATCTAACCCAAGGATTTATGCTTTGCTTCTTATTATCTTAGCTACTTTAAATGAGTAGACTAGATAACATGTCTAGGTGACGCAGTAGCTGTTCAGAGGACGTGTAGGATAGAGCTATCTCATATTATATACATATATATGGATTTCTATGTTTTTCCGCTGAGCAACACTGTGGAGTCTGTGGCAGTGCTTGCTTATTTCTATCTATTGAGACAGTTTATTTGAGTTTACCATGTTGTATACTCTATGACATTTGATGTATAACTCTATGGATATTATTCTCTTATGATTAATTCACATTTTTATTACTGTATCTTTTTCTGTATCTATGAATTTTTTTCCATGCGCTGTGAGACATAAGACAGGTTATATGTTATGTTTATTATTATTATTAATCTTGATGATTGTCCTATATCAGCCATGCATGACTGTAACACACTATTTGTACACTATTGGTATTGGTGGTATTGGACGGTCATCATATTTGGTATTAGAGCTTTGGTTACACAATTAATCAAAGTTGACGCCGTGATCCAATAGAGATAGGGAAGATGTTATTTCCTTAGACTGGATCAAGAGTATATATATAGGAGAGTGCATACTTGTTATATGTTTTAGTTTTCAAAGCTATATAGTAATATATTATATAGTATAAGGCGCTTGCACAGGAGCACCACAAACAATTTTCTTTATGAGAGATTGATCATTCTAGTTACAGGTAAGAATGAGTCGGCATACAAGAAATACTGCTTCAGGATTTAAAGAAGGGGGAGGATTAAGAGATGCTATAGCTGATTTTCAAGCTATGTTCAATGCTATGATGGCGAATATGACGAGGAATGCTCCTGGTATGGCTATTGGCAGAGGTGCTCCCATGCAAGCTCCTAGATTTGATTGTACTAAGTTGAGCAAAGACTACTCTACTTTAGGAGGAAAGCCATTCCTTGGAATGAAATCAACTATGAAAGTGCAAGATTGGATTGATATCTGTGAGTGCGTCTTCAATGATATGGAAAGTGGGAACCTACTTGCTATGAGTGCAAGGAGAAGGGTCACTTGATTAAGGATTATAAGGTAAGTGAGAAGAAATAGTGTTATAACTGTGATAAACCTGGGCATTTGAAGAAGGATGGCCTGAAACTGGGAAAGGGTAAGTAGGTTGTAAAAGCGTATACTTTGGACATAGTCCCAACTTCGTCAAGTGCTCCCTTAATGAAAGAGAAGAGAAAGGGAGCCACTATTTAAGAAATATTGAGATTGAGACCCGAGATAATAGACCGACCCTTGATCGTGACGAACCATGTTGGTGGCTTTACTAGTCTTTGCATGGTTTTTCGTGGCTTAGAGTTATCGACTCATGGATGCTCTTTTGTTTGTGATTGCTTTGTTTTGAATTTCGTTGGGTTCGAGATTATCTTGGGAATGGATTGGCTAAGGAGGTATGCGACTATAGTGGATTATGAGAAGCTATTAGTGACAATTAGAGATGTGGATGGGTGGATGATAGTGAATAGCTACCTACTAGAAGATGGGGTGATGGTTAGCTTTCTATATTCGCTAGAGGTTCCACATGAGAGGTTGTCGTCTATGCCGATTGCTAGAGAGTATTCGGATGTCCTTGAGGAAGTGACCAAACTGCCGCCGCATAGGGAGATGAGTTTCAGATAGACTTGGTGAAGGAAGCTAGATCGATAGTTATGCCTTTGAGGCACATGGAACCCAGAGAGCAGAAAGAGTTAGAGGTGCAAGTGAATGACCTATTAAGGAGAGGGTTCATTCGAAGAAGAATATCTGAGTGGGGTGCACCTGTAGTATTGGAGACTAAGGCGGATGGCTCTTTAAGGTTGAGCGTGGATTATTGTGCGCTGAATAAAGTGACAAAGAAGAACAATATCCACTCCCATGCATAGATGACTTGTTTGATCATCTTCACGGAGCAAAGGTGTTCTCTCAGATGGATTTAGCGATGGGATTTCACCAGCTTAGAGTAGCGAAGAAGAGTGTGCCTATTACTGCATTTCATATGCCATCGGGTTTCTATGAGTGGTTGATGATGCCATTTGGGTTGACCAATGCTCTGACATACTTTGTAGATCTCATGAATTGGGTTTTGAGAGACCAGCTGAACAAGTTCGTGCTTGTGTTTGTGGATGATATTATGATCAATTCCAAAATTGAAGAGGAGCATAAGAAGCACTTATGGATTATGCCAGAGATATTGATGAAGCAAAAGTTAAGAGTGAAGTTTTCTAATTGTCACTTCTGGAGAAAAGAAGTGGGATTCTTCGGTCATGTCATTTTGGGACAAGGTATAGCAATGGATCCTACAAAGGTAGCAGCGGTCCAAGATTGGAATAGGCCCAAGAATGCTATGGATATGAAGATTTTCTTAGGATTGGAGGGATACTATAGATGGTTCGTTAAGGCTTCTTAAAGATAGCAGCACCATTGACCAATTTGACGAAGAAGAACCAGATTTTATTTTGGGATGCAAAGTGTGAACATGCATTTGTGTGTCTAAATGAGAGGTTGACGACTGCACCGGTATTGACCATTCCAAGTGGAAATGAGGAGTTGACAGTAACAGATGTCTGCAGTACTAGATTGGATGTGGTATTGATGCAGAAAGGAAATGTTGTTGCCTATGCTAGTCAATAGCTAAAGCCGCATGAAAGGAATTATCCGACTCATGATTTGGAATTGGTGACGATAGTTTTTGCTTTGAAGATGTGGAGGCATTATCTACTAGGAGAAAGGTTTGAGCTGTTCATAGACCACAAATCTTTGAAGTACATTTTCTCTCAAAAAGATCTCAACCTTCATCAGCAATGGTGGTTGGAATTCTTAACCTCCTATGATTTCAGTATTTCTTATACACCGGGTAAAGGAAATGTAGTCACCGATGCATTGAGTAGAAGACATGCTAGTTTAGGAGCAATGTTCTTGGAATGGAAGCGAATTACGTATATTTCTGGATATGATTTCAAGCCTCATTACGAGCTGGAACCAGATATGTTGGCAAGTTTGTCAGTCAGTCCTACTCGAATTGAAAGGATTGGTACTAGTCAGAAGCGAGATGATGGACTAGCGGACATTATAGAAAGGATAGAAGGAGTAGAATCTGAAGACATGAAGCAATATGAACTCGACTGAGAAGAGCGGCTTTGTAAGGATGGAAGATTATTTGTTTTCGATGTTGATGGATTGCAAGATGAAGTGCTACGAGAGTGTCACCATTCTAGGATGACCATTCATCTCGGCGGTATTAAGATGTACCGAGATATGAAGCGAATATATTGTTGGGAAGGCATAAAGAGGGATATTAGGACATTTATCACGAAGTGTATGAATTACCAGTAGGTAAAGGCAGAGCATCAGAAACCTAATGGATTATTGCAACTGCTAGATATTCCTGAATGGAATGGGAGCAAGTATCGATTTATTTTATTGATGGACCGCCGAGGAATCGAGAAGGGTATGATAGCATTTGGTTCATTGTGGATCGATTGACCAAGAGTGTAAGATGTATACCCATCAAATCAAGTAGAACGCCATCCAAGCTGGTAGAGTTGTATGTAAAGTGGATAGTATGATTTCATGGTGTGCCAAAGAGCATTGTGAGAGACCGATACCCGTTGTTCCCTAGTAGATTTTGGAAGTGCTTACAAAAGGCGTTAGGGACTAAGCTGCACCTTAGTACAGCTTATCACCCTCAAATGGATGGGCACACTGAAAGAGTAAATCATATATTGGAAGATCTCTTGCAAGCATGCATTACAGATTTTGGAGGATCATGGAATGATCATTTGCATATGGTAGAGTTTGCATACAACAATAGTTATCAGTCTAGTTTTGGTATGGCTCCGTATGAAGCATTGTATGGATGACCATGTAACGCTCCTTTACATTGGTGGAAAGCGGGCGAGAAATTGATACTTATGCCAGATATGATTAGAGAGACATTGGAGAAGATTAAGGTCATTTGGTAAAGAATGAAAGCTGCATAGGATCGACAGAAAAGCTATGCGGATAAGAGACGAAGAGATTTGGAATTTTCTATCAAAGATATGGTGTTAATAAAGGTTTCTCCTATGAAGAATGTAGTTCGATTCAGTAGAAAGGTGAAGTTGGCACTGAGATTCGTAGGTCCTTTTTCGATAGTTGAGTGGATCGGAAAACTAGCATATAGGGTCGACTTACCTCAAAAGATGGTGGGCGTGCACAACATTTTTTATGTCTCTTATATATGGAAGTTTGTGAATGACTCATGTGTGATGATTACACCGGATCAGCTAGAAGATGTTGAGGTAGAATCAGAAGTTTCTAAATCTAGGCTCTTCATATTGTTGGGTATGATATGAAACAACTTAAGAGAAAATTAATAAAGCCAGTGAAGGTACAATGGAGTGAAAGTGATGACAATTGTACATGGAAGACTGAGGAGAGCATGAGGATTACACGTCCGGAGCTCTTTGAGTGGTAAGATTCATAGTTTATCGTATCCACTTACACCATTGTATATTATATTTGATAGGTTAATATTTCACATGCTAGAGTAAGCTCACATATAGTATTTATTGCTGGCTGCATGTTTGAGATGTTTGATTTTTGCTTATGATTGGTAGGCATGCAGGATAACTATGGTTATTTATACTTTGTCTTGTTTAGCGACTTCGAGGATGAAATTCCTAAAAGGGGGAGAATGTAACGACCCATATTTTACATATTGGAGGATCGTAAAATATTTTTATTTTATTTGTATGAGGTCGTATGATTTAATAATTTTGAGATATGACTCTTAGGGACATTTTACATACCTTTGATTTTTACCGAATTTCTATGTGACATTTTGACCTTAAAAATCTTATTCGGGTTATAAATTTTGATAGGAGTTGAATTAGGGTCTCAAACTAGTTCCATTGCTTCAGGATTATGGTTTTCCATTCCGTAAAGTGGTTATAACAGATAAATAGACTTACGATTAGGAGGTTATGTCTATTTTAAGTTTTAACAGTTGCTAGTCAGAATTAGTGTGAAATTAAGCTCATAAGTGAGCCCATTAGTCTAATTAGAGGATTGCTATAAATAAGAGGCTGGAGAGTCAAATTAAAATTTTCCCTCTCTCCCAAATCAGGTCTAACTCCCGTTAACCCTAGATTTATCCAAAATCACCCAAATTACTCTCTAAATCAAACCAAATTGAAGGTTAGTGAATCGATCATTGATTAGAAGATAGAAATTATCGATTTGGCTGATTTGCATTGCTTTTGTTCACTGTCCATATTGGATCTACACTCAAATTGGTTGAATTTGGTAATTGGCGAGTGATTTATGCCTTCTCAATATCATATGTATGTTTATATAGTAGAATTATAAGTTTTGACATGATTTTGATCCTAAAAATCTTCCTTTTCTAACCTTAATAACGTGTTAACATATATTTATGACCTAAGTTGATGAATTTTAATATGATTTGTAGAAATGGATTTGTAATTAACCTTGTTCATATTCATATGTTCATAAATTGTTTAGATTTGGATTAGAGTATGTTTGATTTCTATAATTCTACGCATTGTTTGTTAGAATGGATGTAATTGCATGTTATTCCATGTTTTATATGTTGTGCTTTAATGTTGTTTGCTAGTATTTTGGATGTTAGGAAGATAGGTTGGTGAATTGGGCAAATCGGAGGCAAAGTTGGTCAGAATTGGATGAAACTTGGAGGAGAAGCTTCAAGTATAGGAGGAGCTTGTTGGAAAAGTTTTGCCTCAAAATTTGCTAAGGATGTAACTGGATACCGAGTTGTATAACCTGGTGCTGAGTTATAATGGTTGTTCGGAATTGGACTAAACTTGAAGGAGAGGTTCTGGAGCATGAGGGGAGATTACTGGGAAAATCATATAACCTGGTACCGAGTTATCTATAACCTGGTACTAAGTTACCTATAACCAGGGGCCAAGTTATAATGGTTGTTCGGAATTGGATGAAACTTAGAGGATAGGAATGAGGGCATAGTAGGATCCTACATGATATGTCACACTTCAGGAGGAGTTAAAGTCATAAGTTATCGCCGATTTATGAGGATAGGTTGGGGTCGAGTTATGGTGATAGCTCCTATGGGTTGGTCGACTTGATGGATTGGTAAAGCTTGGCTAATAGAGGTTGTCTACGACAAGATGCAGGGAGATTGGCTAAGTGATGGAAGCTATGACGAGTTATCTCTAGAACTTGAAGATAGAGCTTTGGATTGGGACCGAGTTATCTATGGTGGATGGGTCGGGGTCTAAAGCATTTGAGAGTAGAGTACTAGAAGCATGGAAGGAGAGTTGGTCAAAATTGGCTAAGTATATGAGTTGATGACCAGTTAATAGCATAGGTTGATATCGAGTTATCACGGTGGGTCCGATAATGGTGGAATATCGGGGGACTGGAGTAGAGGTTCTGTAGATCGTGCTGGAGGTGTTGGCTCGTTTGCATTAATGGTGGATGGCGATTTAACAACATAATGAAAAGCTATGTACCTTCAGTTTATAACTCGTGGTGGGAGTAAGTAACGAAGGTAGCGGTTCGATAATGAAGGGAGCCATGAATAGGAACGTGGTGGGTTCCGGATAATGGAAACTGGATTGAGAAAGAAGGGTTCAGATCCGAATGGAGCAAAGGAGGGCTCGGATGTATGTATTCCAAGGAATCGTTGATAACTTGGAGCGTTTTCTGTTGTACACAAAGCATGGGTATTGCAAGTGGGGATGCCTATGGGTTAATTGAGGGACTTGTATACCCTAGACTAGTTTCTTTGGGTTTGGTGTCTAGCTTTAGGCTACAAGGCACGTGCTTTGGGCTACGTGATACGAGAGTATAAAGAAAACCAGGATTTCCATTAGTCCCTGGTAGTAAGGAGACCATACGAGTTATCATATATTCAGGGCATATGGAGTGATAGTTAGGAATTGCTTGATGGATGCTATTGTTGCTTTGGTTGCTTTCTTTAGTGGGCTATCACTCGGGGATATCATTGGCAGTAGGTACTAGAGATAGGGATATCTGGACATCTACCATTATATGCTGTACAATACCTTTATGATATCGTAGAGTAGCATATCATAGTGTTATGTGCTGACTCTTTGGTTGCAGGGACATGTCAGGTATGATTCGTGTACTCCCGTTCCTTACCATATTTACATGTATAGTATTTTGAGATTCATTTACCACTTACACAGACTGTTGTTTGACCCTAGGTTTTATTCTTTGCTTCTTAGGTCCTCTAAAATGAGTTAACTAGATAACAGGTCTAGGTGACGCAGTAGTTGTTTGGAGGATGAGATGGATGGAGCTATCTCGTATTATATACGCACATGGATTTCTACACTTTTCCACTGAGCAACACTATGGAACCCATGGCAGTGCTTGCTTATTTCTATCTGTTGAGACAGTTTATTTGAGTGATCCTGTTGTATACTTTATGACGTTTGATGTATAACTCCATGGATATTATTCTCTGATGATTAGTTCACATTGTTATTACTGTCTTTTTATTTATTTCTATGATATTATATTTTATCCATGCGTTGTAAGATATACAATAGGTTATATGCTATGTTTGTTATTATTCATCTTGATGATCATCCTATGTCAACCGACACGACTATAACACACTATTTGTATACTATTGGAATCGATAGTATAGGGCGGTCGTCACACATAAATCTGAAATTTTAACGCTGACATCTCCTTCGGATATAACCTTAAGATAGACAATTCAACTATATAACATTCCACTTCGACAACCGCTTCCAAAACCTGAAATCATATACTAGTTTTGAAGTGCTATTCGGTAAGTAAAACACTTACCAATCCTAGACTCTCCAAACAAATTGATGAATGTCTGGTTAACTCAATTCTGGTTCTTTTAGAAGTAAATGAATTATATAAAGAGGAGTACTCCCCAAGGGATCTCGTATAAGTTCTTAAAGTTAGAGACGTTTTGGGACCAATGCTCCTCCCTGGGGGGTTCTCTAAGGGTATGAAGCCATGAAGCTTTTAGATACTTCTTAAGTTATATTTGGTCAAGTTCGATGGTAGACTAATCGACTATCGAGTTCTAAAATGATTGCTTACATAAATCAAGGTTTGTATACTAAACACATTTCCGACCTTCCCAACTAGACTATTCCTCAGCTAAGAGTGAAGCTGGTAGGTCGAGCACTATTACTTCTATCCCTACTCGAACATCAATCTTAACTTTTATAATAGAGAAGTCTACTTTGTCGACTTTTAGTGTTAAGTATAGTATTACTAACATTCCATAAACAAGTAAAAAAACGTTCATTTTTGCACACAAATTTAACTTCTAATCCCTTCTTCCAAAATAATTATGTTTCAAAATTACCTGTATATAAGTTAGAAATCTTTTTAAAATGGTATATATATGTAAACTGATTTATTTATAAAGCTACTATATGGAATTTAAAAAAAACTTAAAGAAGAAAAATGTAACAAAAACTCTTTATACCTTAATAAAATATTAATCTATTTATATATAATGCCTTTTAAAATACTTATAAATAAGTTATAAATATTTATGTAAAATGTTACTTCAAAAATAATTACTTAACATTGATTGAAAACCTTTTTCAACTTTAACAAAATTAACATGTTTTATAAATATAATAAGAAACTCTTTACTTTAAAATTTCAAGATAAATTATTTTAAACATATATTTAACTTCAAACTTCTTTTAAAATACTTGTATATGTTTTATAAAACTCCTTTAAAAAATTATTCATATAATATCTAAAGTAAATAACATTTTTATACTTAAAAAATACAAGTTAGAAGAGAGGGGATTTAAAGTGTATCTATATCGACTATCGCTATACAGACCATTCTATATTCAATTCAAATTCAAACTTCATTGTTCACATAAAAAATTCTCATATTCAAAGCACATCTCAAAGAAGCATGGAAAAGTATATACACAACATATATCAACATGAAACACAAATGGAAAGCAAGATAAAATATAAGAATATCAAAGTGCTTCTATAGCGACTATCGCTATAAGAGCACAACCAAACTCTACTCTATTACATACGCGCTTTCAATAGTCAAGTCCAATCCCATACTATATGTCATTACATATGCACAAACATACAAGTCTAAGTCCATGTTATATGCCATAGAATTTACATATGCACAAATACACAAGTCCAAAGTCCTTAGCCCAAAATTACATGTCTTATGCTTTCCAACGCATAATAATATACACAAATCAAATGCTTTCCAAAGTACAACAAATTTACACAATCAAATGCTTTCCAAAGCAAAAATCAAAGGTTTATAACTTTAAGCAGTTAGTGACTATTATTATAGTTTTTAACAAATATTCAATCAAGTATATTTTCACTCAAAAAGTGAGAAAACTCACTTATAAACCAAAGAACAAGCTAGCACAAGCCTTAATCTTATCACCACTTCCTACCACAACCTTACAAGCACAGCGCCCTTTCTACCTTCAACCCAAATGCTCACAGTCCAAGGAAATATCGCCTTAATTCCTTACATCCAAAGTAAGATCTTGCCTTAATTACACACGACCAAGGTTAGAACTAGCCTATTTTCTCATGACCTAGAGGTATGGAGAGAGATATGCTTCAAAACTTCAAGTTCCAAGATAGTGGAATGATTTGTTATGCTATTAATGACTATAGAAAGTGCTTGAAGAGAATTAGACCTGTTTTGAGTTGCTTTGATTCAAGAAATTTGAAGAGGAAAGAGTGAAAGAGTTGTTACTTTTAGTGAATGAATTAGCAAACCATATAAATGAACTATGGGCATGCTTTTATAGACATGGTAATTGAGTGGAAATTAACCACTATGCCCCTCTAAGGCTAGCCAAACCCTTACTTAAGCCCATGCCTCCATTTTCTCCGCTCCATGCTTTGAGAAAGTCTTTTTTAAATCCCTCCTTAAAATCCTATTCCATGTTTTCTTCTAGAACTTTAATTAACTTTTGCTTAAGAAGAGGGAGATGATTAATTCTTATTAATGTGTTCATATGTTACCATATAAGCATTAAAAATTCAAACAACTTTTATCAAATATAAAGTCGATTATCGATAAAATGATTTTCAGTCACATTATCAATATTTTATTAAAGTATATATTTTTGTAAAAACATTTCAAAAACAAGTTTTATAGCATTAATTATTAATTTAAAGAGTTTAATAAGATTATAAATAACTTTTAACACTTAACCATTTTCAAAAGTTCAAATATTCAAAGACAAAGTGTTCAAAATTACGGATCGCTACAGATACTTCCCTATGCTAGTATCTGTAATCCTGCACCTCATCGGGATCCATCATCAACACATTATCGTGTCCTTATCGTCGTGCATACCAAGGAACTCCCATGTTGCCTAATAATGACATTATAATAGTTTAGCCATATCTTATTCATTTTGAAATACCTCCATGAAGGGTTATCTAGTCTTTCCTCCTAACGAACAAACTAACAAACGACTATGGCCGTGCATGATATTAACGCGATCTACACTAGTAGAAAGTGTAGCTCGTTGAGGCATAACTATAACATCCCATCTCTATACCCATACTATCCAAGAGTATTACTAAGTAATACTGTCAAATAATATGGAGAAAGAGGCTATATGATATACACGTGAATATTCCCTTAGGCTAACATTGGTACATATTTAAATATTTAACAAATAACTCACGTTTACGTACACCATATCAACACAAAGAGATAAATGCGCGGGCCTCTAAGATTGAAAAATACACAGTATATAATAAATGTTAAAGATCACAGAGCCTGTAACGTAGCGATAATATATAATATAAAATATTTAGCATATGTTCAATATACATCATAATAATACACACACAAAAGAGTATACACTGAAGACGATAATCAATAATATTGAATATCTAGAATCCTCTAAATACCTAGAAAATACAAGCTAGTCTCTTTGTCCCTAAACCTGAAATGTCTCAGACTGACCTGAGTATTATATAAATAATACACGAGTCGGACATATCTATAATGTAGGTGTCAAATAACATATAATGATAAAGGTATAATGGTGATAACATAAACTATATCAAAACATCCAAATATGGCATCCATCACAAACTCCATATAGAAAAATGTCGTCACCCATATAAATCAAGTCAATAAAATATCTCAGAATCAACATCAAACGGGTGAATTATCCATATCCAGAAATCATCAAAATCTATAAATCATCGATAAATGAAATATCACAAAGTATAATCAGGCTAGCACATGGTATTTCCCAAATATATCTCTCAATTTCCCTAATAAAATATCAACATTAATATAAAATATAGAAATATAGCCCGTCTATCAAAGAATTAGATATATAACAAAAGATATGAGAATCCACTATACTCTAAACACTGACCACATCATATGTATAATCTCATCTCCTCATATAGAAATAAATAGTGATGGGAATTAACCGTATGACAAACACATGGTCCCAAGTAGAATCATATCACAATATGGTTACCCGCCATCTCTAAGAGCACCTGAGTCATCTACCCAGATCCATTTCTAATACTTAGGTGAGGCGTGTAAATAATATGTACTTATCTATCAATCAGTGGAGGACCAAATGGGAGACTGATAGCTACTCCACCTACTCCAGGAGTCCTGGGCTACACTACCTAGATCCACTCCTACAGTCTTTAGTTACCTCCCTAGTATCGTAACTATATCCACCAATGTACTTGCCGATGCGAGGACTATTAGCTACGACCCAGATCACTACCCCTATGATAACAGATTATTGGCCTTCTGACTAAAGGGGCTAGGGTTACACCACACTAAGGGCTACACCACCCTTCACTCAAATCCCATGATGCACATTTAATGTAATAAAAGTGTCATGGATCTAGGGCGCGACCCAATGATCAGGCCGTCAGAATGGACAATGGCTATCTGGTTTCCACTAACTCCTAATTTATCCCTAGGTACTTCATGGTAGACACATAGATAATATCTATAAATATATCCATACATATGGGTATACCCCCATAAATCAACATCTATAAACGTGCTCTACCCTGAGCATATAAACTTGCTCTACTCTGAGCATTTAAACTTGCTCTACCCCGAGCATCACCTCACATAAGTGTAAACCAATTCCCATAACTTGAGTGACATCTACTTACCCTGAATAATCGAATGAGTTTATATCGGCGTTCGATACTACCATGTCATACTAGTCCGCTTATTCAGTATCCATAAACTACACTCAATCCACTCAATATCTCTATGCAACAAGTCTGATGAATAATTGGTAAAGTATTACCGAAAGTCTCATACCAGATGACATCACTAAACCTTTCATTTAAATTTTTTGTCACACAGAAATAAAAACACATATATAATAATCAATGTAATATATATATATATATATATATATGTATTGAAATATATGTATATATAAGTAATTTATAAGAGTCAACATAGTTATAAGAAATATAAATATAAATATATTTTTGAAAACTATAACAGATTTATAGAATAAAAGATATATATTATATAAATCAAATTATAACAATATTTAGATAAATATTTAAATAAATTATAAACATCACAAATGGCTTTCAAAGAGTTCTTAATATAATATAATATATACATCCATATTCATTCTTTAAAAACAATTAAATAATTAAAAACATTACTACAAAACAGGTTATTTACTTCGGTCGTTTGACCACTATTACTTCAGTCCAACAACCGATGCAAATGAAGACGATGCAATAGGCCAAAATCTGTTTCTTTGGTTGTTGGATCGTAGCAAAAGATCTCTTTTGTTTCGGTCATTTCATGACGACCAAAGCAATTGACCCTTTTTTGCTTCCATCGTTTCATGACTACCGAAGAAAATGTTGGTCTTTTGCTTTGGTTGTTTGCTTTGGTAGTGATTGTCGTATTGATAGCAAAGCTTCGATTTTATCTTCATCGGCGAAGAGAGGTAGGCGTAGGAAATCAGTTGCTAGTAATGGTGTTGTCGTAGTGCCAGGATTCGTAGCAGTCATTCTTCGATTATGGGTGAGTCACCTGATTCGTGTCCTATAAGTAGCACTACGAATTCAGGCCTAGGTATGGTTTCTGTTTTAGGCAGTGATTATTCTTCACCAACGAGTTATGTCAGTTAGCTAGGGATACTGGTTTTGTTTTGCCTGACTTTGAATTAGATACTTCTTACATTAGGAGTAGGGAAATAGAGAGGGTTAGATCATCTGGATCATGAGGATTATTAGCTGGAATATTAGGGGTCTTAATGATTTAAATAAATGTGATAAAATCAGAGCTTTTTTTTAAAGATTACTCTATAGATATTGCACTTTTACAAAAAAACAAAAATAGATTGTCTTGGTATTCGTTTTTATAGAAGATTAGGTGGATATCATTTTAAACATTGGGCATGTTTGCCTTCAATTGGTGCTTCTGGGAGTTTACTTATAGGGTGGCATGATAATTCTTTTAAAATTCTTCAAGCTATTACTAAGCAACACTCTTTACATATTATTCTCATTAACCTTAGCAATAATTCTTTATTAAATATATCTAACATTTATGGACCAAACTTGAAAATTGGTCATCGAGTTCTTTGGAATGAATGTTTGGAATTTAGATCATTCGCTCCTGGATCTTGGATTACGAGGGTTGATTTCAATGTTACGCGTTTTTTAGGAGAGCGTTCACCCCGGGAAGGTGATTTCTCTTCTATGGAAGAATTTGACCAATTTATTATTAATTCTAATTTGATTGAATTACGTCTAACTAATAGAGAATTCACTTGGAGTAATACGAGAGAGTCTTCTTCTATGGCTCTTCTAGATAGATTTTTCGTCAGTGACGAAATTGAAGATAAATTTCCTATTTGTAGAGTTTCTAGTTTGCCGTATACTTATTCTCATCATTGCCCTATCATTCTTACTTGTGATCATCATAAAATTGTTAATAAATTTTTTAAATTTGAAAAAATATGGTTATTAGAATCCAATTTCTCTCATTTAAATAAAAATAAATGGTTATCTAGGAATTTTTATAATATCATAAATATGGATAACTCTTCGAAGAATTTTGTTCTAAAACTTAGGGGTCTTAGGAATTTTCTTAAAAATTGGAGTAAGAATGTTTTGGGTAGTATTAAAATTAAAAAAGAAAACTTACTTTCTGAAATGCTCAAAATTAACAAGATCGAAGAAACTAGACAATTAAATATTGGAGAGCGTAATGTTCTTGCTAATTTAAAAGAAGAGCTTAATTCAATTTTAGAAAAAGAAGAGGTTATGTGGAAATAGAGATCTAGAATTCAATGGATTAATGAAAGCGATAATAATACAAATTTTCATAATATGGCTAATGGTAGAAAATGTAGCAACACGATAAATTCTATTTTTGTGAATAATGTTGAATTAGTTGATCAAAGAGATCTAAATAACGCCTTTACTGATTACTATAGAAATATTTTTGGCAATAAGAATAAGCATAGAATAAACGTTAGATGGAATGAACTTTATCCTACTGAATCTAATTTAACCTTTCTAACTTTGATAATCCTTTTTATGAAGAGGAGATTTTAAAGGCTATTAACGACATGCCTAGTGATAAAGCCCCGGGTCCAAATGGGTTTCCTATTTTATTTTACAAATGATTTTGGGATGTTTTAAATTTTGATTTAATTAGCACGTTTGATGAATTTTATAATGGGAAACTTTAATTAGGAAGATTTAATTTTGCAAATGTCATTTTATTACATAAAAAAACCGGTGCTAATAACTTAAAAGATTTTAGACCAATTTCTCTTATTAATTGTTCTGTTAAAATTATCTCCAAAGTTTTAGCTAATAGACATAGCATAAGAATGCATGATCTAATTGATTGTTCACAAACCACTTTCATAAAGGGTAGAAATATCACAGATGGAGTGGCTGCTATTCAAGAATACATTAATCATTGTTGTAAATATAACATTATATGTGCTCTTCTAAAACTGGACTTTGTGAAAGCTTTTTGACTCGGTTAATTGGGATTTTCTAATTGATATGTTACTGGCTAGAGGTTTTAGTTGCAAATGGATTGGTTAGATTATGTCTTTTCTTAAAACTAGTAATTCTAGTAATGGTTAATGGTATTTAAGGAAATAAAATTCAATCTAAACGAGGCTTAAGGTAGGGTGATCCTTTATCGCCTCTTTTGTTTAACTTAGACGCTAATGTTTTCGCTATGATTATTAAAATAGTGGTTGGTAATGGTTCTTTAGGGTGCGTTGGTAGTGAAATCTCACGCAATGTTCTCTCAGTTCTTCAATTTACGGATGATACCTTATTATTTACTTCCCATTTGCCTAATCATTTCATTACCCTTAAATTTATTTTATATAGCTTTGAACTTCTTCCAAGGCTAAAAATTAATTTCGATAAAAGTTCAGTTTTAGTATTAAATGATATTGATAAGGTTGAAGGTTTAGTTGCTAATATGCTTAATTGTAAAACTATGAACTTCCCTTTTGATTATCTTGTTTTTTTGATTAGACCAACAAAACTAAAGCATGACGACTGGCTAATTATTATAGATAAAATTAAAAATAGAATTTCTAATTGGAATGGGAGGTTTTTATCGAGAGTGGGTAGATTAGTTCTCATCAATTCTGTTTTATTTGCTCTTCCGATCTATTGGATGTCTATGCATCTTTTCCCAGATTGGGTGATTAATAAAATAAGAAGAGATTTCTTATGGAGTGACGATAATTCTAACATAGTCTTAAATGCTTGGTTAATTGGGAAACAGTTTGTAAATCGAAAAAGGAAGGTGGTTTAGGAGTTATTAATTTACATAATATGAATTTGTCTTTATTAGGAAAGTGGTTATGAAAATTTAAAGATATAAATGATAATTCTATTTGGAAAGAAATTATTTCTAAACATTATTATAATGGTAGTAATAATTTACACCAAATTACACCTTCAGTTACCAATAAATTGTCTAATTTTTAGAGATCTATTTTAAAATGTCATAAGATTTTTAACCTTGGTACTAATACGATTATTCATTCAGGAAGTAATACTTCTTTTTGGCATGATTATTGGATATCTGTCATTCCTCTTAGGGTTGAATGTAAAGATCTTTATGAAATTTGTAATTTTAAGAATGCTTTAATTTTAGATGTTTTTTCTCTAGACAATGACCCCCTTGGAACTTTAGTTTTAATATAATATTAGAAGGTACTTCTCTTAGACAATTTTCTTTATTATGTGCATGATTGAATTTATATAATATTGATAATGAAAATGATATTATTAACTGGGATTGAGATTAAAGTAAAAAAAATCACTTTTAATTCTTTATATAAATTTCTTAATTTCTCGGGTGTTACTAATAACTCTTTTAAATTTATTTGGGAAGCTAACGCTCCGCCTAAAGCTAAGATTCATATGTGGTTAATCATGCATGGGAAGCTAAATACTATTGAATTTTTAAAAAGAAAGAATATGCAAATTGATAATAAATGTACTTTTTATAAATTGTATTTTGAAGATATTAATCATGTATATTATGACTGTATGGACACTTAGTACATTCTTAATAATACTCTCAAAATCTTTAACTTTATTCTTACAACTAAAATTACTGATTGTGATTTTCACTGGAATAATTTAAGATTTAAGTTTAAAAAGGAAAATATATTTTTACTAGATACTTTATTCATCGTAAGTTAAGTCTTATTGTTAATGTTTTCCATGGGTTAAATGCTGTTATTATGCTAAATGCGTAGTAGATGTTTTTATTATGTTGGCATATTTGGTTTGAGAGGAACCAGAGACTTTTTAATAATAATAATAGTCATATTAATAGATTGATATTTATAATATCATCATTTTATTTCAATTGGATCCTAAATATAGATTAGCTAAAAATAATCATTTCAAAGGATATCTTAATAAGGTTAGAAATAGCATTAAGTTATTTAAACAAAAAAACAATATTTTTAACACTAATAATTATAACATTAACATTTTCTTGAGTTTGAATGATGATTTTACTGATTATCATAATGTTCCTTTGATTAAAGGAGCATCAGGATAATTTTTTAGATTTTATAGTTTATAGGTTTTTTAGCTTCATATTTTGTTAATTTTTTGCCTTTTTGATCTCGAAATCACTATTTCACATCTTTAGAGTTAGTAAAGTGCTGCATTATGAGCTTTGTTCCTTGTTTAGTCTGTCTCTTATTTTAGTTTCTTTACTGTCTTATAATTTTAGTTTTAGTTTTATTACTTTTACTTCATTATTACATATATATGTATATAAATTTCATTTTCAGATACAGGTTTAGGCCGAATATGGTGCTAGATTGCTATTTGTAAGTTTTCAGGGTTGCTGTCACTAGGATTGCAGTGAGGCGTTCATTCTAGATCTTCTGCGTTGGCAGTGAGGCATTCTTTCTGGATCATCCGCATTGGTAATGAGCCGTTCTATCTATGGTGGAGTCACTTGTTGATCTCATTTGTGCACTTGGTCACACCATGGATCATCCGCTCATTCTGGATCATCTGCATATGCAGCGAGGCCTTCTTTCTGATTCATTCGTGTTTGCAGTGAGGCGTCCTTTCTCTGGTGGAGCTGCTTGGAGATCTCTTTTGTTGATCTCTTTTGGGCACTTTTAACACTTCATTATCGGGCGGCGGCCTTGTCGGAGTTCGATATTGAGGTGGAATGGGCGGTGCCCTTGCAAAAGCTCATTCAAGAAGTTCCCTGAGTTTGTTCTCTTTGTATTTTCTGTATTATGTTTTGTCATCTGCCAAGCATGTTGGCAGCTCCTTTGTTTTCAGTGATACACACACATGTGTGTGCTCTCCTCTACTTTAGACACACATTTCTCTCAAAAAAAGAACTACAACTTCAACTGCATGAAGAGGAGCATGAAGCAAAATATTTAATAGTAAATGCATTTGAATGATACTTAACAAATTGCACTGTTAACATGAATAAAACATCTAATGAGTTCAATGTAAAAGTTATTCTCCGAGGTTAACTCTTCAAACATGCAGAAAAAAGGTTGCGCTAGATATTAATATAAAGTCTAAAATCAGTTTGAAAGCAACAGTCTTGTGCATGAAAGAGAAGGAAAAACGGAAAATATTACCAAACATGAATTAATTAACAATAAATGAAGACGGATTTCTATGATTAGTCCAACTTACCAACATTCCAAATCATATATGACCATATGATATTGGGTCAAATGGCTGTTGTAATATGTAAAAAAACAAGAAAAATGAGCAAAATTAAGCTTGCCCTACTTTTTTTGAGTGAGTACCAGCAAAACATATTGCATTAATTTAACACGCACACGTATTAATATTCAATAATCAACCAAACCTCTTACATATCATTAACATACATTTTTTGTCTTTCTATCTTTCAATATAGGAGATACAGGCAAATGATATAACATCCAAAACGTGCAACGTGCAATATAAATTTTATGAAGAGTTTGTTCACTTATTCTATATTCGTATTCTATGGTTTGATTACAAAAACAACTCCCTACATATACCTAACGCATTTTATTGAATAAAATATGTATAAATTGTTTTATAATTTTCAATTTTAACATTCTAATTAATCTCACTCTACTCCTGTGCTATAATATCCATGATTGAAATTATATGAGTATAGTAGGATTATTAAAGAATAATGTATTTATCACACTCTATCGCACTTAATTTCATGACGTTGCAAATGGAAGTGTACATGTTACACAAGGTAAAACTAGCTAAAAAACTTATAACATCTAATGAGTTCGATGAAAACAAAAGATGCAATTGCACCAATTGAAAATATATATAATTTCACATGATACATTTATACAAAAATTTTACTCTAAAAAATGTAAAAGTGAGAATGATAAAAACATGATTATTTACTGTTAAACAAATATAAGAAGCATATAACCAATGGCTAACAAAATACTTACTTCTGCATGGCTCTCGGCATTCTTGAGCAAGTCAAGAATGAACTTTGAAATTTTTGTTAGCCAACGACCTTGACTGTTTGAATGATGATTCTTAGCTTATGTTGTACAACCAACTCTACGGCAGTACCTTCTAAATGGGAAATCTTGCTTATGCACGATGGCATCTTCTCAGTACCTTTTTGCTTTTGCCAAACGCATCTTTCTAATAAACAAAGCGACCTCTCATCACATATAGCTTTTACCTAAATGCCAACTGAAATTAAGGGATGAGCATTAGATGTGTATCAAAGTTATAATACCTTGTTTATTAACCTCTTACAGTGAAAAAACATCAAAATTAAATTATCCATGCACCATGCACTTTAAAGCTTCCACTTCCCTTTAACTTTCATCACCACTGAATGGAAATAGGTATGGATAAACCTGATTCTTGTGATCGACTCTTATTTTTAAGATGGTGTAATCCATGTTGTACACCATCAACACTTCTAGAAAGTAAATAATGCTTCTCTTGCTGTTGAGTTGTCATGTATTTTGTTGGTGAAGTTTTTTGACTCCACAACACTCAACTTGATCATGAAGTAATCTAGGCAATGACTTCTCGATGAATTTGAATCAACAGATTTAATCTATGTTAAATCTATCTTTAGGAAGTGACTATGTTGTTGAATGCTTACATAGCCCTGTAACCGCACTCTAACTGCTTGATTAGAATGTCAGAATAGTTTTACGCAGTTCAAATTATTGTTAATCCTACATCCACAGGATAATCCATTAATACCTTTTTTTGGTATAAATGATTACAATTTCCCAAAAGCATACAATATCTCCTAATTTTTTATCATCATCTTTAGACTCTGAAGAATTATCCCCTCCTCTATGCCTTTCAATGCCATCTTTCATAGTGGGAAAAAGTGCACAGTTGATTGTCATGACTCATGATTTCCCTTTTATCCCATGCTTCAATCTCCACCTTCAGATTTTGCCACCTACCATTCATCTATAGTGTTTGTTTGTTGTAGTTGGATTAGTGATGCATCTTTGGTGGGAAGCCAAGGCATTAGCGGGAGTCTAGGGTATTAAAGAGGGATGCCTGAGAAAATGGACGGGAAGCCCAAGCCGGTGCGGGTCGGCTTCTTCTGACCTAGAGAGGCAGATGTCTTAAGAAGAATGCTGGGGGACCACCCTAAGGCTTTGGGATGCTGCTGATGTTTGTGGAGAGATGCTATGATGACTATTGCCTAATGCTCGGGTCATACTCTTGTGCTGACATCTTCGTTGTCTTTGCTTAACTTGCTATCATATTTGGTGGAAATGGAGTTTAATACTCTGTTTCACTCTAAGAGTTCATTTTTCATATGCTTGGAGCATATTCGGGGCTAGCCATGATATGAGATTATTATGATTTGAGTTGCTCTCATTGCAAGCATGCTTAGGTTGTTGATGAGAGAAAGGAGGGCTCTATATCTTTGTAGTCTACCTGTAAGTATGGTTCCGCGTTGAAGCGTATCTTGAGTGGCTTTGCATGCAGCCCTTTGGAGTGCTTTTAACCCCTTGCAGTACTACCTAGGTTGTCCCTGGTATGTGCTGGTGTAGATCTGTTCCTGAAGATGGATGAAGTATAGGTTTTGGAGATGCGGTAAGATTAGTTCAGCATGTATTGCCTCCTATAATTCAGCGCAGTATTCTTATTCTGCTGTGATCTTATGTATTGTCATTATAACCTACCCATGTTTCCTTATGAGTGTAGTACCTTTCTGCCATGGCTTCCTTGATTGCAGGGTTCATGTAGGGTTAAGTATTGTAGCTTCAAAATGGCTCCCTGTGCAGTACGAGTTTGGTTGATTTAATTCCATTTTCTTTCACCTAATCTTCTCGACATGAGGGCAACCTTTATGGCCTCATGCCCTGCCCCATTTCCCTTCAATGTAGCTCGGTGTAAAAACGGGTGTAACACTTGCCCTCTAGTCTGTGGCAACCGCGGGTCGTGGTAGACTTGTCATCTTAAGCACCCGATTTGCATATTCTACTAGTTCTATCTAACCTTCCTCTCTTTTCTGTGGGACGTACGTCTTTTCGGCTATTCTTGCATTTAATGCTCTTGTACATGTGTCATTTCCTTTTTGGTCTATTTTCAAATCGTTGTTCAATCAGGCTTTTCTTTTTTCTAGGCAGATCCTCCTCAATCTTTATACTTACTATTTTGGCAATCGATTAACATCCCACAAAAATTCTTTATTACTTTAATCGTGCGGCCATTACCAAATTAAAGTACGTATATCTTTTCTTCATCTTCCCTTAATTTCTTTTTATTCTTCTGCTTAAAAATAATTTCTATTAGATTGATTTCTAATTTCCAGATTTGGAGAACTTGCCTCGATCCTTGTTTGACCCTTCTTTGAAGTAATCTTAAAACTTTGAAGTAGATTCCTCTACATCTCTCTCTAAACTTCTTCCCTCTAAAATCACTTGGTTAGAAGAAGCGACTGGACTTCTCTTAGGTTTTCTGGTTATAAAGCTTGGATTCCCGAACCTCATGAAGGCATTAATACATCACCGGTTGGGGTTATCTCTATTACTCTAGAGCACATCCGATGTGGTATTTATCTTGCACCCGACTATCCGTCAATGGCTTACTTCACTTGATATTGCTCATGTCCAACTTTCCCTTCTTTCCTATACTCTTGCCTTAGCCACTTCCATTCTTTATGCCGAAAATGGCTTCGATCTCTTTAGCGAGGAACTTTGGTTTCTCTTTGAAATTAGGAAGAGTCCTTCAAAAGGGCATGATTGCTTCTTTTATATTCAAGCCAAGGAACCAGTTTTTCCTGATGTTCCATGGAAAAATGAAAAGTGGGCCGATCTTTATTTCTTTATTTCAAACTTAGACGACTTTCCTTCTTCCTTCCGTCAATATTCCATCCACACCATCTCCTTTGAGGAAAATGAAAAATTAAATGATTCTTATAGACATCATATTTCAAGGTTGGAGGCAAAAGATTGGAAAATAAATAACTTTTTTAATGGACAGAAACTGAAGGACCACAACCTACTACGTCCTCATCACACATTTTCTCGTAACATATTTAAGCCCTCTTCTTCTTCAACTGAACCTGGGGGTATAAGTTGCTCGTAGCATATTTTCGGGAATTACCATTCTAGTGATTTTAATCTGATTACTCCTTTTTCTTTGTAGGTACAATAAATGCTGAAACTTCTACTAGGCTTCGCAAGGCTTTGAAGCAAAGCCAAGCCTTGAAAAGACCTCATGATGGATCCGGTGGTTCTTTCCCTGCCCTTAAAAGATTAACTACTACTCCCACTCCTTCTGCTTTGGAGCCTCGTCCTGCTAACGTCATTTCTTCTCTTCCTATTTCTAGCTCAATCGCGCCGACCACTTCTTCTTCATAAAATGATTCTACCCCCAGTGCGGGTTGCTTGCCTGTGCTCGAAGGGGATACATCTGCTTTTATAGAGAGAGTGGGGAGAACCACATAACAAACTTTTCCATAAGTTGTCTCATCTTCCATTCCTTTCTTCTTTCCCATCTTGGCTCCTGAGATATCTCCTTCTGAATTTCTGTTTGAACTGGGGAAACTCTGGTCTTATGTGAGTGATCTTCTTTCTCTTCTTCTCTTCTTGTAGTTGCTTGTTTGCTACTTATATCTTTCAAACTTTACTTTCTTATAACTTTCGACCTTGATGGTAAAGGCACATGAGAGGGAGAGTGCACATGCCTTGCTCCTTGATCGGGTGGTTGAAATTAAGGCTAACCTTGCCTCATCTAATATCGAGAAGGCTGCACTGGCTTCTACTAAGGTCAAGGCTGAAGAAGATGCTAAGATATCCCAAGAAAGGGCTGAGAGAGAAGCTAAGGTTGCAACGGATGTGCGGTCTTCAAGAGATTGTGAGCTAGGGGAGAAAGATGAGGCGTTGGCCAAGGTGGCAAAAGATTTGGAAGTGGTGATGGAGAAACTGACCCAATCAGAAAAGAAGCTTAATAATTACACTTCTGATGTGACTTATGGTCTTTTTGCTTCAACTAGGCATGATTTTAGGGGAGAGGTTAAGCTTGAATTCCTGGGGGATGAGTCTCCGATTAACCCGATTTATGAGTATTGCTGAGATAGGTGGGATAGTGAAAAGGTCACCTTGCAAAATGTTGCTTCCAGCTATTCTGAGCACTCCACTGAAAGAGAGATGGTAGAGGTTGACCATGGAGACCTGCAATCTAAAGAAAGAGGGGAGACAATTGCACATAAGGCTAATCCGAATTCCCCAATATATATTTAATTTCATATTTCTTTTGTCACCTTTTGTATGAAGATTTTGAAATCTATTTTATTATGTGTAATGAAACATGTTTTTTTTGTTATCTTGCAAATGATCGTGTTTTCCTTATTGTTTTGTGTAGTCTTCTAAAGAGAATGTATTTACAAAACTATTGAGGGAGAGTGAGGCTAGTCTTGAGAAACAAACCTTAGCTCGCCTTGATTTAACTACTACGGCCATAAGTAGGTGCGAAAAAGACTTAAATGAGTCTTTTGCAAAGCCTATGGATGAACTCAAGGATTATTATCCAGGATAGCTCGGGGAGTTCAAGAGATGGAGGCCTTTAGCAATGTTGCACCAATGGCGATACACGCTAGATAATGTAATAGATGATGGATTTTCAATGTTAAAACTTTATCTATTATGTTTTTTTATCATTGAACCAAGTTATATTTTATTATTGATTAAATTGGTTCTCACAAAGCCCTACTCAACACTAACGATGCCTGTCGTCAGGATGCTCCTGCCTCCGATATCATCCATGACCTTAAAGGTTCTGATGCGATTGAGATGGAGGATGCTCCTAAGGATGAGGTCGTTCAACTAAAGGACGAGGATGAGAGGCTTGAAATAGGATTGAAGTTTGCTCGTGAGGAGCTTAAAGAGACCACAGATGCACTTGAGCGCCACTATGATTATAATAGAAAAATGCATGCATGGTTGGGAGGTAGTGCATCAGAATTAGAAGGGATAAAGTAGATCTTAGAGGAGAGTGAAGAGCTCTATGGTATTGTTTATAGAAGTGAGATTGCACAGTACAAGAAACGGGTAGAGGAGATGTCTACGAAAATTGCCGGACTGCTCGGTGAAAAAAAGACCGTTGAATATGAAAGGACGATTATGGTGTTCTGCTCAGACATTATTCCTCCCCTTCCTATAGGTTCTGAGTCTTTTTGTGATGATTGTTGGAAAACTAATGCCCATTGGTTTTTTGGTGACTTTGTAAGACAAACTAGAAAAACAAGAGCTCAATTAATTGAAACACTACATGACACAAGGATAAAACCTGTGTTAAAGATAAGTGACCTTGAGGATTCACTATAAGTTGCTCAGGGTAGGATTGCCTCTTACTTAGAAAAGATTAAGTAAGAGGAGATTAGAGGTAAGAGGGTGGAGGCTTTGCTACAATGATCCCGAGATATCCTAAAGTTCTTCTATCCCATGCTAGACTAGAGTTTTCTGAACAATAAAGAGGACTTCAAAGTGACATCCGAACAACCCATGAATCACTAAGCAGGAGCATGCTATGACCCTCGTGGGACCTTTCTTACTAGCACAACCCTACCTTTTCCTAATATTCATTAGACATCACTTTAGTGTTTAATTGCTAAGACTTAGGATAAGGATTTTTGTGTAACTTGACAATACTTGACACGGTTTTGAAGTTTATTTATAGATAACATTTCTCTACAAAGTTTGTAAGCTTCTAGTATTCTTACCTAGCTTATTTATATTATTATTTAAGCCTAATGTGCATGGACTTATTTAACTTTTTTGGTTGGCTCCTCTCAATCAAGGTTTAGAGGTAGCCGCCCTCAAAGCGAAATTAGATTCTACCCTAACCAGAGTAGCAAAATTAGAGGACTTATTGAAGAATGTCAAGAGCATATATGGGGCTGTATATAGATATAAGATCAAGACATTAAGGAAATGGATTGTGGAGATGGACAAAGAGGTTGCGCGGCATATGAGCGCAGAAGATGATCCCCCGACGACATCATCTACATGGGTCTCTCTCAGGCTCGATGTAATTCCTTTGCCCCCTTCCGGGGCCGACTTGGATGAGGTTCTCAAGTGGAAGAATGATGTAAAGAGTTATTATGAGGCTAAAAATAAAGAGTTGGAGGATTATTATAAGGGAGAGCCGGGGATTCCGCAAACCTACGTCTCACCCTGTCTTCCAAATGTGCAGAGGCTCTTCGGCTCCTCCTTAAGAAATGCTGAGAAAAACAAAGATCATCTCTTGAATGAGATTAAACAAACTAAGCACGTGGCCATGAAGCGCATGAATGCTCTTGATAACAACATATTTAACTTGGAGTGAAGGGCCCGATTTGTAACGACCCATATTTTATGTATTGGAGGATCGTAATATATTTTTATTTTATTTATATGAGGTCATGTAATTCTATAATTTTAGAATATGACTCTTAGGGACATTTTACATACCTATGATTTTTCTCGAATTTCTATGTAGCCATTTTACCTTGGAAATCTTATTTGGGCTACAACCTTTGATAGGGGTCGAATTAGGGTCTCAAACTAATTCCATTGCTTCAGGATGAAGGTTTCCCATTCTGTAGAGTGGTCATAACAAAAATAGACATACGGGTAGGAAGCTATGCCTGTTTTAAGTTTAGATAGTTGCTAGCCAAAATTAGTGTGTATATAATTAAGCCCATAAGTAGATCCATTAGTCTAATAGGGGTCTGCAGGAGTCAAAATTAAAACTTTTCCCTCTTTCCTAAATCAGATCTAAATCCCTATTAACTTTGCATCCAAAATCACACAGACTGCCCTCTAAATCTAGCTAAATCATTAATTGGAGAGAAGATCCTCAATTAGAAGATATATATCATCATTTTGGTTGCTTTACATTTCTTTCTATTGCTGTCCACATTGGATCTAGGACATAATTGGTCGATTTTGGTAATTGGTGAGTGGTTTATGCTTTCTCACTATCCTATGCATGTTTATATGGTAGAATTATAGGTTTTAACATGATTTTTGAGCATAAAATCCTTTTCTAACTTTAATAACATGTTGACATATGTTTATGACCTAAATTGATGAATTCTAATATGATCTTTAGTATTTGTTTTGAGATTCACCTAATTTATATTCATGTGTTCATAGATTGCTTAGATTTGGATTAGAATATGCTTGATTGCTATAACTCTATGTGCTGTTGTATGAATAGATGTATATGCATGTTATTTTATGCTTGTATATTGTGCTTTGATGTTGTTTGCTAGTTTTTTGGATGTTTAGGAAGATAGGTTGGTGAATTTGGCAAATCGGAGGCAAAATTGGTCGGAATTGAACGAAACTTGAAGAAGAGGCCCTGGAACATGAGAGGAACTTGCAAAATAATTCTCACCTCAAAATTTGCTAAGGACTTAAATCGGCACCATGTTAAAGAGTCGATACCGAGTTGTTTTGAAGGCTTGGATGGATCGGTCAACTTGATGGATGGATAGAGCATGGTTAGTGGAGGTTGTCCATCGCAAAATGTAGGAGATTGGCTAAATGTTGAATACTATGCCGAGTTATTTTTAAAACTTGGAGTTGAATGCTTTGGATTGGGGGTCGGGTTGTTTTGATGAATGGGAAGGAGTTTAAAGTACTTGAGAAGGAAATACTAGAGGCAGAGTAATTTACTTAACCAAAATTAGCTAAGTAAATAACTCGGTGCGGAGTCATTTTGACTCTGTACCAAGTTGT
Source organism: Allium fistulosum (assembly GCA_030737815.1). Classification (NCBI taxonomy): domain Eukaryota; kingdom Viridiplantae; phylum Streptophyta; class Magnoliopsida; order Asparagales; family Amaryllidaceae; genus Allium; species Allium fistulosum. The sequence continues at coordinate 863,120,239 of CM060904.1, forward strand.
TTTTGTGAATGTATAGGAGTCAGGCTTATATAAGGAGAAGCATGGGACTATGTAGATCATGCTGGAGATGTTGGCTCGTTCGCTTGAGTATTGGATGGTGATGTAACAGCATGATAAAAGCTTTGTATCTTCAGTTGGTGACTCGTGAAGGGAGTAGATACCGAAGATAGTGGCTCAATAAAGGAGGAAGCCATGGATAGGGAACACGAAGGGTTTCGAATAATGGAAACTGGATTGAGCAAAGGAAGGGCTTAGATCTGAATGGAGCAAAGGAGGGCTTGGATATATGTGCTAAGGAATAATTAGTACTTGGAGTGTTTTCTGTTGTACTCGAAGTAAGGGCATAATAAGTGGGGATGCCCATGGATCAATGGAGTAAATCCGAACACCCTGAACCAGTGGCTTTGGGTCTAATGTCTAGCTTTGGACTACGAGACATGTATCTAGCTTTGGGCTACGTGATACGAGAGTATATTGAAAATTGGGATTTCCTTTAGTCCCTGGCAGTAAGAAGGCCATATGAGATATCATATATTCAGAGTACATGGAGTGATAGTAGGGATTGCTTGATGGATGCTATAGTTGCACTCTAGGCTATCACTTGGAGATATCATTGGTAGTAGGTATTGGAGACAGGAATATATAGAGAGATGATATTCTTATTTTGAGTAGAGTACTTTATGTTATTTGTAGAGTAACATACTATGATGTTATGTACTAACTCTTTGGTTACAGGGATATATTAGGTATGACTCGTGTACTTCCATTCCTTACTATATTTAACTGCATAGTATTTTGAGATTCATTTACTGCTCAAACCAGACTGTTATCTGACCAAGGCTTTATGCTTTGTTTCTTATTATCTTGGGTACTCTTAAATGGGTAGAATAGATAATAGGTCTAAGTGATGCCATGGCTTTATGGAGGATGAACCAGATGAAGCTATCTCGTATTATATACTTATATAGATTTCTATGCTTATTCCGTAGTGTAGCACTAGGAAGCTTTAGCAGTTACTGCTTATTTTCTTGTTATGAGATAGTTGTTGGGTTTATTTCCATTTTATAAACTCTACTACACTTGTATATAACTCCGTGGATCTATGTTCTAATGATTTGTTCACATAGTTATTACTGTCTCTCCTTTTATATTTGTGATATTATATTTTATCCATGTGCTGTGAGATATTTGACAAGTTATATGATGTATTTGTTTCATTTCCAACCTTGAAGATCGTTCTATATTGACCGAGCACAACTGCAGCGCACTATTTTGGTATTATTGGTGCCAGTTGTTTAGGGCAGTAATCGCATTTGGTATCACAGCTTTGGTTACACGATTAACCTGAGTTGATACCGCTATCCAGTAGAGATAAGAAAGGAGTTATCGCCTTAGACTTGATCTAGAATGTACATATACGAGTGTGTTCATATTTGTTATATATTTTGGTTTTCAAAGCTATATAACAATATGTTATATAGTATAAGTCGCACGCACACAAGCACTATAGACACAGTTTTTTTGATGAGAGACTAATCAGTCTTGTTACAGATTAAGAATGAGCCGGCATATAAGAAATACCGTAAGGGATTCTGCTTCAGTAGTTAAGGAAGGAGCAGGGTCAGGAGCTGGTACACCTGAGTTCAAGCGATGTTGAATGCTATGATGGAAACTATGATGAGGAATATTCATGCTACTGCTCCTGGTATGGCTGTTGGAGGAGGTGCTCCCATGCAAGCGCCTAAGGCTGATTTCCACAAGTTAAGCAAGGATTATTCTACTCTTGGAGGAAAACCATTCCATGGAATGGAGTAAGCCATAGAAGTGCAGGATTGGTTGGATACCTAGGAGAGCATCTTTAGTGATATGGAAGTGGATGATGCTACGAAGAGGAAACTAGCCTCTAGACAACTTTAGGGGTAAGCTATGAACTGGTTGAACGGCGTTACCATTGCTACTCCAGAAGATCAGTTTACTTGGGACCAATTCAAAGCAAGGTTCGAAGAGAAGTTCATTTCGACTTCTCATTAGTCGGTCAGTGCTGTTTAGGAAGTTTGTTGGTCTTAAGTAAGGAGAGATGTCAGTTTCTGAGTATATTGCAGAATTTGATGCTTTATCGAAGTATGGGATGTCATTCATCGACACTCCGTTGAGGAAGAATAAGAAGTTCATCATTGGTCTGGATGACTATCTTGGAGAGAAGGTGGTAGACCACATTGATAAGCCATTTGAGAAGCTTGGTAAGAAAGCTCTCCGTCATGATAATCTATATCTAAAGGCTAAGACAACTGTTGTTGTTTCTACTGAGAAGGAAGAGCCAAACCGCAACAAAGCGGTGGTGGCAAGAAAAAGTGGAACGCAAAAAGGAAGTAGTCTCAGTGGAAAAATGGCCAGAAGAAGGTTAAGTGGAAACCTACTTGCTATGGGTGCAAGGAAAAGGGTTACTTGATTAAGGCTTGCAAAGTGAGAAGAAGAAATGCTACAATTGTGATAAACCTAGGCATTAGAAGAAGGATTGTCCAGAACCGATGAAGGATAAGCAGGTAGTGAAAGCATGCGCTTTGGACACTATCCTGATTTTGTCGAGTGATCCGTCAATGAAGGAGAAGGGAAAGGGAGTCGTTATTCAGGGTATGCTTTCCATTAAAGATGTTTCCATTCTTGTTTTGTTTGACACCGGGGCTTCACATTTATTCATATCCAGTGACCAACTGATTGTGGCGAACCCTGTTGAGGCCTGAGATAGTAGATAGATAGGGATTGAGGCCTAAGATAGTAGACCGACAACTGATTGTGACGAAGCCTGTTGGAGGCTCTGCTAGCCTTTGTATGGTTTTTCATAGCCTAGTGTTATCGAGTCAATGGATGCTCTTTTGTCTGTGACTGCTTTGTCTTGAATTTTGTTGGGTTTGGGGTTATCTTGGGAATGGACTGGCTTAAGAAGTATGCGGCAATAGTGGATTGCGAGAAGTTATTGACAATCAGAGATGTGGAAGGGAGAACAATAGTGATTGGCTACCTATCAGAAGATGTTGTAATGGTTAGCTTTCTATATTCGCTTAAAGTTCCACAGGAGGGGTTGCCATCTATGTCTGTCACTAGAGAGTATCCAGATGTATTTGAGGAAGTGATCAGATTGCCTCTGCATAGAGAGATTGAGTTTCAGATAGACTTGGTGAAGGAAGCTAGACCGATAGTTATGCCTTTGAGGCGCATGGCACCTAGAGAGCATAAGGAATTAGAAGTGCAGCTGAATGAACTATTAAGGAGAGGGTTCATTCGAAGGAGTATATCTGAGTAGGGTGTACCTATAGTATTCGCAACTAAGGCGGATGGCTCTTTGAGGTGTTGTGGGGATTATCGTGAGCTGAATAAAGTAACGAAGAAGAACAAATATCCACTCCCACGTATTAATGACTTGTTTGATCAGCTTCACGGTGCAAAGGTGTTCTCTCAAATGGATTTGGCAATGGGATTTCAACAGCTTAGAGTAGCAAAGGAGAGTATGCCTATTACTACATTTCGTATGCCATCAGGCTTTTATGAGTGGTTGGTGATGCCATTCGGATTGACCAATGGTCCAACATACTTTGTGGATATCATGAATCCAGTTGAACAAGTTCATGCTTGTATTAGTGGATGATATTATGATCTAATCTAGAACTAAAGATGAGCACAAGACACACTTGAGGATTGTGCTGGGGTGTTGAGGAAGCACAAGTTAAGAGCAAAGTTCTTTAAGTGTCATTTCTGGAGAGAAAAAGTGAGGTTCTTAGGTCATATCATTTCTGGACAGGGTAAAGCAGTGGATCCTACGAAGGTGGCAGCGGTTCAAGATTGGAACCAGCCCAAGAATGCTACTAACATGAGGAGTTTCCTAGGAATTGTAGGATAATATAGGCGTTTTATCAAGAACTTCTAATGATAGCAGCACCGTTGACCAATTTGACAAAGAAAAATCAGACTTTTATTTGGGATGCGAAGTGTGAGCATGCGTTGTTGAGTCAGAAAGAGAGGTTGACGAGTGTATAGGTATTGACCATTCCAAGTAGGAATGAAGAGTTAATGGTATATACAGATGCCTATGGTATTGGATTGGTTGCATTATTGATGCAGAAAGAAAAAGTTGTTGCCTATGCTAGTCGACAACTAAAGCCGCACGAGAGAAATTATCCTACTCATAATTTGGAATTGGTGGCGATATGTTTTGCTTTGAAGGTGCGACGACATTATCTACTAAGAGAAAGGTTTGAGCTATTTACGGACTGTTAACCCGCCTTTTTGCAAGGCCGTGGACAGGCGGATTTAACCTAATCGATTGCTCTTTGTCGAGACGGGAGTACGATTGGTTGGAGCCAGCTGGATGGATAGACAGTCAGTCAGGGATTGTTCAATATGCATGGCTCGGCCTAGGTATGTTGGCAGATGCCGCTCGGCATTGGTGGGATGGTTCGGCGCTAGAGGCGGCTCGGCATGGTTTGGGTTGGCAAGGTGATGTGGAGAGGCACTGTGGAGAGGCTGATGTGGCTCGACATTGTGGAGGTATGTGGCTCGGTGGAAGGCCTTGATGGGCCCGGATCATTCAGAAAGCCCAACAACTCAGGATTTTCCTATAAATACAGCATGTGAGGGTTCAGAAAAGGGGATCTTCTTTGGGCTCTCTAACTTTCTCTTTTCTAAGGCTAAGGCTACTCTACCATCTTGTAACTAGAATCGATTATTACAATAATAAAAAGAAAACTTCTCGAGTGGACGTAGGCCGGAGTTAGCCGAACCACTATAAAATCTGTTGTTCTTTACTGCTTTCATTTTAATTTTGACTATTCTTCACATTATTACTCTCTACATACACTCTATCTCTGAGCTGTGACTGGTATTTAGTGCTTTCACCAAGGATTTGGGTGTTAATGACCAATTTTGGCGCTAACATTTTGGTCATTTTGGAGCTTTTAGGCTCCTATGATTTTATCATTTCCTATACTCCAAGAAAAGGGAATGCAGTTGCCGATGCATTGAGTAGAAGACATGCTATTTGAAAGCAATGTTCTTGGAATAGAAACAGATCGAGTACATTGTTGGATATGATTTCAGGCCTCATTGCGAGCTGACCATAGATGTTGGCAAGTTTGTCAATCAAACCTACTCTGATAGAAAGGATCAATGCTAGTAAGAAGTGAGATGCTAAGCTGGCGAAGATCATAACGAAGATAGTAGAAGGAGCAGAATCTGAAGACATGAAGTAATACGAACTTGACTGAAATGGTTAGCTTCGTAAGGATAGAAGGCTGTTTGTTCTCGATATTGATAGATTGCAAGATAAAGTGCTACGAAGTTGCCACCATTCAAGGTTGACAATATGCAACGACCTGTAATTTCGCTACTTCGAAATTGAGATATTTTGTTTATTTTAAAATTTAAAAAGGTTTAAAACTTAAATAAATAAGTTATATATAATAAATAATAATGGAGAAATAATTATTCTTATAGTTAATAATTAAAAAGTATGAAATTTGGATTTTAGAACAAATCAGCTAAAGTTAAATTTTGTTAAAAATAAATAAATGCTTAAATAAATATGTTTAAATATTTGTTTGAAAGGTTAAATTATATTAAAATCACATAATAAAGATAATAGAAGTATAATAAAGGATTTAAAAATATGTTTATAATTGTTTTACAAAAATATTCAAAATTTTATCGCATCTTGTCAGTTTTACATACACTGTAAAAATGGAGATTTTGATATTATTTAAATATGGTTTTATAACATGAATAGACATGTTTAAAATTTATTTAAGGAAGTAAGAAGTTTATTTTTTTAAGTTGGGTTTAATTAAATATATAGTTTAGCAAAAACGTCAAATTTTGACTGTAAAACATGTTGATAAAAACACTGTTTTCAACCAAAACAAGTTGTCATTAAGTTGTTGCAACATGATATGTTTCCTAACACATATAACGCATATTAACAAATTATGCACACTTTAGATTTCCATTTAAATACAAATTCATTTTGAAAAGTCAAAGTAAATAAATAATTCAAAAAAGAGCTTGATTTGACTATTTTCCATATTAAATAAAATTTATAAACATAATCATTACTTAAAAATCCTAACACTCCACCTCTCATTTATGGCAAATCCCTTCATTACATGGGAAATGAGCAAATAGATTAATTAACATTTTAAAGTGTAAGAAAAAGAGAAGAAATCATGTCATAAGTACAAAATCAAATCAATACATCAATTCCACATTAATACACTTCATTTCAACATTAATAACAACTCAAAATCATGCATTGGAAAGTGTGAAAGGGGAGACAAAGTTTGATTTGATATAGAGGGTATTTTAGTCTTTTTGGCTAAGGATAATATGGTAATTTGGTTGTAAACTTCAACTATAAATACATACCCACTTTCTCACTTCCTTCCACACTTCTTCTTTTCAAAATTTCAAGCTCTTCTCACTCTTTTCCATGGCTTCCTATCTTAATAAAATAATGCCAAAATTATTCCAAAAATAATATAAAACGAAATATGCAATAAACCACCTACACGCCTCCACACCCACATACCCGCCTCAAGAACCATGGCCAAAGCACCTACCCACACCCAAACCCGAGCACCCAAGGCCGTACCCTCCCCTATAGCTCACACACCCACTCCTCCAAATATAAAAAGAAAAGAAAAAGAAATTGGGAAATTCGAGATGTTCGGGAAAGAGCACGGTAGTTCGCGTAAAGTTAGACGGAGTGGATATGAAGGTGACAAATTCTTGTCGCTTTTAAAAAGATCGTATTTTTATTTTGTTATAATAATCATCTTATGACATATGCAAGTATACACCCTTTTAACATGTTGTTATAGATGTTTGGTTATGTTTATGTTATGTTTGAATAGTAGCAAGTGTTTATGTTAATGATTATGTGATGTGATTGGTTGATTTGGATGTGGTAGTGGTAATTATAAATAGTGATTATGTTTATTTCACCCAAGTAATCATCTTTGTTGAATAAGATCCAATTTTGGTGATATGAGATACTTTGGAAAAATAAGTCTCTTTTTAAGTGAAATTGAAATTAAAGTTAAAATAAAATAGAATTTGAATTAAAAGTGAAATTGGATTTAAAATCGAAAGTGAAATTGAAATTGAAAATGAAATTGAAAGTGAAATTGAAATTTGAGTTGAACTTAAAGTTGGATTTGAAATCAAATTTGAAATTGAAGTTTTAATTGAGTTTAATTTGAAGTTAGAATTGAAATTGGATTTTAAAATTATCAAAATAATAGGAATATTATAATATTATAATATGGGAATAGTGAAAATATATTTTTAATACTTTAAAAATTGAAAATATCGGTTTGAAATGATTTGTAATGTTTTTATAAATGATTATATTCAATTTAGAGAATTTATTTCAAGTATTGAAAAATAAGTTAAAACTAGGCGCGTCGCGTAACGGTAGTTCGCGATTTCGCACCGAAAAGTTCAAATGAGTGTACAGAGTGAAGTATAGCTCGAATTTCTTCGAAACAAGAAATGTCTGGTCTATTATAACCATAATTTTCAAATAGAAAAAGAAAATCAAGATTTCGTCTTGTAGATTTTGAAATATGTCCAAAACAATTTTCTAGAACAATCGCGCTTGTGAAGTTAAGTGACCATAATGGGAAATCTTTTTAAATGGACGTTTTTAATTATGGAAAAATATGAAATAAATTTGATAAATCTATTTAAATAGTTTAAAAGAGATTCAAATGGAATAAATATGAATGCTCAAATATTAAAAAGTTGTTTAAATCAAATAAGCTTATATAGCAATTTCCGCAGCACTTTTTCTGCTGCGAATTCTATAACTTTTGAAATATGAGGTTTAAACTTAACGATTTTTCCTAGAATTAATTATGAATATTTTTTAAAAGGAAAATTAAGCGTTTAAAAGATAATTGGGAATCTTTATAATTAATTCCAAAGTAAAAGCTAATAACTGAGTCTGCGGAAACAACTAGTACATTTGTCCCGCCTGTGAGATCTGTGAAGATAAAATAAGGTGTTTAACAAAGGTTAGGAATGGAGCAACCAGTGCCTTGAACTTACTTGACCTATGTTTTCTCTTCTTAGGCAAGGGGTGGAACAGATCGAAAGGAAAGCGGATGCTCTAAAAGATTATACTAAGTTTTTCCAAAATAAAAGAGAATTACTATTTTCCAGAAGTTAAGCAATTTAAGTATAAAAATATTAATCTCCAAAATGAATAAATTACAACTTGGATTGCATAGAGATAACCTTCTTATACTTGGTATTAAATTCCGAAGAGGGAACTCGTCCTATTTGTGGAATCTAAAAGCTGATTTCACCGTTATTCCGCCCTTAGCACTTGTTGAATACGGAAATTGATATTGAGTAAAATTAGAATGATTTCTATGATCCTATTTACTCAATAATGTTTGCTAAGATTGTTTTTAGAGTTTATAGTATACGATGTCTTAAATAACATTGTTTTTGACCTACCTAAAAGTTAAGGAATTTGGATCGATGATAAGTAAGGAAATTTGAAATATTATCCAAAGCAAAAGAATGAATTAACTTAGAATTACTCTAAGACAAAAGGAAAGAGATTTCAAAATCATCCAAAAAGAATTTAAAGTGAAAAGAGACTTAAATAATTCCTATATACTCATATTCACTTTTTATCGATAATTAGATTTCGAAGGAACCGGGGTTGGATTTGGATGATTCCTATCCGAAAACCACTTTGAACCAATTTACGTGTTCGAAGAATGAAGCTGTTTGAAGACGGAGATATTGAGACAAATAATAATGAAGGACTACTTGTTGATTAATTGGGGATAAACTCCTGATTTATTCATTGTAGCAGTGGACTCTTTGTTATGAAAAACCTCAGGAACACAAGGGCTTCTCGCCGAGGAAAGTACTTTTGGTTTCGTTTAGTCTCAGAACGAACTTGTATGGATGGATGTCTGACCGTGCATTTTTTGAGATTACATACATTGGTTTTTACAAACATACATCTGTGGTGGTGGGGAAGGCAACTTCTCTTAGCTTAACACCCTCCTTGAGACGTACGAGCTCAAGGGTTGTATTTTTGTGAAAGGCAATTAGTAATCAACGAAAATGGCAATGTGGCATTCAAAGATGTTGTGATATGTGAAAACGTAATCGTTGCCTCAAGCCTCATCAACCGAAAATGACCGAAACAGGGTTAGATATAGCAATACTAAGTGGGGTCATTCCCAATTAGGATATGATCATTCCCTTCTAAATATATTTCTTTCCGCTATGACGTTCGGGATGTAAATTAATGTGGTATATGGAAAATGAGCGCTCGGTTAAAGGTCGGTAATGACCGGGGGATGACATATTCGGTACTATCTAGTTATAGAGTTAGGCCGGTCTTGTGTTGGTAGAGGAGCTTTGTGATGGTTCCTCGGGACATCCATCTAGAGGTGTACCCATCGAAAGGTAGTCCTTTCACTTGGTCATCTGTATGGAAATCCATTCTCCGATAAGTGCCTTCAGACTTGATTGTAAACCTAGTATGCTGGAATTTAATCAATGTAACAATTTCAGCAAAGATTAATAAGTTTATTTGCAAATGTTTTTCAAAGAATGTCATTAGAAATAATATCAAATGTTTTGATATAAAATGTTTTAGTTATCATAAGGTAAAAACCCGTCCGTGTTTATGTGTGGGCGTGGTCTTATGAGATACTCTTTCTTTTCGAAGGATTTTATTTCCAAGGCTGATATATGACACTATCATTTATTATTGAGTTTTTCTCACGCTGGTTTATCAAGCCTGATCCGGGTATTTTCAATACTCTGGTCAGATCCGAGTAGTTTCAGGTTTAGTTGAAGACGATTGGAGTTTCCAAAGGAGAGCAGGAGATATTCATCTACGTATGGACATATTCTATTATCCGATGCTGTTTGTTTTTCTTTGATGTTTGTCAGCAATTGTAAGGATAGATGTTTATAACTGTCCAAGCTGAATTTAGGTTAGTCTCTGATATATGTATTTTAAAAGTTTTCCGCTGTAAAGATATTGTTCAATATTATATGTTATTCCATTCGTGTGAGGTTCCGTTATGTCTATTCTTCTTTATTACCCTTGATAATCCATTCTTCCGTGCAATTTGGATCGGACATGTGTGATTTATTATCAGCTCAAAGGGTACGGAATTATAGGTCGTCACACAATACATCCTGGAGGTAATAAGACGTACTAGGATATAAAGCAGACCTATTATTGGGAAGGTATGAATAAGGATATTGAGACATTCATCTCGAAGTGTACAAACTGCCAAGGTAAGGGCAAAATAAAAGAAACCCAGTGGATTGCTGCAACCGCTAGAAGTTCCTGAGTGGAAATGGGAGCAAGTATCGATGAATTTTATTAATGGACTTCCAAGGACTCGAGCAGGGTATGATAACATTTGGGTCGTGGTTGATCTATTGACTAAGAGCGCTAGATTTATATCCGTCATGTCAAGTAGAACGACATCCAAGCCGACAAATTTGTATGTTAAATGGATAGTATGATTTCATGGTGTGCTGAAGAGCATTATGAGTTACCGAGACCCATTGTTCACCAGTGGATTTTGAAAGAGCTTATAAGAAATGTTAGGGACCGAGCCGCATCTTACTATAGCTTATTATCCGCAAATGGATGGGTAGACCGAGAGAATGAATCATATATTAGAAGATCTCTTCCAAGCGTACATTATAGATTTTGGAGGATCATGGGATGACCATCTATATCTGGTGGAGTTTGCATACAATAATAGTTATCAGTCTACTATTGGTATGGCTCCTTATGAAGCATTGTCTGGCTAACCATTTGATGCTCCTTTATGTTAGTGGGAAGCGAGCGAGAAACTGATACTTGTGCCAGATATGATTAGAGAAACTTCAAAGAAGATTGAGATCATTCAGCAACGAATGAAAGCCGCTCGGGATCGATAGAAAAGCTACGTTGATAAAAGACGTAGATAATTGGAATTTTCTGTTGGGGATATGGTTTTTGTGAAGGTATCTCCTTTGAAGAATGTTGTTCGATTCTGTAATAAAGGGAAGTTGGCTCCAAGATTCGTATGTCCTTTTCCGGTAATAGAAAGGATTAGGAACTTAGCGTATAGGGTCGACTTACCTCAGAAGATGACGGGCGTGCAAACTGTCTTTTATGTCTCCTATCCACATAAATTTGTACAAGACTCAAGCGTGACAATTATACCGGATTAACTTGAAGATATAGAGGTACAACCAGAAATTTCGATATCTCGTAGGCCGGTTCTATAACATCCCTCATTCTAATGCCCAAAACTAATTGCTACGGATGCTACAATCATCCATAGTTATTAATTCTCGACAATAAAATGGGGCTATGTTAATCATATCAATAACCAGAAACACATAAATATGAAAAAAAAATTCAAACATAGTTTAGTAACAAATTTCAACATCTCATTTCACAATTGATATTTCATATTAATCACACAATCCCTTTCGTAATCCCAAGTCCAGAGAAAATATAATTATTACAAAATACTCCCAGAGCGACATATAAAGATGCCCTCTTGGTTGATCAGAGTCAAATACTTGGCAATTGTACAACTCTGCCATTACATCCAAAAGACAAAACCAAACTACACAACATAAATAGATAAAGTTCCTAATAGCTAGATTGCTTCTACATGTTTCTAGAAGCTTGTTCGTCTAGCTGTAACCTGAAAGCCCTTACTCCTGACCTACTCAAATGAGTACCCAAGAGTTTAAGGGAAAAATAAAAACTTTCAGTCAGACAACTGTCTGGTGTGAATAACAACCTACCACCTCGAACCAAAATCGATATCTAGTGAGACCAAGACGCTGAGTTGAAAAGGTTTTCCCCACACAAGTATCTTAGCTAAACATAACAACCATATATTATGCTCCTACAACCACAATTGTTAGAATCATAAAAATAACATTTATAATCATGCAACATATACTGGATTACCTATCCCAATTCATTAGATTATCTGTCTTAATTTCAAATGACTACCCATCACAATATAAACTGACTACCCGTCTTATTTTAATTTAACTACCCGTCTTGTAATTACGTGGAATCCCCATTTCACATTTAAACATATTCAGAATTACGTGGACTGTCCATCTCGTATGTAATTATTACTTGGATTACTCATGTCCTACCCATCACATATGGTTCAATTATTCAAAACAATGTGGCTATCCATAACACATATTCCATTTAACTTAAAATGATGTGGACTATCTATCACATATCCCATAGTTTTCCTAGGATGACTACAAACCCTTTATTATTCTCATTGAGACTATAACCTCCAGCATGATGTCGACTATCCATCTCACATTACATAGTTTTCCTAGGATGACTTTAAACCCATCATTTGCAATTTAATTCATGTTATCCACATGGTTCAGTATTCATCCATATTACCCACATGATTCAATTTTTTTATTCATGTTACCCGCATTATTAACCTATCTCTATTGGTGTACCTAATTAGGTTATCTCCATTTAAAGTTATTAACATTTCAAAGTGACATACATTGGTAGCCCTAAGTTATCTATATCGAACTCATTAGATTATACTTTGGTATCCCCAAGGTTTTAAAAACCAAAATCATAAGTCCTATGGCTCGCCACCATTAAATAATTGAAAATAGATCAATGTCGAGATTCATCTACATTGGTGTCCCCAATGATGGCATCAAAGCTCACAATTTAAAATGGCATTTGTATCCCCAATGACTACGTCGAAATAGAAGCATATGGCTCTTTGCTTTTAATAAAGTAAAACATAACATGGGCGCTATTAAATCAAAGTCGACCTTTATCTAAGGTCGAGGACAAAACTTAATTTCTTTTAAGCTTAAGAAAAATTCATGTCAAAATTGATGTTATCGACTTTTAATAACTATAGGCTATCCACCTATTAAAACAAAACTTAAAACCTTTATAAGTTATTTGGCTAACTGCCGAAGACATAGGGTCGTCGACCCTCTAAAACATAGGCCTCTTCGTCCCTTATAAAATCGTTTTATTTAACATAAAAACAAGCCTCTTCGACATACGAAAGATGAAGTGCGACGTCATGGCTATAAGACATCGACACTAAACCATATTGACCCTAAGATCATTGACACTATTATAAAATCTTTAAACTTAAGTTACTTCGGCTACTATGCCGCTTGTTATATAGAGTCGAAGACATAATAGCAGCGTCATTGCCTTGATTTGGAAAACAAACAAAGAGATCTGACATCATTTAAAATTGTGATGAAGACATGTGAGACATGTGATGTCGTCAACGTCGACACTAAATCTTTTAGATGTTTAAATGCATCACGAGAATGCCTTGCCGTACACAATGATTTGTCGTCTTGATTGACATCGACGAAGTTGAAAACACTCCATAACTAACTAAGTAGTTATCATGTGCTTCTTCTCGTCGCCATCGACACTCATAAGGGCAATGCTGTATTAGGTGCGATGATATTAAGGTTGCATGGCGTTCTCGTAATTCATGCAAAAACTATTTTATTACTACTAAAAGCATAAAAACATTTCACCAAATCTTAGTACTTATCCAATTTCTATTGGATAAAATAATCTTTTTACTTATCCTTTTCAGAAATTACTACCACACTCAGATTTTAAAGTCCCAAATACGCTTCAAATTAATTAATTATATCCTTAATTAATTATTCTTTTAAATGCTTATCTAATTTCATAGTAAATCGAAATCACTTAAGAAAAATCCTAAAATTTCACAAAAATTAGAGAATATCCTTCTCTTTACCATATAAAAATTTCGAAGCCAAAAACCATATTTAATAATTAAATCCAAAATTAGCTATTTCCTTCTTAGGAAATTAATAAAATATTCAATTAAATTTGGAAAATTATGAAATTAAAGACCCACCTCTAATTTAATGTTTGATACAACATATCGAAAAATCAAAACATTTGGAGATTAAAATCATAGGTTCTACCCTTAAAACCCATTTAAACAATTTCATAAAAATTCCAATAACCATTATTCTATCCATACAATGATTAAACGACCATATCTTGGCAAAACAAACATTAATCATTTGGGTATTATCCATAACCGAATTCAAAAGAAAAAATCGGATGGTTTCATTATTATTCACCTTAGATAGATATTGGAGTTGAGATTTGATATGGCTTTAATCTTCCTAAGCTTCTTTTCCTTTGAATCCCCTTGATTTCGTTTCCCTCAGCTTGAGCTATGGCTAGCCTCTTAAGTTCCTTTCTTAGATTGTTTTAGTTTATGAAAAGTGAGAATGCTATGAGGGGGAAAGGGTTTAAAGGTTAAAGGATAGGTCTATTTCCATGGATTGGTCCAGCATTACCTGGTGGTGTGCCCCCGAGTCTAGGTCCATCCAGATTGTTAGTTGTTTGTTGATTGAGAGCTGCCCCCTGTTGAATCACTCCATCTGCCTGCTGGTTGAGTTCCTTTGGTCCAGTTCAAAGAACTTGAGCACCTACAGTTCCTGGTTGTCCAAATTGCCTAAGAAGAGCCTGCATCATCTCCTCTTTCCATTTCATCATCTGTTCCTGCATAGAATTCATTATAACCTGCATCTCGTCCCGAGTTATGTAGATGGGTGCATGATCCTCTCCAGCTCCAGAAGAGGCCGCTTGACTTCCTTCCTGATTGCTCTTTTCCACTACTTGCTTTCTGGTTGGTGGTCTAGCCATTGCTTTTTGAAATCCAAGTTCCCAAGCTTCTGAATCCAAAATTCAAGCTCCAAAATTCCCGAGTGCTAGCTATAGGTTGTTAGAGTTTTTAGGCTCCTATGATTTTATCATTTCCTATACTCCAAGAAAAGGGAATGCAGTTGCCGATGCATTGAGTAGAAGACATGCTATTTGAAAGCAATGTTCTTGGAATAGAAACAGATCGAGTACATTGTTGGATATGATTTCAGGCCTCATTGCGAGCTGACCATAGATGTTGGCAAGTTTGTCAATCAAACCTACTCTGATAGAAAGGATCAATGCTAGTAAGAAGTGAGATGCTAAGCTGGCGAAGATCATAACGAAGATAGTAGAAGGAGCAGAATCTGAAGACATGAAGTAATACGAACTTGACTGAAATGGTTAGCTTCGTAAGGATAGAAGGCTGTTTGTTCTCGATATTGATAGATTGCAAGATAAAGTGCTACGAAGTTGCCACCATTCAAGGTTGACAATATGCAACGACCTGTAATTTCGCTACTTCGAAATTGAGATATTTTGTTTATTTTAAAATTTAAAAAGGTTTAAAACTTAAATAAATAAGTTATATATAATAAATAATAATGGAGAAATAATTATTCTTATAGTTAATAATTAAAAAGTATGAAATTTGGATTTTAGAACAAATCAGCTAAAGTTAAATTTTGTTAAAAATAAATAAATGCTTAAATAAATATGTTTAAATATTTGTTTGAAAGGTTAAATTATATTAAAATCACATAATAAAGATAATAGAAGTATAATAAAGGATTTAAAAATATGTTTATAATTGTTTTACAAAAATATTCAAAATTTTATCGCATCTTGTCAGTTTTACATACACTGTAAAAATGGAGATTTTGATATTATTTAAATATGGTTTTATAACATGAATAGACATGTTTAAAATTTATTTAAGGAAGTAAGAAGTTTATTTTTTTAAGTTGGGTTTAATTAAATATATAGTTTAGCAAAAACGTCAAATTTTGACTGTAAAACATGTTGATAAAAACACTGTTTTCAACCAAAACAAGTTGTCATTAAGTTGTTGCAACATGATATGTTTCCTAACACATATAACGCATATTAACAAATTATGCACACTTTAGATTTCCATTTAAATACAAATTCATTTTGAAAAGTCAAAGTAAATAAATAATTCAAAAAAGAGCTTGATTTGACTATTTTCCATATTAAATAAAATTTATAAACATAATCATTACTTAAAAATCCTAACACTCCACCTCTCATTTATGGCAAATCCCTTCATTACATGGGAAATGAGCAAATAGATTAATTAACATTTTAAAGTGTAAGAAAAAGAGAAGAAATCATGTCATAAGTACAAAATCAAATCAATACATCAATTCCACATTAATACACTTCATTTCAACATTAATAACAACTCAAAATCATGCATTGGAAAGTGTGAAAGGGGAGACAAAGTTTGATTTGATATAGAGGGTATTTTAGTCTTTTTGGCTAAGGATAATATGGTAATTTGGTTGTAAACTTCAACTATAAATACATACCCACTTTCTCACTTCCTTCCACACTTCTTCTTTTCAAAATTTCAAGCTCTTCTCACTCTTTTCCATGGCTTCCTATCTTAATAAAATAATGCCAAAATTATTCCAAAAATAATATAAAACGAAATATGCAATAAACCACCTACACGCCTCCACACCCACATACCCGCCTCAAGAACCATGGCCAAAGCACCTACCCACACCCAAACCCGAGCACCCAAGGCCGTACCCTCCCCTATAGCTCACACACCCACTCCTCCAAATATAAAAAGAAAAGAAAAAGAAATTGGGAAATTCGAGATGTTCGGGAAAGAGCACGGTAGTTCGCGTAAAGTTAGACGGAGTGGATATGAAGGTGACAAATTCTTGTCGCTTTTAAAAAGATCGTATTTTTATTTTGTTATAATAATCATCTTATGACATATGCAAGTATACACCCTTTTAACATGTTGTTATAGATGTTTGGTTATGTTTATGTTATGTTTGAATAGTAGCAAGTGTTTATGTTAATGATTATGTGATGTGATTGGTTGATTTGGATGTGGTAGTGGTAATTATAAATAGTGATTATGTTTATTTCACCCAAGTAATCATCTTTGTTGAATAAGATCCAATTTTGGTGATATGAGATACTTTGGAAAAATAAGTCTCTTTTTAAGTGAAATTGAAATTAAAGTTAAAATAAAATAGAATTTGAATTAAAAGTGAAATTGGATTTAAAATCGAAAGTGAAATTGAAATTGAAAATGAAATTGAAAGTGAAATTGAAATTTGAGTTGAACTTAAAGTTGGATTTGAAATCAAATTTGAAATTGAAGTTTTAATTGAGTTTAATTTGAAGTTAGAATTGAAATTGGATTTTAAAATTATCAAAATAATAGGAATATTATAATATTATAATATGGGAATAGTGAAAATATATTTTTAATACTTTAAAAATTGAAAATATCGGTTTGAAATGATTTGTAATGTTTTTATAAATGATTATATTCAATTTAGAGAATTTATTTCAAGTATTGAAAAATAAGTTAAAACTAGGCGCGTCGCGTAACGGTAGTTCGCGATTTCGCACCGAAAAGTTCAAATGAGTGTACAGAGTGAAGTATAGCTCGAATTTCTTCGAAACAAGAAATGTCTGGTCTATTATAACCATAATTTTCAAATAGAAAAAGAAAATCAAGATTTCGTCTTGTAGATTTTGAAATATGTCCAAAACAATTTTCTAGAACAATCGCGCTTGTGAAGTTAAGTGACCATAATGGGAAATCTTTTTAAATGGACGTTTTTAATTATGGAAAAATATGAAATAAATTTGATAAATCTATTTAAATAGTTTAAAAGAGATTCAAATGGAATAAATATGAATGCTCAAATATTAAAAAGTTGTTTAAATCAAATAAGCTTATATAGCAATTTCCGCAGCACTTTTTCTGCTGCGAATTCTATAACTTTTGAAATATGAGGTTTAAACTTAACGATTTTTCCTAGAATTAATTATGAATATTTTTTAAAAGGAAAATTAAGCGTTTAAAAGATAATTGGGAATCTTTATAATTAATTCCAAAGTAAAAGCTAATAACTGAGTCTGCGGAAACAACTAGTACATTTGTCCCGCCTGTGAGATCTGTGAAGATAAAATAAGGTGTTTAACAAAGGTTAGGAATGGAGCAACCAGTGCCTTGAACTTACTTGACCTATGTTTTCTCTTCTTAGGCAAGGGGTGGAACAGATCGAAAGGAAAGCGGATGCTCTAAAAGATTATACTAAGTTTTTCCAAAATAAAAGAGAATTACTATTTTCCAGAAGTTAAGCAATTTAAGTATAAAAATATTAATCTCCAAAATGAATAAATTACAACTTGGATTGCATAGAGATAACCTTCTTATACTTGGTATTAAATTCCGAAGAGGGAACTCGTCCTATTTGTGGAATCTAAAAGCTGATTTCACCGTTATTCCGCCCTTAGCACTTGTTGAATACGGAAATTGATATTGAGTAAAATTAGAATGATTTCTATGATCCTATTTACTCAATAATGTTTGCTAAGATTGTTTTTAGAGTTTATAGTATACGATGTCTTAAATAACATTGTTTTTGACCTACCTAAAAGTTAAGGAATTTGGATCGATGATAAGTAAGGAAATTTGAAATATTATCCAAAGCAAAAGAATGAATTAACTTAGAATTACTCTAAGACAAAAGGAAAGAGATTTCAAAATCATCCAAAAAGAATTTAAAGTGAAAAGAGACTTAAATAATTCCTATATACTCATATTCACTTTTTATCGATAATTAGATTTCGAAGGAACCGGGGTTGGATTTGGATGATTCCTATCCGAAAACCACTTTGAACCAATTTACGTGTTCGAAGAATGAAGCTGTTTGAAGACGGAGATATTGAGACAAATAATAATGAAGGACTACTTGTTGATTAATTGGGGATAAACTCCTGATTTATTCATTGTAGCAGTGGACTCTTTGTTATGAAAAACCTCAGGAACACAAGGGCTTCTCGCCGAGGAAAGTACTTTTGGTTTCGTTTAGTCTCAGAACGAACTTGTATGGATGGATGTCTGACCGTGCATTTTTTGAGATTACATACATTGGTTTTTACAAACATACATCTGTGGTGGTGGGGAAGGCAACTTCTCTTAGCTTAACACCCTCCTTGAGACGTACGAGCTCAAGGGTTGTATTTTTGTGAAAGGCAATTAGTAATCAACGAAAATGGCAATGTGGCATTCAAAGATGTTGTGATATGTGAAAACGTAATCGTTGCCTCAAGCCTCATCAACCGAAAATGACCGAAACAGGGTTAGATATAGCAATACTAAGTGGGGTCATTCCCAATTAGGATATGATCATTCCCTTCTAAATATATTTCTTTCCGCTATGACGTTCGGGATGTAAATTAATGTGGTATATGGAAAATGAGCGCTCGGTTAAAGGTCGGTAATGACCGGGGGATGACATATTCGGTACTATCTAGTTATAGAGTTAGGCCGGTCTTGTGTTGGTAGAGGAGCTTTGTGATGGTTCCTCGGGACATCCATCTAGAGGTGTACCCATCGAAAGGTAGTCCTTTCACTTGGTCATCTGTATGGAAATCCATTCTCCGATAAGTGCCTTCAGACTTGATTGTAAACCTAGTATGCTGGAATTTAATCAATGTAACAATTTCAGCAAAGATTAATAAGTTTATTTGCAAATGTTTTTCAAAGAATGTCATTAGAAATAATATCAAATGTTTTGATATAAAATGTTTTAGTTATCATAAGGTAAAAACCCGTCCGTGTTTATGTGTGGGCGTGGTCTTATGAGATACTCTTTCTTTTCGAAGGATTTTATTTCCAAGGCTGATATATGACACTATCATTTATTATTGAGTTTTTCTCACGCTGGTTTATCAAGCCTGATCCGGGTATTTTCAATACTCTGGTCAGATCCGAGTAGTTTCAGGTTTAGTTGAAGACGATTGGAGTTTCCAAAGGAGAGCAGGAGATATTCATCTACGTATGGACATATTCTATTATCCGATGCTGTTTGTTTTTCTTTGATGTTTGTCAGCAATTGTAAGGATAGATGTTTATAACTGTCCAAGCTGAATTTAGGTTAGTCTCTGATATATGTATTTTAAAAGTTTTCCGCTGTAAAGATATTGTTCAATATTATATGTTATTCCATTCGTGTGAGGTTCCGTTATGTCTATTCTTCTTTATTACCCTTGATAATCCATTCTTCCGTGCAATTTGGATCGGACATGTGTGATTTATTATCAGCTCAAAGGGTACGGAATTATAGGTCGTCACACAATACATCCTGGAGGTAATAAGACGTACTAGGATATAAAGCAGACCTATTATTGGGAAGGTATGAATAAGGATATTGAGACATTCATCTCGAAGTGTACAAACTGCCAAGGTAAGGGCAAAATAAAAGAAACCCAGTGGATTGCTGCAACCGCTAGAAGTTCCTGAGTGGAAATGGGAGCAAGTATCGATGAATTTTATTAATGGACTTCCAAGGACTCGAGCAGGGTATGATAACATTTGGGTCGTGGTTGATCTATTGACTAAGAGCGCTAGATTTATATCCGTCATGTCAAGTAGAACGACATCCAAGCCGACAAATTTGTATGTTAAATGGATAGTATGATTTCATGGTGTGCTGAAGAGCATTATGAGTTACCGAGACCCATTGTTCACCAGTGGATTTTGAAAGAGCTTATAAGAAATGTTAGGGACCGAGCCGCATCTTACTATAGCTTATTATCCGCAAATGGATGGGTAGACCGAGAGAATGAATCATATATTAGAAGATCTCTTCCAAGCGTACATTATAGATTTTGGAGGATCATGGGATGACCATCTATATCTGGTGGAGTTTGCATACAATAATAGTTATCAGTCTACTATTGGTATGGCTCCTTATGAAGCATTGTCTGGCTAACCATTTGATGCTCCTTTATGTTAGTGGGAAGCGAGCGAGAAACTGATACTTGTGCCAGATATGATTAGAGAAACTTCAAAGAAGATTGAGATCATTCAGCAACGAATGAAAGCCGCTCGGGATCGATAGAAAAGCTACGTTGATAAAAGACGTAGATAATTGGAATTTTCTGTTGGGGATATGGTTTTTGTGAAGGTATCTCCTTTGAAGAATGTTGTTCGATTCTGTAATAAAGGGAAGTTGGCTCCAAGATTCGTATGTCCTTTTCCGGTAATAGAAAGGATTAGGAACTTAGCGTATAGGGTCGACTTACCTCAGAAGATGACGGGCGTGCAAACTGTCTTTTATGTCTCCTATCCACATAAATTTGTACAAGACTCAAGCGTGACAATTATACCGGATTAACTTGAAGATATAGAGGTACAACCAGAAATTTCGATATCTCGTAGGCCGGTTCTATAACATCCCTCATTCTAATGCCCAAAACTAATTGCTACGGATGCTACAATCATCCATAGTTATTAATTCTCGACAATAAAATGGGGCTATGTTAATCATATCAATAACCAGAAACACATAAATATGAAAAAAAAATTCAAACATAGTTTAGTAACAAATTTCAACATCTCATTTCACAATTGATATTTCATATTAATCACACAATCCCTTTCGTAATCCCAAGTCCAGAGAAAATATAATTATTACAAAATACTCCCAGAGCGACATATAAAGATGCCCTCTTGGTTGATCAGAGTCAAATACTTGGCAATTGTACAACTCTGCCATTACATCCAAAAGACAAAACCAAACTACACAACATAAATAGATAAAGTTCCTAATAGCTAGATTGCTTCTACATGTTTCTAGAAGCTTGTTCGTCTAGCTGTAACCTGAAAGCCCTTACTCCTGACCTACTCAAATGAGTACCCAAGAGTTTAAGGGAAAAATAAAAACTTTCAGTCAGACAACTGTCTGGTGTGAATAACAACCTACCACCTCGAACCAAAATCGATATCTAGTGAGACCAAGACGCTGAGTTGAAAAGGTTTTCCCCACACAAGTATCTTAGCTAAACATAACAACCATATATTATGCTCCTACAACCACAATTGTTAGAATCATAAAAATAACATTTATAATCATGCAACATATACTGGATTACCTATCCCAATTCATTAGATTATCTGTCTTAATTTCAAATGACTACCCATCACAATATAAACTGACTACCCGTCTTATTTTAATTTAACTACCCGTCTTGTAATTACGTGGAATCCCCATTTCACATTTAAACATATTCAGAATTACGTGGACTGTCCATCTCGTATGTAATTATTACTTGGATTACTCATGTCCTACCCATCACATATGGTTCAATTATTCAAAACAATGTGGCTATCCATAACACATATTCCATTTAACTTAAAATGATGTGGACTATCTATCACATATCCCATAGTTTTCCTAGGATGACTACAAACCCTTTATTATTCTCATTGAGACTATAACCTCCAGCATGATGTCGACTATCCATCTCACATTACATAGTTTTCCTAGGATGACTTTAAACCCATCATTTGCAATTTAATTCATGTTATCCACATGGTTCAGTATTCATCCATATTACCCACATGATTCAATTTTTTTATTCATGTTACCCGCATTATTAACCTATCTCTATTGGTGTACCTAATTAGGTTATCTCCATTTAAAGTTATTAACATTTCAAAGTGACATACATTGGTAGCCCTAAGTTATCTATATCGAACTCATTAGATTATACTTTGGTATCCCCAAGGTTTTAAAAACCAAAATCATAAGTCCTATGGCTCGCCACCATTAAATAATTGAAAATAGATCAATGTCGAGATTCATCTACATTGGTGTCCCCAATGATGGCATCAAAGCTCACAATTTAAAATGGCATTTGTATCCCCAATGACTACGTCGAAATAGAAGCATATGGCTCTTTGCTTTTAATAAAGTAAAACATAACATGGGCGCTATTAAATCAAAGTCGACCTTTATCTAAGGTCGAGGACAAAACTTAATTTCTTTTAAGCTTAAGAAAAATTCATGTCAAAATTGATGTTATCGACTTTTAATAACTATAGGCTATCCACCTATTAAAACAAAACTTAAAACCTTTATAAGTTATTTGGCTAACTGCCGAAGACATAGGGTCGTCGACCCTCTAAAACATAGGCCTCTTCGTCCCTTATAAAATCGTTTTATTTAACATAAAAACAAGCCTCTTCGACATACGAAAGATGAAGTGCGACGTCATGGCTATAAGACATCGACACTAAACCATATTGACCCTAAGATCATTGACACTATTATAAAATCTTTAAACTTAAGTTACTTCGGCTACTATGCCGCTTGTTATATAGAGTCGAAGACATAATAGCAGCGTCATTGCCTTGATTTGGAAAACAAACAAAGAGATCTGACATCATTTAAAATTGTGATGAAGACATGTGAGACATGTGATGTCGTCAACGTCGACACTAAATCTTTTAGATGTTTAAATGCATCACGAGAATGCCTTGCCGTACACAATGATTTGTCGTCTTGATTGACATCGACGAAGTTGAAAACACTCCATAACTAACTAAGTAGTTATCATGTGCTTCTTCTCGTCGCCATCGACACTCATAAGGGCAATGTTGTATTAGGTGCGATGATATTAAGGTTGCATGGCGTTCTCGTAATTCATGCAAAAACTATTTTATTACTACTAAAAGCATAAAAACATTTCACCAAATCTTAGTACTTATCCAATTTCTATTGGATAAAATAATCTTTTTACTTATCCTTTTCAGAAATTACTACCACACTCAGATTTTAAAGTCCCAAATACGCTTCAAATTAATTAATTATATCCTTAATTAATTATTCTTTTAAATGCTTATCTAATTTCATAGTAAATCGAAATCACTTAAGAAAAATCCTAAAATTTCACAAAAATTAGAGAATATCCTTCTCTTTACCATATAAAAATTTCGAAGCCAAAAACCATATTTAATAATTAAATCCAAAATTAGCTATTTCCTTCTTAGGAAATTAATAAAATATTCAATTAAATTTGGAAAATTATGAAATTAAAGACCCACCTCTAATTTAATGTTTGATACAACATATCGAAAAATCAAAACATTTGGAGATTAAAATCATAGGTTCTACCCTTAAAACCCATTTAAACAATTTCATAAAAATTCCAATAACCATTATTCTATCCATACAATGATTAAACGACCATATCTTGGCAAAACAAACATTAATCATTTGGGTATTATCCATAACCGAATTCAAAAGAAAAAATCGGATGGTTTCATTATTATTCACCTTAGATAGATATTGGAGTTGAGATTTGATATGGCTTTAATCTTCCTAAGCTTCTTTTCCTTTGAATCCCCTTGATTTCGTTTCCCTCAGCTTGAGCTATGGCTAGCCTCTTAAGTTCCTTTCTTAGATTGTTTTAGTTTATGAAAAGTGAGAATGCTATGAGGGGGAAAGGGTTTAAAGGTTAAAGGATAGGTCTATTTCCTAAATTGCCTCTCTTCTATATTCCCTTATATGTTAAGTTTAAACAATCTTACTTAATTAATTAAGTATTATTAAGTTTCAAATCTCATTCTCCTTATCCCTTTACATTATTCTATTTAATATATCAATTAAATGTCCTGAATAATTTTTTTATTAAAAATAGAGGTGTTACAGGTTCATACTGTTGGACATGATATGAAACAGCTTAGGAGAAAATCGGTGAAGCTAGTAAAGGTACTATGGAGCGGAAGTGATGACGATTGTATGTGGGAAAATTAGGAGAGCACGAGGACTACATGTTCGGAGCTCTTTGATGGTAAGATCTATCATTTATCGTATCTACTTTCATCATTGTATATCGCATTTGATAGGTTAGTATTCCGCATGCTAGGATGGGTTTATTATTGATTACATGATTGCTTGTTTGAGATGGCTGATGGTTGCATATGGTTGTTAGGCATGCAGAGTAATTATGGTTGCTTATTTCTCGATCTACTTAGGTATTTCGAGGGCGAAATTCCTAAAGGGGGAGAGAATCTAATGACCCGTATTTTACCTATCGGATGATCGTAAAATAATTTTATTTTATTTATGTGAAAGTCAGATGATTGTATAATTTTGAAATATGACTCTTAGGGACATTTTACACACGTATGATTTTTTATCGAATTTCTATATGACAATTTTGACTATGGAAATCATTTTTGGGCTATAAATTTTGATCGACGTAGAAGTAAGGTCTCAAACCCAGTTCCATTGCTTCAAGATGATGGTCTCCCATTCCGTAGAGTGGTCATAATAGAAAAACGGACGTACGGCAAGGAATTTATGCCTATTTTAAGTTTAGACAGCTATTGGTTAGAATTAGTGTGTAACTAATTAAGTCTATAAGTAGGCCCATTAATTCGAAATTAGTATAAATAGGGGGCTTTAGGAGCCAAATTAAATTTTTCTTTCTTTCCCAAATCAGATCTAAATCTCCATTAACCCTAATTTCAACCAAAATCACACAAATTACTCTCTAAATCTAGTTAAATAATTAATTGGAGAGAAGATCATCAATTAGAAGATATAGATCACAATTTTGGTTGATTTGTATTGCTTTTTATTGCTATCCACATTAAATCTAGGCGAGAATTTGTTGATTTTGGTAATTGATGAGTAGTTTATGCTTTCTCACTATCCTATGCATGTTTATATAGTAGAATTATAGGTTTTAACATGATTTTTGACCTTAAAATCCTTTTCTAACTTTAATAACATGTTGACATATATTTATCACCTAAATTGATGAATTCTAATATGATCTTTAGTATTTGTTTTGAAATTCACCTTATTCATATTCATATGTTTATTAATTGCTTAGATTTGGATTAGAATATGCTTGATTACCATATTTCTATGTGTTGTTATATAAATGGATGTATATGCATGTTATTCTATGCTTTTATGTTGTACTTTGATGTTGTTTGCTAGTGTTTTGGATGTTTAGGGAGATAGGTTGGTGAATTTAGCAAAATAGAGGCAAAGTTGGCCGGAATTGGATGAAACTTGGAGGAGAGGGCCTGGAGCATGAGAAAAGCTTGTAAAATTATTTGCGCCTCAAAATTTGCTAAGGACTCAATCTGGCACCGAGTTGAAGAGTTGGTGCCAAGTTGTGTTGAAGGATTGGATGGATCGATCAACTTGATGGATGGATAGAGCATGGCTAATGGAAGTTGTCCATAGCAAGATGTAGGAGATTGGCTAAGTGTTGGATATATTATGCCAAGTTGTTTTTAGAACTTGGAGTTGAATGCTTTGGATAAGGGGTCGAGTTGTTTTGATGAATGGGTCGAGGTCTAAAGCACTTGAGAAGGAAGTACTAGAGGTAGAGTAATTTACTTAACCAAAATTGGCTAAGCAAATAACTCAATGCCAAGTCATTTTGACTCAGTATCGAGTTGTTTTAGGGAATGTATGGGGGTCGGGCTTGTACAAGGAGGAAGCAAGGGACTTGGTAGATCAAGCAAGAGGTGTCGGCTCGTTCGCTTGAGTATTGGATGGGTATGTAATGGCATGATAAAAGCTTTGTATCTTCGGTTGGTGACTCGTGAAGGGAGTAGGTACCAAAGATAGCAGCTCGATAAAGGAGGGAGCAGGGTATAGGGAATGTGAAGGGTTTTGAATAATGAAAACTGGAATGAGCAAAGGAAGGGCTCGAATCCAAATGGAGGAAAGGAGGGTTCAAATATATGTGTTAAGGAATCGTTGATACTTGGAGTGTTTTCCATTGTACTCGAAGTAGGGGTATTATAAGTGGGGACCCCCACGGATCAATGGAGTGGATCTGAATACCCTGGACCAGCGGCTTTGGGTCTAGTGTCTAGCTTTGGGCTATGTGATACAAGAGTACACCGAAAACCGAGATTTCCATTAGTCCCTGGCAGTATGGAGGTCATACGAGTTATTATATATTCAGAGCACATGGAGTGATAGTAGGAATTGCTTGATGGATGCTATGGTTGCTTTAGTTTCTTTCTAGGCTATCACTTGAAGATAAAATTGGGAGTAGGTATCGGAGATAGGAATACCTGGAGAGCTAATATCCTTATTTTAAGTAGAGTACTTTATGTTATTTATAGAGTAGCATATTATGATGTTATATGCTAACTCTTTGGTTGCAAGGAAATATCAGGTATGATTCATGTACCTCTGTTCCTTACTATATCTATCTGCATAGTATTTTAAGATTCATTTACCACTCACAGCAGACTGTTGTCCGACCTAAGATTTTATGCTTTGTTTCTTATTACCTTGGGTACTCTTAAATGAGTAGACTAGATAACAGGTCTAGGTGATGCAGTAGTTATGTGAAGGACGAGTTGGATGGAGCTATCTCACATTATATACTTATATGGATTTCTATGCTTATTTCATTGTGCAGCACTAGGGAGCCTTAGCAGTGACTGCTTATTTTCTTGTTATAAGACAATTTTTGGGTTTATTTCCATTGTATAAACTCTACTACATTTGTATATAACTCTAGGGATCTATGTTCTGATGATTTGTTCCTATAGTTATTACTGTCTCTCCTATTATATCTGTGATATTATATTTTATCAATGCGTTGTGAGATATTTGATAGGTTATATGGTATATTTATTTCATTTTCAACCTTGATGATCGTTCTATATTGACCGAGTCCTGGTTTTATAGGGCGGTTATCCCACAATTAGATTCTATTGTAGTTTCCCTTGGTAGGATGTATAGGGTGTCTCTATTAGAAGAGTTTAGAAAGAGAAGGTGAAGAAGTCAATAACTTAAATTGGCCAGCAATGTGCCATTGATGTTTTTAGTTATCTCTGTCTTGGACTAGATTTGTCCTTCTTGTACAACCATGTCAACTATAGGTAAAGGCTTCAATATTATGAGAATGTTTGGGCCGGTGTCAATTATGATCCCTGCGTTGCTTACTGCCATTCTGCTCATGGTAGTGCCACTCGTGCCCAATCATCAGCTGTTATTACCAAGCTGGATGATAAATCTCCTGCTCTTCAATCGACAGGCGGTTCTTCTAAGCCTTCGGCATCACGTTCTTGCAGATCATATCGACGCAGAGCGGTCATAACTAGCTCATCTTTTGATTCTGAGTCGGATTCTTAATATAAGGCGTCACTTCACGATGTGAACCATGATGTAAAATTTTGTAAATTATGTACAGATGTTTAAAATAGACAATTGCATCTTGATAGGCATTTAAGGAGCGAACTAAGTATTGGTAACTCGATTTTTTGGTATATACCTGGCAGGCTTTGAGCAGTGTCTGGATTTGTACTTGATCAATGACTTGTTGTATATTCCATGTGTTGTGCTTTCTTGCCATGTTTAGAATAAGCTTTTGAGGTAGCTTATGCCCCCTAGTCTTGACCCTTAGGCCGTAGCCTTTACTTGCACATTTGATATGAGCCGACTCTATGTCTGGGGTATAGTGTCCTACGTTGACTTGGTCGCATGGTTGGTATGATCTACCTCCTTGTTTGAGGTGTAGTATCATACATACACTTAGCTACATCATTATCTACATCGTCGTTCTCATTTCTAAGATTGTCGTTGTTGCTCGTATGTTGCATTGCAGCTGTAGAACAATGGCGATAAGCTACGAAGAGTAATTTGTTCGTGTGCTTGGCACGGTCTTCCTTGCTGTTTGAAGGAGGGCTAAGAGAAAATTTGACTATGAAGTTAGGTCACGTAACTGTAACCTTCACATGCATATGACTTTTTGTACTAGTTCTAGCCGTCTAGTATCCATACATCCAGTGTGCTATGTCAGCAACACTAACAGAAAGGGATTTTTGTACTGGTTTGAGCCGTCCATTATCCTTACGACCAGTTAGGCTGGGAAGCTGAGCCGCATTGTTTGCAGCTCTGTTTTTGATAACTAGTTTGAACAGTCTAATATCCTTATGTCCAATGCAGTAATTTGGCTGAAGAGCCATATTGCATTGATGCAATTCCAAATGTTTTAAGTCCAGTTTCACCGTTCTCATTACTGAGACTATCGTTCTTGCCTACTGATCTCGCGATGTGCTTGATCAGCGGCTATTGGTGGTGAATTGCAGATGTACACGGGGAGACCATTTAACCATGCCAAAGAGAGATAATATAGAGATTTTTATGCTGGTTCCGACTGTCTAATATCCCTACGATCAGTTTAATACATCATTACATATATTTTTTACAAGGCTTATTACATAAGCGGTGCAGATCACTCTGAATATGTTCTGAGGTTTCCAACACAGTATGAAACGCTTGTCCTTTGCAGTTTTGACCGATGCTTCAACCTTTGATTCTTCCATTGGATTTTGAATCCATCATGCTTTCGATCTCAGCTATCTGTCTGATAAAGGTGTTCCCTCGAGTTAGGGAGAGAAGCATCAAAAATCCATACGCAGACAACTGGGTTTGGTTCTAGCAAAGGATAGTAGCTGAACCTTCAAATCAGTGTGCATCTCAATCACTTCAGCTTACTGCCCAGTTCAAATAAGGATGTGCATTAAAGGGCATGTCAATTGAATAACCTGATTTCTGAGTAGAATGTGCAAACGTCCTTAACCGCCCGATCGTAGTAAGAGGGCCTTTTCAGAATCCTCCTGACTTCATACTGAGAGTTCCTGGATTCCAACTTTGGGTATTTTGTCATCATCGAAATCACTGTCCAAATCAACAAATGCCTACGTGCTTTCACCCAACTTGTAGTCATTGATTGGTAAGGGTGAAATCAACTGGTAGAAGCAGCCGTTCGACTTGATTCCATGCAACACCGATTATTAAATCATTCTATCAAGTAGTTTATGGCCGGCCTCACCGTTCTCATTTCTCAAAGTATCGTTATTATTCACCTACTGCATAACCAGCCTGATTGGTGAGTAATGGTAGTGGACTATGGATGATAGAGGTGTCGTTGATTAGAGAATGATGGTTTGGATAGGATCTATGGGGTCCAGAAGCTGGGAAATGGAGGTTAGGCAGATTCGTCGGGGATTGGGAAAGGGAATGGAGGTTTAGGCCCTCCTTCTAGTGCCAAACATGTTGATGAAGGTTTTTGACTCCACAACACTCAACTTGATCATAAAGCAATCTAGGCAATTATTGCTCAACAAATTTGAATCAACGGATTTAACTTATGTTAAATACGCCTTTAGGAAGTGACTATGTTGCTGAACGCTTATATAGCCCTATAATCGCACTCTAACTGCTTGTTAGAATGTCAAATAGTTTTGCAAAGGAATCACAAGTTACAATCTGATGCAATACACAAAAATAATAAAGCAATGAAAGTAAAGGACATAGAAATTTTTACGTGGTTCGGATTATTGTTAGTCCTACGTCCACATGATAATCCATTATATACCGCTTTTTGGTACAAATGATTACAATTTCCCAGAAGCATACAATATCTCTCAATTTTTTATCATCAACTTTAGACTCTGAAAAAATTGTCCCTCTTCACGCCTTCTAGTGCCTTCTTTTATAGTGTGAAAACGTGCACTGTTGATTGCCACCAATAACCTTTTATCCATTACTTTAATCTCCACCTTCAGATCTTGCCACTTGTCATTCATCTACAACGCTCGTTTATTGTGGTTGTATTGGTGACGCGTCTTTGGCGGGAAGCCCTTTGGTTTGCTTTTGACACCTTGCGGTATTACCTAGGTTGCCTCTAGTATATGCTGGTGTAGACCTGTTCTTATAGGTGTTGACAATGTATGGGCTTTGTATATGCGGTCAGCTTAGTTCAACATGTATTGCCTTCTATGCTTCGACGTAGTAATCTTGTTCTGCATTGATCTTATGTATTGTCATTATGGTCTGCTGCTGTTTCCTTATGAGTGCAGTACCTATCTTCTGCCGCAACTCCCTTGATCGTAGGGTTCAAGTCAGGTTTAGTACTGTAGCTTTAAGATGGCTTCCTGTGCAGTACAAGTTTGATTGATTCAATTCCTTTTTCTTTACATCTAATCTTCTCGACATGAGGGCAACCTTCCTGACCTCACGCCATGCCTCATTTCTCTTCAATGCAGCTCAGTGTAAAAACTGGTTTAGCATATACTAAGCATATACTAGAATTAAAATATAAATTTCTGTAATGTGGCAACTAAAGTAAGGATAAAGAATCACAAAGCAACATTTGAAGCTTTAGAAAGAATGCAAAAATCTTAGTTTTAATATAAAGATGTAATTTAGGAGAAAGCAGATAGCAGCATAACCATGTCAGTGTCTTGGTATACATGCAAGCTTTCGTACTAGAAATTGGTTTTCAATGTAAACAGACTAACCAAATGAGAAGCATTATTTAGTTTATGTGAAATAGGTACATATAAATCTGATTCTTGTAATCGACTCTTAATTTCAATTTCACTTTACATGGCAAAG
The DNA here is from genome assembly GCA_030737815.1 of Allium fistulosum. NCBI lineage: Eukaryota > Viridiplantae > Streptophyta > Magnoliopsida > Asparagales > Amaryllidaceae > Allium > Allium fistulosum. Next base: position 863,151,475 of record CM060904.1, read on the forward strand.
GTTATAGAGTAGATGCACACCATTCCTCGTTATCAAGCAGGTCGTATGTAAACTAAAGAAAAAATATGGTGATATAAACTGGATTTGCTGAAAATATTTCTTACCATCACTGCTGGATGGAAACACAAACTTCCAGACATGGATTATGCCACTTGATGAGGTAGACGAAATATAGCAACATCTTGAGAAAGCATCATGCCTGTAAGACACGTGACACCTTTTGCTTGAGTAGTTGGTATTTGTATAGCGGGTTTCCACTAAAATGAATATTTGTAAATAAATACAAATGTTTTTTGCTAACCTTGATAAAATAATAAAAGCAGATGAATTTGCTTGTGTGGTAGAAAAATAGAGATGAATAAATAAAAGATAGTAAATTTATCAAAGTATATGAGTGAAATTCTATTATTTAATTTTGCATTTTCATAAGAGGTAGAATATAAACAACAGAGGGTTTTATCAGTAGTGACTACCAATCTATGTATTTGAAAATATAAACTTTAATCTACTAAAGTTTTCTAGCTTTCCAAAAAAAATGCTTGGTAGAAGTCATAATTTAGATGTACTTCATAATTCCATCTCACCTAAGATCTCGTCCAATACGACTTATATCATGTAACATCCACATCCAAAATAAAAATGTAAAACCAAGGTTTAAATGATGATCGAAAGGATGCTAGAAAAAATGAAGTAAATGCAAGTACTTCCTAGTAATGAGTGGTGTTATTCAGAAAACAGAAACAAAGCATATGCCTGGTAGAACAGTTTAGGCTATAAGCCAACATGCACAATCATGATTAATTAGCTTAGAGCTTATAGTTGAGAAAACTTTGTTTTAAATAATCCTTAACATCCTTATGCCATATTACGTATCTGACTCAACTATGAGGTAGTTAGTGTAGGATCTTCTGTTTTAGAGTAAAAGATCTACACTTTAAATGCAAGTACTTGAGTGAAGTTCAAAATTACCATTCTTCAAGGAGAACTTGAATGAAGTTCAAAATTATCATTTTTCAAGTATAGTTACTTCATTTATTATTGATAAAAAAATTATAAAATAAATAGCATAAATATATTTCTCTTAATTTATATTTATCCTTGAAGTAACAGAAACATAATCAATTTGTAACAAAATCTTCAATTATTTCCTTGATATTCAGTACAAATAATGTTTATGTCAAGCCTGCTTAACTAAAAATTAAATAACCTATTAGTTGACATAATGCTATTGCATTTATGCTTTGGACATTGTCATTTGTAGTATCAAATTCTCCATATGCAACTTCTATTCTATCAATTTATACTCAAATTATCACTTATTCGATAGTATCAAAGTATGACTTTAGCCACAGGAAGAATAATTAACATTCCAACATTACCCTTTCCTTTCATTTCTACTCATCTATCCTTTGCTTTTACTAGATCTGTCTTTCATATATCAAAATAATTTCAAAGTTAATAAGGGATTATATTGAAGAAGACTTGTCAGAATGCTTCAAATCATTCCTTATCACAGTCAAAAATGTTACTACTGTTCATTCATTTGAAAACATGAAATAATTATTTTAGAAACAACCATGTTCGAAAAACATTAATTTGTGAGACAATAACCACTGAAAATATGCTTAACATCAGAACCCATGCATTAAAATGTCATTTACAATGCATGAATACATTTGATGAAATATCTTAACTAGAAATTGTGGTTCTGTTTATAACTTTATAGCTTCGAATGAAGAGAGATACTGTAACTTATTAATTTTAATGTAAGTTTTGAAAATTAATTTGGATAAAAGTTTGAGAAGGAATTTCTAAAAGCTTTCAGTTGGTAAATTTACACATTGATTTGCAGAGGAGAAAACTTTGGTAACAAAAGCGAGAAGATAACGTATGGTTCACCATAACAAAACAAAATTTTAATCATCACATGTAAAGCGATTGGATTCAATCAAAAATTTCTCTCCCAATTGCATATCCAGGAAAGGTTGCAGCCTCGAGTACCAGTCGCCGACACGATTTCAGCTGAATCTTGAAAAACAACTCCAGCAAACCATAGACACTTCAAAGCGGTAGTGGAAAACACCATCAACTCTAGCCGCGTCGATCTCCGATCTCCATGTCCACTTAAGCAAGTAGATCTACATTCTCTAAATCGAGAGCAGGTGCGACTTTAAATTATAAGCAATGAGATCTTAACAAACACATCAATGGTGATCTAAATTTGCAACTATTTTAACCTATTCTTAAACTCGAATAGCTTTATCCTTGGTTGTGTAATTAGAGTTATCTTAGTATTGGGAAGGGCAAATGAATTATAAGATGATGCAAGATTAGGGAGAAAAATAAGGTGCACGATTTGCTTCGGTCCTCCACAAAGAACCGAAGCAAATAACATTATTTGCTTCGGTTATAATGTAAACCGAAGCAAATAACCTTATTTTCTTATATACATTTGCTTTGGTTGTAAACAATGATCGAAGAAAAATGCATTTTGGTATTTTCTAATGCTTTGCTTGTATCAATTGCTTCGGTTGTTAAGGGACCGAAGCAAATGATATTATTTACTTTGGTTGCTAACACAGCCGAAGAAAATGAGACAAGGAAATAGGCAAATTATGTGAAGTGAAATATAAAAATATAATTTTAAGAAAAATCAGAAATACAAAGAAATAATTGACGAATGATCTCCCTAGTCAACTGAACATGTTGATTGAAAACCACTAAATGTCCTCTAAATTTGAGTATTCCTTTTAAGAATAAATTTTATACTAATTTAGTCGATTGAATTCATCACTCAATCAACTGAACAAGTCGACCGAAACCCAAAGGAATCAATTGAGTTTGGGTATTTCTCCCAGGTTTGAATTTTGCACTGATTTAGTTGGCTGAATTTCATTCTCAGTTGACTGAATTATGATTTAGTCAACTGAATTCCATTCTCAGCCAATTGAATTTCTAAAAGTAAAAATGATCTTTATGAATTTTCCATTCAATAATACTAGTATTTCTTCCTTTGTTAATATTTATTAACTCCCTATTTCTCACACTCAGACTATACTATAATCACATATAATCAATTCTACCAATGAAGCACAATTCACCAATATAAAGGAGAGATCATTATTTCACCAATGTATAAAAAATTTGATCACTTAAGCAGTTAATCATTGATCTATGATCATTCTATCAAGTTGGACATAGTAGCGAGTAGAAGAACTCACCTTGAATTAAAGATCACACTATGTTTTCCTTCCTCCTTTCTTCTCTCTTCTTGCCTTCTCTACAAGAGTGCTTCAATTCAATTTGGATGAACGAATTTGTGCTTTAATTGATTGTTTAGTGTAGATTGTTATCTAGAAGCTTGGATTTAATTATGAAAATTTATGGGATTTTATAAGAATTTTTTTTGATTTCCAAAGTAGAAGTGGTGGTGTGAATATTGATTTTTTTTCTTAAGAATAAGAGGTTTGGGGTGGTATATATATTTGGAGGTGAAACTTCTATATAGAGAAAACTCTAGAGTCCATTATCATGTAATAAGAATTAGGTTTGGGCTTAATAGAATTGGGCTTGATTTTATTAGTAATTGTTTTGCTTCTTTTCTTTAGCTTTCATGAAAATAATTTCTACACACTTCCAGCCCATTTAATTTTCATGAAATATGAGTTGGGTTTGGACTCATGCAATGTTGGGCTTTTCTTTACTGACTTAATTTACTTCCTTCTTCTTTCTTTTCCATTTAAATTCGTTTCTATATAAACTTTGAATTATTTTATTATTATAAAATTCTTTCTATCGTCAAAAATAAATTTTAACTTACTTATTTCAAGTATCATTTACTAAAAAATTTGATTTATCAACACACTCCAAAAATTTATTTATATTTCCATATTTTAAAATAATTAAATGGATTTTCAAAACAATATTCCTTTCAAATTAAATTCTTATCGTTTCATTGAAGCATTTCCCATCAAATTTCTGAATCATTCCCATAGTTCCATATTTATTAATTCAAAAGACATTTAATTCATTAGTTATTATTAATGAAATTTCAGTTTATTGCTTCTCGACAACAGGTTGTTATAGACTCCTCCTTAAGAAAATTGAATCCTTGTAATTTCTTCATAGACAAAATCTTTAACTAGCTAGTTGAATTCTAGCTAATCTACACCATTGCTTAATTTACATCCAAATGCAAAACATTCAGTCAACGCCTTTACAAAAATTACACTTCAAAAATTAAACTTGTATTTCTTATCAAAACAAACCCTTTAATGAATAACTTCATATTATAAACTTTACAATTTTAAAAATAATCTTGTTACAAAAGATTATTTTGTAAAACATTTCTTTTTTATAAAGAAGATTAATAAAAATTCCAATTTTGTTCGATTTTAAATCTTTATTTCCAAAATTTCCATTTCAAAATCTAGAATTAGTAAAACTTATCTACTAATAATATATGATGTGCACAAAACAAAATGAGTTTTCCTTTTCTTTAAATAAAACATTCTGTCAATTAAAAGTTCATTTTTAATTTAAACATCTATTACCACTAGAATGATCATTTTCTAGAACCAATTACTCATAAATCACTTTTATAAGTCATCTCAATAGTTTTTTTTTTTAATAATAATACATAATTCCTTTGAAAAATTATTTTAACCTTAAAGCATTCAATTCAAAAAAAAATATTTCACTATAATACTTCTTATTTATAAAAAAACGAGAGTATTCAAATCAATAATTTATTCCAGACATAAATAAATTTGAGAGAAATGTGTGATCCTCTAAAGTAGAGGAGAGCACATATGTACATATATATTTCACAAAAAACAAAGGAGTTGCCAATATGCCTGGCAGGTAACAATATCATAACATACAAAAATGATAAAGTCTAAGATAGCAATTCAACTACTAAAGGTAACTTCTCAAATGAGTTCCGGCAACGCCACCACCCATTACGCTTCAGTATCGAACTCCGCAAGGCCACCGCTCGATAGTGAAGTGTTAGAAGTACCCAAAATAAGCCATGGTGCATCCAAATGCATGAATGAGATCAACAAGCAACTCCGCTAGTGAATGAACGCCTCTCAACAAGATCTGACAATCCGGATCCAACAAATAAAATCTCTCCTACCAAGAATCCTGCAGACAGCAACCCCGCAATCATGTAAGTAGCAAACCCGCAATCCTGCAAATAGTAATCCTACACCATCTTCAACTTAGACCTATACCTGTAGAGAAACTAAACAAAAAGTAAGAATAATACAATACATATATATGTATATAAATAAAATGTATATACATATATATTTATATATATGCATTGAATAAATTATAAAACAATAACTTATAATATAGAGAAGCAAGGAACATATAATACAAGCAAGATGATAAAAGGTCAATCCCAATATGCAAAATACCAATTTTCTTCTATGTAACATTACTCCCACTTTCTTTTCAATTCAGAACACATATAAATATAATTTTTTTATTTCTCACTATACATCAATACAACCATAATTTAACATCCATATAGCTACTCTAATACACAAACATTCAAAAGCACCATTTACACAATTATATCTACATAGAGACACACACACACACACACACTTTAAACTAGTTTATATGTCCGCGGGTGCGGCGCAGTGGAAAGGAGGGTTGGGTTCTGGTAAAAAGACCCAGGTTCGATTCCTACCAAGCGCTTCCCTATCCTATATAAATTTACCCGGGGGTACGGGGGCTTGGATCAGCGGACGGCTTTACTATACCCTCCTCAGGAGTTTACCGGTCCGCCGGGTTCTCCTGGGTTTTCAAAAAAAAAAAATTTTTTATATAATTTATCAAAACTCTACATAATTCCTTCTTCCCGAAATATGGCTTATGATATTAAAATATAATAATATCTTCAAAAGATCTTATTCAAAAATCCATACAAACGATTCATTAAAATATTCATTTATTCAAATTATTAATTTGCTCAAATTATTGTTTTAAGTATTATTCAAAGCATTCGGTTCTTTCAAACTTTTAAAACTTACAGAACACTCAAATCCTTTAAAATCATTTCAATCTTTTGAAACCATTGAAACCTTTAAAATATTTGAAATCTTTACTAATCCTTCATATCTTTTCTAAAAATTGCAGTGTCCAAATGTCTCGTCCTAGTGCTTAGAAATCCCTATTGATAACATTGGCCAAACGCGTCGACCAAAATTCTTAAAGCACTTAACAGATAGTTTAACACTAATTTATTTCAAAATTGCTTCAAATATTTTGTTCATATACCCTTATATAAACATCATAATTTTTTAAATTATCATTTACATATAATATAACTTAATCAAATACCACTTATATAAATATGTATTTTATCAAAATATTTCTAATTAAAATAACTTCTTACTTTCATAGAACATTTTCTAATTCTATGTATATATGAACCAAAATCATTAGCTTGCTTACATTAAAATATTTACCAAAACCCATTTTCAAACATATTAAATAATAAATCACTTCTAATAATTCGATCATCATACAACAACAAGTAAACAAGCATAAAAATAAACAAACATTCCATGTGCTACGCGGAAATCAACATATTTAGTTCCGGTGCGCACTCTGATCACTAACGGGCTAGAATACAATAATTCATACAAATCCACCATAGGTCAAACATATTATATTTCATACTAAATAAATAGTAGTAAAATATTTATATATATACAAAATACAAATACTTCCCAAGATGATTACCCCCAATAATCATCGTATACGAGTAATATATATACACTCCTATTATCTCCTACTATAAACCAACTGACCCAACACACCCAAGTGGACAGAGACTCTAAGTCTAATCTAAAGCCATGACCCGTGTCTCATATATATGATGTATTGTTCTAAACTTGCTCTGATACCAAAATATAACACCTCACCTCTATACCTATACTATATAAGAGTACTACCGAGTGATGCTGTCAGATAATACGGAGAATGAGGCTATATGGGGAACACATGTGAATATTCCCTTGGGATAACACTGGTATGTATTTAAACATTTAATAAATAACTCATCTATATGTACATAGTACCGGCATAAATAAATAAATGCGTGGGCCTCTAGGATTGAACAATACATAGTATACAATAAATGTCAAAGATCACAAAGCTTGTATCGCAGCGATAATATATAATATAAAATATTCAACATATGTTCAATATACATCATAATAATACACACACAAGAGACTATACATTAAAGACGATAATCAATAATATTGAATATCTATACTCCTCTAAATGTCTAGGAAATACAAACTAGTCTCTTCGTCCCTAAACCTAAAATGTCTCAAACTAACCTGAGTATTATATAAATAAGACACGAGTCAGACTATATCTATAATGTAGATGTCAAATAACATATAATGATAAAGGTATAAGGGTGATATCATAAACTATTTCAAAACATCCAAAAATAGCATCCATCACAAACGACATGCGGAAAAGTATCATCACCTATATAAACCAAGTCAATAAAATATCTCGGAATTAACATCAAACGGGTGAATCACCCATATTCAAAAACCATGAAAATCCAAAAATCATCGATAAATGAGATATCATCAAGTACAATAAGGCTAGCATATGGCGTTGACCAAATATATCTCTCAATCTCCATAATAAAATAGCTGTATTAATATGAAATATAGAAATATAAGTCGCTTATAAAAGAATCATATATATAATAAAAGATATAAGAATCCACTATACTCTGGACACTTATCACATCATAAGTATAATCTCATCTACTCATATAGAAATAAATAGTGATGGGAATTGACTGTACGATAGACAAATGACCCAAGTAGAGTTATATCACAATATGGACACCTGCCATCTCTAAGAGCACTTGGGTTATTCACCCGGATCCGCTCCTAATACTTAGGTGATTTGTATAGATAATTTGACTTATTTATCTATCAGTGGACAACTAGATAGGAGATTGATAGCTACTACACCTACTCCAGGAGTCCTGGGCTACACCACCTAGATCCACTCGTAACTGTATCCACCAATGTACCCGTTGATGTGAGGACTGTTAGCTACGACCTGGATAACTTCCCATATGGTAACAGACTGCTGGCCTTCGTGACTAAATGGGCTAAGGTTACACTACCCTAAGGGCTACACCACCCTTCACTCAAATCCCACGATGCGTATCTAATGCAATAAAAGTGTCACAGATCTGGGGCGTGACTCCATGATCAGGCTGCTAGGTTGGACACTGGCCATCTGGTTCCCGTTAACTCCTAATCATATCCCTAGAGTACTTCATGATAGACAAGTAGATAATATCTGTAAATATATCCATACATATGGGTACACCCCCATAACTCAACATCTATAAATGTGCTCTACCTCGAGCATATAAACTTGCCCTACTCGAGCATATAAACTTGCTTAACCCCAAGAATATAAACTTGCTTTACCTCAAGCATCGCCTCACATAAGTATAAACCAGTTCCCGTCACTTTAGTGACGTTACTTACACTGAATAACCGAATAAGTATCACATTGGTGTCCCATACTATTGTGTCATACTAGTCAATTTATTCAATTCCTATAAACTGTACTCAATACACTCAATATTTCAATGTAATAAGTCTAATGAATAACCATAAAAGTGTTACCAAAAGTCCCATACAAGATGACATCACTAAATCGTTTATTCAAATTTTCCGTCACACAAAAATAAAATCACATATATAATAATCAATGTAATATACATATACTGAAATATATATGTGTGTGTGTGTATATAAGTAATTTATAAGAGTTATAATAGTTAGAAGAAATATAAATATAAATATATTTTTGAAAACTATATAGAATAAAAGATGTATATATTGAATTATAACAATATTTATATAAATATTTAAATAAATTCTAAACATCACAAATGGCTTTCAGAAAGTTCTTAAAATAATATATTATAGACATCCTAATTCATTCTTTAAACACAATTAAATAATTAAAAATATAAAAATATAATTTAGGAAAAATCAGAAATACAAAGAAATAGTCGACTGAATAATCACCCTAATCGACTGAACATGTTGACTGAAAACTACCAGGTGTCGTCTAAATTTGAGTATTCCTTTCAGGAATAAATTTTATACTAATTTAGTCAACTGAATTCATCCCACGGTCGATTGAACAAGTCAAACTAAAACCCGAATAAATTGGCTGAATTTGGGTATTTCTCTTGGGTTTGAATTTTACACTAGTTTGGTCGATAGAATTTCATTCTCAATCAACTGAACTATGATTAACTCAACTGAATTCCATTCACAGTCAACTGAATTAAAGAAAGTCAAAAAATAACTTTTATGAATACTTTCATTCAATCCTATTAGTGTTTCTTCCTTTGTTAGTGTTTATTAACTCCCTGTTTCTTATACTCCAACTATACAATAATCACATATAATTAGTTCTATAAATGAAGCACAATTCACTAATATAAAGGAGTGACCATTATTCGATTAGTGTAAAAAAACTTGATCACTTAAGCAATTGATCGTTGGTCTATGAACATTCTATCAAGTTGGATATAGTAGGACTTACTTATTTCACTAACTTAATGTAGGGCTTTTCTCACTAACTTAATTTACTTCCTTCTTCTTTCTTTCTTTTCCATTTAAATTCATTTCTAAATAAACTTCAAATTATTTTAATATTATAAATTCCTTCTATCATCAAAAATAAATTTTAACTTACTTATTTCAAATATCATTTACTATAAAAATTTATTTACCAATACATTCCAAAATATTTATTTATATTTCCATATTTTAAAATAACTAAACAGATTACCAAATTAGTATTCTTTTCAAATTAAATTCTTGTAATTTCAACGAAGCATTTCCCATCAAATTTCCAAATAATTCCAATGGTTTCATATTTATTAATTCAAAACACATTCAATTCTTTAATTACTATTATTAATTTTTCAGTTTATTGCTTTTCATTAATAGGTTTTTATAATAACCTTATCTTTCCCTTGATCGCTTAGGACCGATGACATTCTTGACCTACGAAATAGCTCCTACTCCTATATATGATACCAATCTCACTGTCATAACGTTGAGCCTTGCTCACCGTTTCATTTAGATTGCCCAATGCAATCTAGAAAATACCTACTGGTTACTTAATACACCCAAAAAAAGTTGAAGTAGACTATACTTGTCCTTTGACATTTCGACCGAGGCAAACCATCCTACTTAGTATTTCCTTCATGTATACACGAATTTATAACTCCACGGGTCCTACATTTGGATATGTTCCACATCAGTATAATGCATATGCAACTGTTGGTAGCCCTTTGCGGTGGGCAGATTTCTGTTGTATAATGCTATTGACCTCGCATTCCAACCCATTTTAATGACTATGTAATTCTTATTTAATCTAAGTTATTAGCTTAATTCAATAGTTCACACCCGTTATAATGCATACTTAAGGCTATATATGTATGTATGTATATGTATACATATTCATATTCATACTTATTTATTTATTATGCCTCCAATGTTCAACTATTAATAATATTCCTTTACTTTTAAATGTGTTTACTTCTTATTTCATTAATGTCAATTTAGTGTTGTTTACCGCTTACTTTTAAATCAATGGATTTAAATATCATTTACCTTTTATTTTTCCTTTTTATTGTTAAATCTATTAATTACTCCTTTTTATCGCATACTATCTTCCTTTTGTTACTAACTTCAATAATTATCAACAATTTGTTGCTTATTGTTTAATTTCAAATGTGCCTTTTAGTGCATATATATTTTTTACATTTATATTGTTATTATTGTCCCTACTTACAATTCTTTAGTTTATACCTAGGGATTTCTACATTTTGATGCACTGGAATTACATCTTTTCCAAAAGGAACTGTTAACACTGTATACTTCTATGACTTACCCAAAAGGAGATTTGTGTTACATTTGGAATTACAGGAAATTATGCTTTTGTTTTTATTATTGAAATAGACAGTACAAAATATGATAAACATACATATTTTGTACATTGGTTTCTTTTATGCATATTCTCTGTTATTTCAAACGTTACACTATATTCATATTTATACAACTAGATAATTTATAGAAATTTACATCACGACACACTTCAATCCAATGAATTAAAATACTACTTAAATCCAAATTCTGTTTATAATAACCTCTATTTCATATTTACTAACATATGCCATTAAATCTATAAACATGGAATATCTATAAAATCTTGTTAATTTAGGGACTATAACTTACATCCTTCCTTTCCAAATTCAAGTTAATAGTTCAGAGAATATGCAGGCATGGTTTCAATTTCATTACATGCACATAATTAAGCCTACAACCCCAAATAATTATATTCAGGCATACAAGGAACACATTTATAATGATATAAATCCAATATTATATAAAAATATATAATTTCCCACTCACCTTTTAGCTTTCCAAATCTCTAGATCTAATCCATGTTATTCTAGTTTGACTTTCCTTTTTCTCCCTATCGGAATACATATACCGCAAATGCATATATATATTATACATACATACATACATACATATATATATATATATATATATTAGAAATCAAGATTGTAGAAGAGATTCGGGTTTAATTGAGATTCGAATATGGATTTATTATCTTGGCTTTGGTGATTCGATTCGACCATATTCTTCTTCTTCTTATCCTTTACTATTCTCCACTTGTATATATGTATATAAACTATAGATTTATTTAGATTTAAGAGTTTGTAGTGAAGAGAAATGGCAGAGCTTCGCCGTTGCTTCAAAAAATATAAAAAGAAAAATGAGGGGGTTAGGCCCATATTTATAGGAGTTCGAACAAATGTCAGCCATTAGATTCCTTTATTTTACATCCGGGCTATTTGACCTACGTCCAATTTACAGCCACCATCACCCACTAGTCGTCCGCTATGGTGCCACCATGGTCGACCGGTCCCAATTAAGGGGTCGACCGGTTGGTGTATTTTGGTCGCCATTTAATTACATTGATTAATTTCCTTTTATACATTATTCTCTCTGTTCTTAACCAATATACCTTAGCGTTAATTATTCTTGCAAGACATTAACTCTAACTAACGGTAATTAGCGTTAGTAGATTATTTTCATTTACTTAATTACATATATGATAATTTCTGACTCGAAATATTCAAATGTTAATATCTTTTCTACTTGAACTCCGATCGAAAAACTTTATACATGAAAATTTATCAGAAAATCGCCGCAAATGCAACAGTGCAAATTCAACAGCCAATTTTTGACATTTGTGAAAATTCCATTTTCGACGTCATTAGTTACTAATTAAAATCTGTTCATTTTCATGGGGTGTTACATTCCCCCATTAAAAGAATTTTGTCCCCGAAATTCCTCAAGGACTGAATCATGTAACATAGCGCGCAACAACTCTAATTTAACCAATCAATTAGTGTGCAACCAATTTTGCAACCAATAGTGTACAAGTGCACGGTGTATCACAACGTATATGTCATGTATGCAAAATAATTCTAAATCGGTGCCTTTTGTATGTATGCAAATTTTGAAAATCAAAATCTTTGTTTTTGCTTCCAAATTTTCCACACTTCTACGAATAGAAGTATAGTTCAAGCAATTTTACATCCATTCCATACTATCCAAAATCCTATCACACCATTGCTAACATCTAAATTTAGAAAATCCAGTTTTCTAAACCTTTATTCTTATGTCGAAAAAGGGTTAGAGGGAGAATTCCATATTTCCATCATTCTCTTGTGTACCCATTTCCCTATATCTTGAAACCTTCTCTTTTCCCCTTATTTTTGTATAATTTTTCCAAGTACAGTCCATATAAGGAAATTTACTTTTAAATATTTAAAACAGAGTTATTTAAACCTACTTTTACTTTATTGTCCCTTTTGCTACACAATAAAATTCATACTTGCTAACCCGTTAGCCTTATTCTTATGCTTAGCATGTGGCATTTCAAAAATCAAAATTTTCCTCCTTTTCGTTGAAAATCCTTTTCAATTAAATTTTAGAAATGACTAGAAAATTTAAAAATAAAACTTATTTCTTTTAAAAACTTTTACAAAAACTTTTTCTATAAAAATCAAAGATTTTTGAATTTTTTTTTCTAGAAGTATTTGATCTCACCTTTTCAAAACAAACTAATCTACATTCTACGCAATCAGAATTTAGTCAATAAGTTAATGTCCATGACTGTCTCTTTTCTACTACACAGTAAATTTTCAAAATTTTAAGCATTTTCTTTTATTTTAGAAAAACAATCAGCACACATGTTCGTTTACAAATTTCAACTTTTAAGGCATAGGGATAGTGACCCATAGTTTCGCAACAATCTTTCCCCATCCTTTGCTTGTTAAAATTTATCTTCCCAAAATTTTAAAGATTTTTGGGACCTAACATTATTTTACATTCAGTAAATAATAAATTTCCTAATTTATTTTATAAATTTCCAGTCTTACTTTGCATTAGTTAAGTGTCTACATTAGATTTTCTTACTTACACGGTTTTCTAATAAATATAGTGATCAATTCAGAAAACTAATTTAAAATGATCTTTTCTCACAATATCGTACGCATTTTATACAATCAAAACAGCTAATGCTGACAACCTAAACCTCAAAGAAACAATTCTTGGAAGCTGCCCTTCAACATCACCTGACATTAATGATGTTGTGGCCCTATCATTTCTTACTTAAATTAAATTGACCTTTTTAACATGTCATTCTACTGTAACCCACATATCTTAACTTTTCTTTTTTGCTAATAATAAATAAGGTCCATCCATTACTTCCATTATCACAACCAATTATATTACTATCCTCTTTTTAATCCAATCTCTTGACGGTATTCTTAAATCTTGGTATATGCTTCCTTTATTTTTAGGGGCTTTGCACTGAAGGTCCCTATTTTTGATGTTGTTGTAAGAAAAGTCTCTATGATAATGAGTATGTAAATTAAGTCCCTGCTTTTTTTCTAAATTAAAAAGTGCAAACTATCTTGCGCTTTTCTTATAGAAAGTGCAAGTTAACTTGCGCTTTTCAAAAATTTAATTTTTTTTGAAAATTTTAAAATTTTCAAAAAAAAAAATCAAAATCAAAAGCGCAAACTAGCTTGCGTTTTCCTGATAAAAAGTGCAAGTTAACTTGCGCTTTTCAAACATTTTAAAATTTTCGAAAATTTTAAAAATTTCAAAAGAAACAGAAAGCGCAAGTTTCCATCAAGTTAACTTGCATTTTTCAAAAATTTCAAAATTTTCCAAAGAATTCAAAATAAAAGCGCAAACTAGCTTGCGCTTTCCTGATAGAAAGCGCAAGTTAACTTGCGCTTTTTAATTTTTTCAAAAGTTTTAAAATTTTTAAAAATTTCAAAAAAAAATTCATAGTCAAAAAGTTGCAAGTTGGCTTGCATTTTCTGTTAGAAAAATGCAAAACACTTTGCCTTTTCTATTTTTCAAAAAAACAGGGACTAAATTTACATATTCTTATCTACAGGGACTTTTCTTATAACAACATCAAAAACAGGGACCTGTGACACTTTTCTTGTTATTTTTAATCTTTCATGCGGATATGCTCTAAAACTCGCATAAATGTACTTTAATGCCATTTCTGTTTTCCTTATGGGTTTTACTTTATTGTCTTCATGCATGTTTAATAAAACATTCCTATGCTCACACCAATATTCCTAATATTCTATGGGGTTCCACTATTGCAACTCTACGAGCATTCATCGCTATTTTATTCATAACCTTAACTTTTACCCTATCTTACCTAGGCAATCATCCATATCTACTCCATATTAAAAACTTAATTTGGTTTTTCCACTTTTCTAAAATTAAAACTCCAAAGTCATAAAGTACTTAATTCCAAAACTTTTATCTTTTAAAAATATAAATTTAGAAACTTTTTATTAAATCCTTCAAAACATTTGTTTCAAAAAGGAACCATGAAAATCTCCTTATCTTAACCAATGTTAATAGTAAGCATTTTAAATTTAAAAACTATAATTTAGAATTTATCAATTAAGTTTATTTATTAAGTATAACAGAAAATGTTAGCAATTTAACTTTTAAAAGATCATTTCCTTCTTTTTAAATAAGAATCAAGTTTTTATTACATGAACGATCATTCAAATCACTTTCCCTTTAAAACTCTTTTTAACAATAAGGATTTTACTTTTTAAAATTGGGATTTTAGCTGAAACCGTTAAGTTTTGCCTTGAAAAACTCAGTTGTTATACCAAACCATTTCTTTAAAAGAAATTGTACCTAATAAAAAAGTAATTCTTCTAACTGGAATATATTTTGTTAACCCTCCCATGAGAACCATATTTTGACTTTTATCTAGTGAAAATCCAACAATGGATTCCATTGAATGAATAATTTATCTAGATTCCAAAAACAAAAAAGCTTTCAAATAGGCACTTTACAATGCTTCTAAAACATATTTTATAATTTTAACAATCCTTGGCGGAGTCTATTAGAATATGTAGGCATGGGTTTCAATCTCATTACATGCATATAGTTAAGCTTACAACCCCTAATAGCTATATTCGAACATACAAGGAACATATTTAGAACGATATAAGTCCAATATTATATAAAAATATATAATTTCCCACTCACCTATTTAGCTTTCCAATTATCAAGATCTAATCCCCGTTATTCCAGTTTGACTCACATTTTTCTCCCTATTGGAATACATATACCATAAGCATGCATATATCTATTCGAAATCTAAATCCGAGAAGAGATTTGGATTTAATTTAGATTCCAATTTGGATTTATAATTTACCTTGGCATTGGAGATTTGATTCGACCCTATTCTTCTTCTCTATTATCCTTTAATGTTCTCCACTTGTATATATGTATATAAGCTATAGATTTATTTAGATTAAGAATTTGGGGAGAAGAGAAAATGACAGGGCTTCGTCGTTGCTTCAGAAAATATGAGAAGAAAAGTGAGAGTTAGGCCTATATTTATAGGGTTTCGAATCCATTCCAACTGTTAGATTCCTTTATTTTAAATCCAAGTCATTCAGCCTACATCCAATTTACAACCGCCACCACCCCCCGGTTAACTGCTATGGTGCCATCAGTCGACCGTTAACGATCGATCGATCCTAATTAAGGGGTTGACCAGTTGGTGTATTTGGTCATTGTTTAATTACGTTTATTAATTTCCTTTTATACGTTATTCTCTGTTCTTAACCAATTTACCCTAATGTTAATTATACTTACAGGTTAAGTAACGTTAACTATTAGTTAACTCTAACTAACCGTAATTAGCATTAGTTAATTATTTTTGTTTCCTTAATTACATATATAATTATTTCCAACTTGGAACATTCAAATGTAAATAACTTTTCGGTTTGAACTCTGATCGGAACACTTTATATATTAAAATTTATCATAAAATCATCACGAACGCCATAGTGTAAGTTTCGTTGCCAAATACTGATGTTTGTGGAAATTCCATTTTTGACGTAATTAATAACTAATTAATTTTTTAATTAATTTCTGTTCATTTTTATGGGGTGTTACATAAATAATGTATCTCTATGCTATTAGGAATCCCATGGAGTCTCACAGCATTCTTTACATATAGCTTCGCTAAGCTAGCTACTGTTCTCGTCGATTTCAGTGGGATAAAATTGGATCTTTTAGTCAATTGTCAACTATTACCCATATGCTACCATTTTCTATCTTCGATCTTGGCAATTTATCTGTAAAATCCATAGATACCGAATCCTACTTCAAACTCGGTACTTCCAAAGATTGATGTAATCCGCTTGGCTTCTGATGTTCAACCTCAGCCATTGACATGTGAAACACTTCTTCACACATTCACCAACATCCCTCTTCATCTCTTCCCATAAGAACACACACTTTATATCATGATACATCTTCGTGACTCTGAGATCAATCGTAAACTTGGACTAATGATTTTCCTCTAAGACTTCCTTCCAAAGATTTCCTACATTTGGAACACACGATCTTCCTTTCTTTCTAGGCCATCCTTCAAGTCTATCTCAAATCTTAGATCCTCTAAATCATCTCTAATCACTTAATTCTTTCGTATAATAATGGGTCCTCTCTTTGTCTTGTAGCAATTCTATCAATAAGTGATGGATGAACTTCCAAAATTGGAAATGCACTCGGATCCTATTTTGATCCAGCATTCAGCCTAAAATGCCACATGAAGCTAATGCCTCTAATGCCATCTATTCCATGATCATGGCTAACACATCATTCTGCTGCTTTCTACTCAAAGCATCAACAACCACTTCCCCTTTCCTGGCGTATACTCCATGTCAAAGTCATATGCTAGTAAGAAATCTAACCGTCTTTGTTGCCTTATATTCAGCTCCTTCTAGGAGAAGGGATAATTAAGAGACTTATGGTCCGTATACAACTTGATATGTTCTTCCAACAAATCATGTCTCTAAATTTTCAATGTAATGATCACCACTGCCAACTCCAAATCATGGGTTGGACAACGAACTTCATGCAGTCTCAATTGCAGAGATGCATAAGCTACCACTCTTCATCTTTGCATCAATACTGCTCCCAATTCAGTTCCACAAGCATTTCTATAAACAACAAAATCCTAATTCCCTTTAGGTATGATCAAGACAGAAGAATTTATCAATAACCTTTTCAACTCCTAAAATGATCCCTTACACTTATCATTCCACTTGAACTTCTTGTTCTTTATGGTCAACTTAGTTAGTGGTGTTCCTATATGCAAGAAATTCTCAATAAATCTACGGTAATAGCCAACCAATCTTGGGAAACTTCTTATCTCCATAATAGTTTCCATTCTCTTCCACTCGTTTATGGTTTCTACCTTTGATGTATCTATTGCTAATCCATTCACAAAAAGCACATTACTAAGAAACTTAACTTCCCGTTTCCAAAAGTGATACTTGGAAATCTTCATCTTCATTTAGTGATGTGGTCAGACCGAAGGGAATAACTAACCACTCATATGAACTATACCATGCTTTAAGCGTGGTCAAAGGAACACCATCCTAAGCTACCCTTCTTTAATGGAATCCCATTACCAAATCTAACTTCAAGAATAATCTACCTACACCCATTGACCAATAAGTCAACTGATAGAGTTTAGGGAAAATTCTATAATTTATTATAAATTCTTGACTCTGTAATAAAATCTCATAAAAGATGTTTTTCTTTCTACTATATGCTTGTCGTATTGTGATGTGTTAATTAATTATTTAGTTTAAGTATATTAAATAGAAAATCCTTAAATGATATGCTATGTTATAGTAATTTTAATGTGTTGTAATCATGAGAAATTTATAACATTAAAATAACATATTATTTTAAATATTCCTAGTCAAGATGTTTATGAAAAGATATCAATGCATCCTTTGAGACTAGAGTACATAAAGCTCTTCAAATATTGGACAGCGTATTACTCATGGTTGTTGGGCAACAAAGAGGTTACGTACCGATAGTTATTGGATAACAATGGTATAACTCACTAGAGAGTTTTCTATTGGTTAATATAACCAAGGTCAAATAGTGAATCTTAAAGTGACGATACTACACAGTTCTCTCGACTTAAGAATACCGTTGAACTTCAATATGAATGCTCCTTGTCGATTATAGTTAAATTGTGGCATGGTGGCCATCGAGCGACTATGGTTGGGTCTATATTGATCCAATGGAAGAAAAACACTATTTAATGCAGAATTCGTCTTCTCGGTTATATGAAGTTATTATCATGATCAACTATTGTCAACTCAAAGTCAAAGTCTCTGACTAGAGCAGTACAGTTAATAATAATTGTTATTATTGAACCAATGACTTTTTGTTTGGACTAACCGAGTTGATGTGGATAATATTAGAATTTTGACCAAAACCAAATTCTATAAGTCCTAAAGTGATATAGTTTTGACGAAGAAAATTAATGTAAATAATCGTTACTACCAGGTACCACTTAAAATAGTAAAATTGGATTTTAGCAAAATGATGTATAAACGTTAATTCAACCAAACTATCACATCACTAGCTAAAGTGACCTGTGAACGTTAATATTCAAATTGTTCGATATTAACCCCCTAACTGAATTTACACCTTTAAGTCGCACAACTGTAATGATAAACACTCCAAAATAACACATGATTTAACTAAGTCATAATTGTTATAAATTAATTAGTATTTATTATTTAATTTTATTTGATTTTTTAGGTGCCGCTAATATTTAATATTTAATTTTAATTAGTATACAACTGGAAGGTATACTTTGTTTTAAAACCCAAGCCGCTTCTCCAGTGCTTTCAGATCGACACCAACACTTCTTCACTTAGGAAATGCTTTCGAAAGGAATGCTTTCGATTTAAATGTTTTATGGACCTTTTGCTCCGCTGAAGGTAGTACCCAAAGGTTTCAAAGGAGATAGTTTTGAATGGTTTCGAAAGGTTTCCACATGTTTTACTTGAACCCAAAGGCTTTCGAAAGGTTTGATGTTTTAATGCTTTCGAAAGGTTTTAATGAAGGTTTCGAAGGGGTGGTACCCCAATGGTTTCAAAAGGTCTAAAAGGAAAGGTTTTCCAATGGTTCCGAAAGGAAATATTTAAGTGTTTTAAAGATAGGATGTCTAAGGTTTTATAGCTTTCAAAGGGAAGGTTTTTCAGTGGTTTCGAAAGGTCCACATAAATGGTTTTGAAAAGAATGTTTTGGCCTTTCGGCCTAGGATATAGAAAGGGTTTTACTTGGTTTCGAAAGGGGTACTTTCAATGGATTCGAAATGGGTACTTTCAAAGGTTTAAATGTTTCCATCGACAAAGATTTGAGTAAAGTATATATAACATGAAAAAGTGATTTTGAGTAAAGCATAGAGTATGTATTTTCCTTGTTTAAGTTTGATTTAAAGGTTTTAAATCAAGTTGAGATGAAAAGGTTTTCAAGGAAAATTTAAGGGAAGATTGTTTGCACCAAAATTGGTCACAAACACCCAATTGTAGATGAAAGCACCAACTCACAATCACATATCACAGATGAACAATATGTAAAGAATACAAATGTGTAGAACACTCAAAATTTTAAAAAGTAAGCAACAAGAAGACAAGATTTATAGTGGTTCGGCGTTGTACCCTACGTCCACTTTGAAGATTCACTATTTTATTGATGATTCTCAACTGGTTTGCAATGGTACAAGTGATAGTATTCAAGTTACAATGGAGTTCCAGCAGAGTAACAGCGTAGAAGAACCAAAATTCCCTTTTCTATTGGCGCTGGGCTGCTATTTATAGGCGTAGGCTAGAAATATCTGACTTTGATCTTGGAATACCCCTTCTCCCATGTGGGTGGGCCCACATGATCGATCCGAGGTCATTTGGGATCGATCCCTATCTTATTCGTATAGATCAAAACTAGCTTCTTTTGGACTGAGATCGATCATGGACGTTCTTGAGATGGTAAGCAAGCTCCTGTGAAAATTTGGTGGCGTTTGGACTTGTGGATCTCGAGTTATGATCGATCCAAAATAGAATTTGTAAGCAGGCTGAATTGTTCGGATCGATTGCTTGGTATCGATCAAGATCGAATCGATCTTATACGTATCGATGCAGTGTGTATCGATCAGGATGACGTGGAGCGATAGTCCAAGAGCGATCCACTTTTCATGTCGTGCGATTGTTCCTTCTCTTGACTACGTTCCTTCGTATCGATCTAGTGTAGGTTCATTCGTATCGATGCTTTTAGATGCTGCTTCGTATCGATGTAACATGACCCTCTTCGTATCGATCCCCATCTTGCTCCTTCATATCGATGCCCCTTATTTGGTTTCGTATCGCTGCCAGAAGCCTTCCCTTCATATTGATGACTTGTTACCCTCTTCGTACCAATCAAGTGAATGATCGATACGAAGTACGCCGCGGTTGCATGGATACGAACTGGAAGGCCTAGAAGGATGGATACGAGTTGATGTTTGTAGGGTTATGGAACAAATTAGGGATGGATATGAAGTGGTAGGTGAGATTCGATGGATACGAACTGATGTGAACCCTATGGACGTTGATTGATCCAATGCTCTGACCCGAAGCAACCATCTCCTTGGCCCGAAGTAGGCCCTCCAGTGACTCAAAGTAAGTGGTGTGGTGACTTGAAGCAGCTTGTAAATGTGCCAATCCATCAAAGACTCGAAGCAAACCCTTCTCTGACCCGAAGCAGCATGCTTGAAAACCCGAAGCAAACATGAAGGTGACTCGGAGCAGACTCCAAGCACTTGAAACAACTCGATTTTTGTCGAAACTGTATTTTAAGCATCTTGCGGTGTTTGTTCGTCGACTACGCCATATCCTAGCCTCGTGATCATGCTTATTATCTATGATAATCCAACTTCGATATTATGCAGTCGAGTGGGTTAAATACGCTTGTATGTTGCCTTGCCAAAAGGCGGGTTAACACTTTACCCTCCAAAACATGCCTTTCAATAGGAAGGTGTGTTTTGTAGTGCCATAAGCTGGATGTTTGTATCCTATTGATGACTTGTAAAGGGATTGATAATCTTGCCTGACTATAAATGGCGATTGTTCAAGATCGTATTACCGTTCGAGGCGAAATGTGACCGTTCGAGGTCGGGCGCCGTTCAAGGCGAATTGAGACCGTTTGTGGTAGGGAGCCATTCATGGCGAATTGTGACTGTTCGAGGTCGGGTGCCGTTCGAGGCAAATTATGACCGTTCGAGATTGGGTGCCATTCGAGGCGAATTATGACCGTTCGAGGTCGGGTGCCGTTCAAGGTGAATTGTGACCGTTCGAGGTCGGGTGCCGTTCGAGGCGAATTGTAACCGTTCGTGGTCGTATTTTGAAATCATAAACATCAGAATTATATTCAAATGAGTCTTACAATAGAAATGTCCAACCAAATCAAGTCCAGATGCCAAAAATAGAAAGCAAAAGCAAAACAGAACGTCAAAGTGCAAACGCCTCCACTGTTGCGGTTTATAGTTGTCCCAGAGCATGCATGATGAACGTTCATGATCCTATACATGTGTAAGTGACTTAACCGTGCTAGTGTGGAGTTTGCTACTTATTCGTCATTACTCCAGTCAATTGATGATAAGCTGACGATGCGTAGATCCGGAGCCATCCTCATTTGGTGCAGTTGGTGGTCGTTCCTGCTCTGCCGCCGCTGCTCGCCTCTTCACGTACTACAACAGCATGCCGTTCCGAATATGTCCTTCAATCTCATCCTTCAAGTGCCTGCAATCGTTTGTACTATGGCCGCTTAGTTCGTGGAATAGGCAGTACTTGTCTAATTTTCTTTCATTATTGGTTAGATCCCTCCTGATTGGCCTTCGATAGGGAACCTGCCCCCTAGTGTCTTGGTAGATTCATTCCAAAGTCTCATTCAACTTCGTATAAAAGTTGAATCTCGGTTCTTTTCACAGCCGCTTTGGCTCATCACAGCTATCCTCTGTTGTAACACCCCGATATTTTACAGGAAATATAATTAAAAAGAAATTAAAAGTGTGTTTGTACAGTGGTAAAGGCGCATGTTGACTTCCTTAGTGACCATGGATCAAGTCCCGTTGTCGCCTAAAATCTGGAGCGATGTTTTTTTTAGCTGGTTCGTTTACAATAATTTTCCTACGTATTTTAGCGTTGTTTCTGACATGTGGCGGCTTCCCATTCGCTCCAGTGATGTAATAATATGAGATGGCTAAATTTTATTGGTTAAGTGATGTGTATGGGCTAGAATGGATAGCCATTAAGTGTGTGAAAGAACCAGATTTAATCTAAAATAATCTAATGGATTATATTCACTCAAACAATCTATAAATAAACCATCCAACCTAAACCTAATTTCTTATTCAGTCGTCGCCATAATTCTACAGTAAAATTAGTGTGCATTATTCTTCCTCCTTTTCTCTACTAAATAAACAAATATATACCAAATTAAATTATCTATATATATTCAAGCAATTTGGGGAATTTAGAAGAATCAAAGGGAGAAAGATTAAAGTAAAGCTTTTTTCAAATTTATGCAAGCTCAAGTGCCAGGTGAGTGGGAATTAATATGAAATAGAAAAATAAAATAGTTCAATTTCAGTTCTTTTCTGGCACGTTAATATGAATTAATTTCTGTTATTAATTGAGAATAGATGTAAATTATTGCAACTTCTTCTTCTTCCACTTCTCAAATCTAATTCGTGTTTGGTTTAAAATATGGGACATATAAATTGTCTACTCACGTTTTATGGCATATATAAAATTGAAATTTATGTAAATTATTATATCTTCTTCTTCCACTTCTCAATTCTAATTCATGTTTGGGTTGAAATTTGAAACAAACAAATTGTTATTCACGTTTCATGGCGTAAATAAGATTGGTTTAATTAAATTGAATTATAATTGTTATTCAATTTTTAATGGTAGAACAGGTTAGTTGAAAAATTCAGAATATGTTACTTGAATAAAATTATGGTTTTGATTGATATAATTACATAATTTTGAATATGGTTTTGGAACAAAATTGGGAAGTCTAATTGGCATAATTGTTTGTTTCATATGTGGCCTAAAAATGTAAAAGTGGAATTTTGTGTAATTAAATGGTTTGTGGCTATTGAACAAATTTTTTTTACAGATTAAATCTCTAAAAGGAGAACGTAAATTAGGGTGGAAAAAAATGTAAATTAAATGGACCCTAAAGGCTAATGTAAATCTATAACAAAATGGCATAAAAATTACATACAAACCATACGGACTGAACGGACGTGAAATTGAAATACCATTTATGTAAGAAAAAGGGAAATTATGAAATAACCAAATCGAATGTAAAAATGGCCTAAAGCAGATTAATGGAAATAAACAGTATGTAAACTGTAACGGTAAAATTAATTAATCTGGAAGCGATTTGGTAGGTAGACCTTGTAAAGGTCTGGATAGGTGTTTCATGCAGTTAAGACCAAAATATAGTTTTGGTTGTACGTACTAGGAGCGGGCAAGTAGGTTCACCAGGATGTTTGTTACCTTTCATAGGTTGCTAGTACGTAGGATAGATAGCATCCGCGATCGTAGGCTTCTTCAGGTAGATCGACGCGGACGGAACATGACAAGTGTGCTTCGACGTAGGCTTCTTTAGGAAGATCGTTGGAGGATTTTGCACAGCCGATCTAGCTGCAGGTGCTCTTTCGGAGGACCGACACATTGGATAGGGGCAAGTCCACGTTGGTGACCGAGGAGACAGGAGGATACGAGTCCAGTTTGGCGGAGCCTGAGCGTAACTTCGGGGTCCTGCGAGGTTGTTTGAGTCGGCGTCGGTCCGACGTAAGAGGCATTTAGTCATAGTGCATGGGTGAAGAGCATGACTTTCACGCTGTAGCACGTGGATAGGTAAGGACAGCAGGTCCGACAGGCCGATTGATGTTTAGTATTACTACATGGTTGACTTCCCTAGAGTGACCACAGACTTTGGCTTCATAGGAACTGTATCTAAGAAGGATTCCCTGCATTATATTATTCACCCTCTGCGATATCCGGGGAAGACCTGGAATTAAACTGTTTTATTCTTTCTGCTTCATTTTATTTCTCATTCACCAGACTTTATGTCTGACCCATTCCTATTTTTTCTATTTTCCCCAAATCACAGGATGGCAGGTGTAGGTTGCAGTTCTTTGCAACTTGGAGGGTCATTGGAGCAGTTATTATCTTCAGCTTTTGTTTCTTTTGTTTCATGTTCTTCGTTTCTCTTTTCCGTACTTTACTCTATATATGGGGACCTATATTGTGAACTTTGTTATGTTTTATGTTTTGGTGGAGACTACATGGTACTTTTGGTTTCAGAACTAAATTTTGGATAATGTTGTTTTTAATGAAGCCGTTTTGCTATTAATTTATACTTAGTGAAAGTTTTCTTCCGCTGTAATATTTTAATCATTTTATGTTGTTGCCTTAGTCTCTGTTCTATGTTATGGATTTTTATTTCACCCGAACACCCATGCTTCTAGTCATGTCCGATTTTTGGGGTGCCTAGAGGTGCGAGGTGTCATAGTTGGTATCAGAGCTAAGGTTTCAGTAATTCTAAAAATATTTTAAAAATATAAAGCTTTTCGAATAATTTTTAAAGGATATTCCAAATAATACTTTAAAAATTATATGTATATATTTTGGAAAAAAAAAGAAATTTTAGAAATGGGTCCCTCATATCTCTTCCTCCCTATCTATTGCACTAATTATGGAGTACCCAATCCCATCTTTTTAATATCCACGGATAGAAATGTCTAAACCGCAAGATATCCCCGAAGTTCCAGGCCTTAATATGTCTGCTTGTTTAAGACGTTATTTGCAGGCTACTACACGAGCAGAGCCACCAGCTAGGGATGCTGCTCCGGCGGAAGGGGCTCCAGCCCATCCGTCAGGCATTTCCAATTTTTCCAAGTTATGCAAGGACTACACCAGCTTAGGAGGCAAGCCGTTTCTTGGCACTAAGTCATATACTGAGGCGAGAGCTTGGATCCGTAGTTATGAGCGAATATTTGAACTTATGGGATTGGAGGAATTAGCTCGGAGGCAGTTGGCTTCATGGCAGTTGCAGGGAGAGGCTCTTTGTTGGTGGGAGATTGTGGAGGCTAAGGTTGATAATTTGACTTGGGTGGATTTTAATACTAGGTTCGAGAGGAAATTCTTATCGCAGGCTGAAGAGGGAGTGCAGCTAGAGAAATTTATACAGCTCAAGCAAGGGGATATGACAGTTAAGGAATATGCTAATCAATTCAATGATCTTGCTAGATTTGGATTATACCTAATCAATACTACTCACAAGAAGGCGTTGAAGTTCGCTAAGGGTTTGAGTCAACCACTGCAGAGTTTGGCGGTGAGCCACATTTCGATGGGAGCCACATTTGAGGGATTGGTAGAGATGGCTTTACTTGCTGATACTGAGAAGAAAGGAGATGTGGCGCAGAAGAGTGATGGGAAGAGGTAGTGGAAAGGAAAGAGGAGAGGAGGAGGTGGATTAGGTGGAAAAAGGAAAGTTCCAAGGAAGGACTGGAAGTGCAATACTTATGGGAAACCCGGTCATCTTGCTAAGGATTGTAGAGGGGCAGGAGAGCGATCGAGACTGAGGTGTTATCTTTGCGATCAAGTAAGGCATATGAAAAAGGACTGTCCGTCGAAGCCCAAGGACAGTTCACAGACACCTTCACAGCCTGCTCAGGCTTATGCTTTAGAGGTAGCTCCTTCCTCTAGTACTCGTCTGGTTGTGGACAAGGGAAAGAAGACGATCATCGAAGGTGTGTTATCTATCTCTGATTTTCCTGTTCGTACCCTATTTGATTCTGGAGCTTCGCACTCTTTTATATCTAGTACTCTGGTAGAGGATCTTGGTCTTGATGCTTGATTAGTGACCGACTTGGTAGTAGTATCAAATCCCATAGGAGGATCGGCCTATTTGTCCATGTTATGTCGGGATTTGAAATTGTTTATTTTATGGGTTGAGTTTGACTGTAGTGCCTTTGTATTGGGCTTTTCTGGGTTCGAGTTGATTCTTGGTATGGATTGGCTATCATGTATGGTGCTGTTCTTGATTGCGATAAGAGGGTAGTGAGGTTAGGCACTTGTAGTGAACGTACCTTGGAAGTATCTTGTGATCCTAGAGGATTGGTCATGTTGAGCTACCTTTATTCTCTTGACTTATCGCTCGATAGTTTGAGTTCGGTACCCGTTGTTAGAGACTTTTCAGATGTGTTCGAGGAGGTTGGTGGCCTTCCACCTCGAAGAGAGATCGAGTTCAAGATTTATCTTGTTGATAGTGCCAAACCGGTTGCTTTACCGGTAAGGTATATAACTCCTAAGGAACGTCGTGAGTTGAGCAAGTAGATTAGAGAGCTTTTGGAGAAGGGCTTCATTCGTAGGAGCATTTCTGAGTGGGGGGCACCCGTCGTCTTTGCCACTAAGGCGGATGGCTCTCTCAGGCTTTGCGTGGATTATAGGGAGCTTAATAAGCCGACGAAGAAGAATTATTATTCTCTTCTCCATATAGACGATCTCTTCGACTAGCTAGTAGGAGCCAAGGTATTTTCGCAGCTCGATTTGGCCACAGGATTTCATCAGTTGCGTGTGGTGGAGGATAGCATCGAGAAGACTGCGTTTAGGACTCCGGATGGGTTATTTGAGTGGTTAGTCATGCCATTTGGGCTAACCAATGCTCTGAAATATTTTGTGGACCTGATGATTCGAGTATTTCACGAATCGTTGAACAAGTTTGTGGTGGTGTTTGTCGACGACATTTTGGTTTATTCGCAAAGTAAGGAGGAGCATACTGTTCACTTGGAAGAAGTGCTTAGGACCCTACGGGCGCATAAGTTGAAGGCAAAGTTCTCCAAGTCCACTTTTGGAGGGATGAGGTTCGCTTTTTGGGAAACATCATTTTAGAGGATGGACTTGCAGTAGACCCGGCGAAAGTGGCAGTAGTACAGGATTGGCAGACCCCTAAGAATGCCACGGACATAAGGAGTTTCCTTGGTCTTGCGGGCTACTATAGAAGTTCATTAAGGACTTTGCTAGGATATCAGCTCCACTTACCCGCCTTACCAAGAAGAACTCAGCTTTTGTTTGAGATGCCAAGTGTGAGGATGCCTTTGGTCGATTGAAGGAAGCTTTGACTACCGCGCCCGTATTGGTATTACCGGATGGAACCAAGCCTTTCTCAGTTTATACGGATGCTTGTGGCATGGGGATAGGGGCGGTACTGATGCAAAAGGGTAGGGTAGTGTGCTATGCGAGTAGACAGTTGAAAACACATGAGAAGAACTACCTAACACATGATCTTGAGTTGGCAGCTATACTTTTTGCTCTTAAGTCTTGGAGGCATTATCTCTTAGGAGAAAGATTTGAGATTTTCATGGATCATAAGTCTTTGAAGTATCTATTCTCTCGTAAAGACTTGAATTTGAGACAGCAAAGATGGATGGATTTTTTAGCCTCTTATGACTTTGAGATTTCCTATACCCTGGCAAGGGTAATGTAGTGGCAGATGTGTTGAGTAGACGCAAAGTGGTTTTAAGTCCTCTATTTTTGGATTGGAAGCATTTGGAGTACATTGCTACCTTTGATTTTAGACCTCCATTTGATTTATCTTCAGGATTGTTAGCAGCCCTCGACATCCAGCCTACTTTGATGGAGCAGATTGGAGCAAGGCAAGGTGAGGACGAAGAGTTAAAGGACATTTTAGATAAGCTCGGTAGAGGAGAGTCATCACCACATCTTAGGCGCTATACCATGGACACTAGGAGATGACTTAGAAGGGATGGTAGACTTTGTGTTCCCTATAGTGAGGATTTAGTAGACGCGGTGTTGGTCGAGTCACATCATTCTAGGATGATAGTGCACCCCGGTGATGATAAGATGTACCGGGATATGAAGAGGGTATTCTATTGGCCCGGAATAAAGAAGAGGGTGGCGGAGTATGTATCGAAGTGCATCACTTGCCAAAGGGTAAAGGAGGAACAGAAGAAGCCCGGAGGACTATTGTAGCCATTGGATATTCCATTATGGAAATGGGAGAGCATCTCTATGGACTTCGTGGATGGATTACCAAGGTCACAGAGAGGGAACACGAGCATTTGGATCATTATGGATAGACTGACGAAGAGCGCTCATTTATACCCATTAAGAGTAATAGGACGGCAGCTTCTTTGACGAATCTTTATGTAAGGGAGATAGTTAGGCTTCATGGAGTTCCCGCCAGCATTGTGAGCGATAGAGATCCATTATTTACCAGCGAGTTTTGAAGGAGTCTTCAGTAAGCCTTGGGAACGGAATTGAATCTGAGCATGGCATATCACCCTCAAACAGATGGACAGACTAAGAGGGTAAATAGGGTTTTGGAAGATTTGCTCAGATTGTGCATCATTCACTTCGGAGGCTCTTGAGAAGACTACCTACCTTTGGTGGAGTTCACGTATAATAATAGTTATCAAGCAAGCATTGGGATGGCAGCGTTCGAGGCCCTCTATGGTAGACCATGTAGATCACCAGCCTGTTGGTGGGATACCACCGATAGGATCTTGCTTGGACCAGACTTGGTGAGGGAAACTTTCGAGAAGGTGGATTTGATTCGCAAGAGGTTGAAGGCTGCACAAGATAGACAAAAGTCATATGCCGACAGAAGACGTTCAGATTTGGAGTTTAAGATTGGAGACATGGTTTATGTCAAGGTTTCTCCTCTGAGAAACGTTATGAGATTTTGTTCAAAGGGTAAGTTGGCACCGAGATTTGTAGGACCCTTCCCTATTATCGTACGGATTAGAAAATTGGCATACATAGTTGATCTTCCAGATAAGTTGGCAGGAGTTCACAATGTTTTTCATGTTTTGCATCTGAGGAAGTGTCTACATGATTCCGCAGTAGTAGTAGAACCCGATCAGCTAAG
The DNA here is from genome assembly GCA_030737815.1 of Allium fistulosum. Lineage (NCBI taxonomy): Eukaryota > Viridiplantae > Streptophyta > Magnoliopsida > Asparagales > Amaryllidaceae > Allium > Allium fistulosum. The sequence goes on from CM060904.1 coordinate 863,180,976, forward strand.
GGAAGTGGAGGTAGACCGAATCACTTGTGCTTCGTACACCCACCCGTATATTGGAACACAGCGTCAAGAGATTACGCAGCAAGGAAGTTCGTCTAGTGAAGGTTCAGTGGGGAGATGACCCCAAGGAGTGCACATGGGAATCTAAGGAAAGAATTCAAACTTCTTATCCTTTTCTATTTGAAGGTACCCTTCAAATATCCTATCTTTGATCTTTGATCTTTCCTTAGTTAGGGTCTTTTCGATAATCTTTAGGTGAAACCTATGGATGGTAGTTTGGTTGTAAACATGTCATTAGGGCATGTTATGTTTGATGGATGAAAATGATTGCAAGTGGATGCCAATGTTTGCAAATGGATGCATTGCATGCACTAGATAGATATTTATTAGGATAATCAGCCAACTAGGTACACACACCTGCATATACGTGCATGTTATCTATTACATTTGCATATGGTTTTGTGTGTGTGTGTGTATGTATCTATAAATGGATGTTGCATATGGATGGTGCATTTGGGTGAATGATTGAAACATACATATAGAATTATCAATTATACTAGGGTAATTACATACATTTGGTTGCATGGCATAAGCATATTTGTGTTACAGGAGGTCAACTGAATCAGTAGACCGACTACCTTTTCGCATTAGGTAAGTTCATATGCATTTCACTATGCATAAATCATAAATTGCATTAGTTAAAAATAAGGACAATGGTAGAAATGGATAATGGTTAAGTAGATGGATGTAGTTCTTGGATGCTGGTTGTTAATTACGTTCTTCCGTCTTTGGAGATTTCAGGGATGAAATCCTTTAAGTGGGGAGAATGTAACACCCCGATATTTTACGGGAAATATAATTAAAAAGAAATTAAAAGCGCATTTGATACAGTGGTAAAGGCGCATGTTGACTTCCTTAGTGACCAAGGATCAAGTCCCGTTGTCGCCCAAAATCTGGAGGGACATGTGGTGGCTTCCCATTCACTCCAGTGATGTAATAGGATGAGATGGCTAAATTTTATTGGTTAAGTGATGTGTATGGGCTAGAATGGATAACCATTAAGTGTATGAAAGAACCATATTTAATCTAAAATAATCTAATGGATTATATTCACTCACAATCTATAAATAAACTATCTAACCTAAACCTAATCTCTTATTCAGCCGTCGCCATAATTCTACGGTAAAATTAGTGTGTATTATTCTTTCTCCTTTTTCTCTACTAAATAAACAAATCTCTACCAAATTGAATTACCTATATATATTCAAGAAATTTGGGGAATTTAGAAGAATCAAAGGGAGAAAGATTAAAGCAAAGCTTTTTTCAAATTTATGCAAGCTCAAGTACCAGGTGAGTGGTAATTAATATGAAATAGAAAAATAAAGTAGTTCAATTTCAGTTCTTTTCTGGCACGTTAATATGAATTAATTTCTGTTATTAATTGAGAATAGATGTAAATTATTGCAACTTCTTCTTCTTCTTCCACTTCTCAAATATAATTCATGTTTGGTTTAAAATATGGGACATATAAATTGTATATTCACGTTTTATGGCATAAATAAGATTGAAATTTATGTAAATTATTGTATCTTCTTCTTCCACTTCTCAATTCTAGTTCATGTTTGGCTTGAAATTTGGAACAAACAAATTGTTATTCACGTTTCATGGCGTAAATAAGATTAGTTTAATGAAATTGAATTAGAATTGTTATTCAATTTCTAATGGTAGAAACGGTTAGTTGAATAAATTCAGAATATGTTATTTGAATAAAATTAGGGTTTTATTGATATAATTACATAATTTTGAATATGGTTTTGGAACAAAATTGGGAAGTCTAATTGGCATAATTGTTTGTTTCATATGTGACCTAAAAATATAAAAGTGGAATTTTTTGTAATTAAATGGTTTGTGGCTATTGGATAAAAATTTGTATAAATTAAATTTCTAAAAAGAGAACATAAATTAGGGTGGAAAAAATGTAAATTAAATGGACCGTAAAGGCTAGGGTAAATCTGTAACAAAATGGCATAAAAATTACAAACAAACCATACGGACTGAACGACCGTGAAATTGAAATAACATTTATGTAAGAAAAATAGAAATTGTGAAATAACCAAATCGGATGTAAAAATGGCCTAAAGCAGATTAATGGAAATAAACAGTATGTAAACTATAACGGTAAAATTAATTAATCTAGAAGCGATTTGGTAGGCAGACCTTGTAAAGGTCTGGATAGGTGTTTCATGCAGTTAAGACCAAAATATAGTTTTGGCTGTACGTACTAGGAGCAGACAAGTAGGTTTGCAAGGATGTTTGTTACCTTTCATAGGTTGCTAGTACGTAGGATAAATAGCATCCACTCATAGGTTTCATCAGGCAGATCGATGCGGGCGGAACAAGACAAGTGTGCTTCGACGTATGCTTCTTTAGGTAGATCGTTAGAGGATTTTGTGCAGCCGACCCAACTGCAGGCACTCTGTCGGAGGACCGACACTTTGGATAGAGGAAAGTCCACATTGGTGACCGAGGAGACAGGAGGACATGAGTCTAGTTCAACGGAGCTTGAGCGCAACTTCGGGGTCCTGCGAAGTTGTTTGAGTCGGCGCCGGTCAGACGTAAGAGGCATTTAGTCACAGTGCACGGGTGAAGAGCATGACTTTCCCATTGTAGCACGTGGATAGGTAAGGACAGCAGGTCCAACAGGCCAATTGACATTTAGTATTACTGCATGGTTTACTTCCCTAGATTGACCACGGACTTTGGCTTCTTAGAAACTGTATCTAAGAAGGATTCACTGCATTATATTATTCACCCTCTGCGATATCCGGGGAAGACCTGGAATTAAACTGTTTTATTCTTTCTGCTTCATTTTATTTCTCATTCACCATACTTTATGTCTGACCCATTCCTATTTTTCTATTTTCCCCAAATCACAGGATGGCAGGTGTAGGTTGTAGTTCTTTGCAGCTTGGAGGGTCATTGGAGCAGTTGTTATCTTCAGCTTTTGTTTCTTTTGTTTCATGTACTTCGTTTCTCTTTTTCGTACTTTACTCTATGTATAGGGACCTATATTATGAACTTTGTTATATTTTTATGTTTTGGTGGAGACTACTTGGTACTTTTGGTTTCAGAAATAAATTTGGGATAATGTTGTTTTTAATGAAGTTGTTTTGCTATTAATTTATAATTAGTGAAAGTTTTGTTCCGCTGTAATATTTTAATCATTTTATGTTGTTGCCTTAGTCTCTGTGCTATGTTATGGATTTTTATTTCACCCGACCACTCGTGCTTCTAGTCATGTCCGATTTTCAGGGTGCCTAGAGGTGTGGGGTGTCACATCTGCTTTCCGTTTCCCTTTATCCTTGCCTGAATCCTTTCCGGGCGGATCTCTGCTTTTGACTGCATAAACATCAACTCCCTCTCCTTCCTCTCTCTCAACATTTGCATCCTCTTATCGCAGAAACCATTCTGCTTCGTGGTAAAACTCTGCTAGATCCATAGGTGGATCCCTCGTCAATGAATTGTTGAATTTCGTGACATCAGCTATGCCAGATATAGCTGCCATCAAAACCACTGACGGATCTGGGCGATCCACCAATGCCTCCGCTGCATTGAATCATGTTAGAAAACTCCTCAAAGAATCCCCGGTTTTCTACTTCAGTGCTGTCAAACTCATCACATTCTTGGGCCTCGAGATGTGAACTCTGAACTGCATCATAAACTTTTCAATCAACTCGGTCCACGTTCCAATCAAACCGCTTTCCAATTGCCTGAACCACAGTGCTGCTATGTCCATCAAATACAATGGGAAGCACCGGGCCATAACCTCCTCTGATGCCCCCAGTACTTCCTTGTGCCTAATATACCTAGTCAGATGAACAGTAGGATCTGTCCTTCCATCGTATGTCTCCAGTGTTGGTAGCTTGAATTCTGGTGGATTTTTAGCCCGCCTAATTGCGAGAGCGAAGGAGCTCCTGTTCACATCTTCCAGATCCTATTCACTAGTCCTCCTCTCATGGCCCGTGTGACCATCACTGCCAATCTATCACTATCTCCAAGTGGTATTCCTTGTCAATTGTCTTCGATCTGCGCCTCGAGTTCATGAGGGAATCCTGGAATCTACTCTCCTGGACGAGCATCCATTCCTCTATTAAGGTCATGTTGCCCAGTTCCGCCCGGTATCCTGCCTGAGGTTGGATCAACATGCTCTGGGGGGTGCCCCATAACTCAGGGGCTGCTCCTGATGGTCCTACTCTATTCTGAATCCTGGTTGTTCCATGCTGCCGATCCCTATTTCTGGCACTTCCTGCAGTTGCGTTCTCTTGATTCTGCACTTTAGCTTGTCCAATCTGTTGGAGTAGGTTTTGCATCATCTCCTCCTGCCTTTTCAGCATCCCTTCCTGCATAACCTCCATCATCATCTCCATCTCGTCTCTAACGATGAAAACTGAAGTCTGATTAGCTCCTGAGGATGCCTCATGGCTTCCTTCATACTGACTCCTTTCCGCTCTCTGTCTCCTTGTTGATTGCTTTGTCATAGCTTTCCAGGTCCAAAATCCTTAAGCCTTCAGATCCAAAATCCAAGCTGTAGAATCCCTGAATGCTAGCCCTCTTAAAGAAAGCACCAAAATGTTTGCGCCAAAATTGGTCACAAACACCCAATTGTAGATGAAAGCACCAACTCACAATTACTGATCACAGATGAACAATATGTAAAGAATATAAATATGAAGAACACTCAAAATTTAAAAATGTAAGCAATAGGAAAACAAGATTTATAGTGGTTTGGCGTTGTAGCCTACGTCCACTTTGAAGATTCACTGTTTTATTGATGATTCTCAACTAGTTTACAACAGTACAAGTAATAGTATTCAAGTTACAATGGAGTTCCAGCAGAGTAACAGCGTAGAGAACCAAAAGTCCCCATTCTATTGGCACTGGGCTGCTATTTATAGGCGTAGGCTGGAAATATCTGACTTGGATCTCGGAATACCCCTTCTTCCACGTCGGTAGGCCCACTTGATCGCTCCGAGGTCATTTGGGATCGATCCTCCTCTTATTCGTATCGATCAAAACTAGCTTCTTTTGGACTGAGATTGATCATGGACATTCTTGAGATGGTAAGCAAGCTCCTATGAAAATTTGGTGACATTTGGACTTGTGGATCTCGAGTTATGATCGATCCAAAATGGAATTTGTAAGCAGGCTGAATTGTTCGTATCGTTTGCTTGGTATCGATCAAGCTCGTATCGATCTTATACGTATCGATGTAGTGCGTATAGATCAGGATGATGTGGAGCGATAGTCCAGGAGCGATCCACTTTTCATGCCGAGTGACTGTTCCTTCTCTTGACTATGTTCCTTCGTATCAATCTAGTGTAGCTTTTATTGATGCTTTTAGATGCTGCTTCGTATCGATGTAACATGACCCTCTTCGTATCGATCCCCATCTTGCTTCTTCGTATCGATGCCCCTTATTTGGTTTCGTATCGATGCCAAAAGCCTTCCCTTCGTGTCGATGACTTGCTACCCTCTTCGTATTGATCAAGTGAATGATCGATACGAAGTACACCGCGGTTGCATGGATATGAACTGGAAGGCCTGGAAGGATGGATATGAGTTGATGTTTGTGGGTTATGAAACGAATTGGGGATGGATACGAAGTGGTAGGTGAGATTCGATGGATACGAACTGATGTGAACCCAATGGACGTTGATCGATCCAATGCTCTGACCTGAAGCAACCATCTCCATGGCCCATAGTAGGCCCTCTAATGACTCGAAGCAGCTTGTAAATGTGCCAATCCATCAAAGACTCAAAGCAAACCCTTCTCTCACCCGAAGCAGCATGCTTGAAAACCCAAAGCAAACATGAAGGTGACTCGGAGCAGACTCCAAGCACTTGAAACGACTTGATCTTTGTCGAAACCATATTTTAAGCATCGTGCGGTGTTTGTTCTCGACTATGCCATATCCTAGCCTCATGATCATGCTTATTATATGTAATAATCCAACTTCGATCATTATGCAGTCGAGTGGGTTAAATCCACATGTATGTTGCCTTGCCAAAAGGCGGATTAACAAAGATTACCCTAAGTAAAATGACTCAGATATATGTATACCAGATGCGACTGGTATAGGTCGTGCCCTATACATTAGCTTTTAGCCCCTAGCTAATTTAGGCCAAAATTCCAGTGTATAGGGCTTTGTCACAGGTAAGACTAAAATGATGTTACACACAGAAGGGGATATATTTGTACAGAGGTAGATTATTGGTGAGCTCGCAAAACCATTAGAATCAGTTGACCTGGAGAAAGTAAGTTAGGGACAGACCGTCCAGAAGAGAAGTATCTAACAGATGTTAGATTATTTGTTTATATTGTTTGGTAGGCCTGAGTCAGCCAAAGGTTAGCAACTAGCCAAACAAAACTATAGTGTTCGGATGGATAGTTCATTTGTTACCTAACATGTATGTTTACATGATATTGCTTTACAGTTTTTAACCAGTTTTGGTTGTAGGATTATGATTTGCAAAAGATATGTTTTTAAGAGATATTAGTGAGGGAAACCCGTTCCGCTAAATGGCAGGGTCTCACTAAATATCAAATAACCGAGATGTATAATATTATTCACACCGGGCTTTATGTCTGACTTGAAATTTATGTTTTCCCCTTAAACCCTCGGGTGCTCAAAATTGATTTGAGTAGGCCGAGGGTTGAGGATTTTCAGGTTTTAGTAGGTTGGCGAATAAAGCTTCCGCAAACGAGCAGGTGGCTGATGGAAAGCTATTTAGGAGTTGTTGTTTTATTATTTTTTATTCCGCTGTGTTGTATTAAACCAGTTATGACTATATAGTACTCTGGTCAACCAAGGGAGCATCTTCATATGTTACTCTTGGTGTATTTTGTAATAATTATATTTGATCTGAACTTGGGAAACGATTATGGGATTATGTAATTTGAATGTGAAACAAGTATTTTGTGAAATGGAATCAGAAAAGTTGTTTTTATGAAATCTATGATTTTGTTTCATATTCATGTGCTTCTGATATTATGGATACCATTAACATTATGTATTTGGTCACCGGAAGTTAATACCATGGATGACTGCAGCATCTGTAGCGCTTAGCTGCGGGCCTCCGGATAGGGGATGTTACAACTTGGTATCAGAGCATAGGTTTATGAAAAATGTTAAACTAAAAATGATTTTTGAAAACATAATCCTAGGGAATTAGAGAAAAGATCGGGGTATGGGATAACGCTATAGTAACGTACTTGTATTTTCTATATACAAGTATATGTTATATCTCTATTCTCCTATCTCTCTAAGGTTATTCTTCTGTATCTTACGAGGCTTGATTACAGATATCGATGTTAGAAGTGGAAGAGTGAATCTTGGGGGAAGCACCACCACAAATGGAAATGCCATACCAAATACTAGAAGGGACCAAGGTCAGGCACAATCTGGGAATGTTGGTATTGGAGTCCCACAAGTGGATATGGGAGCAATGCATCAGTTTTTCATGAACATGATGCAAGCTGGAATTGTTGTTGGAGTGGTTGGAGGAAATGCTATAGTAGGAGTTCAGGAAGCTCTGATGGTCAATAATTATGCCATCTTGAGTAGAGATTATGTTAGGCTTGGAGGTAAGCCATTTATTGGAATTGAAGATGCTATCGAGCTGGAGAGCTGGTTGTTGCATTGTGAGAGAATCTTTGATGATTTAGGGCTCAATGATGAGCAAAAGAGGAGGCTTACTTCGTGACAGCTTCAAGGAGTAGCTTTATTCTAGTGGAATAGTGTAACGGCTGGAGTGAATGAAGAGACGATGACATGAGCTGAGTTTAGGAGAAGGTTCCAAGGGAGGTTCATGTCTATGATGGCGCTGTCTGCTTTGCTCATAAAGTTCGCTGAGTTGGAGCAGGGGGAGATGTCCGTGCTAGAATATTCTAGAAGGTTCGAAGAGTTGTCAAGGTATGGGTATGCTATTGTGGATACCATGATAAAGAGGAATGAGAAGTTCATTAGGGAGTTGAAGCCTGAGTTGGCCAAGGCCATATTACCTCATATTATGGATCCTTGTGATGTTGTGGTGGAGATGGCTTTAAGACACAAGGAGATGCTTTCTTCTCTAGAGAAGAATAAGGCAAAGGAGGTCCAGGTGGGGCAGAGTAAGAAAAGGAAATTCTTTCATAAGAAGGGTGCTCAAAAAGGTGGAGCCGCGAAGAAAGGAAAGTCGGAGGTTGTTTGCTTTAAGTGCGACAAGAAGGGGCATTTCGCTAATGAGTGTTGTACTGAGAAAGCGAAGGAAGTGGTCGGAAAGAAGAATATCATATGCTTCAACTGCGATCAGATTGGTCATTATAAGAATCATGCAAAAAGCCTGCTAAGGATGGAAGGGGCAAAGTATTTGCATTATAACCAGCTATATCAGGACCAACAGCACATGAGAAAGGGAAGGCAGTGTTGGGAGGTACGCTTCAGATTCATGGTATGTCTGTTAGCATTCTATTTGATACTGGTGCATCACATTCTTTTATATCTCATTGTTTGGTAGATAAGCTTAACCTAGAACCCACATACCTAGTTACTTCCTTACGGGTTGCAAATCTGATAGGAGGGTATGCGACACTTGGGATGAAGTGTGAACACTTAGAGTTTGATTTGTTAGGTCATACCTTTGTTTGCAGTTTGCATGTGTTTACTTTGTAGGGTTTGGAAATATTTTGGGTATGGAATGGTTAAGTAAGTATGGTGCTAGGATATTTTGCCATGATAGGAAAATATCGCTTAGGCAGCCGGATAGTAGTGATCGGATTGTATATACCGTAGAAAACCCTAGTTGTGAGGTGAATGCTTTGTTGGGTGTTGCGGAGTTGGAAGACGAGTTGAATCGAGTTTTCGTGGTTAGAGAATTCGGAGATGTTTTTGAACCTGTAGTAGAATTGCCACCGAAACAAGCCATTGAGTTTCAGATAGATTTAGTGCCTGGAGCAGAACCTGTGAGTAGGCCGCCAAGCAGGATGACACCTACAGATATGAGGGAGCTGAAGGTGCAGTTGGTGGATTTGGAAGGCAAGAATTTTATTAGACTGAGTAGTTCACCTTGGGGAGCAGCCGCAGTGTTTGCTAAGAAGCCAGACGGATCGTTGAGGTTATATATCGATTATCTTAAGTTGAATGAGAAGACAATAAAGAATCGATATATGTTGCCTAGAATTGACGATTTGTTCGATCAGTTGAGTGGAGCCAAGGTATTTTATCAATTTGATTTAGCAACAGGTTTCCATCAGCTTAGAGTAGCAAAGGATAGTATACCTTTGACGGCATTTAGAACTAGGTATGGTTTGTATGAGTGGTTAGTAATGCCATTCGGTTTAACAAATGTACCTGCTTTCTTTGTGGATTTGATGAACCGAATTTTCCGGGAGCACTTGGATAGGTTCGTATTGGTGTTCATAGATGACATTTTAGTATACTCTAAGGATGAAAGAGAGCATAAGGATCATCTTAGGGTTGTCCTTGAGACGTTGAGGCAACATCAACTGAAGGTGAAGTTTTCAAAGTGTCATTTCTGGAAGAAGGAAGTGAAGTTCTTGGTCATGTAGTCTCAGAGAAAGGGTTGTCTGTAGATCCGACTAAGATTGAAATGGTGAATAATTGGAAGAGACCTGAGAAGGTGGTTGAGATAAAGAGTTTTCTTAGATTGGCTGGATATTATCGGAGGTTCATAAATGATTTTTCGTGGATAGCCGCACCGATGACCAAGCTAACGCGAAAGGATGTGAAGTTTGTTTGGACCGATAAGTGTGAGGAAGCATTCCAGAGCTTGAAACACTTATTGAGCCATGCACCTGTATATAGTTGTTCCAGAAGGGAACCAGGATTTGGTAGTTTATACAGATGTGTGTGGAACAGGATTAGGAGCTGTGTTAATGCAGAGAGGTAAAGTAATTGCCTATGCTTCTAGATAGTTTAGACCGCATGAGGTTAGATATTCAATGCATGATTTGGAATTGGCTGCGGTGATTTTTGCATTGAAGGTATGGAGACATTACCTTTTGGGAGAAAGGTTTAAACTTTATACGGATCACAAGTCGCTGAAGTATTTATTCTCTCAGAAGGAGTTGAACATGAGACAACAGAGGTGGTTAGAGTTTAATGCTGCTTATGATTTTGATATTGAGTACACATCAGGGAAAGGTAATAAGGTTGCAGACACACTTAGCAGAAATCATCAGGATGCAGTGTTGGCAATGATAGCAGAGTGAAAATATTTGGAAGTGTTGTCGACTTGCAGAGTGCAGTGGAGATCTGAAGCTAGGTCTAGTGGAGGATATGTTGTGTTGTCATGTTTAGAAGTTCGACCAGTTATGATGGAAAGGATTTCTTCTAGACGGATGGAGGATCTTGTATTGGTTGAACGGATCAAAAAGTTAAAGGAAGGAACGAAGAGCGATGACTTGAAGGAGTTTAGTCTTGCCAGAATGGGTGGTTGAGAAAGAAAGGTAGGTTATGTGTTCCGAATGTGGAAGACATAAGGAAGGAAGTTTTGGAGGAATGCCATCGTTCGAAGTTCACTATTCATCCAGGAGGAACTAAGATGTATCAGGATATGAAACGGAGTTTGTTCTGTGAAGGTATGAAGAGGGATGTAGGCTTATAGGTGAAGCGGTGTCTGAACTGCCAACAGGTAAAAGCCGAACATCAGAAACCAAGTGGGTTGCTTCAGCCATTGGATATTCCAGTATGGAAGTGGGATTCTATTTCTATGGATTTTATAGATGGGTTGCCAAGATCTAATAGAGGAAATGAAAGTATATGGGTCATAGTGGACATATTAACCAAGAGTGCCCATTTCATTGCAGTTAAGTCAACCAGGATGACACCTATTTTAGCTAAGTTATTTATGAAAAATATAGTTAGACTTCATGGAATTCCTGGTAGTATAGTAAGTGATAGAGATTCTTGATTCACCAGCGAGTTCTGGAAGAGTCTACAGGAGATTTTAGGAAACAAGCTCAAGATGAGTACTGCTTACCATCCGCAAACTGATGGACAAACAGAAAGAGTTAACAAAGTCTTGGAGGATTTGTTAAGAGATTGTGTGTTAAATTTTGGAAGATTATGGGAAGACCATCTACACTTAGTCGAGTTTTCGTATAACTACAGTTATCAGACTAGAATAGGGATGGCACTGTTTGAAGATTTGTATGGAAGGCCAAGAAAATCACCAGTTTGTTGGTTAGAGAACGGGGATAGGTTGGTTCTTGGTCCAGATTTGGTCAGAGAAGCTGCAGAGAAGATTGAGTTAATTCAGAATAGGATGAAGGAAGCTCAGTCTAGGTAGAACAGTTATGCAGATAGAAGATAGAAAGACTTGGAGTTCTCTGTTGGAGATCATGTTTTCATTAAGGTGTCACCGATGAAGGGTGTGGTTAGATTCGGGAAATCAGGAAAGTTGGCACCGAGATTCGTAGGAACATTTCCTATTGTAGAGAGGATTGGGAAACTCGCATATAGAGTAGAGCTACCGAATAGTTTGGCAGGAGTCCATGATGTTTTTCATGTTTCTCATTTAAGGAAGTGTATTAGAGATCCGGAGACTACTATAACACCTACTGTGTTAGATGACTTAGTGGTAGAACAAGACCTGACTATAGTTAGAAAGCCAGTTCGAATAGTTGTGAGAGATGAGAAGAGGCTAAGGAACAAGACATTCAGATTAGTTAAAGTCCAGTGGAGCGACGATGAGTGAGACTGTACTTGGAAGACTGATAGCAAGATTAGAGATGCTTATCCCGATTTTTTTGATGGTATGTTTTACCTTTTGATTGATTTGTTGGGTAGCTTATTTAATTTCGAGGGCGAAATTCTTTATGGAGGGGAGACTGTAACGCCCCGTATTTTTAGTAACATTATTAGGGACATTTAATTAGGTAAATTAAATAAAATAATGTAATGTGATTAGGGGATTGAGATTTGTAATTAAACTAAGGGGTAGTCATACCTAAGAGAATAAATGAACTAAAATGAACTAAAATAAAATAGGTAAAGGAAATAGGTGAGGGGCAAAGTTGGAATAAGAATATTCTAATACCCTAAACCCTTAGGAATTCATTCATACGTTCATTTCAAAATTAAACAATGTTTGAGGCCGGCCAACATTAAACAAGCTAGAGAAAGATAAAGCAATCAAAGGAATAAGCTTAAACAATTAACTCAAGGTCAAATCTCAACTCCTTAATCACAAAGCTAAGGTGAATAATGACCGCATCTCATATTTCTTAAGTGTTTTCGGTTTTAAGGATAATCCTAATTTATTTGAAATGTTATTCCATGATTTTAAAGGATAAAATATTTATATATGCTTGTTGATGATTTATGCTCATTCATATAGGTTTTATGATATGTTTTAATGTTGAAACCCTATTTAATGACATCCAAATGCCTTGCAAATTTTGATTTAGATCAGAAATGATATTTTAGAAATGGGTTTCAATTTTCATAATTTTCTGAATTAATGTGGATTTTATATCAATTTTCTGGTTAGAAAAATGATTATTTGGGTTTAAAATTACTTACGGTTGAATAATATATGTTTTGGGTCTGAAATTATTATATGTTAGAAAACATGTTAAAAATTATTTCCTGGAATTTTGTCGAATTTTCCTAAGTGTTTTAATGAATATATAAAATTATTTAAGATATGTGACTTAAATGTTTTATATATTTATAAAAGGAGAAGGGGTGTTTTATAAACTAATTAAATTGTTTATTTCTGAAATATTAGCAACACTTTTAGAAAAGAATTTAGCAACCAATAATATTTTGACAAACAAGGCAGATTAGTTGGAAAGAATTGTTTTTTAAAGTTAAGATCGGTTTTTACATGCTTTTAGCATGCTTCTCCACTTTCGGCACCAGGGGTTCTGACTTAGTAGCTCCGCCACCATCACCATTGAAACCAATGCACATGGCATCAAAGACCTGGTGCGCGGCGAATTGGATATGGGCGGAAGGTATTGGGTCGAAACCAGGGGTTCCGAAGGGGTCGAATTTCTACTTTGCTTTCAATTGGAATGTGCCTGCTTTGCTTTCGATAGTACTGTTTTCGACTTGGTTGGTTTCAAGACTGGGTCAAATTGATTTAAGGAATGGTTTCGAAATGATTTGCACCTTTATTTTAAGTAAATGCTTTCGAATGGTGTCGAAACCCCCAGCTGCCGCTTTTCTACATTTGGAAGCAAATGGTTTCGGAAGGCATACTTTGTTTTAAATTCCAAGCCGCTTCTCCGATGCTTTTGGAAGGTTGGTCTCGACACCAACACTTCTTTACTTAGGAAATGCTTTCGAAAGGAATGCTTTCGATTTAAATGTTTTATGGACCTTTTACTCTGTTGAAGGTAGTACCCAAAGGTTTCGAAGGAGATAGTTTTGAATGGTTTCGAAAGGTTTCCACATGTTTTACATGAACTCAAAGGCTTTCAAAAGGTTTGATGTTTTAATGCTTCGAAAGGTTTTAATGAAGGTTTCGAAGGGGTGGTTCCCCAATGGTTTTGAAAGGTCTAAAAGGAAAGGTTTTCCAATGGTTTCGGAAGGCAATATTTAAGTGTTTTAAAGATAGGATGTCTAAGGTTTTGAAGCTTTCGAAGGGAAGGTTTTTCAATGGTTTCGAAAGGTTTACATGAATGGTTTCGAAAGGAATGTTTTGGCCTTTCGGCCTAGGTTATTGAAAGGGTTTTACTTGGTTTCGAAATGGGTACTTTCAAAGATTTAAATGTTTTCATCAACAAAGATTTGAGTAAAGTATATATAGCATGGCAAGGTGATTTTGAGTAAAGCATAGAGTATGCATTTTCCTTGTTTAAGTTTGATTTAAAGGTTTTAAATCAAGTTTAGATGAATAGGTTTTCAAGGAAAGTTTAAGGGAAGATTAGCCAAAGTAAAATGACTCAAATATTTGTATACCAGATGGGATTGGTATAGGGTCGCTCCCTATACATTAGCTATTAGCCCCTAGCTAATTTAGTCCAAAATTCCAGTGTGTAGGGCTTTGTCACAGGTAAGACTAAAATGATGTTACACAGAGAAGAAGATATATTTGTACAGAGGTAGGTTATTGGTGAGCCAGCAAAACCATTAGGATCAGTTGACTTGGAGAAAGTAAGTTAGGGACAGACCGTCCAGAAGAGGAGTATCTAATAGATATTAGACTATTTGTTTATGTTGTCTGGTAAGCCCAAGTCAGCCAAAGGTTAGTAGTTAGCCAAACAAAACTATAGTGTTTGGACAGATAGTTCATTTGTTACCTGACATGTATGTTTACATGATATTGCTTTACAGTTTTTTACCAGTTTGGTTGCAGGATTATGATTTGCAAATGATATGTTTTTAAGAGATATTATTGAGGGGAAACCCGTTCCGCTAAGCGGCATGGTCTCACTTAATATCAAATAACCGAGATGTATAGTATTATTCACACCAAGCTTTAGGTCTGACTCGAAGTTTATGTTTTTCCTTTAAACTCTTGGGTGCTCAAAATTGATTTGAGTAGGCTGAGGGTTGAGGATTTTCAGGTTTTAGTAGGTTGGCAAATAAAGCTTCCGCAGATGAGCAAGTGGCTGACGGATAGGTATTTAGGAGTTGCTGTTTTATTATGTTTTATTTCGCTGTGTTGTATTAAGTCAGTTATGACTATATAGTACTCTGGTCAACCAAGAGGGCATCTTCATATGTCGATCTTGGCGTATTTTGTAATAATTATATTTGATCTGAACCTGGGAAACGATTATAGGACTATGTAATTTGAATGTGGAACAAGTGTTTTGTGAAATGTAATCAGAAAAGTTGTTTTTATGACATCTGTGATTTTGTTTCATATTCATGTGCTTTTGATATTATGGATACCATTGACATTACCGTATTTGGTCACCGGATGTTAATATTATGGATGACTACAGCATCTGTAGCGCTTAGCTTTGGGCCTCCAGATAGGGGATGTTACGACTACTATCGAGTAATCCCATTTGGTTTAAAAACTGTTGAAGCTACCTACTAGAAGTTGGTGAATAAGATGTTTGAAGATCAAATCAGATGGATGATTGAAGTTTATGTCGATGATATGCTAATGAAATCACAACGATCGTTGAATCACATGGATGACCTTCTTAAAATGTTTGATTTTCTTTGAAAGTGCCGAATGAAGCTCAATCTTTTAAAGTGTTTTTTTGGAATTGCATTAGGAAAGTTTCTATATTTCACCATGAATTCAAGGTGCAATGAAGGTAATTCGTAGCAGATTAAAACACTAAAATATGTCGAAGCCTGAAAGATGAGGAGGGAAATGCAGAGCTTGAACGGGAAAGTCACCGTGCTAAGTCAATTTATCTCAAAAGCGAAAGACAAGTGTATGCCATTCTTTGATGCCCTCAATAAAGAAAAAGGGAAGTTTATTTGGACCAAGGAATGCTAAGAAGCTTTCCAGAAATTGTTAGAGCATATAGAGAGACCACCAATCTTGTTAAAACCTTTGCACGAAGAAGATCTGTTCATTTACTTATCGATATATGCTCATGCACTGAGTGTAACCTTGGTACATGAGGAATCAAACATCCAAAGGCCCATATACTACATCAGCAAGTGGTTTAATAGAGCAGAAAAGAACTATCTGAAATTGGAAAGGCTGTCATATTGCTTGTTGATTGCCTCAAGGAAGCTTCGACCATACTTCCAGGCTCATTCGATAAAAGTTCCAACTAATTGACCACTAAGGCAAGTGCTGCTCTGAACTGGGACTTCGGGAAGAATATTGAAATGGAATATTGAATTGAGCCAATATGACACGGTATACCATCCTAGAAAGGCAATATGAGGGCTGGCATTGGCTATTTCATTACTGAATTCACAGTTCGAGATGAAGAAAAGGAAGATGATATGGTTCGAGTTTCCTAGAGGAAGTTGTAAAAAGATGGAGCTTTCGATTAATGAAGCTCTGAGGCAGGAGTGTTTCTTGTAACCCTAAAAGGATGAATAATATGCCATGCCCTTAAACTAGAGTTTTCGACCATGAACAATGAAGTTGAATACGAAGCGTTGATTGTAGGAATCAAGATAGCAAAAGAATCGGGGGTCAAGACACTGCATATATTTAGTGTCTCCCAATTGGTTGTCTGCCAAATCAAGAAAGAGCTCCAAGCTAAGGGAGTGAGACTTGTCCCAAACTTGACAACACTAGAAATATTGAATGATATTAAGCACTATATGACCATGGACATACTAAAGAAGAGAATACGACAGTTGAATTACTAACCAAATTGGCAAGCTCTAAGGATGCACAGCTTATGGGACTTGTTCCAATGAAGTTTTTATCGGCTTCAAGCATCGACGAGATGGATGTTGATTGGATCTTAGAAACCGAGGAGGAAAAGAAGTCATGGATGACTCCAATCAAAGACTATTTGTTGAAAGGAACTCTCCTAAATGATAGGAATGAATGGCAAAAACTCCTTGTTAAAGTACCATGATTTTTATACAAGAAGTGCTATACAGGCGAGGCTTCTCAACCGCCCTGCTGTGGTGTGTCACCTAGGATGAGGCAAAGAAAATCCTTTCTGATGTACATAAGGGAAGTAGTGATGATCACATAGAGGGGAGGACTTTGGTGAAGAAGATACTTCACTATGGATACATTTGGCCGACATCAACTGAAATGCAGCTAATTATACAAACAATGTGATAGGTGCCAAAGGTTCACGAAAATAACAAGGCCCAATCTATAGAGTGATGCAAATGGTCAGCCCATGGTCATTTTTGGTTCGGGGAACTAATATCATTGGTGTGCTACTGATGTTGAATGGTGGAGCAAAGTACGCCATTGTAAATGTGGACTACTTCACAAAGTGGATTGAAGTGGATCCGCTAACTACAATTATAATGAAGAAAGTGATCAGCTTTGTGGTAAAGAACATCATATGCAGATTTGGAGTTCCATAGAAAATCATTACTGATAATGGAACATAATTCGAAAGTACCGAGTTAAAAGACTTCTGAAACCGATGCCGAATTACTGCGAGCTTCTCAATAGTTGCACATCCATAAGCAAATGGACAGGTGAAGGCAGTGAACAAGATTACCAAATCCATCCTGAAGAAACAACTAACAAAAGCCCAGGGGAAATAGGTCGATGAATTACCACTAGCACTTTGGGCTTGTAGAACTACCCATAAGTCTGCGACTGGACACACTCCATTCGCTTTGGCTTGCTGAGCCAAAGCAATGATTCCAATAAAACTGGAAATTCCTTCCCATCGGAGGAAACACTATGATCCTAAGATGAACGAGGAACTCTTGCTAGAGTTGCTCATCTTGGTCAACGAGAAATGGAATGAGGCTGAATTGAGGGTAGCTGCTCACCAGAAAAAGTACCATGACACTTCAATGCCAAAGTCAGAAACCATACCATTGAGGTAGGGGACCTCATTTTGAAATGAGTTCTCTTAGTACGAGGGCACTTGGTCTGAATTGGAAAGGTCCCCATGTGTGACAACCACGCTGCACCTTCGGTACCTAGTATACCTATATAACACGCTGTGGAGGTACCAGACCGATGCAGGATGGTAGTTAAAGGTGTAAAGTAACAAAAAATCCAAACGCAGAACCTGTAGAACATCTCATGGCACACAAACAAAATATAATATAATAACATAGATGTAAAATAGGTGAGATAGTGATATAATCAAATGAACCTTAAATAAGAACATCAGAGTGCATCAGGTTCACAGATCATATAAAAACTAAAATAAAAGAGTGTATACATCCCAAGTCTCCAAAACAAACTCTACAACTATCTCTCAAAGTACAAGTATTGACACATCTCCACAGTACTACACAGTGGAATATAAGCAATGGTAAGCTTTAAATATAGAAATATTAAAGTGCAGCCTCCTGCTCGTGCTCCAGCTCCATGCGCTATCTAGACCTGTTATCCCCAATCTACTCGTTTAAGAGTATCCGAGATAATAAAAAGCAAAGCATAAAACCTTGGGTCAGACAACAGTCTATTGTGAGCAATACATCATCTCAAAAATACTATAAAAATCATATATAGTAAATGTGAACATAAGGTATGAAGAGCCATACCTGACATGTCCTTTCATCTAAAGAATTAGCACATAATAGTCAATATATGTTAATCTACTATCATAACCACACAAGTGTACTATAATCGAAGTACAATGTCCAATGTCTAGGCATACAGTTAGAAATACCTACATTATATGACACTCTAGAGTGATAAACAACCATGGAAAACATATTCATCAAACAATCCTCACTATCACTCGTGTGCATTGGATATATGATAACTTGTAACACCCCTAATTTTAAATAGCATTATTCAGGAGATTTAATTAGATAAATTAAATAGAATAACGTGGAGACAGTGATAAGGGAATTGAGATTTGAAAACTAACATAAGGTCGCTCCTTAACTAAATTAATTAATGAGAAAGAGTTATGACTTAAATACTAAAGAGAATAAGGCAAGTGCAATATGGGAATCGTCGAACCCCATAACCCCTTAAAAACCCCTTACCACATTCTCATTTTTATTTACATTCTTACAAAACAAAAACATAAACAAAAGAAAAACATGGCTAGCCATAACCCTAGGAGAGGAGGAGATCAAAATGAAAAAATCAATTAGAGGCTAAGATTCAAGCTAGGAAGATTAATGTAGAACAAATCTCAAGTTCCTTATCCAAACAAGGTGAATAATGATCTAAACCATCTCATATAAGTCATCTTGAATGTTTTAATTCAGGTTTGAGGTTTAAGACCATATGATTGGATGAATGGTGATATGTTTTGATTTAAATGCCATGTTATAATTTAAACAAGGATATTGTGGAATAATGTAGTTCGATTTCAAGGCTAAAATCGTGCAAAATGATTTCCAAATGCCATGATTTTTGAATATGTTATGTAGAACATTATTTTGGAGATGGGTTTAAATTTTCATAATATTCCAAGCTATGGATAATTTATTGTGAATTTTCGAGTGAAAGAAATGGATATTTTGGGTATTAATTAATTTAAGGAATTAATTATTTATTTTTGGGCTAAAAATTTTATATAATAAAGATATTATCATTTTGGACTTTATGTAAATTTTTGAGATTTTTCTCAAGAGATTTGGGTGAGTTTTGGATTTAATTATATAGATTAGTATTTAATGATTAATTAAATACAAGGGGTTAGTTATTAATTTTAATTAAATATTAGAGCATTGGGGTTACAGGAGGCAGAAAATTCTAAAAAGAATTTTATTAAGGTTTTTTTATCCAATAGAAAATTTACAACATAAGGGGTTAGGTAAAAAGAAATTACTTTACTTAGTTAAAAATCGGTTCTTATGATAATTATAGCAACGCCACTTGCCTTCGAAAGCATTGATATCTTCGAAAGCATACAATGCCACTTTTCTTTGAACACAAGGGGATAGGGGTGTCGCTGTAGTTAACATATACTAGAATGAAGGCGGAAGGGTCCTTCTGCACTAATCAATAGTGTCGAAGGGGCCCCTCCGCATACATACACTTTAACAAGTGTGCACCGCCGCATTAATTGAATCATGGAAAGGACCTTCCGCACTAGTAGATAGTGTTGAAGGGGTTCCTTTCGCTTATATGCTCCACAAGTATGTTAATCAATGAAGACGGAAGGGGTGTGCCGCACCAATCAATGGTGTGGACACATACCTTTCACACCTTTATACTTGAGTAAGTCCAACCATTGTAGAAGTTACCTTCCGCACTAGTTGATAATGTCGAAAGGGTCCTTCTGCATGCATGTTAAATCATAGAGGTGGAAGGGTTGTGCCGCACCCAATCAATGGTGTCGACAAAGTCCTTCCGCATGGTTTCAAAGAAGTAGTGGAAGGGGCCTTTTGCATTGCTTAAGCAATGATTCGAAAGGTCCTGCCGCTAGAGTCGAGTGGTGAAAAGGGCATAATCGCTTGTTTCGAACCCATTAGTTAAATGAAGGGGATGAAGGGCTTGTTTGCTCTATGATGTCGAAAGGGAGAGTGACGGAGGGTAACTCATGATGTCACAATGATCCAAAGGATATAGTCGAAAGCCTTAGTTTTCAAATTAGAGAACCCAATGTCATTTTTAAAGTAAACACATGGCAATGTAAAAGAGTTTCGAAATGTCATTTAACTTTGAAATTTTAAAGGAAGCTTTCCTTGCTAAAGATAGTGGGTTAAGAGTATTAACAATATTTTATTAGAAAATGATTACATGGAATTAAACCATGGATGTTTATATTGTTGTATTATTTGATAGTTATCATGCATGCTTGTGTAATCATATTCATTTCATTCATAACCCATAACTGCATTTTGGGGAGTTAAGGGTAGAATAACAGGCTAGGTTTACCCAGTAATGAATATACATTAAATTAGCTCCTGTGTGAGTAGAATTGCATCCAGGAGGCCAGACATACCAAAATATAGGATGCCTAAGATTGATCAAAAGATTATTGGTTAGACAGGTTCTTAGTAAGCCTATAAAAACTATGTTATAGAAATTGTTATTGGCAGGGGCCAATAGGTTCTTAGCGATTCCATAAAAACTATGTCTGGAACAGGTTATTGATAGAGATCAATAGGTTCATAGTCATCCCATGAAAACCATGACACGAGAGATGTTATTAGAGAATCTAATAGGTTCATAGTGACCCCATGAAAACTATGATTGGATGATGTTATTGGTAGATACCAATAGGTTCTTTGATCCCATAAAACTATGAAATCGGATAGATAGTCTGTAAGCTTGGAACATGTTATTAGTTAGCCAATGAAAACTAATAGGTTAATAGTGACCCTAGAAACTATAACTTGAGACAGATAGTCAGGTGAATAGGGTGGGAAATCCTAAGCATATTGCATGTTGCATATCATCATGATACATTTTATTATGTTATGTCTTAACCATTGTGGATGCAGGTGCACAGTATATGGTTATTATAAATTTGGATTAAGATACTAGTGACGGGAAAACCCGTTCCGCTAAGCGGTGTGTTCTCACTAGATATCCATATGGTTCGAGATGGTAGGTTATTATTCACACCAGACTTTTTGTCTGACTCGAATTTTATGTTTTCCCTTTAAACTCTCGAGTGCTCAATTGATTTTGAGTAGTTTGAAAGTTAAGGTTTTAAGGTTCTCCTTTAGATGAATAAGCTTCTAAAGACATGCAGGAGGCAAACTAGCTATTAGAAGTTCTTTTTGTTTGATTCCGCTATGTAACTGGATGTAATGCCAAAGTTATTCAGTGCCGATATTTAGAATTTGATCAACCAAGGAGGCATCTTCATATGTCTCTTTTGGCGTGATTTGTAATAATTATATTTCTCTAAACATGATTTACGGATTGGGATTATGTAATGAATTTGAAATGCGATTTGAAATGGAATGATAAATTTGTTTTAAAATTGAGTTTAAAAATTTTCATATCCATATGTTTCTGGTATATCAATGTATCTAACATTAGCATATTTGGTCATAAAAATAATAATAACTATAGGTGACTGTAGCATCTGTAGCGGATAGCTTTGGGCCTCCAAATGGGGGATGTTACATAACTCGTATGGCACAATCGCAAACCAAGGACCCAATCGAAATTCTAGCTTCATTGGTGCTCGAATCCATGCCACTTTGAAAGACTAGGAACCAAGCCCAAATTCGCAAAGCCAAGGTAATCTACTATCACAAGATCCGAAGACAATCACAAATCCAGGTGGGTGTTCCCACATAACCCTTCCTTATTAGTACACTTCTGAGTTATCAACGATCCTTTTGCATGTGTCTCCATAATGGAACTCAATCGTTATTCCATCATGACTATCTCTGTTAATAGCCTAGGTGTTGATTTTGATGACAACAACCACATAAATATTACTACTAATGTATCTTCGAGTTATGCAGTCATATCAGATATATTTTGGAAACATTTACAGAGATAAACAAGAATACAGTGGAAGTAAATGAATTATAGAAGAAGGTTAATCAGAGCAATTGAAGAACAAAACCCAATTAGAGAAGAATGCTGAAGGATAAAGGTGTTTGAAGTGATGAGGAGTTGGTTGAACCTTAGAATATCTTGTTAAAGATATCATGGCAATTATACTTGAAGATCATCAACCATTGACCTCAACCGAATCACAAAAATCCACAATGATAAGGTAATTTGAAATGCTGAAAATTTGCAACACTTATTAGTGTTGTTGTTCATTATGCAACACGCCCATGTCGACATGGGGGTGCCTAGGATGTCGACATGCTAGTCGTTTTTCAGAATTTCAAATTTTAAATGAAGAGACATTTCCCTCCACCTCTTCACCAAAAGACACGTTGCTTCAACCACTATATAAAGGCCTTTGAAAACGAATTTTAACATCTAGAATTCTCATTTTCTCTTACTCATTCTTCTCCAAACATTTGCAAAAGAAATCCATTGCACTCATCCAATCTCCTTGCAAACCGATACTATTTCACTATAATTCTTCACCGATTTGCAAACAACACAATATCAGAGAGTTGTACTTGAATTCACATCATTCTCTCTCTGATTTCATCCTATTCCTCAAAGAATTCAAATATATATTGCCATTGGAGGTGTATAGGATCATTATACCGAATCTACAAGAATCTGTATTGAAGATATGACTACTTGCCATAGTTTGTTGTTGGTGATAAGGAGAAGGTGTTCTTGTAGCCTGTAAAATCAAGAGGGTGTGCCTTATCACCCGTGAAACCAAGATAGTAAAGGTGTTCTTGCCACCCGTGGAAAGCAAGCGATTATAGTGGAATTCTGCACAATAGAGTGCAGGACTGGATGTAGGATTGGTTAATTCGAACCAGTATAAAAACCGGGTGTTATTTACATTACTGCATTTAGTTTATTACTTACTTATTCTCTGATTACTTCTTTCTGTTTGCAATTTGAGTAAATAAAGTTTTATATTCATAAGTGAGTAGTTAATACACATTTCACCACTTCTCGTGTCTGAATAGCCTTAAGATCTAACATTGTGTAGTAGACACTCCAGTTTCGAACAATCTCCACAGTGGGACACTGTCGCAAATCCCACTTGCAAGCCCCTACCATTGAACTTCCCTTGTGATCACTGGCATGACTCCCATCATTAAGTTGACATCTTCGGAATGCCTCAAGACACCCATCGTAAGTCATAGAGCCATCATACTAAGGTTCTGAAATCGTCGTCGTTATCGTCAGCATCAATATGTCGAAGCATCATGCCATCGCTTTACTAATCGCCACATGAAATTCAAGGTCATCCCAAGTCATCCTGGAGTCATCTGCACTTACTTCAAGCCTACTCCTAAAGACCACCAAGTGGCCCAAGTCCTAGCCCAAAGCCGCCCCGACATGCCATGATGCAACCCCAAATACCCTTCCTTATCCGGTACTTCGGTATAGCTCCACTAGACAGAAAAATCTATCTGGTCTCCTATGGCATCCCCGGACAGCAAATGCTTCCCAGTACCCAATGATACCATCGGACAATGAAAGCTATCTAATTCTCTCTTGCCACTTTCGGACAATAAATGATGTCCAGTCCTCCACGTCATCATAGGACAGCAGATGTTCGGTCTCTCATGACACCATCGGACGTCAAACGCTGTCCAGTACTTCTCCAATGCCGACCAACCACACCACGAGCCAACTCCTCCTAAGCCTGAATCCAAGCTGAGCCAACCAATGCCGAACAAAACCACCGAACCCATCTTAGCACTAAACAAACCTCCCTTGAGCCAAAGTGGTACAGAAACTCCAACTTCTATTTTTCATTGATTTCACTACTACGCTTCGTCCTTCGACTCGTGTGCCTTTCGCATGCATCAATATGAACCTAACATCCCTGAATCTATCTGTTGGGCGTGTTTCCATCTCCTACCGATCCAACACTCTTCCCACACAGAGTCGAACCAGTCCTTGCTCCACTGTCTGCCGAATCAAAGCAACATGCCTCTACCGAACCATCTCCCTCCTCGTGACTACCGAACCAACATCACTCCACCCATTACCGGTCCAAACACCGAACCACCTCCTACCGAACCAACATCACTCCACCCATTACCGGTCCAAACACCGAACCACCTCCTACCGAACCAACATCACTCCACCCATTACCGGTCCAAACAACGTACCACCTCCTACCGAACCAAAGCTCCACCAGTCCACTCATCTCCCTCCACCGAACCAAGGAAAACCGGACCAACTCCACCAGGCCAGATTACATCAGCCCAGGCCCGCCAGCTGCTATATACATCCAAGACCCCTACCCCCAACCTCACTCTATAAATAGAGGGGCAGGGGTACAACAATGGGGGACAAGTTTGAGAGCTCAAGCACGGAGAGAACTTTCAAACAACTTTCTTTTACTTGTATCAAAGCTTTGTACTTGTAATCAAAACAAGAGAAGAGAAATAACATATAAAGTGGACGTAGGCACATTCTGGCTGAACCACTATAAATCTGCGTGTCTTTTTACAGTTTAGCCCCTGCTTTTCATATATTTGCATAAATCACCCAAATCACTAAGAACAACATAAGATCTATTAAATCATACGACTTTGAGGTGTTTGTCCATTTTTTGTGCAAACATTTTTGGTGCTTTCACTGAGAGCGGTAGAAGCTCGAAGCTTAAGCTTCATCCACTTAACATTTTTCCTAACAGCATCGTTCGCCACTTGGAAAACATGCCTCCCAAACAGAGAAAAGATGTTAACAAAGGAAAAAACATCGCATCCAGGAGTCTTCCAGATCCAGCTGTCACGAACCAAGTAAATCGTTCTCCTCCAGCAGCAGTACCGAATGAAGGACAGACAAATCCGACCACTCCAAAACAGCCCGCAGCAATTACCAGGGCAGATCTGGACAGGGTTGTGGTTGAAGTAACTAACCGCTTCACGTCCCAACAGGAAGCTTTGGTGGACCATCTCATGTCACGCTTAAGGGATGCTGAAGAGTCCAACCGCAACACTGAATCATGGGGCGAGTCCCAGTCTGGAGGGTCTCAGAGACAACAAAGATCTTCCTTCTTCGAAGGAGCTAACGGCAGAAGCAGCCATGGTAGAAGCCGAGATCGAGCACAACCCGAAGTTAGGCCTGAGGAAACGCTTGGAACCGAACCCCACGGGGGAGGTACTGGGCGAAGGTCAACTGTAGCTGAGCCTGTCATACTACCTAACCACGGAAACGCCAGTGAGCGGGGCCGAGCTAGAGTCCAGCCCGAAGTTGGACCCGAGGAAGTACTTAGATCAGAGCCCAGCAGGGGAAGATCAAGGCAAGGGCCAACTATGGCTGACCCTAGCATGCTCCCAGAAGACCAAAGGCAGCCACCGGAAAATATGAGGAATGATAGACGATACCATCCCTACAGATCATCTGGACAGGATCAATCCCGCAGAACAGAGCCAAATTCGTTTCTATCTGCTCCAAATTCTGATGAAAGGATGGCACGCTTATTCAGAGAGTGCATCCAACGGGAACAAAGAGATTGAGGGATAGGCGCTAGGGTGACCAGCCCTTTCGCCCGCAACATCGAAATTGCTATCACCCCCCGAGAATGGAAGATGCCAACAATGGAACCTTACAAAGGAACCTCCGACCCCGTTATACACTTGCAGAGATACACACAACATATGCTCATGAGTGGAGCGACAGAGGGAGTACTGTGCAAATGCTTTCCACTCTTCTTAGCAGATCTCGCTACCTCCTGGTTTTGTCATCTACCCCAGGGATCCATCAGCTCGTGGGAAATGTTGAAAGAAAAATTTATCAGTCAGTTCCGTATTCATGTGGAACAACCTAAGGACGCTTATTCCTTATCTAGTGTCAAACAGAAACCTGGGGAGAAACTGCAGCAATACCTAACCCGATTCAATGTCGCAGCGGCCGCAGTCCAAGATGCCGATGAGAAGCTTATCCTAATGGCCCTCTGTAGTGGTGTGCATCCGGGCACTAAATTTGCTAGAAGGTTGACAAAAGAAAAACCAGCCACTTTACCCGATTTCTTCCATGAAGCTGGGAAATATATGAGGCTTGAGGATGCTGCCGTCGAGGGGCAGTCAGGACAGCAAAGTAAGGCAACTCACAGCAACGCACCTGCGGTGGCAAGGGACGTTCGAAGAAATGATTCCAGAGACAATGCTGGGGGCAAGAAGGGAGAAAAGCGCCTATATCGGCCAGGACCGAGATTCGATACATACACTCCTTTGAACGAAACTGTCGAGAACATCTTCCTTGCCACCCAAGGCGAAGTTAGATACAAACGCCCACCATACAAGAAGGAATCAGATAACGCGCAGAAGTCTGGAAAATTCTGCCGCTTCCACGAATCTCACGGGCATGATACCAATGAATGCCATCATCTCCGAGATTTGATTGAGGAACACATCAGAAGGAAGAAACTGGAACGCTATGTAAAAGGTCAGGACAGGACTCCAGCTCCTGCCAATGAAAACCCAAGGCTACCCTCACCAGACACCGGCAGAGGAAACCGCAACACTAGCAGCTCTAGTCAAGAGAAGATAGTGGTCCATACCATCTCAGGAGGACCGCACATCGTAGACAAAAGCTGGAAAGAGATGGAAAGATACGGAAAGTCGCTTAGAGACAGTAAAGACTGTGTCAATACGGTTGTAGAAGAACGCCACCCGAAACGGAAAGAAAGTGATGACATCACATTCGGAAAATGTGACCTAGAAGGAAGGCAATACCCTCACATGGATCCCATGGTTATCTCTGCCCGGCTCGGTCCCACCGAAGTTTACCGAATCCTAGTAGACACGGGAAGCTCAGTAAACATCCTGTTCAAGCATGCGTTCGACAAAATGAAGCTATCAATGAAGGATGTATCTCCCTACGATAAACCACTACACGGTTTCACTGGGGATGCAAAGATGCCCCTCGGGCAACTGGACCTCTTTGTTGAGATTGGAAGACATCCCCGCTCTGTTGTACGGAAGCAGACGTTTGTGCTAATAGAAAACCATTCGGCCTACAACGCCTTCTTAGGAAGACCAGCCTTATCTGACTTCCAGATTGTCCTAGCCCCATGGTGCCTAAAGATGAAATTTCCAACGGACAATGGAATAGGGGAAGTAGAAGGAGACCAGGACGTTGCTCGAGGCTGCTATGTGACTGAACTTCGCAACAACCACAGGAAGGATAAAGGGAAGGGTGTAGAGGTTGCCCTCTGCACGAAAAGTCTAGAAGCATAGCAACTAAAGAAAGCCCCTCCTCTTCGATATACCAGCGACCCTTTCGATGAATTAGACCCTAGGGACAAAGAGGAGGAGGCCACCGCCGAGCCTGCAGAAGCTATGGAGTTTATATCTGTAGACAAGCACGACTCAAGTAGACTATTGAAAATTGGGTCCCAACTAAAAGCAGAATTGAAGGAACAACTCATCGATTTCCTCCGCCACAACTTGGATGTATTCGCATGGTCACACTCTGACATGACCGGAATCTCCCCCGACGTAGCATGCCACGTACTAAACATTGATCCTACCAAAGCACCCGTAAAGCAAAGAAAGAGAAGCATGGGGGCAGAGCGATCAGCAGCCTTAGATGAAGAGGTGAAGAATCTGCTCGCCAATGACTTCATACGAGAAGCCATCTACCCGGAATGGATCGCTAACCCGGTGCTGGTAAAGAAGGCTAATGGGAAGTGGCGGACATGCATTGACTTTTCCAACCTAAACGACGCCTGCCCAAAGGATTGCTTCCCGCTTCCCCGAATCGATCAGCTTGTAGACAGCACAGCCGGGCACGAACTCTTATCCTTTATGGACGCATATTCAGGATATAACCAAATTCCTATGCATGCTCCCGATCAAGACCACACTAGTTTCATCACTGACCGGGGATTGTACTGCTACAAGGTAATGCCTTTCGGACTTAAAAACGCAGGAGCCACCTACCAGCGCCTCGTCAACAAGATGTTTGCGGAGCTAATAGGGCAAACTATGGAAGTATATGTGGATGACATGCTGGTAAAGTCAAGAAAAGCCGATGATCACGTAAGCCACCTAGGCGAGATGTTCCAGGTACTTCGACAGTATGGAATGAAGTTGAATCCACTAAAATGCTCCTTCGGAGTGTCATCAGGAAAATTCTTAGGATTCATCGTCCATGCCAGAGGGATTGAAGCAAACCCTGAACAGGTCCGAGTGCTAAGGGATATCAAGGTACCTTCCACTCGGAAGGAAATGCAAAGTTTGAACGGAAAGGTGGCTGCCCTAAGCCGATTCATCTCCAGGGCAACGGACAAGTGCGTCCCCTTTTTCGAAGCTATAAAGAAAGACAAAGGAAAGTTCGAATGGACTGACGAATGCTTAACCGCTTTCCTTAACTTAATCGAACACCTCCAGAAACCAACGGTACTCTCGACTCCAAGCGAAGGCGAAGAATTATACCTATACATTGCTGTGTCATCTCACGCCCTAAGCACTGCCTTGGTAAGGGAAGACAACCGCACGCAGCGGCCAGTTTACTTCGTCAGCAAAAGGTTTACGGGGGCAGAAGTCAGATATCCTAAACTTGAGAAGCTAGCATACTGTTTACTAATCACGTCACGGAAACTGCGTCACTACTTCCAGTCCCATTCCATCAAAGTTCTGACCGATCAACCACTGAGGCAGGTACTCCATCGTCCCGACACTTCTGGGCGACTACTTAAATGGTGCATTGAACTAAGTCAGTATGATATCACCTATCACCCTCGCACCGCCATCAAGGGACAAGCTATGGCCGATTTCATTGCAGAATTCACTACCAACGAAGATAAGGAGCAATTGGAAATAGCAGAAGATATCAAGTGGAATCTCTTTGTGGATGGTGCATCGAACGAACAAGGCTCGGGGGTAGGTGTGGTAATAATCACTCCCGGGGAAACAAACTGCACTATGATATAAGGTTGGAGTTCGCTGCCACCAACAACGATGCAGAATATGAAGCAGTAATAGCCGGACTAGAACTTTCCATAGAAATCGGAGCCAATTCTTTGTGCCTTCACAGCGATTCTCAACTTATTGTTAACTAAATACTAGGAGAATTCCAAGCTCGAGAAGAACGACTCATAGCATATTTAAAGAAGACCAAGTTACTTCTCAGCCAATTGGACCACTACTCAGTCAAACACATCCCTCGGGAAGAGAACCAAGAGGCCGACGAATTGGCGAAGCAAGCAAGTGTAAGAGACGTCGCCATCTTCGGGGCAGTAACCATCTCAAAGCAACTGACCCCGAGTTTTGAGCAAGTGAATCTGATAGCTGCAACCGAGGAAGCAACTTGGATGACTCCCATCCGAGACTACCTACAAAGCGGCACGCTACCCAACGGGCGTAACGAAGTCAAGAAAATCTTGAGGAAAGCATCCCGCTACACAGTACAAGAAGACATCCTCTATCGACGCGGATTCTCTAACCCGTTATTAAGGTGTGTCGCTGGGAGGGAAGCCAAGGAAATCTTATCCAACATCCATCAGGGAAGCTGTGGAGATCACACCGGAGGGCAAACGTTAGCAAAAAGATAATCCGATATGGATATTTCTGGCCCACCTTGAGCAAAGACGCCTTAGATTTCGTCAAAAAGTGTGACAGATGCCAGAAGTTTGCTAAGATTCTGCGGCTACCAACAACTGAGATTACTCAAATGACCAGCCCTTGGCCCTTCGCAATATGGGGAATTGACTTAATCGGCGAGCTACCAATGGGCCGAGGCGGGGCCAAATATGCTATAGTGGCAGTCGACTATTTCACCAAATGGGTGGAAGCGGAACCTCTGAATAAAGTATCTTCAGCAAAAGTTATTAACTTCTTGATCAAAAATGTTCTGTGCAGGTACGGAGTCCCACTCAAAATCATATCAGACAATGGACTTCAATTTGACAGCGAGGAATTCGCCAACTGGTGCCAAGAACATGGAATTCACAAAAGCTTCTCATCCGTAGCGTATCCCCAGGCAAACGGACAAGTCGAAGCCGTCAACAAAATTCTGAAAACTCTAATAAAAAATAAGCTCGAAAATTCAAAGGGCGCTTGGGTGGATGAACTTCCTACGGCACTATGGGCCTATCGCACATCTTTCAGAACATCAACGGGGCACACTCCTTTCTCTTTGGCATACGGATCGGAGGCTATGCTCCCAGTTGAAACCATTGTGCCTTCCCACCGTAGGATCCACTATAACCTAGAAGAGAACGAAGAACTCCTTCACATGTCTTTGGATCTAGTTGAGGAGAGGAGAAATGATGCAGTCCTCAAAGCAGCAGCCCACAAACAAAAAGTGGCGGCACAATACAACTCCAAAGTCAAGCATCGTACCTTACAGGAAGGGGATCTTGTCCTCAAGTGAATATTCCCTCACCCTGGAGCACTAGACCCAATCTGGGATGGACCATATGTAATTCATAAAGATCTCCACAATGGAGCTTATATTTTGTCAACAGTGGACGGAGAGGTGTTCCAGAGGGCATGGAACATCCAACACCTCCGTCGATACTTTTCTTAACTTGTACTGCCCATATGAAGTGAATTAACAAAGAGAATCAATGGACGTAGGCCTTTTCGTGCCGAACCACTTTAAAAAACCTTGTCTCTTTTTTTAACTTGTTCCTTTATATCTTGGCTGCTTGTTAACATTATCCTTTTCTGTTGAACAAAATCCTATGCACGTAGCATTTCCACTCAATGCACTCCGCAGCGCAACTTCACCCGGACAAGACCTAGCAGGTACTACGCGAATCTATGCCCTCGCCAATGAGACACTTTTGCTCCGGCATCCCTCTGCTGCGGGTTAACTCATTGCTCGCGACGACCCTTAAAGCCAACTGTAATGAGCCGATTATAAGCCACCGAGAAGGCCGACTATAGCCAAGGCAGCTCATTACGGCGTTCAGCTCGCCGGCAACTGTGAACCGACTATAAGCCCCAACATAAGGTGTGGCCAGCCAGGGGCAGTTCACAGTTGATGATCGGCACCCACGCTATCCGGCCACAGTAAATCGAATAATACCCACGATTACGGGCCATAATGGCCCGGGTAGTTACTGTGCGCGATCTCGGCTCTGATGTGTCTTAAGTGCGGCTGTGGTAAAAAAGAATTAACTCCCCGTGGAGGCGTAAGATGGGTGACAAATGTCTCCAAGACCGACAGCTAGGGAAAGTGACTACAAAGCCCGTTTGCCACGAACTTAAGCACATCGAAGGCCTTCCGTGATTGGAAGTTTTACTATTTCACATATTTCAATTTTACTTAAGAAACTTTTCTCCTATCCTCTGTAACAATCCCTGAAGTGCAGGACACAAAACAGGAGACACTTGCTAATAGAAGCGGATACTCACAACAAGATACTGGACCACATCCCTTACTCGGTCACACAGGATATTCAAAGTTGCCATCTACAAGCAAAATATAAGGGAATATGCATAGCTATATTTCTTAGGCAACATGTCAAAATAGCAAAAACATTCGAAAGACGACAAGATCAGCTTAAGTTAAAGGATTGCACATCAAGAATAGAGCTATTTATTACAAGTAGCAAGAATTACAACCTAAATGTTACTCTACTGTTTTAAGACTAACATATACTGCCATGTCAAATCCACAAAAAAGAATTCTCCAGGTCTAATCAGGGAGCCGGCTGCGTTGGAGTCTTGTCCTTGTCCTGTTGCCCACCTGTCCGGTCAAAAAAAGAAATCATTAGTGATAAGCAACAGAGTTAACAAAAGAAGAAACTAATGAAGTAGAGGTTACCAGCAACTTCCCCTTGATCGTCTTGGTCGTCATCCCCTACTTCCACACCTGCCTCCTCAACCGCGAACAACCGCATCCCCTCTTTCACCGATGTCTTCTCCTCCTTGGTAAACTGAGCGGTGACCACATCCATCCTAAAAGCCGCTCCACCCTCCTTATCCGCCTCAGCCTTGGCCTCCTCTAGAGCCCTGAGGTAAATCCTAGCCATAACCCAGGGGTAGTCGTCCATCCAAGATAAGCTGCCCTGCTTCCAAGTGCGAAAGTACATGTCCTGCAGCATATCGTCCATCATCCCCTCATTTTCCTCAAACTCCCTCATACGGACCTCAGAAACCGATAGCCTTGCAATGGCAGCATCCCTTTCCAGTCGGTATCGCGAGCAGTCAGCCTGAAGGGACCTCCTCATCACCTCCATCTCCTCCTTTAGCCTGACCTGAGTAAGCTCTGCGGCTTCAAGCTTCCCTGACAGCTCCTCTACCTGCTCAAGATTCGCCCTCCGAACCTCGTCCACTGTCGAGATGGCCATATTTATCTGCTCCTTGCAAGCAGCCTCCATCTTCCGCAATTCTGCCTTACTAGCCTCCTCCATAGTCTTCCTCAACCGCCCGGAGGCAGCCTCATGCTGAGAAATCTGAATGGCCTGATCAGCAAGCTGTTTGGCCTGGTCCGAAACCATCAATCGTAGTCGGATGTTGGCACTCCCAATCTCCTCTTCAGCCTTAACCAACTGGGCATGATGCCCCATCAGCTTCCTAGTCTCCTCCGCCACCCGATCAATATTAGCCTTGGCCTCGTCTCCCATGGTAACTATCCGAGTGGTAAGTAAATCGAGATCTAAGGACTTAGCCTCATCAAGCACTCGTACCATGGGATTGCGGGGAAGAAGGTGCTCACCGGTAACCTCGTCGAAGGTAATATCATGGGAACCTGGATCCAGATCAGGGTGACCCGCAAATGGATTACGAGCCAAACCAGGACGATTAATCTGCGTAACGGTAGGATTTTCAAACGGGTGCGGAGAGAGTGCGGACTCAGTATCCTCCTCTGTGATATCATGAAGAGGCTGAACAGGGGGCTGAGGACCGAGTGAAGGTTCAGATAAGGGATGACTCCCCTTTCTCTTCTGAATACCCTCTTCAATAACCCCGAGAAGAGGACGGTAGCTGACTACATCCACGGAACGGTGGGTCGGAGTCTTCGACTTGGCGAAAGCTTTGGAGAGCTTGTATTGTTCAAGCCTGTGCCGAAGATCTGAGGCCTTGGCCGTTTTACCTGCTCCTGATATAAAGAACAAGTGTCACAAGCTTACCTTGATCCATAATTCAAGAAACGCGGTAAACTAAAAGTTAAAAGAAGAAAGGAAACACATCTGTTATACAAACCCTAGGGAGGAGTAGGATACTGCAATAAGTCCTGGATTTCATTCCAGGACGGGAGCGGATCATAAAATATTCCTAAGTCCCTATCACAAATGGAGCCTGCAGGAGTCAAAAGTTCACCTTGAGTCATCGGAGCCACCTTGGCTGGAATAGTCTGAGAAGACTCACTTGCACCGGTCCCGGGCTTGTCAGCTTTCCCGGATTTCTCTACCAAAGCCGATTCTCCGTCCAGCCCCTCAAAAGCCTGACGGAATGCATCATCCGTCCACTCCTGAATCTCGCCTGCCTGCCCAGGAAGCAAGGCCCTGATGCCATCGCCACCATCATCACCTTCCCGGTCATCTCCGCCCTCACCTCTCATCTCCTCTACGTCTTCCTCCCCCTGGGTAAGAGGATAATTGCTGGGGGAAGGACCGTCCGACTTCTTAAGTTTCTTACCTCCGACAGCTGGAGGTTTTGTGAAAGGTTTCCTCTTGCCACTCTCTACTGTGACACCTCCCTTAGCTTGAGCAGCCGCCCTCTCCTCCGCCATTTCCCTCTGCTTGACTACTGACTGCTGAGGAAGGATCAAGTTATACTCCAAAAGGGTCGCATTTCTGATCAGGTAGGCAGCTGATCTATCTCTCCCGGGGATAGCTTCTATCTCAGCCGCCGTCTGAACCAGGCGATCAGTCTCCACAACCGCAAAGCCACCTGTCGCTAGCAAAAATGAAGACGTATGAGAAGAAGCATTGCGACCAGAATGGAAATTATAAATAAAGCGTCGACTTACATCCAGAGGTGAAACGCCGAATAGAAACAGAGTCGTCCCTGATGAAGAACCACTCCTTCTTGAACATGCTGTACTTAGAATATAGATCCAAGACCGGCTTGAAGGTTACAGCTGACTCCAAGCTGATGTATGGGGACCCCTTCTTATAGCCTCTTAGATTATATAAGTACCGGATCTCCCGGTTGGAAGGAGCACGCCCATACTTCCTCTGGAAGATGACGAAGAGGCTCACCAGTATAGT
Organism: Allium fistulosum; assembly: GCA_030737815.1. Taxonomy (NCBI): domain Eukaryota; kingdom Viridiplantae; phylum Streptophyta; class Magnoliopsida; order Asparagales; family Amaryllidaceae; genus Allium; species Allium fistulosum. The sequence continues at coordinate 863,215,219 of CM060904.1, forward strand.
ATAGGAGTTGGGTTGAAGCTGGAATGGGGCCACCTTTAGATATGTAAGGAAGCTGGCTACCCAAGCATTAAGAGGCGGGATGGCACCACACATGCAGTGGTATCTGCTGTAGGCAAAGTACCCTTCGGGAGGGTCATACGGCATAGCTTCTCTCCCTGGCAACAGCATGCGCGCCCTATCAATTCTGAAAGAGCGGGAGATGACATCGAGTTGCTCTTCCTTGAGGGAACTAGGAAAGCAATCGGGCGGGGAGTTCAAAAGCTCCTGAGGGCCGTACCCGTCCACCAGTGATCTCGGGGTAGTTCCGTGACGTTCCAGTCCTGGCTGAGCAGGGGGCACTACGGAAGATTCTCCTTCGCCCTGAGACTTCTTTTTATCTGATCGAGTTTCTGCTTTGCGAGACATTATTTACAACACCGGAAAAACATATTGTTAGAGCAGAGGATGTAAACAAGTAAGTGTACAATATGAAATTCCACTCATAAAATCAAAATGCTCAAACTCCCGTTGTCGTTCGGTAAAGTGAATGAAAAGTTTCATTCGGTATTCAGAGTCTCGAGATTCGTTCGGCATTCCCCGTAGGGTTCATTAAACTCCCATTGTCATTCGGTAAAGTGAATGCAAAAATTCTCAAGGCCATTCGGTGGTCCTCATGTCCATTCAGCATTCAAAGTCATCGGTTCCATTCGGTAAATCAAGGTCATCATTCATCCGGTACTTGCTCATTCGGCAAATCAAAATCAAAAGAAAAAAAGAGAGGGAGCCATTCGGCGAGGGAAGGCAGAATCACCTGATCCGGTATTCTAACACGGTTCGGCAGTGAGTTTGATTCGGCAAGGAAATCCGATTCGACTATCCCTCTTGGTAAGGAATGAACCATAACTTACAACCCCTACTTATAGGCCAATGCCAACAACCGGACCGATGGATTCGGCACACAGGACCGGATAAGGATTCCTCCAAGCTAAGTGGCATCGAACAAAGCGCGACATATGCCGACATATGCCCCACTTTGTGGGGCAAATGTTGGGCGTGTTTCCATCTCCTACCGATCCAACACTCTTCCCACACAGAGCCAAACCAGTCCTTGCTCCACTGTCTGCCGAATCAAAGCAACATGCCTCTACCGAACCATCTCCCTCCTCATGACTACCGAACCAACATCACTCCACCCATTACCGGTCCAAACACCAAGCCACCTCCTACCGAACCAACATCACTCCATCCATTACCGGTCCAAACACCGAACCACCTCCTACCGAACCAACATCACTCCACCCATTACCGGTCCAAACAACGTACCACCTCCTACCGAACCAAAGCTCCACCGGTCCACTCATCTCCCTCCACCGAACCAAGGAAAACCAGACCAACTCCACCAGGCCAGATTACATCAGCCCAGGCCCGCCAGCTGCTATATACATCCAAGACCCCTACCCCCCACCTCACTCTATAAATAGAGGGGCAGGGGTACAACAATGGGGGACAAGTTTGAGAGCTCAAGCACGGAGAGAACTTTCAAACAACTTTCTTTTACTTGTATCAAAGCTTTGTACTTGTAATCAAAACAAGAGAAGAGAAATAACATATAAAGTGGACGTAGGCACATTCTGACTGAACCACTATAAATCTGCGTGTCTTTTTATAGTTTAGCCCCTGCTTTTCATATATTTGCATAAATCACCCAAATCACTAAGAACAACATAAGATCTATTAAATCATACGACTTTGAGGTGTTTGTCCATTTTTTGTGCAAACACTATCTGTCAAAGTCCGATTTCATGGCTCCTACCTCTATTTCACTCTGATGAGCATTTTCAACCATGCATGCATACAAATAAACACCATACATATTCCAAACAACATTCAGACATATAAACATACAACAATTTATGGCAAATCATCCTATAATATGTCTTTAACATATCCTAAAAAAATCAAGGCAACTGCACATCAAATTAACATGATTATAACACTTTTAAATTCATTTTCACTTCAGGTTTAACTTTAAAATAGTCCTAAAACATGTTTTTGACTTTAAAAATTTGTTTAAACATGTCAAAACCTATAGACACATATATATGTGAGAGATGATAAATCACATCAAAACCTTCAAAATCCAAGTTTTGCACGCTCTCCATCTTTTGAGGTAAGTCAACTCTGTAAGCCAGGTTCCCAATCCTCTCAAGTATCGGAAAGAGACCAACGAATCTCGATGCCAACTTCCTCTTAGTATTGGATTGAACAACATTCTTAGGCGGAGAGCTCTTAATGAACACCATGTCACCGACGGAGAACTCTAAATCATGTCTCATCCATCAGCGTAGCTCTACTGTCTGCCTTAAGCGGCTTTCATTCATTGATGAATGATCTCGATCTTCTCTAAAGTCTGTCTAATCATATCAGGCCCGGGTATCAGTTTCTCACTCGCTTTCCACCAACATGAAGGAGCGTTGCGCGGTCGGCCATATAACGCCTCAAACGGTGCCATACTGATGCTGGATTGATAACTGCTTTTGTGTGCGAACTCTAATAAGTGCAAATGATCATCCCATAAGCCACTTAAGTAGAGAATGCAAGCTTGTAAGAGATCCTCCAAGATACGATTCACCCTCTCGGTCTGCCCATCAGTTTGTGGGTGATAAGTTGTACTAAGATGCAACTACATCCCCAACGCCTCTTGTAAGCTCTTCCAAAATCCGTTAGGGAACAAAGGGTCTTGGTCGCTCACAATGCTCTTTGGCACACCATGGAATTGCACAACCCATTTCATATACAACTCGGCCAATGTGGATGTTGCCCTACCAGACTTGACGGGCGTAAATTGAGCACTCTCCGTCAATCTATTGACTATGCCTAAATGCTATTGTACTCTTTTCTAGTCCTTGGCAATCCGATGATGAAGTCCATCAAAACTTGCTTCTATTTTCACTCGGGAATCTCAAGCTGTTGCAACAAACTACTGGGCTTCTTCTGCTCTGCCTTTATCAACTGACAGTTCATGCACTTCGAGATGAATGTCCCAACGTCCTTCTTCATCCCTTCCCAATAAATTTTTTTCCTCATTTCATGGTATATTTAGTTGCCACTGGGATGTACAGTCAATCTTGAATGATGGCACTCAAGTAGAACCTCATCTCTCAACCCATTGACATCAGGAAGAAACAATCTCCTATCCTTATGGAACCAACCATCACGGTCGAGCCCATACTGCTTCATCTCCTCAGACTCTACTCTTTCCTCTATCTTCACCATGATCCCCGCTAGCATCTCACCTCTACCTAGTTCCAATCCGCTCGATCAAGATAGGTCTGATCATCAGGCTAGCCAACGCTTCCGACTCTAGCACACATCGAGATCTAAAATCATAGCTAAACTCTAACTGCTTCCACCCTAGAAACATCGCTCCCAAGCTAGTAAGTCTCTTACTCAAAGCATTAGCGACTACATTTCCTTTACTTGGTGTATAGGAAATGACATAGTCATAGGAGGCTAGGAACTCTAACCATCGCCGATGAGTGCTGACAAAGATTAAGGTCCTTTTGGGAGAATAGATACATCAACGACTTATGGTCCATATACAACTCAAACCTCTTCCCAAGAAAATAATGCCTCCATACGTTCAAAGCAAATAGTATCATTGCCAACTCTAAATCGTGAGTCGGATACTTCCTCTTTTGAGGTTTCAGCTATCGACTAGCATATGCGACAATCTTTCCCCTCTGCATCAACACTGCACCAAGTCCAGAACTGCAGGCGTTTGTGTATACTGTAAGCTCCTCATTCCCACTCGGAATGACTAACACCGGTGCGCTCGTCAGCTCTCCTTTAGACTCACAAATGCATGCTCGCACCTCGCGTCCCAAATAAAAGTCTGATTCTTCTTCGTCAAGTTGGTTAATGGCGTTGCTATATTAGAGAAGTCCTTGATAAAATGTCTATATTATCCAACCAAGCCAAGGAAACTTCTCACATCTATAGCGGTCTTGGGTCGATCCCAATCTCGTACTGCTGCCATCTTCGTAGGATCTATAGCAATACCCTACTCAGAAACAACATGACCCAAAATCACACTTTCCTCCTCCAAAAGTGACACTTTGAGAACTTTGCCTTCAATCGGTGCTTCCTCAACACCTTAAGCACATCCTCAAATTCTCCTTATGTTCTTCCTCCATCTTTAAATAAACAAGGATATCGTCAATGAATACAGGTACGAACTTATTTAGCTGATCCCTGAAAGAACGGTTCATAAAATCAACAAAATATGCTGGTGCGTTAGTTAACCTAATAGACCAACCACTCATAGAATCCAGATGTCATATGAAACACTGTAACTGGCACACTCTCCTTCACCACTCTTAGTTGATGAAACCTTATCCCAAGGTCCAACTGAGAGAACACCCTAGCACCATGGAGCTGATCGAACCAGTCATCTATACATAGAAGTGGTATCTGTTCTTCTTCGTCACCTTATTCAGCTTACGATAATCTACACACAGCATCAGAGAGCCATCCACCTTGGTGGTGAATACTACAAGTGTACCCATTTAGATATGCTCCTACGAATGAACCGTCGCCTTTATATGTCATTTACTTATACCTCCAACTCCTTCTGCTCTCTGTGTGTCATATGCCTCAAAGGCATAACTATCGATCTGGCATCCTTTGCCAAATCTATACAAAACCCCATCTCTCTGTGTGGTGGTAATCTATTTACCTCCTCGAATATGTCTAGATACTCCCTTACTATAGGCGCAAATGACAACTCGTCATGTTGGATCTTGTGCAAGTACAGAAAGCTAACCATCACCATCGTTAAATAGGCAGCCTATCTCTAACCTACGCCCATCATCCATCCCTAACATCACCAATAGGCTCTTAAAATCCACCACTACTCTGTACTTCTGCAGTCGTCCATCCCTAGAATAATACCAAACCCATAAAACCCAAAACAAAGCAATCACAAGCAAAAAAACATCCAAGAGTTGATAAGGTTAAGTCTCGACAAATCATTTAAAGGTTAGTTGATCCTCTAACAATGTTTGTGATAATCAAAGGTCCATCAAATATCTCTAGTTTCAATCCTAATTTATCTACCAAATCACTATATATGAATGAATGCAAAGCCCCGGTATAGAATAAAACACATACAAGTGTATTAGAAATAGAAAGCATACCCTGTATAACGACACTCTTCCCCTTCTCCTTCGTCGATGGAGCATTCGACAAAGTTGAAACAACATTCAAAGCATAAGCAGACACAACCTGCTTATTCCTCGGTAGTTCTGGACAATCTTTCTAGATATTCCCTGGCTTGTTGCAGTTGTAGCACTTCTTGCCCTCCGCCTTGTAGTCTTTGACAAGATGGTCTTTCTCTCCACAATTATAGTAACTAGGCTCTCATTTTCCCTTCTTTTAACCACAATTCTAAAACTCCTTCATTTTGTTATTGTTTTCCAACTTCCTCTTGTCTCTGCCTCAAGCTTACGGCTTTGGCTCATCCTTGGTTGCAACAACCGACTTAGGTTTAGGATATAGACTCTCATGTCAAAAAGCCTTCTCCACTCACCTCTCAAAGGTCTCACCAATATGACTTACAAGTTTTTCTCCAACATAATCGTCCAAGCCCATAATGAACTTCTCATTCTTCTTAAGCGGAGTATCAATAAAAGATAGCTATACTTTGACAGAGTGTGGAACTCAGCCACGTACTCCGACACAGACATATCTCCCTATCTCAAGTCATCAAATTTTCGAAAGAGCAACGACTTCTGAGTGGTCGGTATATACCTCTCTTTAAAGCTCTCCTTAAACTGCTCATAAGTAGTCTAATCCTCAAGAATAGAAACCTTGATGGCATTCCACCACCCCATGGCTCGTCCCTAAAGCTATCTAGAGGCCAGCTTCCTCTTTATTGCATCCTCTAACTCTGTATCCTCAAAGATGCATTCATAGGTGTCCAATCAATCATGCACTTTGATGGCTGATTCCATTCTAAAAAATGGTTTTCCTACTATAGTAGAATAATTCTTGCTCAATTTGGCAAAGTCAGCCCTCGGTGCTTGAACAGGAGCACCACCACCAATAGCCATGGTAGGAGCAACTTGGGCAATTTGAACCATGTTTCGCACCATCTCAACGAACATGTTATGCAAGTCAGGATTGGTAGCCCCTGATCCCGCCCCCTCCTCAACTCTAGAAACGGAGTTCCTAGTAGCACTCCTCGTTAGCCGGCTCATTCTTACAAGTTGTAATAAGAATGATCAATCTCTCTAAAAGGAATAAGCAGTGTCCCCATATAGTTCCGAAATAAAAATATAACAAGTATGCTCTCTCATATATCGCTCGATCCATATACTACCATACTATATATATATATATGCGACCATATAATTTTGAAAACAAAAATATAACAAGGACAATGAATGAAGAAGTATTCACTTTTGAAATAATTGCGCTTATTGTGAAGCACCTCGATTACTTTATGATGGTTCCAAGCTTCGGTTATCAACGGAGAAGGTGAGCCTACTCTCTTCTTGAAACTTAGAAGATATGTCAGCTCCCCGAAGTTTAGAGGATGGTTTAATTTCATCATGAAAAAGGATATAAAAAGAATTAAGTGGAGGATATCCATTGGGATGCACTTGAGTTGAAGCCAGCCCAAGTTCTTGTAGGAAGAATTTGAGAAATTCATCGAAGGGTGGAATGACTCCACCCAAGCACATATATTTATTGCAAGCTATATATCTTTAGGGTGGATCATGTCCTCGTTGATCAAACATTGGTAGTAGGACATCACTCTTTGAGATTCCACGACTAAGGCAGATGGTTTGAAGCGATCCCGTAATTAACAAAGATGGTTTATGTTCCAAAGGGTTGTCTAAGACCCTTAGGGCACGCTACTCATTTAATGGAGGAGGCTGATTTCGAATAGGTGCCGCTGGAATGATTTGCCCCTAGAGTTCAGCTGTTATTGAACATCATGCTCTAGACAGAGTAGATATAGAGGCATGAGCAGTAGAAGAGCCATCTTCAGGAGGAGTTGTAGGATTAGAACTGACTTTGAGATGAGGAGATCGTCGAGTCATTATAAACTAGAAAGCTTGATAATAAATGCAATCGTATTTTATTTTGAAACTTACTTTATTTAGAACTCGTGTAGCTGATGTGCAGAATCCAACGGATGTTAATGTGCGTTGACCAATCGAACTTTGGACATTGAGAAGGGTAGTGAGAAGTTTTAGTCCATGGAGTACGTATTCACTGTTTGAAGTATGGAACACTCTGTGTAGATAGCCTGCTGGTGCTCGTAAATGAGCTCTATCGCATGTGGAACTGTGTGTCAGATCGTAACTATTATCGCAAAGTGAACAACAATGAAACCATTGTCCGGAGTTAGATGGAGCCTTCTTTGTAGGAACACAATATTGTGATTTGAGACATTGACTTGTATGGCTTATTTGAATGTGGAAGTGTGTTTGACATGACCATTCTCCAGAACCCTCCCACCAAAGCATAATCCATAATTCGTGTTTGACCAAAGTCAGATGAAGTCGGCTACAACTTCTTGCATGTGTCAAAGACTTATGTTATCACAAGATTCAAGTCAACCATTGAAAACCTAAAGTTATTGAGGGTGATAATACGAAGCTAACACTAAGGATTGAAGAGATCAAGATTAAGCCTAGGGTATGACCCGAAGATTCCCTAGGGTTACTTGAGTCTTAGGCTAACTATGTAGGGTGAAGTGCAAGTAATTGGTCAACCATGAATTGGGTCCAAGACCACTCCTTAGCCATGATCAATTGATTAAGATAGTGGAGATTTTTCCAAGGATAGCATCGATGGTGGTAGCCGAGGTGATAGAAGTGACAACAATTTGATATCAAAGTCGAAAAATCTATGAAGGCGATTGAAGGCCTAAGGTCGCTAAAAGAAAAGGAGTCGGTGCTATAAAAATGAAAGTGAGTATAAAAAATCATAAGTCCCCAAAATTATATATAGGAAATGATCATTCAGAAGTTATATCGGTACCAACCACAAAAGTGGTTGGTATCAATATGATTTGTGAAAAAAGGAGAATGAAAAGACTTATTCCTCATATACAGGAATGAAGACTCCTTATGAAGAGGTATACAAATTTCAGCTTTTATAGTGATATCGATGACGGTAAACATATATTTGGCTATGTTTTAACGTTAAATAGTGGGGTTGTTAGTTGGAAAAGTTCCAAACAGGAAAGGGTGGGCGATTCAACAATGAAGGCCAAATACATTGCCCTCAACGATCAGTTAAACAAGAGGTCTTGATGCACAAATTTATGGCTGGGCTAGGAGTGATTTCAAACATTGAAAATCCAATGACATTGCTTCAAGTCAACAGTGTTGTGATGTAGATTGTAAAGTAACCAAGAGTTCACACAAAGTCAAGGTATATTCTTCGTAAGTTCCACCTTATTTGAGAGTTCTTCGCTAATAAAAAGTTGTGATTGATAAAGTATATACAAAGGAAAACATAGCAGATCCCTTTACGAAGTGACTAGCTCGATCAGTTCTCAGCAAACAGATTGAAGGGATGGGATTGAAATTTCATAATTGGCACCAAGTGCAAGTGTTAAATTGGTAGAGTTAGGGGTATGCCTTAGGGCAATTCTGTAATTTATTGTAAATTATTTACTCTGTAATAAAATCTCGTTTGGAATAAAAGGTGTTTTCTTTATGTTATATATATATGTCATATTATGATGTGTTAATAATTATTTAATTTAAGTATATTAAATAGAAAATACTTAAATAATATTTTATGTTATAGTAATTATAGTGTGTTGTAATCATGAAAAATTTATCGCTTTAATAGGGAGAAAAGGGAGTCATATTTGAATAACAAAGATTAGATCTGGAGATTTGGAAAGCTAAAAAGGCGAGTGAGAAATTGTATATTTTTATATAATATAAGATTTATATCGTGATAAATTGATTCTTGTATGCATGAAATGTAAATTTAAGTTGTAGGCTAAATTTGTATACATGAAATAGAATTATAAACCCTACCTACATATTCTGTTATTGATTTCTTGAACAGTATATTACATGTACGTAAATCTAGAAAATATTAGGAATTAATAGTCCATAAATTTAATTGATAGAATATGTGATAGTTCCAAATTTTTGAATTTAATATAGCTTGTGCAAATAAAATGGTAAAATGAGTTATCACAGTTAACCATAGGGATTTTAGTATTTTAATTTACTGGATTATATAGCGTGTTGCGATGTGAATTTCTATACAGTATCAAACTTTGGATTTATGAATAACAATGTAGCGGTTTAAATAACAAGGAATACACCTAAAAAGAAAGAGAGGTATAAAATAGGGATATTTACCATATTTTGTACTATCTATTTCAATAACTATGAAAAGATAATTCCTTATAATTTCAAACGTAACACAAATTCCCTTTTTGGATAAGATATAGAAATTTACAGTGTTAACCATCCCATTTAGGAGAAACGTAATTTCAATGTATTAAAATACAGAAAATCCCTAAGGATAAATTAAAAGAATTATAAATGTGATAAACACAGTCTAAGAAAAGAATACGCGCAAAATAAGTAAAATGGAAGTGAAATAAAAAGATAGACAAGTCATAATTTAAACTAAAAAGGTATAGATAGCACTCTAAAACAAGGTAGAGAATTAAAGGTCAAAAAGGGACAGAAATAGGAAGTTAAATAACGAGGGTAAGGGAAAGTAAATGAGAAGATATTTAAAAGAAAGCAGCAAATGACTTTAAATTAAATATGATGTAAACATATAGAAAAGTATAGAAATATTATCAACAGTCGATAGAAGAGGCATAGTAATTAAATAAGAATGAATTAAGATATATATATATATATATAAAACATACTTACATACAAACATATATATACATAGCCTCAAGTATGCATTTGAAATGGGTGCGAAATATATATGTATGTAAATAACTTAAATGGATAAGAATGACATAGTCATTAGAATGGGTTGGAATGCGAGGTCAGTAGTGTTACATAATAGAATCCTTTCCACCACAAGGGACCACCCGCGATTGTGTATATATTATACTGATGTGGGACACATCCAAATTTAGGACACGTGGAGTATATACGCTTGCATATGGTGAAGGAATTCCCTCAGTACAATCTGCTGTAACAAATTAAGGAGAGGGAATTACCTTGATTGCGTTAGGCAATCTAAATAGGTTGGTAAGTGACTCGACGCTATGTCAGTATGTGTTGGTACCAAACCAGGAGCAGGAGCTGTACATAGGTTGAGTGCGTCATCGGTCCTACACGGTCAACGGGAAAGAGAGAATTACATTGAATGGACTATGCCTCCTGCTGGGGTAGGTCCTGTTAGATAATGCACCGCCATAGTTGATTTCTAGTTTGTTTGTTAGCGTAAGGCAACTTAACTCATAAAAGAGTTTTTTCAAAAACGAATAGGGTAGTATGAGGAGTTGAGTGCTCTATAATCAATAGGAAGCAGAAAGTAGTAAATCCTCAAAGCAAGGTAGAATACGGCTAAGCTATTGTGACACCGTATTAGGCACTACGAGATGCACGACGAGTCGTAAACTACCATTGGAGATGACACGGAGGAATATGATGAGACGTTAGTTCCTAAGATGATGGTTTTGATGACAACAACCTTAGGACTTGTTATAAAATATAAATACTAATATTCTTGTCTAGGTATATATGTATATGCAGGTATTGAGAATAAAGACTGTACAGTATAAAGATTCAAGACTGAGTATAAAGATTCAAGATTGAGTATAGAGATTCAAGATTGAAGAAATCAAGACCGAAGACTCATAAGTATGAAGAGCTCAAGGGTTAAAGATATCAAGATAAGTAATAGAGTCTAGATTTATGTTAAAACTTCATAATAGCACTAAAATCTTTATTCGGATTTTAATAGTGGTATGGAATCCACCTTCTCGCTTTAATAGTGGGATGGAACCCACGACCTCTTTAGTGGGATGGAACCCACGACCTTCTCTAGTGGAATGGAATCCACAAAATTTTCAAAATGATTTATTTTTTAGATTTTTTTTTCAAAACTATCTTTTTAAAAGTTATCTCTCTAGGTTTAAATATTTTAGCCTTAACTATTTTTTAATTTCAAAATCATTTCTTGTTTTTAAACTATCTCTTGGTTTTAATGGATTTAGCTTTAATCTCAAAATATTTATATTGAGCTTTTATTACTTTTATATTATAGATTATATATTTTTAAGATTACTTTTTAAATCTCTTTCATAAGTTTAAATTATATTCAAAATGGTTTACTAAGATTAGAAATTGTTTTGACAAGTTTTAGAATAGAAATCATTTTAAAGAAAAATTAATTTTCAAAATTCACATAGGCATGTCGACATCCCTCATCCTCTCATGTCGACATGGTGACCGTAGAATTTAAATTTCGAATTTTCAAAAGAAGTGTCTATTCGCCATAACCTTTCGCGAATGGACATGACTGTTGTTCTCCTATATATACCAGCTGTTTTCAACGAATTTTAAGTTAGTTTTTCTTCATTTCTTCACTCCTTCTTCACCACTCAAATATTCTCTTGTATTTCAAATGCTTTAACAAAACTATGTCGAAATTCTAAGTGAATTAAACTCGATTGTCTCTAGTTTGATTCTCTGTCACTCTCTGTCAAAGATCTCAGTGCTATTTAGAGTTATAGGATTATTTGTAAACAAAGATCGAAAGATCGAAGTGTATTGAGTCTCTCTCTATCAAAGTGTGATTGGAAACGGTGTAATTGTGGCCTGTAAATCAATTAGGTGTGATTGTAGCCCGTAAATCAATTAGGTGATCTTGTAGCCTGGTTAAATCAAGAGAATTTGCCCTGGACTCGGAAACAGGAAGGTGTATCTCATGGCCTTGAAATCGAGGTTGTAATATCGACATTATATTTGAAAAGAGATCTGCACAAGAAATTATGTGGGACTGGATGTAGGGTAACTCCGAACTAGTATAAAATTCAGGTGTGTTCTTTCCTTTACCGCTTTTATTTACTATTTGCATATGTGTCTGATTCTGTGATTGTCTCTGTGTTTGTGAAATTGCATCTGTATGTGTTTAACTTGAAAAGAATCAAATATTCCATAAAATCGACTAAACACTATTCACCCTCCCTCTTCTAGTGTTAATCTAGCCTTAAGATCCGTAATCCGCATTTCCTACATTTGGTATCAGAGCATTGGTTTTCAAAGTTTTCATAATCTGATTTTTGAAAAGTTTTCAAATGGCTGCCAATACTGGTAATGTCAACGACATCACTAGTTCATTTGTAAAGGGTCAGTCTACTGTCAGGCCACCACATTTTAGTGGCAGTAACTATGCATATTGGGTATGTAGGATGAAAATCTATTTACAATCAATAGGATTAGACACTTGGAATATCACACAAACTGAGTACATTGAACCCACAACTAATTTTGCACAGTGGACTTTTGCGTAAAAGACTGTTGCACAAAACAATTCCAAAGCCATGAATATTCTATTCTTTTCACTTGATTGGAATGAGTTTAATATAGTGTCTGTCTGTAAGTCTGCATATGAGATCTAGAAAATTTTGCAAGTTACTCATGAAGGAACAAGCAAAGTTAAATGGACCAAAATATCCATTTTGACAAATCAGTTTCAATTATTCAAGATGAATCCAAATGAGTCCATTTCAGACATGTACAGTAGGTTTCAAGACATTGTGCACTCATTAATTGCATTAGGAATGAACTTTTCAAAGAAGATCAAGTTAGAAAAATTCTGAATTCACTCACTCCGGAATGGGATTAGAAGACTTAGCAATTGAAGAGGCTAATGATATTAGTACTATGAAAATTGAAGAATTAATTGGGAATTTGATGTCGTTTGAAGTACAAATGCAAGAGAGAAGAGAAAGCAAGGCCTCATAAAAGAAGTCAATAGCGTTCAATGCAATAACAGATGGTTCAGACTCAAACAATGACGAAGATGAAGTAATAGCCTTGATGACAAGGAATTTTAGAAAGTTTCTGAAATACAGAAAGATGAAAAACTACAAGGGAAATGATCACAAGAATTATGGAAATAATAATGAGACTCACAACAACATCAGATGCTACAATTTTGATGAGCCAGGCCACTTAAAAAGAGATTGTCCGCATCCGGATAAGCAGAAATTTCCTCCAAGTAATGATTCGTCAAAAAGAAGAAAGAGGGCATATACTGCTACACTAGACAATTCAGACTCACCCTCTAGTGATGAAGATCAAGAGACAGAAAATTCAAACATGTGCTTTACAGCTATTCACGAATCTGATGATCTCGGAAATATGGATCTAAAAATAGGTACGCATTTAAATTATATTGATTGAAATTGATTGTTTGAATGTTTGCATGTTTTGAAATTGCTTGTTGTTTGAATTTAGACTTTCAAAATAATAATATTAAAATATTAATATTAAAGTTTTATTATATTTAATATTATTTTAGATAAAATATAAGTTAGATTATAGGATATATAGATATTAAATAAAATCGGAAAAATAAGTCATATGAATTAAAGGACCCATGTCGACATGACCCTACCCCCCATGTCGACATCCCTACCAGAATTTTGAAATTCAAATTTGAATTCAAAACTTTGAATTTCCCTCCACCTTTTCACTAACTCCAAAGCTCTGAAAAGGTGTCTCTTGACTAGAGAACATGACTCTTAGATATCTATTTATCTTCTTAACTTTATCCTATCTTTTCACTTTCATTTCAAAATTCAAACTCTCTTTCAAACTCTCTACTTTCTTCAAAAATGGCTTCCTCAAGCACTCCATCCACCATTAGACTGTCCAAGGCCATCAAAGAGTTCCTCTACAATGATTTGGAAGCTATCAAAGCTTACATAAGCTATGTAAACTTTGGAAAAGTCCATACGGGAAAATTTGTTATCTTTTTTGATTTTCCTTCATATGAACTCAATGTTCTTTTCGAAGAGAATCAAATTCTTAGTTTAATTGATGACTCTCAAAATGATTTTGATTGTTATCCTAATCTTGTTAAAATGTTTTATGCAAATTTGAATCGTGGTTTTTATGAAGGAAATGAAGGGGAAGTGTGGAGTAGTGTTAAAGGAATGCGTATTGTTTTAAATAGTGAAATTTTGGGTAACATTCTTGGTTGTAAGTATACAGGAATGGATCTTTCGGATTTTCAAATTGATGAACATGATCGTGAGACATTTCATCACATTTTTGAAGGATATGATAACTTTGAGTTTATAAACTGAAATTTTCGTCCTAAAGCTAGAATTGTAAACCTTCTTTTGTAACATACCATAACTCCAAGATCGGGAAATTTCAATCACCCTACTTTAAAAGTTTGTAAGGCTCTTTTTGCTATTTATGGGCACTATGACATTAATTGGGCGCAAGTGATTTTGGATGAACTTCGTCCCAAAAATTTTACTTTAGGAGAAAACACTTTATATCATGGGATTTATCTTACTCTGATTTTTAACTATTTTGATGTTGATTATAAGAGAGAGGAGTTCGTTTCTAGAAAAGTGTTTAACCATACTAATATCTCACTCATGAAAATCCCGCTTGTGTTTCAACCATATGAAACACTTGCCGAAAAGGATGAAAGGTTGGCTTATGAAGAGATGGAAGAAGAAGAGGAGGAGGAAGAAGGGGAGGAGATGGAAATTGAAGAAGAAGGAGAGGAGGAGGAAGAAACTTCATTGGAAAGCATTAAATACCCTATCACTCCTAACAATCCATCCAACAAAACACTTCTCAAAAACCAAAAGATTATCGTGGAAAACCAACGGATTCTCAAAAGATCCGTTAGTAAAAATTTGGACAAAATTTCCACCAAAATGAACAAGTTCTTTGGGAAAATGAGTCGCAAGCTTAGATTATCATCATCTTCATCATCCTCTAACTAATACTAGTTTCATTTCATGTTGTATTAGTTTGTATCTCTCTTTAGTTAATGTTATGTATCGTTTATGTAATGTTAATTAAATTTATCAATGAAAATCCTTTATTTTCTATTTATTAGCTCTAAAATAACTCTGGAATGCTTGTATTATATTATATAAGTTTATATATATAGACTTGTATATAATATAAAGAAATAAAGCAAATTTCCAAAATAAACAGGGGCATGTCGACATCCCCCTACCCCCCATGTCGACATGTAACGGCCAGAAAATGGTTTTTGTTTTGAAACTGAAATTGACATAACTACCTTGTGTCTTTTAATTTCAAACGACTTTCTAACTCTTTAAATACCTGTTTCTTCCAGGAAAATGCATACTTTCAATTCTCTTTATTTTCTATTGAATTTCTTCATATTTTATCAAAAAATGGCCTCTCCTATTCATAATCTAAGTGAGAATCTTGAAGAAACTCTCAATTCCTTCAAGAACATATTTATTTTTATCCTTCGCAATCAACGTCACTTAGAATTAAGCCAAATGTAGATGATAAAAGAACAAGAAAGGCATTTCGATGCCATTTGGTGGATGATCTCAGCCCTCAACAAAGAAGAACTTGAAGCAAATCCAGAAGGAACTCCGAACAAAGTTAATGAAAAATGGGATGCTATAAAAGAAGATCCTATCTTTGGTGAAGAAGGATGGGTTGAAGTTCCAAGAAATGTTTGATTTAACATATGTGGTTTGATTTACTTTAATTTGGTTTGATTTGATTTAGTATGGTTTGGATTGATTTGAATACTCTATGGTGTGGTTTGATAAAAACATGATGTATATAATGATTGATTGTGTTTAAAATATTCATATATCTAATATTTACCTTGCTATATTTTACTCATATTATTATCTGTCTCATTTACATTATATTATACAATGTTAGTATACGATGCTATAGTATAAGATTTAGTGGGAGTTATGAAGTTTAGGATTAGTTTTTGTTGATGACAAAAGGGGAGAATTATAAAATAGGTTAGATAAGCTTAGATTAAGGGGGAGTTAGTAATTAAGGGGGAGTTGTTGGAATAAGGGGGAGTCGGAGTAGAATCGAAGTTTGTGGAGAAGATTTTATAAACAAAGGTTGTCATCATCAAAAAGGGGAGATTGATAGTTCCTGAGATGATGGTTTTGATGACAACAACCTTAGGACTTGTTATAAAATATAAATACTAATATTCTTGTCTAGATATATATATATATATATATATATATATATATATGCAGGGTATATATATGCAGGTACGGAGAATGAAGACTGTACAGTATAAAGATTCAAGACTGAGTATAAAGATTAAAGACTAAGTATAGAGATTCAAGATTGAAGAAATCAAGGCTGAAGACTCATGAGTTCAAGAGTTCAGGATATCAAGTTAAGTAATAGAGTCTAGATTTATGCTAAAACTTCATAATAGCACTAAAATCTTTATTCGGGTTTTAATTGTGGAATGGAATCCACCTTCTTGCTTTAATAGTGGGATGGAACCCACGACCTCTTTAGTGGGATGGAACCCACGACCTCTGTAGTGGGATGGAATCCACGAAATTTTCAAAATGATTTATTTTTAGGGTTTTTTTTCAAAACTATCCTTTTAAAAGTTATCTCTCTAGGTTTAAATATTTTAGCCTTAACTATTTTTTAATTTCAAAATCATTTCTTGTTTTTAAACTATCTCCTAGTTTTAATTGTTTTAGCTTTAATCTCAAAATATTTATATTGAGCTTTTATTACTTTTATATTATAGATTATATATTTTTAAGATTACTTTTTAAATCTCTTTTATAAGTTTAAACTATATTCAAAATGGTTTACTAAGATTAGAAATTGTTTTGACAAGTTTTAGAATAGAAATCATTTTAAAGCAAAACTAATTTTCAAAATTCACATAGGCATGTCGACACCCCTCATCCCCCCATATCGACATGGTGACTGTAGAATTCAAATTTCAAATTTTCAAAATAAGTGTCTATTCATCATAACCTTTCGCGAATGGACATGGTTGTTGTTATCCTATATATACCAGTTGTTTTCAACGAATTTTAAGTTAGTTTTTCTTCATTTCTTCACTCCTTCTCCACTCAAATATTCTCTCACATTCCAAATGCTTTAACAAAACTCTGCCTAAATTCTAAGTGAATCAAACTCGATTGTCTCTAATTTGATTCTCTGCCACTCTCTGTCAAAGATCTCAGTGCTATTTAGAGTTATAGGACCATTTGTAATCAAAGATCGATGTATCGAGTCTCTCTCTATCAAATTGTGATTGGAAACGGCGTGATTGTGGCCTATAAATCAATTGGGTGTGATTATAGTCTGGTTAAATCAAGATAGTTTGCTTTGGACTCAGAGGCAGGAGGGTGTATCTCGTGGCCTTGAAATCGAGGTTGTAATATCGACATTATATTGAAAAGAAACCTACACAAGAAATTGTGTGGGACTGGATGTAGGGTAACTCCGAACCAGTATAAAATTCCAGTGTGTTCTTTCCTTTACTGCTTTTATTTACTATTTGCATCTGTTTCTGATTTTGTGATTGTCTTTGTGTTTGTGAAATTGCATATGTATGTGTTTAATTTGAAAAGATTTCAAAAATTCCATAAAATTGATTAAACACTATTCACCCCCCTCCCCCCGTGTTAATCCAACCTTAAGTTCCATAATCTGCATTTCCTACATGAGACACACCAGCGAGTCGACATTTTGGGTTCCTTTTCCCAATGCATAGTTGTATGGGTAGTCGTAATACGAGATGTAGTTCCATACAGATGTGATATTGCATTGATGATGGATCCTGACATGGCGCCAGACTATAAATACTAGCAGGGAAGTATCTTAGTCCAAAAGGGACTATGGTACTTATATATATGTATGTATGTATGTATATCTTTATGTAGTTATGGTCTACGTTGGGTAGATGAGGTGTATCATACGCGTACGTGGAGTCGAGATGACTAAGTAAAATTAAATGACATAATATGTAATGGAAGACAATCGACATAAACTAGTGTTATATATATAATGTATAATTCACCAATCACCAAAATGTTGCTCTGACCCCCTCCTCATTACAACCCATGGAACAGCTTTAGGGGTACAGGTACTGGTGCAAAGCAGAAACAGTAGAAGGACAGGTTTCCTTAAGCATGCTCGGCACTAACAAGGACACTAGATATTGGAAGTGTCAATTTTGGTCGGTAACTATATGATTTATTATACTTTACTATTCTATTGTAAGTCATATCAATAGTTCTCTGATATGCATTTATTTGTTTAATTGCAGGATATCAAGCCAACGATCTGTATCATAGTGGACTTCGGTTTTTGATTTAGCAAAAATTCGGGTCCACTGGGGTGCAGGTTGTTGCATTTGGTATCAAAGCTTAGGTTAGTCGATCTTGAAAAATTAGGAAAAGTTGAGTGAACGTATTTATATTTTGCCTATAAATATAAGTATATTATATGTTAAATCCTATAAATTTGACTATAGAAAGTTGTAACCATATACTGAATATAAATAAGTTGATTATGTATCAGAACAGTGGATGAAGTTGAAGATGTACACCTACCCTGATTACTATATGAGATATAGGTCATGTGGAAAGGCGTTGACTTAAGAATAGCATGAGTGCGGCATATGGAAGGTCCCTGAAGTTGGATAGCATGTGAGTCCCTAATTGGGCCCCAAATAGCCCAATGATTGTAGATCCCCATATGATGTTGATTTATAATGTATAGAAGGTCCAGATAAGTGGATAATAAGAGTCCATATTGTAGATATCTGAAAGCAATCAAGTTCCTAAAGAAAGGTGTGAAGTCGTCATTCCAAGATGATAGCTAAATTTATATATTTGGGAAAGGAGATAAGTCAAAAGGTAAGTAGGAAAGAAGAAAAAGCCTAAAAGAATGGACAAATAGAAATTCACTCTGAGTCTGACCCAATAGAAAATAATTTTCAAAGTTGAAACAATTTTAGTATAAAAGTTTGAGAAAATATATGTATAATATATTTGAAATGATTTTCAAAGGAATTATTTGAAGGTAGAAAAAAAACCCTACTTTTGGAAAAATAATTAAATATTAAATTTTCAAAAAAAATATACGTTATATTAAATAAAAATTTTTAGTAGAAAATTTAAAATTTGTTAGGCTGAGAATAATAGTAAATGAGTTTCAATAAAAAGGTTAGTTCTTTTGAAAAAATAGTAGAGCGTACGTAGCTCATTTATTTTTCCTAAGATGGAATTTTTTTTAAATTGATAAATTCTTTTTAAGAATGGACAATAAGAAGTGGTATAAGTTTGAAATGAGGTAAAAAGAACGGGAAAGAAGATTAGAACCCAAAAATAAATGAGTAGGCGAATCAATGCGATGGTTAAATTATAGAGATAACCAACTTAGAGTAGAAAATTATAAATATAAGCTATTTATATAAGAGTAGGTTTGGTAGAAGAAAGCTAAATAGTAGTAACGTTAATAAATAATGTTAGGAATTTATAAATGTCAGTAAATAGAAATAACATTACGAGATTATATTGAGAATAATGGTAGTAATCTAATTATAAGAAACAAGAAAATCAAAGGCAAAATAAAGGAAAATGGACATTTTCCATTGTTGTGCGCATTTATTGCAAGTATCTTTTAAAAGTCTCTCTCACATGATATTAGAAACTCCACAAAGGATTGGAAGTGGAGATAGTATGAGTGGTAATAAAATGATAGATTGAGAGTTGTTCTTATCTACTTCAGTTTTTATTGTTTAAAATTATAAAAGATGTTTAGAAACACTGTAAAGTGCAAATTTGAAAAGAAATGATTTGGTGTAACGATAGATTTTTAAAAAAGAAAAACTTAACAAACGAATTGAGTTAAAAATCCCAATTTTTAAGAAGTAAAAGTTAAAATGTCTTTAAAAGGGAAAGAACTTTTAAAAATTTAATTATAATTTTAAAAGCTAAGATACTAAGTTAGTTTTGAATTTGCTAAAAAGTTTATAAGTTTGACTTTTAAAGATAAAAATTTTAGGATTAAATGCTTCAAATATTTTAAGTTTTAATTTTTGAAAAATTTTTACAAAGACTAAACCAAAATTTTAACATATAGTAGATAGAAATGACTACTTAGGTAAGATGGGATAAAAAGTAAGGCTATGAAGAAGATAGTAATGACTA
This sequence comes from Allium fistulosum, assembly GCA_030737815.1. Taxonomy (NCBI): domain Eukaryota; kingdom Viridiplantae; phylum Streptophyta; class Magnoliopsida; order Asparagales; family Amaryllidaceae; genus Allium; species Allium fistulosum. Next base: position 863,235,413 of record CM060904.1, read on the forward strand.
CCCATAGAGTAGCAATAAGAAATCCTCATAGAGTGTAAGGAATATTAGTGAGAACCTAGGAATATTTGGTTAGACGTGTGTACAAGCTATAAAAAAACCCATAAAGGAATAATAAATGGTATTAAACTACACTTCTATAAGTACTAGGGTACACTTGTATGAAGAATCAAGGGTAAAGAAAGTAAATACCAAGATTTGAGAATATCATCAATAGATTTGGATTAAAAAAAAGATGGTAACAGAGGGTAATGAGATGGCAAACACGCATAGAGTACATTGGTAGACTCAAAGTTAAGGAAGGTAAGATATAGGGTGGAAAAAAATTAATCCGCCAAGTCAGTTGCCATTGAGTTGTTCAAAATGTGCATTGTTTGTATTTTTTTATCCACTATAGTGTAGGGATGCACAATTTTTCCATAATTAGGTGTAGTAATGGATAGACCTTATTCATCAGAAGCCGTAATGGAAAATTATATGTGGGTTGGAGAATGATGGCATGTTGGGAAGGTCCATGTAATTACCAATAAGTGGAAGATATGGACACAACATCATAAATGTCGGTTGATGTTGAAGGGCAGCTTCCAACGATTGTTTCTTTTAGATTTGGGTTGCAAGCATTATGATTTTCTATAAAATGCATACGATATCATGAGAAATGTTTCTTTTGAAAATTGTTTTTCTGGGCAGACTACGATATTAGTCAAAAAACTGTATAAGTAAAGAAATCTCATGAAGACACTTAACTAATGCAAAATGAATAAATAAAAGGTTGGAAGTTTATAAAATAAATTGGGTAATTTGTTAAATTAGCTACTAAATTAAAAGAAATAAAATTAAGTCCCAAAAGGTAGAAAACTTTTGAAAAGTAAATTTTGGCAAGCGAAGGACGGGGAAAAGTTGTTGCGAAGCCACGAGTCTATATCTTGAAAGCTAAAATTTACAAATGGACTTGTATGTTGGTTGCTATCATAAATAAAAGGAAATGTTTTGAAATTTAAATTTTACTGCATAAATAGATGAAGTTCATTAACGTTAAACTGCTGACTAAATCCCGATTTCAAGAGGTGTGGTATAATTTGTTTTTAAAAAAAAATATGTTTATGTATACTTTTGGAAAACAAAAATACTTTTGTGAAAAGTTTTTGAAAATTGAGTGAAGAAAGAGATTTTAAAATCTAAAATTTTTACTGATATTTTAAAAAGTAATAAATATTTTTGGGCAGAAATAAGAAATTTTCTAATTTTCGAAATGCCACATACTTGACATGGGGGGATAATTGACAGGTTATCTAGCATAGATTTTACTGTGCAGCAGAAGTGGCAGTAAAATTAAATACGGTTAGACACAATGGAAAAAGCTATTTAACTATAGAGTCACTTTCTCCATACTTTGTCTGTTGGTAAACTAAATTGGTTCCAAAATAATTCTGCTTTAAAAATTTAAAGATTTGAGATAAAAATTACTTATATGGACTATATTTGGAAAAGTTGGAAGAGAATTGGAGGCAAAAAAGAAGGTTCTAAGGTACCGTGGAAAAAGGGTACAAAAGAGAAGGATGGAAATATGGAATCCTCAATCTAATCCATTTTCCGGCATAAGAATATAGGTTTCGAAAACTGGATTTTTCTAAAACTAAGATGTTAGTAACGGTGTGCTAGGATTTTGGATGGTAGGAATAGGATGAAAGATTTTTTGAACTATATTTCCATTCGTGGAAGTATGGAAAATTTGGATGTAAAACAAAGTTTTTTATTTCAACATTTACATACATGTAGAGCTATTAGTATATTTAGGTTGTTTTCATCATATTTTCAAAACTGTTTTAAAAAGATGCATTCATATAGGAGACACTGATTTAGGATTAATGAGTATGCATATCATATATGTTGTGATACACCGTGCACTTGTACATAATTGGTTGGAAAATTGGTTGCGCACTAATTGATTGGTTAATTTAGAATGATTGTACGTCATGCTACATTGTTCAGTCCTTGAGGAATTTCAGAAACGAAATCCTTTTAAGGGGAGAGAATGTAATACCCGGTAATTTTAGACAATTAATTAAAAAGAAATAAATAAATAAATAATAACACTGAAAAATAGAATTTTTACAAACATCAAAATTTAGCTACAAAACTTGCACCATTGTGTTCATGACGATTTTCTGATCAATTTTCATACATAACGTTTTACGCTCGGAGTTCAAACGAAAAAGTTATTAACATTTGAAATTTTCAAAAAATAATTATATATATAATTTTGATAATAAAAGTAAATTAACCTTAATTATTAAAGTTAATGGAAACTTAGACGTTAACAAATGTTAACGTTAAAAATCAAATCTCAGGAATTGTATAAAGTGGGAAACAAATGATGTAATCGGTTAAACAAATAATTAAATATAACAAAATCAAACAACGCACATAAATTCATAATTTACAAGCAAAACGGTCGACCCAAAAAGCACGACTGTCGACCAATAGCGGTCTACCGTTGGTTGAGAAAATTCTATAAGTAAACTCTGGCCTAACGACCCGGATTTAATATAGTTTTATCGAAGGGTTGGCATTAATTTGAACTTTTATACATCTAGACTTAAACCCTCACTTCTAAACTCATATTTTCAGAGCGACGCCGAAGCTTTGTCATTTTCTCTTCTCCTCCAAATTCTAAATTCTTAAAGATAGTTATAGTTTATACATATATACAATTGGAGAACCATAGAAGATGACTGAGGAAAGGAATATTGTAACGACCTGTATTTTTAACTATTTTAAATTATAGAATTTGATATAATTATCAAATAAAAATGGTTAGAAATAAAAATTTAATGATTTATTATTGTAGTTTATTGAATATGATAAAATTTTGAAATAAATAATTCCGAAGAATTTGACGATAATAAATATTAAAATGAAATTCTATATATTGAACGTGTTTATAATCAATACTTGGGATTGAATAATAAATGTTGAATTATTTAGATGAAAATAAAATAATTTTTTGATAACTAAAATTCATCTGAAATTTAATAATTATTAATGTCATTTATTGGGTAATTTTTTTTTGGAACTAGGGAAACCTGGTCAATCACTACCGACATGCGATTCCTGAAAGTAAACCTAGGGAATAGACGGCTGGCCCGCCACAACCGCTATTCCAGGCTAGCCAGACCTTTCGGTTGACTTGGTGTAGGAGGCGGGAAATGAACCTCAAACCTCCCATGTGAAAGGCGTATCTCCTCCCACTCCTCCCAGGTGGGACTCGAACCTCAAACCTCTCACTTGGGAGGCGTATCACCCCACCACCCGACCAAGCCCGCGGACAATTTAAGTGATTAGATTGTTTAAATTTGATATTGGAATTATTTAAATAATTAAATACTGAATTTAATGTAAATGAAAATGATTTCAAAAGTTGATTTAAATTTTATTTAAGTGAGAATGAAGGTTGTAAATTTTAAAATTGAATTTAAAGTGATTAAATTGACCACTGTCTCGGATTTCGAAGAAACCAGTTTCATCGAATCCGTAATGGTGAATCATTGTAGGATTTCAAGTTTCGTATCGATCGGACTATTCGTTTGGCCGTGTGAGCTTGAAACGCGTAGAAATTAATTTAAGGAATTTAATTAAAATAAATTGGTTTTTAAAAGCTCTCTTCTGCATACGATCGAATAGGCCTCGAGACTAGTTCTATTGTGTTCAGCATGGGGTTAAAACATACAGGACTCTAGGCGGCACGCATCGTTTGGAGTTCGGAATTTCATGGTTCGATCGGGCAAGATATTTTCTAATTATAATATATATATTTATTTCCTTTCCTCGACCATACGTACGCTCAACCCCTTATTTGTCTCTCTGTACCATCTCCTTTCCCCCTTCTCTCATTTCAATAGTAGCCATAAAAAGAAGAAGAAAAATTAACGCAGTCGTGAATTGGGCAAAAGCACTCACTCGCGTACGCGCGACAATTGGCTGGAGGATAGCACTCGAGGGAAGGGGATTGGAGGCGGCAATCGAGGTGGCATGCGTTCGTCATTAGGGTTTCATGTTCGACTAGGCACGAGCGCACGATGGGAAGGCGTACGTGTTGTGGAGGCGTGCATGTAGCTGATGGTGGCGGGCGCTAGGTAGAGTGCAGGCGCGCGGTGATCTAGGGTTGCGTGTGTCGAGAGGAATTTACGTGTGACCTGGGTTTCTTCGAGCGTGAATAGTAGCGCGTATGAGAGAAAGATGATTTGAGTAATGTTTTAATTCTATTAATTAGTTGTTAATTAATTTTAATTAATCTCAAACGTTCATTAATCGATATCTTTTGCGTTCGAGATCGGATTTGAGTGCGGTTGGTTGCATTGGATTCGTATTAGAGCCATCTACGCTATGGAGTTAAAATTCAATGTAATTCGCTTCATTCGAATTTTTAGATTTGAATGAAGGTGAATGTTTATAACACTCACGAAGTACTAGAATACTTATATGTTAGTTAAATTTAAGTGACTTAAATTTATTGATGGTTGTTTGATAATTTTAATTGACATTTTAATTGACATCTGAATTGACTAATAGAAATTTGAATGGATAGTTAAATTGAATTGGAATTAAATTACTAGGAAACTCCCGATTATTGATAATAAGTTAATTGTTGTGATATTTTGACTGATTTGGATGTTGATTGTGATGGATGCTATTGATTGATATTTTGGATGATTTGGATGTTTATTTATTTTGGTATATCCTGTATATTATTTACATTATACAAAACAGTAAATCGAATTATTTCGAATAAATTAGGAAATAGGTTGAAATGATATATACCTATGATATTTATTTTGGATGGAAATGATATATATTCATCCCTGAATTAAATTGAAATAATTGATTCACTTGGCCACAAGATAGAAAATTATATATGGACAACGAATTTGGTTAAATTGAATGATTTTAAAATTTTGATTTGAAATTATTTAAATGATTTTGATTTAAAGAAATAAAAATCAAATTTATGGAAATCAGATTATTTTCAAACTTGAGCTCAAATTGTGGAATTAAAATGTGTTAAATGAAATTGTTTAAAAATGAAATTGAGATTTTGAAGTTATACTGAAATATGATTTGAGTTTCGGAAATTGATTTGTTTTAAATGATTTGGATTTTATTCGAACTTTGAAATATTGCTAAGTAAACGTAATTTAAAATGATATTTCAAAATTGAGCATGAAATTGAATTATTTTGAAGATTTGAATCTTAAATTGAATATTGAAGTTAAATTTGATTTAAATGATTTAAATCGATATTCTGAAATCGACTCGAATTCATATAAATTGAAATGGTTTAAAATTGAGAATTGAATTGAAATTAATTCAAATTGAAATCGAAATTGAAATTAACCGGAATTGAAACCGAAATTGAATTAATTTGAAATCGAAATCGAAATTGATTTGAATTGAAATTGGAATCGAAGTTAATTCGAATTGAAATCGGAATGGAATCGATTAAATTGAAATGGAAATTGAATTGTTTTGAATTGGAAAATTTGGAATTGGATCGGTTTGACTTTGAAACTATTTTCAAAATAAATTATTTTATTATATGAAATGTTTAAAGACCTATCTTTTAGATGTTTAAATTACTTTGATTTTCCAAACTAATTTACTATATAAACCATTTTCAATACTCGAACTATTTTATATTAAACTATTTTAACTTTTAAACTGTTTAAAAATTTCAAACTATTTTCTAAAAATTCAAACTGGTCAGGGTGGGAATGTTTATATTTAAATAATGGATTTAAATGCGAATTGGGTTAAAATGAAGTTATAACCCAAATTGTAATTCAAATCGAATTTTGAAGTGAAAATGACTTTCAAATGGAAATTGACATATTTGAAGTAAATATGATATTCGAAATGAAATTGATTTTGAAGTGGATATGATATTTTGATATCAAGTATTAATCGTTTCGAAATGTAAAAGTACCAACCAGTGTGTAAAGCGACGTTTGGTTTAAAGAGACCGAGGCCTCTTATTGGCATACTCTTTGTCAATATTGGAACCACTTTTACAACTATGTACGCAGAGGAGACTCCAGAACGAAGTGGTTGGATTTGGCTTCATTTGCTGGATTTGAAGAAAGAGAACGATGATGGATAGACCCCGACACTTGTGCCAATTTGAAATGACTAAACAGGATGGCTTTACAGGGCCAAGCGGGCTAATTACCCCTAGCGGACATTCCTTCTTTAATTTTCTTGGACTTGGTCCAAATTATTACTCTTGTTGTTGGTTTCGATTGGTGCACCTCGATTGTGGAATAGCTTCCCTTGACTCGATATGGGATGGATGGACGCGGTGGACGGTCGTGGCTACGGTGCGTTACCACCAGCCCTACGACCCGAACTGGTCGTATCCTACCTTGGGCATTGCCTCACGTGCCTTATCATACTTTTATCCCTATACGAGACCCCTACGATTTTGTTTAGTGTTCTCATATCACGGCGCATCACTGGCTACCGACGTGCTACTGGTTGTGCTAAATGCAAACTGTATGACAATGCTTAAAAACGTGTTAAGAAGGGTTAATGTAAAGCCTTAACGCTAGGAAAAATATTTATTTTACTAATTAGACATAATATATATACCGTATTCTACTATATATAAATAATTTGACGGATCCTTAAGAGATGGAAAATCCTGTAACATCTCTTAAGTTATTGCACGCACATTATACACTGGATAGGAGATGTGAAATCCCGTAAACATCTCTGACGCTATTACACTCATGTTATATGGTATCGATTTGACTCACATAAAGATATTTTAGTCCTGACTCGAGTGTTTTGTTTTTCATTGTGCTTGGGTCAGCCCCGAGTTTTCAACTTATTGAAGATTATTTTCTAGAGGGTAAAGAAGAAGATTTGGTATATTATTACTATTATTATTCCTGCATCATGTTGTTTGCTGCATTATTTTATTTATCCCTGTTGTATATATAACTCTGATAAATGTTGTATAAATTATAATCAAATGTATAATATAAACAGCTTCATGAACTGTTTATTTAATTATTATATTTTGTCATTCCGCTACGAGATTCTGTGTTTGTTTCTTCTTCTTTTCTTCTTTTTCTTAATTAACCCCAATGATTATCTATGTTTCGGATTGTTTAACTTGGAGATGTGTGGATTATTGTTGATTTAAACCTTCCGAAATGTGGGTCGTCGCAAATATGGTCAAATCAAATCTCCAAAGCCAAGGTAAATGGTAAATTCCGAAAATGACTGTTCTAAATGATCGTGTAATATGGATAAATTACTTGTGCGGAATAATAAATAAGTAAGTAAATAATTAAAGCAGTAAAGAAAATGACACCAGAGATTTTTATACTGGTTCGAACTCTCGTTCTACGTCCAGTCCCAGACTCCTTCTGGAATTATAGCTAGCAACCATCACTTAACCCGGAGGAACATGTATTACACCGCCTGAGCAACCGAACAGGACTTTGACCGTCTGAGCAACCGAACAGGACTTTGACTGCCTGAGCAACAGAATAGGACTTTCTTACAAAACTGGATTTAACTTGACTTTGTGTGTTCTGAATAACACGGATTTGTCACTTGTAGTACACCTTTCCTATAATCTTATCCTCAAAGTAGATGTGTATATTTGTGTGTGTATGAAGAATAGGAAGTATAATATTGCTTGAAGAGTATGGAAATGAATACGTAAGCAATGATTGTATGAAAGCTTGTATATATTGAACTCAAGAATGCTAAGTGCTATAGATCAAAAGAGAATAGAAAATTAGGTGATTTGATTCTATAAATCTTGAGTGTACATATAGTGTGTGAGAAGATATGACTGTTGGAAATAGATATCTATCTAAATCTAAGAGATGCAACTTTCCATGAGGAAGAAACCTTTTGGTAAAAGGAAGTGTCTTTTGGAAAAAATGACAGTTGCAGTATTGAGTCAACTGAAGTTGCTTAGTCAGTCGACTGAATTTAGACGTGCATAAAAAAAATTTCACAGTGTCAGTCGACTGACTTAAGCAGTTCAGTCGACTGAATGCTGTATATTTAAAAAAAATTCAAACAGCATCAGTCGACTAACATATAGTATTCAGTCGACTGAATACTGTTTTTCAGTGCACATAAAAACATTGAGTATATATATTAAAGTTTTATAAAATGTATGCAAGTTTCGTAAAATGAATTTGTGAGTGATGAGCTTTGAGGATAGATTTTAACAAAATTCTATACTAGACTGTTTACTTGAAGACTCTAGTTACATTAATATAAATACGAACCATATTTGAATTGATGAGTTCGGATTTGCCGTAGTCGTAGATTCGTGAAGAACTTTCGTCTCTTGTCAGCATTCAAAACCTTATGATCCAACATTCTCCCCCTTTTTGATGATAACAACTCCATTTGCTATGAGTGAACCTTTGACATGATTTTGTTAAAATATCTCTCCCCCTGAGTAATATGCTTTCAACTTTTATATTGTATTCTCCCCCTGAATTTATGCTATATTTCCTATAAACAAATTATGTTTTTCTCCCCCTTTGTCATCGACAAAAAGGAGAGTGCTCAAGGTATAGGATAGTTAAAGTACGAGTAATATGGTATAGGAACACACATATATATATGAAACTGAAACTTAACACATAACATAGAAACAGAATAATAATAATAATAATACAACATGACATACACATAGAAAACATAGAGTTTTAGACAATTACACAATACCACAATAACTTAAAGATTAAAAAAGTCTGAAAGAAAAGTCTAACAACATCATAGAAAAATACTTATTCATCACCTTGACTTTCGCCATTTGAACTTTGTTCGTCACCTTCAGTTTCTTCATCATCTGATTCGTCACCTACCTCTTCAGCTTCTTCCTCCTGATCCTCATTTGATGTAGACCAAGTGAAATGTTCCACCGATCGTTTCCCGTGAGATGTTGGTACGTAGACGGAGGTAGAAGATTGTTGGGAGCATGTGATAGCTTCCCAGATATTGTTGAGGAAGGACTTAATATAATTAAGCTTCTTATTGACTTTGGAGACATTTTTATCGACTCTAGAGATAGTTGATTCAACTCGAGATAGACGATTATTGAGAAGTCTTTGATTACGAGCAATGGTAGCCACGGCTTCGTGAGGCCGAGCTTGAGGGTCTATTTCTTGAATCTCGTAGATTTCTCGAGTAGGTCGAGGAGGTTGGGATGAAAAAGAGGCTTGCATATGTGGAGTTTGTTGACGAGCTTGTTAGGAGGAAGGTTGAGCTTGACCCGCGGCTTGGTTTTCAAGCCAATGTTCATAAGTAATTATAGTGTGGTCAAGATATTGTTTTGATAGGTTCATGAGACTAAGGGTTTTAGTATTCAAGGAACCTGTGTTTGAACATTGGGAATCAACAAAAGGAACATCAAAATGTTTAAGAATGCGCATGATGTAAGCGTCATAGTAGATCATCCTCATTCGACCTTGGTTAAAAGTTTGAAACTCATCTAGAATGACCTTCGTCCAGTTTACTCGTCTATTTCCCCAAATGGTGTATAAGGATTGGAAATCACGCCGATAGACTTTCTCATAGCTTCCGGTGTGGGGATTGATGGTGTGGGTAAGCACTCTATGCATAATACGAGCTTTTGGCCTTAGTGCTACCACTTTTAACTCCGTTAAGTCATCTGAGAGGAACAAATGACTAACTCGATCATAGGTATCCATGTTTACGGCAATCTCAGATAGCTAGTCACCCTCATCTGGACATTGTAGAATCCGTGCAAGTCGCTGTAGTGGAAGAAAAATCTTTTTACCATATACTACCGTCCAAATGCAGTCATACGGATTTGTAATTGTGTGGTGATCTAGATTTAAGTTGGCGTAGAAAAGTTTAACAAGGAGGTGATTAGTCTTGTTATTATTTGCCACAAAATCAATGAGGCGCTCCAATCCGCTACGGCAAGCTAAGTCTTGAATAACATAAGAAGAAAAATCAAGGAATTTGATAAAAGAACCTTCAAAAATCCTAGAGTTTTGCATTTTTTCAAAGCGTTGCACCGCCTTGCCATTGTGTAGCCATGCTCTTATTTGTAAATCCAAAGAACTTTTTGTAGCTTGAGAATGTCAAGGTCTTTTAGGAGCCATTTGAAGAGCTAAGGTTTTGGTGATGAAGTGGGAGGTTGAAATGAAAAGAATTGGACAAATTTATGAGAGAGTTGATGAAATTCTAAGTGAATTTGAAGTTGAAAAAGAGTTTAATGGCAGAAGGTTAAAAAGATTGAAGGTAAAAAAGTGAGTTTGGTAAAGGTAAGAAGTAAATTTATAGAGGCTGAAAGAGGGTAAAAGTCGGGTACCCAGTATCAGTGGACTGAACCTTCATAGACAGTCGACTGGTTCTGTGTATAAAAATATAATTTTCTAAGTTCAGTCGACTGGCCCCATAGGTTCAGTCGACTGATCTCCCGAGAATTTATAACAGAAAAACGCCGAATTCAGCCGACTGTCTTAGAGAGCCAGTCGACTGACTGTAGAGAGAGAAAAATTGAAAGACGGGTTCAGTTGACTGACATATAGTATTCAGTCGACTGAATATTGTTTTTCAGTGCACATAAAAACTTTGAGTATATATATGAAAGTTTTATAAAATGTATGCAAGTTTTGTAAAATGAATTTGTGAGTGATGAGCTTTGAGGATAGATTTTAACAAAATTCTATATTAGACTGTTTACTTAAAGACTCTAGTTACATTAATATAAATACGAACCATATTTGAGTTGATGAGTTCGGATTTGCCGTAGTCGTAGATTCGTGAAGAACTTTCGTCTCTTGTCAGCATTCAAAACCTTATGATCCAACAAATTCAAATCTAAAATATAAATTAAATTCCAAATCTCTTTTCTAATCTATATCTCTGATAATTCTACATACGCTTGCGGTGTATAAATCCAAATAAGAAGAAAAGGGAATCAAATTGGAATAACATGGATTAGATTTGGAAATTTGGAAAGCTTAAAAGGTGAGTGGAAAATTATATATTTTTATATAATATTGATTTATATCGTTGTAAATCTATTCGTGTATGCTTAAAATGTAAATTGGAGTTGTAAGCTAAATTTGTATATATGATATAAACCCTGCCTATATATCCTGTTACTGATAACTTGAAATGTATATTGCATGTATGTAAATCTATAAAATATTGAAAATTAATAGTCCCAAAATTTAGTCTCTAAAATTGATAGAATATGTGATAGTTCCAAATTTATGAATTTAATATGGCTTGTGCAAATAAAATGGTAAATTGAGTTATCACAGTTAACCATAGGGATTTAAGTATTATTTTAATTTATTGGATTATATAGCATGTTGCAGTCTGAATTTGTATAAATTATCAAGCTTTAGATTTATAAATTAAAGTATAGCGGTTGTAATAACAAGGAATACGCCTAAAAAGGAAAAAATGTATAAATAGGGATATTTATCATATTTTTTATTGTCTATTTCAATAACTATAAAAAGGTAATTCCTTATAATTCCAAATGTAACACAAATTCCCTTTTTGGATAAGATATAGAAATTTACATTGTTACCCATTCCATTTGGAAAAAATATAATTTCAATGTATTAAAATATAGAAAATCCCCAAGGATAAACTAAAAGAATGACAAATGTGATAAAAACAGTCTAAGAAAATAATATGCGTAAAATAAGTAAAACGGAAGTAAAATAAAAAGAAATGAAAAGATAGACAAGTCATAATTTAAAATAAAAGGGTATAGATAGTCCTCTAAAACAAGGTAGGGAATTAAGGTTAAAAAGAAATAAAAATAGAAAGTTAAATACCAAGGGTGAGGGAAAGTAAATGAGAAAAGATATTTAAAAGAAAGCAGTAAATGAACTTAAATTAAATAAGATGTAAACGTATAGAAAAGTAAAGAAATATTGTCAACAGTGAACAGAAGAGACACGGTAATTAAATAAGAATGAATGAAGATATATATATATATATATATATATAAACATATATACATATATATATAGCCTCAAGTACGCATTTATGATAGGTGTGAATTATATAAGTATGTAAATAACTTAAATCGATAAGAATGACATAGTCATTAGAATTGTTTGGAATGCGAGGACAGTAGCGTTACATAATAAAAGTCTGCCCACCGCAAGGAGCCACCACCAGTTGTGTATTCATTATACTGACATGGGTCGTATCCAATTGTAGGACCCGTGGAGTATATATGCTTGCGTATAGGTGAAGGATTACCCTCAGTAAAGTCTGCTTCAAAAAATTAAGGGGTGGATATTGCCTTAATCGCGTTACGCAATTTAAATAGAACGGTGAGCAGCTCGACGCTATGTTAGTATGTGTTGGTACTTGGTACCAAATCAGGAGTAGGAGATGTGCATAGATTGAGTGCGTCACCGGTCCTGCACAGTCGACGGATAAGACAAGGTCACACGTAACGGACTACGCCTCCTACTAGGGTAGGTCCTGTTAGTAATGTACCGCCATAGTTGCTTACTAGTTTGTTTGTTAAGGCAAGGCTAGTTAACCAATAAAAGAGTTCTTTCAGCTGTGTCCTCTATAATCAATAGGAAGCAAAAAGTAGCAAATCCCCAAGACAAGATAGAATACGGCCAAGCTATTGTGACGCCATATTAGGCACTATGAGATGCACGACGAGGCGTAAACTACCATTGAGAGGTGGACATAGAGGAAGACAATAAGACACATCGGTAAGTTGACATTTCAGGTTCCCCTCCCCAATGTGCAGTTGTACGGGTAGTCATAATACGAGATGTAGTTCCATACATACGTGATATTGCATTTATGATGGATCCTGACGTGGTTCTAGATTAGGATACCAGCGGGGATAGTATCTTGGTACAAAGGGGGACTGCGGTACACACACACACACACACACACATATATATATATATATATGTATGTAGTTATGGTCTACTTCGGATAGATGGGACGTATCGTATGCATACATGGAGTCGAGACGACTAAGTAAAATTAAAAGACATAACATGTAATGGAAGGCAATCGGCATAAACTAATGTTATGTGTAAAATGCATAATTCACCAGTCACCAGAACGTTATTCTGACCCCTCCTTATTACAGCCCATAGGATAGCTTTAGAGGTACATGTACTAGTGAAAGGCAGAAACAGTAGAAGGACGGATTTCCTTAAGTATGCTCGGCACTGACAATGACACTAGATATTGGAAGTGTCAATCTTGGTCAGTAACTATATGATTTATTATACTTTACTATTCCGCTATGATTTATATAGATAGTGCTCTAATATGCATTTATTTTTCTAATTTCAGGATACCAAACCAGTAATCGATATCTTGGTGGACCTGGGTTTTTCAATTTAGTGAAAATTCGGGCCCATTGGGATGCCGGTTGTTACTGTACAATACAGTAGAAAAATACAAGTACGCTCTCTCAACATGTTTTGTTTTACTGGATAGATTAACTCAAACTGGTCTACTTGGTCTGAGTGTTGAGCCTAAGCTCTGATACCAATGTAACAATCCGCCCTTCGCAATACCCTAAAATTAGCACCGTGACAGCATCTAACTTTTGAATACCACAAAAAATAAATTGTTTGATAGTCGTAATACTAAGGCATATTGATAGAATCTCATAGCGAAATTGATAATATATAATATACTGAATATGCATGAACAAAACAGGATAACAATATATATATAACTAACTGCACTAGTGGAAATAACAAATAAATGAATATCAGTATAGAAAGTAAGAATACATCAGATTTCATACAGACGGAGTCCTGAATATAATATATGATATATTAAGTATCATATATAAATATATATTTGTCATACTACTATAGTATCAAATATATATATGAAGTACCGACATCGCCTCCATAAAATGCTCCAGTTGTCTTGAAAGCGTATGACCAAAAACATATGGCTTTCAAACTACTCAATCGAATACGTAAGAGTTGTTATGACATAAAAAAACAAAGACAAAAACACGGGTAAGACATAAATCCTGATGTGAGGGGAACCGTCTCAAAATATTGTATATTAAAACTATATTTAAATAAACAGGAACTACTAAGGCACAAGCCATCCTCTCCACAATTGTGGCTCAGAGGTAATCCGGGTTATCCACAAACAAGTAAAGTAAACAGATCCAAAAGATAGAAAATCATACCATGACATGCTCTTCTCCTATAACAACGAGTCGGCACAACTAATATAATGTGACTAATACATAACAATATACCATGATAAGGTAGTCCAATATACAAATAGAGAAAAATATAAATATCATAATATAAGCATATCCTAGAATACACAACAATGTTATCAATCAACTAATATAGTATGCAAAATCGTAACGATACATGATGAATAGTGTGCAAATCGATACTCATCATTGCTGATGAGTGAAGTCCAAAGTGGGCATTAACCGTGATTTAATGATCCCTATGTAGGATCCAAAATAAATAGAGTCGATACCTAATTATACTATACACCCCGAGCCACATCCAGAGTGATAGAATTCATGTAGATATCCCCAACCCATATCGAGCATAAGTGATATATGGCCTACTCTAGATATCTGATAACTATGTAGATCTCATTGTAATCCAATGATTCCCGTCGAGGGTCAAAAATAAATAGATTCAATATCTAATCGTACCGTAGACCCCAAGCCACATCCTGATTGATCGAATTCGTGTAGATCTCATCGTACCGCATATCGAGCATAAGTGATATATGACCTACTATAGATATCTGAAACCTGTGGACATCATCGTTGCCCATATTGAGCATAAGTGATAAATGGTCCTTCTATAGATGATCATCATCATCTCCCCTTTAGTCATCATGGATTTTTAACAAAATTCGCATAACGCCTCTACAAAAGAGAATGACGGTCATATCCCGTATAATACTCTATCGGGACCACAAAGGAACACCAATACTGTATAGACATATATACCTAATATAATATCATGTAATAAATATGCCTATCACAAACGAGGATCGATATCTCGTCATCGTCTATCTATATTGATGGTCACATAATATGCAAAGTCACTAATACAAGGCCAATACGATGTGTGATCACCGGTATAAGACAAATACTATGTACCTCGAGGTCAAAGCCCAAAGGTACAGATTTACCTTATTTGATCGTGCATGCTCGTCGGACGTGATCATGAAAAATCACCGTGCTAATCCCATGCCTGATCGTTGTTGATCCTATAGGAATCGCTTAATTTTCATGTCAGGATCCCAAACTTTGCCTTGCATTCCGCCTCCTTGAGTAGCCTATAGTCTTCCCCGAAGTTGCACCAAAGCTCCGCACTTGAAATAGGGGAAGAACAGCCGCTAAAATGGAACCTGACATGGGCGTTACTAGCCAAGGTCAGTGCACTACCGGCCCACCGGTGGTCTACCACCGATCGAGCCTGTCCTGGGCAGTAAAGCCTAAGCAGTTCGCCTTCGATCTGCACCGAACGTCGAATATAAGCTCTGGCTTTTCACTTGCGTTGCTCAATGAGTCGCCTAGCTCCCGTAGCTTACCTTCCCCGCATCAGACGTCATCCGAAGCCTATTGGGTGATATTTTGGAAGTGGTTACTTAAGTGTTCGAAAACCAATTTTGACACAACATCCATTCTTTGCACATATAAATATGAAGATTAACACATAAGTATAGATGGAGAATCATCCCACTCACCTTCTCTTTCACCAAAACAAGCTCTAAACGCCAAAATCCACTTCTAAGCTCTCTTGAAATTTACGATAATGCTCCGAACCTCGAATCAAGATTATTCCTTGATAGGTTATGTGAGGAATTGGATAAGAGGAATTATGGTGATTTTATCAGGATTTATTGGAATTTATTTGGGCGTGGATTAAGAGGTCTAGGGTTTAAGCTTAAGCTGAGATTAGGAAAGTAATTAGGTGATGGAAAAAGAAATGAAATGTTGAATGAAGTGGAATGAAGAGTTTAGCTACGTATAAGCTAAGTTAAGGCAAGTTAGTGGGCTTAGCCCAATTCAATTTTCATTCCTTTCTAGAAATCACTATTCATCTCCAAAATTCATCGACTCCAAACTTAACCAAGTTTATACTCATTTTTCTCGCATCGGAAAAGTAGTCTTAACTCCGCATGTCTCAAGACCTAATTCATCCGTCTTTGAAAAATCTAGTATAATGGGTGCTCCGTCAATTAACGATTGAATATTTAAATTAAATATTTAGATATTGATCATTACAATTGTAGGGTGTTATAATCTCCTTTGGATGGGTGTGTGTTCATCAAGCCCAGTGGCAGGATCAATGGCTTAATTGACCATCACCATTTGGATAGTTGCTTTAGCTAGGGCTGGCGGCGAGACCAAAGACTTTTTTGTCCATCTCCCTTTGATGGGTGCGTTGATCGGACCTGACGGCGGAATCTACGGCTTAATTGACCATCACTCTTTGGATGGTTGCTTTGGCCAGGCTTAGGGGCGGTATCAAAAGCTTTTCTTCCATCTCCCTTCGATGGGTGCATTAACAAGGCCCGACGGCAAGATCAATGGCTTAATTGACCTCTTTTGAGTATGAGGTGTGCCTTTGCTTAACTAATCTCACTAACATTGTCAGGTTATGAGCTAAGTTAAACATTTCACATCTTAATCCGGGGGCTTATTTGTTAGAATGATTCCTTTTAAATCCATTATCACTTTTCTCAAATTATTGGAATTTTGTATCCTTGATATTGCATCTTTATTAGGTCTACTTGACCAATAAGAGTTTAGTAGTAGAGATTCTTTTCGATGTTGATTTTGGAAGTTACTTGCCTTGCTTTCAACTCTTGTCCTTGCCTTCTGAATACTGGACTATTCTCCTTGTGAGTTTTCTTGGAATGAGATACTTTAGATTTTTCATGTGATATTCCATGGATTAAAAAATGGTTTTGGCTAAACCCAAGGATCTCTTTGCAGGTTCTTATTTTGGTTCTAAAGAATATGCGATTTTCTGATATGGTGGAATACTTACTTTGTTTGGTAGCATTACTTCAAATGCTTATGCTAGTGAAAGAATGGTATGTCTAGTGGCTCTTTTTTGTTTTGGTTTCATATGATCACAAGTCAGGAATAGTTACATTACTTTAATTTTCGACTGAAGTGCTCTTTTTTGGGTATCTCTGGTCATTTTATTCGGGCTTTTGTTGTCTATAAATCCTAATACTTTTTGGTAGATAATGTCTTGGTCTCTCCCATTTGATAAAATAGATAACTTGTTTCCATTTGTGAGTCTGACATCTTTGTTGAAGTTGGAAAGGCTAATTCCTTCGTACAGTGCTTTGTTGATTTTAGTGTAGGGAGGCATAAAATCTTTAATTCCTTTGATTTAGTCTTACCTTGTAAAGTTGTTTCTTTTATCAATACTTGTCCAATTACCCATATGTCGGTATTGACGGTCACTTATATTCGAAGGTGTCTATGAAGTAGGCGGTTGAAATTTTATCTCATCTTCATATTTGAGTTGGAAGCATGTTTGTATAAGAGGGCTAAGGTAACATCCTTTTTAACAAACTTTGTTGAACCACACCCGGGTGACTTGCCTTTGTAACAGAGTTTTCCATTCAAGTTATAACCAAAAATCTGTTGTACTGCGCGATTTAAATTTTGGTTTTTCGAAACAGAAGGTCAGATCTCTGAATTAATCCTTCTTGTTGATGATTAATTTTAATACTATCTGAACTTCATTATTATATAAGTAGCTATGTTTGGTAGGAAGACCTTGCGACCATACAGATTAAGCGGAGATAGATTACTTCTTTTCTGAAAAACACTGCCATAATCTAAGTAAGCCGTAATTTAAGTACCATTTTTGAGTAACGATTTATTTCCAATAAAAGAACCTAAGAATTTGTAGAGTCCTCTTTTAACGAAGCATGTGATTCTCATAGGTAACTCTTACAATACGCAATTAACCCAAAGGTCTCAATACTTATTCATTCTAGATAAGTATTCGAACTTTGAAGATGGGATGAGTAAATTTGGATAAGTACCGATTTATACTTCTTTGTATTTCTAGAATTTTTCCAAAAACAAGAGGTCATATTGACATTCTACAAATTCCGTTGGTCTACGGGCTTGGTTGCATGTATTTCGATAATAGGAGTTTTTTCATTTAAGGTCTAATGACCACCAGCGATCCTGAGCAGTCGTTAATAAAGACTTGGGTTATGCCCTGATGGATTTTGCTTCATACTAGTGTAGAATCCGTATAAGATACGCAAAGACCTAACTATTTAATTTGTTGTTTGTTTGTTGGAGGTGGGCTATAGTGATGTCAATAAGTACATGAAATTTGTCCGTATTCGTATCCGAAATTTGAAAAATCATCTGATATCCAAAAAACGGATAAGGATGCGGATATAGCAATATCTGTATCCGATAATTATCCATTCGGTTTTTATCAAGATTATAGTTAACTTTTAGTGTATTTTAGTATATAAAATGATTGTCTTTACTAATTTATCTAGGTAAAAAAATTAATATGTTTATAAAAATCAATATTTGCTGCTTAAAATTATTTTTCTTAACATATTTATTATTTTTTATATTTTTCTGGATTGAAATGGGTTTATAATAATCAAAATTTTGTATTTACTTGTTTAGATTTATTGGTTATGAACTGATTGAAGAATATCCGATAAATATCTGATATATGTTCGCACTTGCGGATACGGATATCCGATATTCGAAAATGATTTTGGATATGGATATGGATATAGCACTATCTGAATCTGTATCCGGCCATTTACAGGCCTAATTAACCTTTAGAGATACATCAGTAATACATCAATTAAATTATAAAACTATATCCAAGAGTCGTCAATCTCTAAGGGTTTGCCTCCTCCCTATTTAAGAAGTATTAAGTGGCTGAGTTTTTGGATAGTACAACATTTATACACACACATACATACGCACGCACACACATACATATATACACACACACATACATATATATACACACATACATACATATATATGTGTGTGTGTGTGTAGGCATATATATAGTTATACCTAGACATAACATACGCGTAGATGGAATTACATGGGATAGCCGTGAACAGTGGACATAACACTTAAATAGAAATCAACTGGCATAAATTAGTGTTATGAATAAAGTATGTAATTTTCTAGTCAACAGAACGTTGTTCTAACCTCTTTCTCATTACAACCCACATGATAGATTTAGAGGGACAAACTACTGGTGCAAGACGGGAACTACAGATAGTGAAGTCTTCTCATTCATGTTCGGCACTAGCAAGGCAATCAGATACTAAAGGAATAATACTGATTATTAGATCCTGCATCATCTTAGAAAATATAGCCTTCTGGCGACTGCGTAAGAAAGTGTCATGCGTCATCTTAGAAAGTTATAGCCATCTAGCGACCGGTCAAGGCTCAACAACTTCAGCTAGTTGTCCCCACATCATCTTTGTCATAAACCAACAGAAAAGAGCATTCATATCCATTCCTCGAGCAGCCGGGGCGGGCATTTGTGACCGGCTTCAACATGAACTTTCAGGGTTATCTCCCCTCCTTAGTCATTAATTTGCATACAGTTGTTACTCTACTAGAATTCGCTTTTTCACCTCCTAAGGTCAAATGTCCACTTCGCAAGTCCATTCTTTCTTTCTGCGTAAGAAAGTGTTCGTGAGGAACAGAAGTACGAAGAGCGAACAATAGCAGATGGATATGTATATCCACCTATGTACCTATATCAAAATACAATTACATTATATATATATGCTCTCATGATGGTGTTCTTTTCAACTATTTAGTTTCTACTTAACATCATTTTACTTAAGCATCCCTTAACATAATGTAACAACCCGCACTTTCGAACATACTGGTCCAAGGCCCGAAGTGGAGTTTGAACTCACGCCATGCGAAGAAGTGTGAGTTGTTCGGTTTTTTAAACATTACATGGCACGTAGAAAAATACAAATTTAATACATTCTACACTTTCAGATCTCACAACGAAAGGAATAAAATATAGATACAAAACATAACTAAATCATACGGTAGCCTCAGAATAAGCGTAATCCATACAAAAATGTCTCTAAACAATAATGCATAGAGACTAATAAAAAAAGACAACATAATATGAAATGAAGTGCATGGAGAGTAAAAAAAATATCTTGTGGCGATGCGCCTTCTCCTCCACGTACCATACTCTTGGCCAAATCACCTACTGGCTCATCCTCCTATAATAGAGATAAAGAGGGAGAAATGGAGGGGGTCAGACAAAGTCTAGTGAGTGAATTATATCACTAGTGGTGTGGTGTGTACAAGTAGTTAAAGTTCAGTTATAGCCTATACCTAAGGTGTTCTTTAATGTGCGTGTTCTTTATACATAAGTGACTATTTTCATGATATGGTTTAACTATTTCTATGGTGACAATATTCCATTTTATTATGAAGAATTCCACTCACAGATGAAACATATCAACTGAATATTTCATAGAAAGACATTTCTGTTATATAGTTAACATTCTCATTTATAGTTGTTTGGTCTACTCTGATTTAAATATAGCTTAATATGCTAAGTCTATATATATTCGGGTTAACATTTCTGAATTTTCCTCTTTGAGTTAACATTCATAATTCTATTTATTTGGGTTAACATTTTCAATTCTATTCCTTTGGGTAAACAATCCTAATTTAGTCTCCTTCGTTAATATATGTATCCTACTTCCTTTATCATTACACAAGTAGCATTCTGGAGCAAATTAACGATTCCAACTCCCTATAGGATTAACAGTTCCTAGTATGACGGATTTCTCCATCATTTCTTTTTCCACCTCCCACATTGGTGGTTAGGACCGGATACGAATGGTAGAAGCTTCTAATTGCGATTTAACCGCTCGCCATGCTAAATGCCATGTCCACCAACTTCATGAAGCGCTAGCCTAGGACCTTACCAAGGCGATCACGTTCCAAGCTTATTCCACGACTGCACTCCGCTGCATGAACAAGGAAGTTGGAACCCATTTCCTGTATACTTCCTACTTGGCTTATACCGGGTCCAGGTTCAACCTGGGCTGACTGGTATATTTTAGATGTCTGAATATATATTTCAGATGTCTGGTTCACTATTTCTGGGTTTAAACTTGGCTTATTTTTATTTTATAAATTTTCTTCGTGGTTTTAATCTAAGATTTAGGGTATATTTTCATAGTGTTTTTGATATGATTCTAAGTGATTTTCCCAATGTTTATACATAGTTTTCCATCAAATTTTCTATATGTATTTCAAAGGGTTATCTACGTATTTAGTACGATTATCATGTATATTTTACTGTAAATCGAAACGAATAAAAATAAATGCCAATAGATGTGTTTATTTATCCCTATCTCATTTCAAGTTCATTATATAAATCAAATCTAGGTGATTTATAGGTAGTTTTGAATCAATTTAATTCGAACATGTTATATAAAATTTGACCTACAAGATTAAAGCTAATTTCAGTTATTATTTCTCATTTACTAAGTGATATCAAAATAGATTCATAGATTCTTAGAATAAAAATTAGATTTTTATTACTAAGAAGGCATATAATTGAAAATCAATCACTTATCTCCATCATACGCATTTTGTAGATAAACCCACTCATCTTTATAGCTTTCCTTTTTTATATTTGTGAATTCTACCCTCTAGGTTCCTAAGCTTTGATTCTTGTGTTCTCTTTTCTCTAATTCTCTTCTCTCTTTTTGTTTGATCGTCTTTGTTTATATTTTTGAATTAGAATTTTGTTTGTGGAAGGAGAAGAAGAAGAACTTTTTAAGAGGAGGAGGCTAGGATTTTTGAGTGAGAATGATGGAGGCTTATACTTCTATTTATAGGTGAAAGTTGGGGTTTCTATGTTTAGAAAAAAAAATTATGCTTATTCACGTATTACTTACCTTTATGTATATGCAAAATTCCTTTTCTTTTATTTCATAAAGAAGATAACATGTATACTCTTCCAATTGATGACATTAATAATTTCGAATAAATACAATTTATTATAGTCTAAATCAATCATTTATTGATATTTTACACATTTATTATTATCGATTACTGTAGGGAATCATGTATTTATATTCAAACATACATACATACACACATATATATACATACACACACACATATGTGTGTGTGTATGTATGTCTGTCTGTATTTACTTACCTTAATTAAAAACCTTATTCTCTATCAATTAATTGCACAATCAATTGAAATTTTGTTTTTATCATTAAATCACAAATTTTATAGGTCTCCAACAATATTCATGTGTTATATGATCAGCTAAAATTTTATCAATGCAAATATTTTACAATTTAAAGTACAAATATTGCAAAGATTCGCAATTTGAAATAGGAATTGCAAATATTTGTAGTTTACCTACCAAAAATAGTCGGTACGAATTTTTGCCTTTATATTGCATTTGAAACTTCCAATTATAATTTCGTTGTTTATTGTTGCATCACAAATTATACATAAAATCGTTCACATAGCTCCCACTTGACTGGGGTTTGCAATGGACAAATTGTACACAGTCTTGTTCCATTAGTGGAAAGATATTTTGAAACTACATCAATAACTAAGATAGTGTTTGGTTTAAAAATGAATTTTGTGTTTTCGGTTTTTAATATGTATCTCAAATGAGAAGAATGAAGAGACGACGGAGAAAATGAAAGAAAGATGGATGGAAGGACGAAGGGGATAGAGGGACGATGGAAGAATGGATCGTTTCACGTACTTATGTTATATCCCAAAATGCGAAAAATAAAAAAAGTTATTTTCTATTTTGTATGTTAATTTCGTTTTCTAAATTGATCGTTTTCAACGATATAAATATGTCCAGTGCATTTTTGTAAAGACGAAAACTCAAAACTAAAAATAACAAACCAAACACTAAACACCTACAAAATCAAACCCAACGATGCATGAATAATGTTCACAATGTACTTACATATTTAAAGCAATTGTGCTCCATGTAACATGTATTTTACTACGTAGGCACAAAATGAGATGCCCAATTCATATAGAATACACATTAAGCACAGGAACAATTCATAATTTCAGCCAAATTTTGTTGCATGTATATATAGTTGAAGTAGAGTTGAAAAAAAAAACATCCTGTAATATATGAATTTTGGAAAAAGAGAATAAAAATCGTAACTACGGTAAAAAAATAAATTTTATTTCAACTTTTCAGCTAAAAAGATACAATTTAATAGGTTAAAAATATAGACTTATTCGAAGATATTCATAATTTTCTGTTAAAAATGATGACAGGTTAAAAGTATAGATTTAATACTAAGTTGGAAATAGAAGAAAATGAAACCTTATTCTGAAAGTTTCAAGGGCTTCTGTCAGAAATCTTACTTTTTTCCATGTTACCTTTTTACATGATAAAGAGCAGGATTCAGCTCAGAAAGAGGTAACTTGATATTTTGCGTACATACCGTAGGAATCTTTCTTGTTAATATGAGAATCACGCTGGTTGAAGAATAAAAGGAACCTACAGCAAGTGCCCAACAATTCAGACCTCCAGAGTCAAACAAAAATAGTTCGTTTTCATGCAGTTCCAAGGGGACAAAAAAAACATGTTAGCAGGACATAAGTCAATGAATCTTTATTCTCAAACAAATGCAACTCATTCATACAGCCAAGTAAAGTAGATAATAGCAAGATACATTTCCTCTGTACAAGTCAAATTCTTTCTACAATAAAATAGCATAAATATAATGAAAAGTTAATCATGAAATCTGTATTACATATTCTTATATATAGCCTGTGTAGCTTTCCAACCCTCTTCCAGTATATTTTTTTACAACGAGAAAACCACCTGGTCCATTGTAAGAAGGGTGTTGCGTGCTCTTTCATGCATGATTAGACAAAGAAACACCCGCCCATTACTTCCCATCTCTTCAGTAATGAAAAATATACAGTGCCATACTGGTGTACAAAATCTATTCTAATCACCGACAATGAGGAAATATCAGATGGATGCTTTTTTACAGAAGTTTGCTTGTGCGACGCTTTGATGGGCCTCCAGGGAATAGCTTCATTATCCATCCAAGCACCCTCTCCACCACCTGTGATGCAACAATAACGGATGTGTTTTATGTATCATGATATGGATCAATGATTACAAAATTCTTTAAATTTTATAACTTGAATCAAGTTTCAAATCAGATTTCTCCAACTGCGTTTCAGTTGTCGAATTTCTATTCGAAACTCAATTTGGTATAGCTTTTTTTTTTAAAGAAAAAAAGAAAAGGGCATTCACATTCAAATTAAAAAATCACCAAGATACTCATTTGTATCTACAATCAAATATCACTGTCCACAAAAAAAAAAATAGAGAGAAAACTAAGCTTTAGATTTAGAAGTAGAAGCTCAATATCAAAAATAATTTCATAAATATAAAGTACTACCTCGGAAAGAACAATTGAATGTTTCACATATGTGAATCTCAATTAGGATTTGGATCCATAATTGACTTGAGGTTTGAACTTTACAATTTGAATCCCATATCGAATTTGACAAGATGCAAAATGGAAAAGAAACAGATCAAATAGAAGTGCTCTTTTTTTATACTTGACCATATGATAAAAAAGAATCTTATATTAATAGATAAGGGACTTACTTTTAAGCCATAATTGTTTAATTTATTATTTTACATGTCACTGGAACTTTTTTGGAAGGAAACACTTTCATACTCCAATATGTATACATTGTTATGCACATTTAGTGCGCTCTGTAAAAACGCAAACAAAAAACAAAATTAAACTACTCACCTCGTCTCCTTCATCTGCATATTGCGTCGAATCCTGTATACTTTGGGTGTCGACCGTTCTTGCCAGAGAATTGTTATTAGCCATGGACTGTGCAGTCAAAAGCTCTAGTCGTTGTGTTTGTGCCTCAAGTTTCTGAGAGAGCTCCTTGTTCAAATCCTTTGGAAAAAAAATGATAAAATGAAGAAAATAAGCAAGCTATGGAAAATATAACAGACAGGCACATACTACATTCTTTGCAAGACTATTTTAATGCAGAATAGCAATTTTACCCACGGATGGAGCAATTCATGATGATAAATCCTCCGGATAATACAAGTTTAATAAATATAATTATTTTAAACTTAAAAACAAGAAGAAAAGTTGATATTGAGAGAAAATCCAACCACAAAATTTTGATATTTTCACAGTTTGTGTGTACCACTGGTGTAAATAATAATTAATAATGAATACCTTCAGCTTGATACAGTTAGATGACTCAATTTTCAGTGCTTCGACTAGTTCATCTTTCTCCAATGCCAACTACAAATTACAAAATTATCTATTAGTTGACATCTATGATAAAATCAGGACAGCATAAATAATGGCATGACATAGCAATGATGTGTTACAAAAAAGGGTTGACACCTCAGATATTAATGAGTTGATATTTTCAATCATTCTTAGTTGGTCATGAGGAATATCAACAGAAGCATCTAGGACAGGCATATTATTGTCTTCAGGCACCATAAAGGAAGAGGAAGCATCAGTTGATTTAGGTACACTTGCATTTTCTTGTGATTGACGATCGGAGATGCTTGTGTCACCTGCAAGAACAAAAAGTGAATAACTACAGTAATTTATGATGTTAGAAAGTTGACCAAGTAGATACAAAATAACAAGATAGAAAAGATATCTTTTATTTCGTTATGATATCAAATTTGATCCATCTCCCCATTAATCAACAGATTATCTCAAAGTCCAGGAAACAAACATCTACTGAGCAGTAGTATTATGCTAACTTTAGGTGCTAAATTAACATGTGTTTTATTAGACTTAAGATTTAGTTGTTAATAAACTCAATTCAACGCATTACCTTCTGAAAGCAAGCATTGATTTCTTTTCCTTTTGACTTCAGATTTTTTTTTTTTAATAAATCAATTAACACATTACTTGTAATGAAGACAAGAATAGATCTCTTTTCCTTCTTTCTTCAGAATATAATTTTTTAATAGTCTCAAACCGTGGTTGGTTTCAAGATACATGGTGAACCAATGTGGCAATGATATAACTACTATCGAATTCTCATATGTTTGTCAGAACAATTTACATCCATGTAATTAACAAATCTTTTGAGGTAACCAGTTTCATTCATTACATTACTGTTCCCAACTGCAAATTTATTAACCATAAACTAACTAACTCTCTCTCTCTCTTTTCTTTTTTTTCTTTTTTTATTATTTTTTATTTTTTATTTTTTATTTTACTTTTCATGCAAAGTTATTTACAGTACCTCATTTGCAGTATCAACAAACTGACTGTATATTGCCACAATATATTTACCGCAAAATATTGATTCTTTCTAATTAAATCAAATGATGAATATATAGCCCAAAATGTCATACCAAGATCCTCGGTTGAAGTACTAACATCTTTTGTAGTACAAGCGGCCTTAGCATAAACTTTCTCATGTGATGAAACTCGCTGCATCTTATAATGCAAAACCTTCTTTTCTGCATGGCAAATAGTAATGATGACAATCTTACTGGATAATTTAATTTCAAAAATATGCAAAAACAAGTAACGCCTGGATGGTTTCCACTTGACTGTGAGTCTGTGATATGCCAAATTACTTCAACAAGATAATTAGCATAATATGCACTCACAAAAATAGCAGTTAATTTTAAAATAACAAATGTTCCATCATGATGGATGTATATTATATTGCAGAGCACCCATTTAACAAACCATAACTCACCGTTCAGAGCTATACTAGTTAGCAATTTATAAAATGCACAAGAACCAAAATCTGAACCTAAACTGCTTTCATGGCATCTTACAATTTCTTTTCACCAAAGTTTGGCATTTGATTTATAGAAGTGAGAAGCTAACCGAAAAAAAGTTAAATTCAAAAATATTAACATTGTCAAGAAATAGACCATATCATACCTTCTTGAAGGGCATCAATTGTTAACTGAAAATCCTGGCGCTCTTTCTCCAAAATGGACACTTTGCGTCTGCATTTAAAGAGGAAAAAAAGCTTTATAAAGGTTTCTGAGAACTTGATTAATTTGTTGCTGAGTTGGACCTACGATTTCAACAATTGTATACTATATGAACAGTTTAACAACGGCAGCGCTATTAAGATACAGAGATATCTGAAACCATAGTAACAAAAGTAACTAATTATTTTATGTTTGATTGACTTGATGATTGCCAATCTGATAAAATTCACAAGGTTCAAGCTTTTCTAGCTGCTTTGCAGAGGAGTCGTAGTAAAATAATCCACTAACACCAAATTAAGAAGATAACCGCTGACATAATAATACCCTAGATATTATACTCTTTCAGAATTTAGTGGTATAGGATTTTCTCAAAATAAAGTAGTATAAAAGTCTTTCAATCAAGTTTCGGACAGAGCCTATTTTTGTAAATATGATTTTATCAAGTACATCTCCAAAAAAAAGGACGAAGAAGAAGAAGAAGAAGAAAAATACATCTGCAACCTTTTAACCCCTTTAAAGCCGTAGGCCCATAAGTCAATATGAGTGGTTGAAATAATAATTTCTGTTGTTAATGTGGTTAATTTTTTAAAGACATTAAGTTCTTGCTATAAATATCATCTATATAAAATTTTGTATTGTACTGCAACTTCTAACTCCTTAAATATATCTTTTAAATATATTGTTTCAATTGTGTGTGTGAGTGTGCACGTGTGTGTGTGTGTGAACGCTCATATAAAGTTGCTATTTAAAAATGTTAGGAGTTGTAAAATACTGAGCTGATCCAATTTTTATGACAAACATATACATGATATGTATACATATGTGTGTGTAGCACACACACACACACACATGTGTACATATGTATATACATGAGTGTATATATGTGTGTGTGTGTGAGGTAGTTTCTAGATCCCCATGTTTTATTGCCCACAGATCCCCGTATTGAATTTTCATATAAAAAAGTATAGAATTGAGATAATTTTATATATGTATTTTTGTTACTATGTAATCATCTATACAGAAAATTTGGATCTTTTTGAAACTTCTAACCGTTCACATTTACATTATAAATCAACAATTAAAAATAAATATTTTCGACCACTCACGGTCACTTATGATTTTTAAAGCACTAAATTTTTTGAAATGATATAAAACTTTGTAAACATGATCTACACTATAAGATCATATCCATACAAAAATAGTTCAATCCAAAACTATTTGATCTAAAAAAATTGATAAAGGAATGAAGTGACGGGGACCTTTTTGATCAGATGTCATAGGTTTGAACAACAAATGTTGCATTCACTCCATGATTTAACTAGAATATATGTTGAGAATTCAGCGTACTCCTCAGAGTTTACAGGTGTGCGTTTGGTTCTATAATATATGTAATTTAACTAGAATATATGTTGAGAATTCGGTGTACTCCTCAGAGTTTACAGGTGTATGTTTGGTTCTCTAATATATGTATATATATGTATATGTGTATGTGTGTGTGTGTGAGCAAGCACATGTACATGTTTTCAAAATCACTGAAAGATAGAGAACATAGCAATCGATAAAGTATTAACGGATTAGATAAATACTAAACATACTTATATGATGCAACCTCAGATTTTAATTCATCCAAATGCTTTTCAAGCTTTAGCTCGTTCGACCTTAATCTGAGTGCCTATACAATGCCAATGATAAATTTATATCAGCAACAAAATTGAGGAATCAATGTCACCTGGAGGCAGTAATATGCAATCCATATACTGGTCAGATGTATAATAAAGTCACCGCTGTCTAACCATAACAAAACTTCACTTCAGGTTAAGACTCACTTTTACTGACAGTAACACAACCCTGTAGAGTTAACATCAGGCATACATTGCTAAACAAAGGCTGTAAAGCATCACCAGCCACTGCTATAATTATGGATTTGTATCCATGAGCCAAAAATAAAATGAAAAATGTTCATACTTGACGAGAAAATACTTACATTACAAAAAAAATGAGGTTCTGAATGTGAAAAAAAGGACCACCCAAGGTAAACTAACTAATTTTATGATCACACATGGACAGATGCTATGTCAAGAAAGATGCTTTCAGCTGATGCAGCAATGTGATCAAGTATGTAATAATGTGTTAGACAGCAACACTTATCTTCACTTCAGAGTTCATACGTGTGTGCGTGTACGCACGCAGGTCTGTGTGCACGTGTGTTATTGGCAAAGGGATATATTTACCCCAGTCAAGAAACAAAGCAGAGGGCATATGGACAGATGCTATGTCAAAAAAGATGCTTTCAGCTGATGCAACAATGCGATCAAGTATGTAAAAAGGTGTTAGATAGCAACACTAATTTTCACTTCAAAGTTTGTGCGCGCGTGTGTGTGTTGTATATTACTGACAAAGGGATTTATTTACCCCAGTCAAGAAACAAAGCAGGGGAAGAATAATTAATAATGAACACTTATAAACACGTTTTCAGATAGCATAACACTAATATCTAAGTCTGCTTAGTTTAAACAATAATATTACAGATTATTTCTGGTGTACACTAAATAATACATTTTCATATAGACTACTGTTCTGATGTGATCCACTAATAAGTATTTATATACGTAAATTTGAAATTACAAAAATTCATATAACAAATGAACTGAAAAGTAAATAACCTTTTCCTCCAAACCAATGACTTCAGATGCAAGTATTTTTGCTCTTTCATCAGCAGCATTGCATTCTAATTGTGCATTCATATATTCAGATCGTAATGATTCAAGAGCCAACTGCAAAACATGGCAATATTTCAGAATAATGAAATAAAGATATAAGGCTTTTTCAATATTTCAGTAATATTTCAGCAGCTACGAAAATGTACACCATAATATTTCTAGATAATGAACTAGACAAGGATACATGAATACACAATGGTAAACCAAGAAAATATCATGTATCAAAATAGGAGACATTTAAACTTTGTCAGTAATAACATGATTAACATATCTATTTTCTTTTAATTTACAACAGTGTTTACAATCTGCATCTTAGTCTCTCAGCCTAATCAGCTAATTTTCCTTTTTTGGCCAGGCGACTACGCTTATCTAATTTCATTAAAATGATAAGATATGCAAATAAGAAAAAGTTGAATGGACTAGAAGGATCAAGTAGAGAAAAGACAGAGATGGTCAACTAGTTAAATTTTGCTTTAAAATGAACTGTTGTGGACCTGTGGTAATAAAAGGCATAAAGTGAATAGTTGACACCCTTAAGAAGAAACAACTTAGCTAAAGAAACAACACTTGAAGTTGTACTGTAGAAAATATCCAACACTTGGAAAGCTAGTGAAAGATGCGGAGAACAATTTTATGTAGCTATGCATGTATGCCAAACATCAGACTATACATAGATGCAGCTCTTCGGCTGCGACAGTGTATATGTAGCAAAACCAGTAACAAATGCTTAAATCAACCATGAAAGGAAAAAGTGTAGTGTCATGTGCCTGAAGCTTAATAGTTGTCTTACAGTTACAGTAAGTCAAACATTTTATTTTAACACTACATGCAACAACATTATAGTCAAATTATAACAAGGTACTAACTGTTTTCAGAGAATGAAAAGTAAGTGATATAGGCTCACCAGCTGAGCATCAATTTCTTCATGCAATCTTTCCATGTCATATCTTAACTGGTTAACAGTTTGTCCCTGAGAAAGGAAGCAAGCACACTTAACAAAAATGACAACATATATACCTCTAATAAACTTTATTAAAAAATAATATTAGCACAAGTAACAAAACACCGATAAGAACACCACTTCATCAATATGGACATTTAATTCTGAAAACCACTGAAATGGATACTAAACTGACAGTAAAACCACGTTAATTATACAAAGCATTTTGTTTTATTCTGAACTCAAAAATGGAGGCACTTAATATCATTTGAAAAGCAAGTGCCGAGACACAAACATTTTTTCTCGAATACCCAGAGAACCAAGCTTAAATTTGTCAGCTCTAAAGCAGTATGCATCAATCCTACAACTTATACTCCGGGTATATCACAGGATCTTATGCCCACCGTTGTTACTAGAGTCTAAACTTGTGACCTCTTGTCACCAACCTTCATATCTTACAATTGGACCATCCTATGGAGGGTTATGTTGGGATACAACCATGTGTAAATCAAATACATCAAGGATGAAATTCAATATTTTATCGGTATAGGTCAAGGTTTGAGGTTTGGTTCGATCATTCGAGAATTTTGAAACTTCGATCAATTTTGGGAATTTTTGATATTTGGAGTTTAGTTTCGATTTCAGTTTGATTTAACCTAAGCGAACATTATTCTAATTTTTTAAATCCAATCATATTTTTTCAACCCTGTTTTTATTTAATCAAACAAAATGGCCCATTAATATATCCCAGTGCAGGTATATTACAACAAACCTTATTGATTAGGCTAAGGCAGCTCATTCACAGCCGAAATGCATTCTTCATTACTCAACCCTAAATACCCTAGTCCAGTCGACACATCAATAACTTCTCCACTGGCTCGCTAAAAATAAAAAAGCCTAGGGTTACCTGTGCGAACAAAGAGGCGAGATCCTGAACGAAGCTGTCAAATTCAAGAAATTGCTCATTTGCTATGACTGAGGGGTATGATTTTGAACGTCAACGTTACTGTTTTTATAAGCAATTTTGTCGATGTCACTGTTTTTATAAGCAATTTTGAATTTCAGAAATTACAAAAAAAAAAATTCAAATTTGCCGATATTTTTGGCTCTTTCCTTCTGATTTCAGTGATTTGTTGCCTTTCCTATAGCCTCCCCACCAGTCAAAATCGAACTTTCTTTCTGATTTCCTGGTTTTCTATCAACAAAATTGGATTTTTTTTTTTTTTTACTTTTTTATGGGTGACCGAACAGCACCGGGTTTTGGCTGGATTCCCGGTTCCAGCCAACACCTCATGTGAATCAGACAAGCATTTACAGTGAAACTGTAGGTGTGTTACACGTATACAATTAAACATGCACAAGCACACACATCACACACGCGCACGCATGTATGTATGTGTGTGTATGCATATTATGAGGTTCTGGATGAAAATTGAACATTCCAGCAAGCTCCGATTGATTTTTATGGATTCCAATACGCAACTACCATGAATATCATGGTTTCAACTTGTGAACACAGTTTTGCCAAAGCTTGAGGTTTTGGCTTATATCTCAGATATATTAGAAGGCATGCACCAAGTTACAAATATATTTATTACTTCTAAAATAAAATTCACTTAAAACACATACATAATTCGTGGACTAAAAGAAAATAGTTGGAAATTTTGAAATTATGTTTTATATACTCACAGGTAAATACTGGATGTGTATTGGATTTAACTGAAATTACAACTAAATCTTTACAAAAATAAATCTGTAAAATATATATAAAAACCACAAACAAACCCTTTCAGAAAATAAAAGGTAATTCACTATTTAACTAATAGAAGAAATTCAAAAATATAGATGTTGACTGGAGATTAAAAAAAATACAAGAGAATTATAATAATTAAAAGCAAGCAAGAATAAACCTGCTGATTATAGCTCTCGGTCAGAGATGAATTTTCTGCCGCTAATGATTCAGCTAATGTTCTTGATGTCTCCAAAGCTCTTTGCAGTGAGAATTTTTCTTGGGTTAAATCTTCAATATGCTGCAGCAAAATAAACCGAATATTCAACTAATGATGTTAATCGTATTTGTAGAAGAGAAAGGGAAGATACAATCCCCATCCTATATAAATACAATACCTAGTATACATCAAAATACATCGGTGTAACAATTAGCTATGTTGTTCGAGGCAGAACGGAGTGCTAGACTTTAAGAATGTCCTTAAGTGTCCAAGCGGAGCTGGACAAAAATAAGCACTCACCACATAATTTGGCACAAACAAATTTTACATTGAATAATTATAGGAACAATAACTACATATAGTGAGAAACTCAACTATTTTGACTAGATCGTCGCTATCTATTCTTTTAATATTAGTGATACACACACACAAACACACCCTTTTAGTTTATCATCAACAAATTTAAAAATAAATGCAACGGTATTATAGTTTATAGAAATAACAAAATTGTGTGTCATGGCTATAATTAAATATTTGTGTACCAGATAATCATGATTTCAACATAAAAATACACTAATAGCAATTGAGGTTTATTTGTAATAGATTATTTTAGGTTATATTCCAAAAATATTTAAAATAGAATTTAAAAATACATAGAATAAGAAAGACAAATGAATAAACCATAAAAATCAAATTTCACAGTAAGAAATTTGTGAGTAGCTTTTACTGTATGTTTATCTTTTTCAGAAGCAGAGAACCAATTAAAGTAAACTCTATAAACCTAAAAATTATACATTTATTTTGAATTATAAAATGGTATATTTATTCATTGATTGTCCATATTTTGAAATCAAATATATATATAGTGTTATTAAATTTTGAATTAATATTAGAAGAGGAAGAGCTTCAATAAATAAACGAAGTAACTGAGTGTTTTTAATGTATTTATATTTATTTTACTCAAAGCAACAAAAAAGTTACACTAAAAATGCTTAGTTTCTTAGTAGCCCAAGAAAATTGGTGTCCAGACGACGCCTTGGATAAAGGGGAGAAAATAGTGCAAAGAAAAAAAGCGACGCGGCAAAATTGCAAAGTAATGCCTAAATGGTGCTCCATAACGCCTCGACGGTGGCCTCTGATAGAGATAGCATAGACTTAATTTATCAAATATGTATCCAGACCAAAAAGAGACAGAGGGAATTTTTTATTTTATGTGTTTGGTGAATCTAACCCGTACATGTCAGATTCTACAGTTTCTAATATAGTTCAATTTAAAATAACTACAATCTTCAAGTAAAAGTACACATGTATGTTGAAAAGGGGGTGAAATGGGACCGTTGAGCTCCCATCAAGTATGAGGAAAGACTATAATAATTGATCGGAAAATCAACATATCTCATCCCAGGCCAGGTGGCTTCACTACTGATTGCACTAATTTTGTATAATGTAACACCTGCTAATGTAACGGTGAACATTATGTCAGGTTGACCGAAGATGGTAAAAACCGTACAAATAACTGTTATCATGTTTATACTGCAAGTATGTATTATACACTAAGCTATTCTTGTTTCTGATCAGTGGACAAAACAAACAATCAAGAACCTCTTGATGGTTTAGGCTGCAAAAAGAGGAGGAAAGGGGGGTTTCTAAAAAGGAAGAAAACATAATCCAGCTAATAATAGTTTTTGCAGTGAGAGTAATACTTATATGCTAATGTAATTTCCAATAGACCCAAAAACAACTGGGTTGCATCACAATTTATTTCAATAAGCTTATCCCAAGTTTAGCATTTTGTTTGAATTACTAGGGAATTATAAGCATATAAAATTCTAGGTAGCAAATTGTATAAAGAAACAGGTATCTATCTTATAGTTACTAATCAGAAACAGCACAGTAGACATATTAAAATATTGAAAACAGTATCAATGTGCACCTGCTCCAGAGCTGCAAAATCTTCATTCTTATTTGAAGTGAACGACATGTTTTCCTTTGTTGCATATCCATCATTTGAAGATACAAAATTGTTCAAAGATAACTCTTTATCGTTTATTGGGTCATGTGTGGAAGACTCTTCCATGGTATTAAATTCTGAAATTTTATGGGCAGATGAATGTGACCACGGAATTTCTGTACTTTGAACTTCTGATTTATCATACTGTGCTGAGGTATTTGCTAAGGATGTTCTGGACACGCCTATAGAATCAAGAAAGGATGGGCGAGATCGACCAGCACTAGTCCCATAATTAGCTGAAGAATAAGGATCATATTCTATGCCTTTATAAACCGAACTTGAATCATTATACGCAGGTTCAGATGTACGCCATGGGGTACTATTGACGTTATATTTATAATCAAAAGAATCAACCATCTTCTCTCCTCCAACGCTGTAATCTTTTGCATTACTATTACTATAAAGATCAACCTTAGGAGACGATTCTGTTTAAAAGGTGAAATTGGAAACTGTGAGAAGCCACTTAGAAAGTAAGATAAGATACAAAAGTAATAGTAACCAAATCACTCAAATAGAGCAATTAAGGAGGTCCTTTGGATAACTGAAATTAAGTTAGTTTTTTATTGTCAAAAGCAAAAGTAAAAAAATTAATTTGTATGAGCTAAAGACAGTCTTACGGAAGTTATTTGCTGACTTAATTTGAAAGCAGTTTTTTTTTTTTGGGCTAATTTTAGTATTAATATTTAACTTGTACATACTACAAACTATACAGTGTTGCAAAAACTCGACCAACCAGCGGTTCGACCCATGGTCAACTGTGGGACGTGAGTCACCACATAACAGAGGGGGGTAAAACCGAAAACATGCTTGAACACGGAGAAAACTCGTAAGAACCATCCAAACCAGACGACAAATAATCATTTTTTTTAATAAATAAAACAATATACAGTTCCAAGGTTTTCAAAACGAAATTCAAATCATAAATTGTAAAGTTCAAACTTTAAATCATAATTGGATTCAAATTGTAAATGGTAGATTCAAAGAACTCATACTTTAAGATTTGTACACACTTTAAAATTGATTTTGATGTTTGAACTTCTACATCTAAATCTAAAAGTCAATTTTCTGTCTTGTTTCATTTTTATTGTATTCAAAAAACATTCGAAATAGAATCATGGATCCAATAAGTATATTGAGCGTATCAATATGGATTGTGATTTTTCTGAACTACATCTTTGATTGAGTTTGAATCGAAATGTGAATCGAATCGTAAAGGTAAAAATTCGACTCGAAACAAGATTCAAATCTTGACAACAATGCACAGTCAATTAACTATTTACCTAAAAAAATTCAAACCCTAGATCCTAAGCTACCTGCGTCAATTTCCTAGTCCATAGATATCAAAACTACAAAACCGAATATGGGCTAGAGTGTTCATATTAATTTTTGAGTTTGTTGCTATGTTAATTTGATGAGGGACGTTAACAAAGCAATTTGATGGGCACCAAACAAATAATGTGATTTAGTTACGTTATGGTAATTTGATGAAGTAATATGCTAAAAGAATGACAATTTACTTTGATTTGATGAAATAAGTTTGTACATAGTTTATTCAATAATACGCTTAAAGAATAAATAGTTTACTCTTTGTTCACATTTCCTATACACTAATATGCATTTTTGTTACATCAATGCAATTGCATTCTTAATCCACCATTAACTTTAAGAGTATTGATAATGATTTTTCATAAAGAGAACGATCACAGATTGTCGTCAACTCAAGAAAAAAGCATCTAATATTCCTAAAGTGAAAGCATTATCCATCAATCAGGTAGAACCAAAACCATTTGGCATGGCAATATTGCTCCAAAATAATAGTTAATGAACATTTAAAGATAATGCGTGTGTTGCAACAAAGTATTCAAAAAATGAGGGATTCTTAGTTTTAAACATTGTATTCTTGAGTTATTAGAGGTTATGTGATTTATACAAATGTCTTTTTAAATGTCTATGATGTGACAATTTACTAGTGAAAGAAAATTATTTTGTCCATCTCCAACTAGATTTAAAAGAAAAATTGTAGTTTATATAAACCATTTTAAGCCACAAAGGCGAATTTATGATTTGGTATTGAGTCGAGATTGGAAAAAAAAACTCATATGCAAGAGATTTAGAAGAAAACAAAAGTTATTCGTCATGTCTTTAATTCGACATCTTGAAAAGATTTTATTTTAATCGTCAACACCATTGAACCATTTGTTTGCATTTCCAAATTTGTTGATAGGGATGAAAAATCTGGAATCAAGGTTGTAAAAATCTCTAGAAAGAAGTTGGGTTGTGGTTTGGACTAAAGGTTAATTGAAAATTAATCGTAGTTACCTATTATAGATGAACTCGTGTATTTTTAATGAAATTTTAGATACTATGCAAAAATATATTTACTGCTGTATTAATTAAATATACCTTTATCTAATAGTTGAAACTCAATTCTCAATGCAGATTCGAAGGCAATATTCTATTTTTGGATATAAAAAATATAATAATAATTAGCATTTATTCATTGATAATAATTATAAAACATAACCATGTATTCATAATTATGTATTGATTCTAAAAACAATCGTCTGGATGCTTAGGTGAGATGGTAAGCTTTGCCCAGCTCCTAGGCGGAGCTTAGGCGGACACCTTGACAGTATCTCACCTAGCACCTAGGCCGGAACTAATAGAATTAGGAGTTCATAACAGTGATTGCAATAAGTTATTTATATATTGCACTTCATTGAGCAAGAGAAGATATGATAAAAAGACCAACACAAAGAACCTAATACCGGACTCTTTCATCGATGTTGTTGGGATAAACAACTGCGTAAAATTCTACATGTTGTTGGTTTCAGGTTTAACTCAAAGTATCAGCACAACGTCAAGGTGATAAGGAAACATTTCCTTTCATTTGCTATTTTAGACATGATAAAAAAACGTTCAAATGAGAATTCAAACTTGATTAGAGATTATGCAAGAGATGAATTTTGCATTAGAATGCAGAAGGATTATGGTGGTAACTTGGTTTTAAATAATCATTGTCAAATGCTTCTGGATAAACATTCTAGAGTTCGAATATTTATCGTTCAAATTGTTACAATTTTTATGTTTAATGAATGGTTATTAATATCATCCAAATGTTGAAAAGTGATGGTTGACTTTAGGAATCGATACACCATACTATAAGAAGTTGGCAATTCAAAGTCAATGACCTCTAGCTCAAGTGGTTGGACGTATAGCGCTTTTGACAAAGGTTCTAAAGGTCATGAGTTCGAGCCTCTAAAACATCATAATGAGTGTTCTGTTTGAAAAAAGTATCAATCTTGTTATTAAAAAAAATTGGCAATTCAAAAGTCAAGTCAAACTTGTGCCTCCTCCGAATGTGAGAAGAATTTGAGTGTTTTTGAACACATTCTTTCAAAACAAACAGAACATCTGAAAGATCAAGGGCTGAAAGATTTTGCTTTCGTGCATTATGATTCATAATCTTAGACCAGACGAAAGCATGCTACCATGCTTCAAAAACTATATATATATATATATATATATATATATATATATGAAACTTCAATGACAAATTTTTGACTTGGTATTCACTTGTTAAATACTAATTTTTGTCATTTTATTTGGATGTTAATTAAAGGAATGAAACTACCATCCCATTAATTTTCAAGGGTTAAATAAAAATAATGCATGGAATATGAAGTAAAAACCTATGTTGTCGACAATCGTAAGAGAAAATTGCATCTTATGTCGTTGAGCAAATTTATAAGTTGCATATATACATGACCTTTAGATATATTGGCTAATTATCGCCTGTTTATTTTATTATTTCTGGATGTCAATGGCAATGCAAACACAAACAAGAGAATATTGATTTAGAAGCATTTAGTGATCTGGAGGTTAATACTGATGACAATAATAATACCAAAATGGCTAGTGTCGTTGAT
Organism: Allium fistulosum; assembly: GCA_030737815.1. Lineage (NCBI taxonomy): Eukaryota > Viridiplantae > Streptophyta > Magnoliopsida > Asparagales > Amaryllidaceae > Allium > Allium fistulosum. The sequence continues at coordinate 863,274,054 of CM060904.1, forward strand.
ACTTGCTACGATGAAGAAAACAATAGTATACAAATGTTAACCTTAACTTAATAATGTCATATACGACATTGCTTCAAGAAGTTGAACCCTTAGCTAGTGCTAAACAACCATTGTTATGAGTGATGAACATGTAATTGGTATTACTATATTTGTCGGTATGTGTTTGCTTTTGTAATATTAAAACTATAAATAATGGTTTTAGACTTTTATTGTTACTATTTGTAAGTGTAAATTGGAAACTATCAATTGTGTAACCATCATTTCTGTTTTATTTGAGTGTGAAGTACTGTGAACTATGAACTAATGTGAGCGTGCTATGAGGGTGAACCGGTATAATTTATGAGTGGACTATTATTTCATATATGAACTATTAGTATTCTAGAAGTGTTGTATTATGTATTGTAAAATTGTACAATTGTATGTTAGGCTTAAGGTTGTTAGTATGTCAGAGCATTGTACCAATTCGTATTACGAATTATTATTTCAAACATGTAACACATAATATGCACTATATTTCATGTGAATTTTGAACTATAACTTCAGAGGAAAAAAGTTCCAACGGTTCGAGGTTGAACCACCAAAACCTTAAACAAAGAGTCATCATGGTTGGATTTACGACGACAAAACCGCCATTTAACAAAACAAAAACAATTTTGCTTTTGTTTGACAAAGAGAACTTAATTAAGGTACAATCGTTGACATAAAGCAACAATACACCTAACAATCTCTAGTTCAAGAAATTGGGGAAGGTTAAATAGACCCCATTTTGGTTAAGAGGAAGACAAATTTGTAATAATTCACCAAATGTTGCGAAGAAGTCACCAAAAAAATGGAGTCCTCTCATTAAAACAAGAGAAATTGCCATTTTAAGCATGGTATAAGGTATCGGATGGTACCCGAAATTTTGGGATACCGTATCGGTACCGTTGTTGAGCGAGCCGAAACTGAATAACAAAATCGGTTTCTGTTATGGTAAAAAAAGTTAAAAACAACAAAATCAGCAAATCAAATCGACCTTGCCCTGCTTCAGCAAATCCCGCATCGACCTTGCCCTAGCTTCAGCAAATCAGCAAATCGACCTTGCTCTAGCTCCTGGTCTCTCCGGACCCTTGCCAAGCATAGTCCATACTCGACGACCTGGAATTCCTCCATGAAAGCAAATCAACCTTGCCCTAGCTTCGTTTTCTTCAACGACATCGACATTGCCTTAGCTTTTGTTGTCATCGTCTTCTTCAGCGACACTGTCGCCTATTTTCTTCAGCCCTAGCGTGTATTTGAATAGTAGTACGTATCCGTGGGCTGAAATATGCAAGGGTTGAAATGTGTATGTTCCATTAGTATGAGGGCTGAAATATTAACTAGTGTGGCTGAAATATTAACTGGTGTTGGATTGAAATATTAACTAGTGTTGGGCTGGTATTAACTAATGTTGTCATAGTATTAAATAGTTTTAATTAGTATTTAGTATAATTTAATTTAGTTTTAATTAGCATTTAGTATAATTTAGTTTCGGGGTTTAATTTACTTTAGTTTTAATAGTATTCAGTATAATTTTCATTAACAAATCATTGAAAATCGAAACTAGGATCGAACTCGAAACTTTCGAAATTTCCAAAATCGTCCGATACTAATAAAAAATCAAATGCCCAAAACCGAGTTCTCGAGCCTTGGTTTTAAGTTCACATATTTATGTACGATAATAATGCACACATACAGAAATCAACAGTTATTTTTGAAGTGATGCAAAGAGCATGAGATTTTAAAGGGCAGAACCATAATTAACGTTATAAAATATATATCATCACTTAAGTATCATTCGTAACAAATTTAAGTTTGACTATGGTTCCCTTAAGATTGTCATCCCCTTACCAAAAGTAGAGTCCCTTTAACAATCCCCAGGATACTGGGTATTAGACTTATAATTATGTCCAATCACGCAACTTAATATTCACCAAATAAAACCTAAATACCTTTACGTACTCTCGAAGAGTAAGATGGATTGCTAGGTAGTGGCGGAAGCCCCCAATTGTTCTCCTCTGAAACACGATCTGAGTCACTGCGAACTTCAGAAGAATATCTATCATTACCATATGGGGTTTCAACTATGGGATGTATAATTGACTCGGTTATATTTGTAGTAGTGTTTGGTTCAACTCCAGCTTCCGATTTCTGACTATTTTCTTCAGACTTATTGTAATAGCCATTAACTAAACTAGGAACACCGGAGCTTTCATTCCATTTAGATGCATGGTTATCTTCAACCAATACTGGAGAGCTACCATGAGACCTACTTGAAGAGTAAGGCTTTGTGCTTTCGGATGAACTAACTTTATTATTCTCATTAGATATACCCAGCGTGTGGGTATTGAAATCAGCTGCTTCTCTCGGCTCATTATTTTGAGAAACTTTGTTTTGTAGGACTTCCTCAGTTGGTGCCAATTGACCTGTAGATGCAGCTTTTTTTGCTCTTCCTTCCTTTTTCTTACGGAACTCTTCTAGCTGTGATAAGAAGAGGGGAAAAAAATGAATACGTTATGGCATTATGTACTACTCTGAGAATGTTTTGGTAATAGTTTACAAGTAGGAAAAGTAGGGTTTAAGTTACTTCTGTCAATTAAACTTTTTGGCAACAACTTGCTCATTTTTACATAAAAGCCTAGAAGTTAGACATAGGTTAGTAAGTCATTAGAAAGAAAACTGGTTTCATGCTTATTTCATGTTTTATGACTAAAATTTATTAAAATTCCTACTTATCTATTCAAACTCTTCTGCGTTTACTTGCAGCTATTTGGAGTTACAAATTGATACTTTTAAGAGATTTTAGTAAAAATGTTCCTACGCAGGCTCATATTTGCAGCGTGGTATATAGCGATTACATAACATTTCATATTAATTTAATTGTTTATTTATGTTGAATAAAACACGAGTAATATCATAGCAATTTTCAGTTAAAATGAAAGTGGGTTCAATAATTGAAGCAGAAGCTGAAGATGGATCCCTGACCAAGCCTGTAATTACGTTTGATGGAATAAAATTACATGATTACTGAAATCTCAAGTTTTAGTTTTAACACATAATCCATACATCAACGTTCCATACTGATGTATCGCATCATATTGATGATTGATCGGTAGCCTATAACATCACATTTTCATTAACACTAAAAAATTTGTGCATTATCGCAATAACAAAGTAATCGAGGAAAAATGAATCGCACCCCAAAGCAAATCTAATATATTCATATTTATACCTTTTTCCTCCCAGCTTCTAGATGCCCTAGCTTCTTCGATGCCATATGATCCAATTTGGAGATTATTAGGTTTGCGAAAAAATTTCAAATTGACGGAAGATCGAGATTCGAAATTAAAATACTAGAATATGAATAATTTGGAAAAGTTGCAAAAAGCAGAGATCCGAAGGGGAGATGAGAGAATTCCTTTGCAGATCTTCTCTCTCTTTTTCCCCTTTTACTTTCTTTCTTTCTTTTTTGGTAATTTATATTTATCCATTTCAGCCGTTTATACAAGTTAGATGAAGAAGAAGCAGCATTGGATTTGGATGTAAATTTGAAGTTTTAAACATGTTGCACAAAGAATACTGAATAATAATAATAAATTAATTAATAATAATAATAATAATAGTTATCAGCGTGCACGGTAAATTAAAAAATTATATTTTTAAGCAATATTAAGATTTGATAATATTTATGGATAAACATTTTGAATTTGTAAAAAAGTTTATTTGTTGGATGATATTTTTAAGTAACATTAAGATTTGATAATATCCATGCGTGAGCATTTTTTACAGTTCACGCTGGCACCAAAAAAATATGACACAAAAGGTATTACAACTACTATTAAAGATTTTGTTTTATTAAATAGGCATTCAAATACTGTTCGGTTGTTTATCGCCGTATGGCGGTGAACGGCCATTGAAAATCAAAAGTACACCGTTGTTTATCATCATACGACAGTAAACGGCCGTTGAAAATCAAAGACACAGGGTTGTTTAGGACTGAATGAAAACTTTGAATTTGGTGTTAAGTGGTATATAAAAAATTGATATCTATTAAGATTTTTTTGGTAGGCAGAAGCATAATTTTGGGTACCAATATCAGCATAATAATAATAATTATTTGCCTTAATTTCGGGCTAACACCCCCAATCGATGGAACAAATGTGAAATTGGAAAATTTTAAAATGAAAAGCAAGATAGAACACAATAGAAGTTTAAACTAGTTTTGAGAATCGCTGGCACAAAATGGCACTCTCACCTAGCAAAAATTTAGTGATAGGTCCAAAAGTCATTTCTTAGTGGAAGATGATTATTATTTATAACTGAATTGGGTTGTTCTAGGCTTGTAAACTCGTCAAATTTGATTTGATATCTGTTTGCACAAAAAATGGACAAACACCTCAGAGTCGTATGATTTAATTGATTTTATGTTGTTCTTAGTGATTTAGGTGATTTATGCAAATATATGAAAAGCAGGGACTAAACTGTAAAAGACACGCAGATTTATAGTGGTTCAGCCAGAATGTGCCTACATCCACTTTATATATTATTTCTCCGTTCTTGTTCAGATTACAAGTACAAAGCTTTGATACAAATATCTGAAAGTTGTTTGAAAGTTCTCTCCGTGCTTGAGCTCTCAAACTTGTCCGCCATTGTTGTACCCCTGCCCCTCTATTTATAGAGTGAGGCTGGGGGCAGGGGTCTTGGATGTATATAGCTGCTGGTGGGCTTGGGCCGATGCAATCTGGCCTGGCAGAGTTGGTCCGGTATGCCTTGGTCCGGTAGCACTTGGTCCGGTGATGGTTGGGTTGTAGTCTTGGTCCGATAGCACTTGGTCCGGTGATGGTTGGGTTGTAGTCTTGGTCCGGTAGCACTTGGTCCGGTGATGGTTGGGTTGTAGTCTTGGTCCGGTAGCACTTGGTCCGGTGGGGCTTTGGTTTGGTGATGAGAGAAGAGGGAATTGGTTCGGTGTGGCTGATTCGGTGAAGGTTGATTCGGTGGCAAGGGCGTGGGTTGGTCCGGTGGTGAGTGGTTCAGCAGTGGTTGGTTGGAGTTTGGATCGGTGGAGGCTGGTTCGGCTGTGCATAGGAAGGAAGTTGGTTCGGTGGTGTTAGACCGGTCGAAACACACCCAACACTTGCCCCCCAAAGTAGGGCATGTGCATGCATATGTCGTGCTTTGTTTTAGCTTGGACATCCTCATCCGGTCTTGTGTGCCGAGCCAGTTGGTTCGGTCGTCCATGTTTGCCTATAAGTATGGGCTTCGTGTCTTTGTTCATCCTTTACCTTTGAGACAGCCGAATCAACTGAATACCGAACCAAACTTGACTGCTTGAAATAGCCGAACCAATCAACTGCCGAATCAACTTGACTGCCGAACCAGGTGAATTTTCTTCTGCCGAACGATCTTATATACCTGAATTACCGGATGGACTCGAAGATTCCGAGTACCGAATGAACTTTTATATTTGAATTACCGGATGAACACTTGCTTGTTTACTTCCTTCATTCTAACGACGTATTCTTTTGTGTTTGCAGATAAATGTCTCATAAAGTGGAAACCCGATCAGAAAAGAAGAAATCCCAAGACAGAGAAGAGCCTTCTGCCGTGCCCCCAGTCCAGCCGAATCCAGAACGACGTGGACCCACCCCGAGATCACTGGTGGATGGGTACGGTCCTCAAGAGCTCCTGAACTCACCTCCTGATTGTTTCCCTAGCTCACTCAAAGACGAGCAGCTTGATGTCATTTCTCGCTCTTTCGGGATTGACAGAGCGCGTATGTTGTTGCCGGGGGAAGGAGTGATGCTATATAATCCCCCCGAAGGATATTTCGCTTACAGCAGGTATCACTGTATGTGTGGTGCCATCCCGCCTCTCAATGCCTGGATAGTCAGCTTTGTCACATATCTGAAGGTGGCTCCATTCCAGCTTCAGCCTAATTCCTACGCCATTCTGGTGAGCCTCTTTGTTATCTTCCAGAGGAGATATGAGCGTCCTCCTTCCAACCGGGAGATCCGGTATTTGTACAACTTGAGGGGCTACAAGAAGGGGTCTCCATACATCAGCTTGGAATCAGCCGTATCTTTCAAGCCTGTCCTGGACTTATATTCGAAGTTCAGTATGTTTAAGAAAGAATGGTTCTTTATCAAGGATGATTCTGTTTCCATCCGTCGCTTCACCTCCGGCTGTAAGTGTGAAGCTTTATTTATAATTTTCGTTCTGACTGCAATACCTCTTCTTATGTGTCTTTGTTTCTTGCTAGCGATAGGTGGCTTTGCGGTCGTAGAGAGTGACCGCCTGGTTCAGATGGCTGCGGAAATAGAAGCCATCACGGGAAGGGATAGGTCGGCCTCTTATTTGATTAGGAACGCTACACTTCTAGGGCACAACCTGATCCTACCACATCAGTCTGTGGTCAAGCAGAGAGACACGGCGGAGGAGAGAGCTGCCAAAGCCACAGGAGGGGCCACGGCGAAGAGCGGCAAAAGGAGACCCTTCTCGGCGCATCCAATCACCCGGGGGAAGAAGCTCAGGAAGTCCGATGGACCCTCTCCCAGCACACATCCGGATGTTCAGGAGGAGGAGAAAGGTAAGGACGAAGGAGGTGAGGCGGAGAGCGGAAGTGGAAGAGAAGGTGACGGTGACCGTCACGGTGATGATGGTGGCGAAGGACAGGGTGGTGATGGCACCAGGGCTTTGTCTTCCGGGCAAGTGGGCGAGATGCAAGAGTGGACGGATGACGCTTTCCGCCAAGCCTTCGAAGGTTTGGAGGAAACGGAGAAGTCCAAGAAAGCTGATAAGGTTGGGACCGGTGTCGATTTATCTTCCGGGAGTGCTTCTACTGAGGCAACTTCTACGGTTCAAGGTAAATTTCTCTTTACTCTTTTTAATTCTTGAATGATGGCTCAATACATGTTGGTGACACTTGGTTTTCATTACAGGAGCGGGCAAAACGGCCAAGACCTCAGATCTTCGGCACAGGCTTGAACAATACAAACTTCTCAAAGCTTCCGCCAAGCCGAAGCCTCCTACTAACCGTCCTGGAGACGTAGTCGGTTATCATCCTCTTCTTGGAGTTATTGAAGAAGATATACAAAAGAAGAAGAGGAGTCGATCTACATTTGAATCTCTTCCTGGTCCTCCGGCCCCACTCCAGCCTATTCATGATATTGAGGAGGAGGACACCGAGTTTATACCTTCCCCCCATCCGTCTGAGAATCCGACCGTCATCCCGATAGATCATCCTGGCTTAGTTCGCAATCCGTTTGTGGGTCATCCGGACCTGGACCCGGCATCTCATGACATCTCCTTCGACGAGGTTACTGGTGAGCATCTCCTCCCTCGTAATCCTATGGTACGGGTGCTTGACGAAGCTAAGTCCCTGGATCTTGATCTGCTTACTACCCGGGTCGTAACTTTGGGGGATGAGGCTAAGGCAAACATTGACCGGGTTGCCGAGGAGACTAGGAAATTGATGGGGCACCACGCCCGACTGGTCAAGGCTGGGGAAGAGATAGGAAGCGCCAACATTCGGCTACGGTTGATGGTTTCCGACCAGGCTAAACAACTCGCCGACCAAGCCATCCAAATCTCCCAGCATGAGGCCGCATCCAGACAATTGAGGAAGACTATTGAAGAGGCCAGTAGGGCGGAGTTGAAGAGGATGGAGGACGTTTGTAAGGAGCGGATTGACATGGCCATTGCCACGGTGGATGAGGTTCGGCAAGCGGACCTCGAGCGGGTAGAGGAATTATCGGGGAGACTTGAGGCCGTGGAGCTTGCTCAGGCCAAGTCGAAGGAAGAGATGGAGGCGATGAGGAGGTCCCTTCAGGCTGACCGTCCACGGTATCGATCGGAGAGGGATGCTGTTGTTGCAAAGCTGCGGGCTTTTGAGGTCCGAATGAGGGAGTTTGAAGAGAACGAGGGGATGATGGATGGGATGCTCCAGGATATGTACTTCCGTACTTGGAGGCAGGGTAACTTGTCCTGGATGGATGATTACCCCCGGGTTATGGCTAGGATCTATCTCAGAGCTCTAGAGAAGGCCAAGGCTGAGGCGGATAAGGAGGGTGGTGTGGCCTTCAGGATGGATGTGGTTACCGCCCAGTTTACCAAGGAGGAGAAGGTGGCGGTGAAGGAGGGCATGCGGTTGCTTGCAGCTGGGGAGGCAGGTGTGCAAGTAGAGGATGATGATCAAGATGATCAGGGAGCAGATGCTAGTAAGTCTTCCTTTCTAGTCTTTCCGTTAACTTGGTTGCTTATTACTAATGAATTCTTTCTCTGACCGAACAGGTGGGCAACAGGACAAGGATAAGACTCCGACGCAGCCGGCTCCTTGATTGGACTTGGATATCTTTTTGTGGACTTGACATTGTTGTATATGTTAGTCTCAAAACAGTAACGTAACTCTTATAGGTTGTAATTATGCTACTTGTAATAAACAACACTATTCTTGACGTGTAATTCTTTAACTTAAGCTGATTCTGTCGTCTTTTGAATGTTTTTGCTATTTTGACATGTTTGTATGAGAAATATAGCTATGCATATTCTTGTAATTAAATTGTGTTTGATGTCAAGTTCTTGTTTAAAACATAATTTCATGACTTGCAATGTTAGCGTGAGGTGTGAATAAATTATAATCACGTGTTTACACATGAAAGAAGGAAATACCGCCCTTTATATTTTGCTTGTAGATGGCAGCCTTAAATGTCTTGTGTGACCGAGTATGGAATGCGGTCCAGTATCTTGCTGTGAGTATCCGCTTCCATTAGCGAATGTCTCTTGTTTTGTGTCCTGTACTTCAGGGATTGTTACAGAGGATAGGAGAAAAAGTTTCTTAAATAAAATTGAAATATGTGAAATAGTAAAACTTCCAATCACGGAAGGCCTTCGATGTGCTTAAGTTCGTGGCAAACGGGCTTTGTAGTCACTTTCCCTAGCTGTGGGTCTTGGAGACATTTGTCACCCATCTTACGCCTCCGCGGGGAGTTAATTCTTTTTTACCACAGCCGCACTTAAGACACATCGGAGCCGAGATCGCGCACAGTAACTACCCGGGCCATTATGGCCCGTAATCGTGGGTATTATTCGATTTATTGTGGCCGGCTAGCGTGGGTGCCGATCGTCAACCGTGAACTGCCCCTGGCTGGCCACACCTTATGTTGGGGCTTATAGTCGGTTCACAGTTGTCGGCGAGCCGAACGCCGTAATGAGCTGTCTCGGCTATAGTCGGCCTTCTCGGTGGCTTATAATCGGCTCATTACAGTTGGCTTTAAGGGCCGTCGCGAGCAATGAGTTAACCCGCAGCAGAGGGATGCCGGAGTGAAAGTGTCTCATTGGCGAGGGCATAGATTCGCATAGTACCTGTTAGGTCTTGTCCAGGTGAAGTTGCGCTGTGGAGTGCCTTGAATGGAAATGCTATATGCATAGGATTTCGTTCAACAGAATAGGATAAAGTTAACAAGCGGCCAAGATATAAAGGAACAAGTTAAAAAAGAGACAAGGTTTTTTAAAGTGGTTCGGCACGAAAATGCCTACGTCCACCGATTCTCTTTGTTAATTCACTTTATATGGGCAGTACAAGTTAAGAAAAGTATCGACGAAGGTGTTGGATGTTCCATGCCCTCTGGAACACCTCTCCGTCCACTGTTGATAAAATATAAGCTCTGTTGTGGAGATCTTTATGAATTACATATGGTCCATCCCAGATTGGATCTAGTGCTCCGGGGCGAGGGAAGATTCGCTTGAGGACAAGATCCCCTTCTTGTAAGGTGCGATGCTTGACTTTGGAGTTGTATTGTGCTCCCACTTTTTGCTTGTGGGCTGCTGCTTTGAGGACTGCATCATTTCTTCTCTCCTCAATTAGATCCAAAGACATGTGAAGGAATTCTCCGTTCTTTTCTGGGTTATAGTGGATCCTACGGTGGGAAGGCATGATGGTTTCAACTGGGAGCATAGCCTCCGATCTGTATGCCAAAGAGAAAGGAGTATGCCCTGTTGATGTTCTGAAAGATGTGCGATAGGCCCACAGTGCCGTAGGGAGTTCGTCCACCCAAGCGCCCTTTGACTTTTCGAGTTTCTTTTTTATTAGAGTTTTCAGAATTTTGTTGACGGCTTCGACTTGTCCGTTTGCCTGGGGATACGCTATGGATGAGAAGCTTTTGTGAATTCCGTGCTCTTGGCACCAGTTGGCGAATTCCTCGCTGTCAAATTGAAGTCCATTGTCTGATATGATTTTGAATGGGACTCCGTACCTGCACAGAACATTTTTGATCAAGAAATTAATAACTTTTGCTGAAGATACTTTATTCAGGGGTTCTGCTTCCACCTATTTGGTGAACTAGTCGACTGCCACTATAGCATATTTGGCCCCGCCTCGGCCTATTGGTAGTTCACCGATTAATTCAATTCCCCATACAGCAAAGGGCCACGGGCTGGTCATTTGAGTAATCTCAGTTGTTGGTAGCCGCAGAATCTTAGCAAACTTCTGGCATCTGTTACATTTTCTGACGAAATCTAAGGCGTCCTTGCTTAAGGTGGGCCAGAAATATCCATATCGGAGTATCTTTTTTGCTAAAGTTTGCCCTCCTGTGTGATCTCCGCGGCTTCCTTGATGAATGTTGGATAAGATTTCCTTGGCTTCCCTTCCAGCGACACACCTTAATAGTGGGTTAGAGAATCCGCGCCGATAGAGGGTGTCCTCTTGTATTGTGTAGCGGGAAGTTTTCCTCAAGATTTTCCTAACTTCCTAACGCCCGTTGGGTAGTGTGCCACTTTGTAAGTAGTCTCGGATGGGAGTCATCCAAGTTTTTTCTTCGGTTGCAGCTATCAGATTCACTTGCTCAAAACTTGGGGTCAGTTGCTTTGAGATGGCTACTGCTCCGGAAATGGCGTCGTCTCTCACGCTCGCTTGCTTTGCCAATTCGTCGGCCTCTCGGTTCTCTTCCCGAGGGATGTGTTTGACTAAGTAGTGGTCCAATCGACTGAGAAGTAACTTGGTCTTCTTTAAATATGCTATGAGTCGTTCTTCTCGAGCCTGGAATTCTCCTAGTATTTGATTAACAATAAGTTGAGAATCGCTATGAAGACACAAAGAATTGGCTCCGATTTCTAAGGCAAGTTCTAATCCAGCTATCACTGCTTCATACTCTACATCGTTGTTGGTGGCAGCGAACTCCAACCTTATAGCATAGTGCAGCTTATTTCCCCTGTGAGTGATTATTACCACACCTGCCCCCGAGCCTTGTTCGTTTGACGCACCATCCACAAAGAGATTCCACTTGATGTCTTCTGCTATTTCTGATTGCTCCTTACCTTTGTTGGTAGTGAATTCTGCAATGAAATCGGCCATGGCTTGCCCCTTGATGGCGGTGCGAGGTTGATAGGTGATATCATACTGACTTAGTTCAATGCACCATTTAAGTAGTCGCCCAGAAGTGTCGGGACGATGGAGTACCTGTCTCAGTGGTTGATCGGTCAGAACTTTGATGGAATGGGATTGGAAGTAGTGATGCAGTTTCCGTGATGTGATTAGTAAACAATATGCTAGCTTCTCAAGTTTAGGATATCTGACTTCTGCCCCATAAACCTCTTACTTACAAAGTATACTGGCTGCTGCGTGCGGTTGTCTTCTCTTACCAAAGCAGCGCTTAGGGCGTGAGATGACACAGCAAGGTATAGGTATAACTCTTCGCCTTCGCTTGGAGTCGAGAGTACCGGTGGTTTCTGGAGGTGTTCGATTAAGTTAAGGAAAGCGATTAAGCATTCGTCAGTCCATTCGAACTTACCTTTGTCTTTCTTTAGAGCTTCGAAGAAGGGGACGCACTTGTCCGTTGCTTTGGAGATGAATCGGCTTAGGGCGGCCACTTTCCCATTCAGGCTTTGCATTTCCTTCCGAGTGGAGGGTATTTTGATATCTTTTAGAGCTCGGACTTGTTCAGGGTTTGCTTCAATTCCTCTGGCATGGACGATGAATCCTAGGAACTTTCCTGATGATACTCCGAAGGAGCACTTTAGAGGATTAAGTTTCATTCCATACTGGCGAAGTACTTGAAACATCTCGCCCAGGTGGCTTACGTGATCATCGGCTTTCCTTGACTTTACCAGCATGTCATCCACATACACTTCCATAGTTTGTCCTATTAGCCCTGCAAACATCTTGTTGGCGAGGCGCTGGTAGGTGGCTCCTGCGTTTTTAAGTCCGAAAGGCATTACCTTATAGCAGTACAAACCCCGGTCAGTGATGAAACTAGTGTGGTCTTGATCGGGAGCATGCATAGGAATTTGGTTATATCCTGAGTATGCGTCCATAAAGGATAAGAGTTCGTGCCCTGCTGTGCTGTCTACAAGTTGATCGATTCGGGGAAGTGGGAAGCAATCCTTCGGGCAGGCGTCATTTAAGTTGGAGAAGTCAATGCATGTTCGCCACTTCCCATTAGCTTTCTTTACCAGTACCGGGTTGGCGATCCACTCTGGGTAGATGGCTTCTCGTATGAAGTCATTGGCAAGTAGATTCTTTACTTCTTCATCGAGGGCTGCTGATCGTTCTGCCCCCATACTTCTCTTTCTTTGTTTTACGGGCGCCTTGGTAGGATCAATGTTTAGTACGTGGCATGCTATGTCAGGGGAAATTCCGGTCATGTCAGCATGTGACCATGCGAATACATCCAAGTTGTGGCGGAGAAAGTCAATGAGTTGCTCCTTCAACTCAGCTTTTAGTTGGGACCCAATTTTCAATAGTCTACTCGAGTCATGCTTGTCTACAGATATAAATTCCATAGCCTCTGCAGGCTCGGCGGTGGCCTCCTCCTCTTTGTCCCTGGGGTCTAATTCATTGAAAGGGTCGCTGGTATATCGAAGAGGAGGGGCTTTCTTTAGTTGCTATGCTTCCAAACTTTTTGTGCAGAGGGCAACCTCTACACTCTTCCCTTTATCCTTCCTGTGGTTGTTGCGAAGTTCAGTTACATAGCAGTCTCGAGCAACGTCCTGGTCTCCTTCTACTTCCCCTACTCCATTGTCCGTTGGAAATTTCATCTTTAGGCACCATGGGGCCAGGACAATTTGGAAGTCAGACAAGGCTGGCCGTCCTAAGAAAGCGTTGTAGGCCGAGTGGTTTTCTATCAGCACAAATGTCTGTTTCCGCACAACGGAGCGGGGATGACTTCCAATTTCAACGAAGAGGTCCAGTTGCCCAAGGGGCATCTTCGCATCTCCAATGAAACCGGTAATAGTTTATTGCAGGGAGAAACATCCTTTATTGATAGTTTCATTTTGTCGAATGCATGTTTGAATAGGATATTTACTGAGCTTCCAGTGTCTACTAGAATTCGGAAAACCTCGGTTGGACCGAGCCGGGCAGAGATAACCATGGGATCCATGTGGGGATATTGCCTTCCCTCTAGGTCACGCCTACCGAATGTGATGTCATCACTCTCTTTCCGCTTCGGGTGGCGCTCTTCTATAACAGTATTGACACAGTCTTCATTGTTTCTAAGCGACTTTCCATATCTCTCCATCTCTGCCCAGCTTCTGTCGGCGATGTGCGGTCCTCCCGAGATGGTATGGACCACTATTTTCTCTTGACTAGAGCCGCTAGTGTTGCGATTTCCTCTGCCTATCTCTGGTGAGGGTAGCCTTGGGTTCTCATTGGCAGGAGCTGGAGTCCTATTCTGACCTCTTACATAGCGTTCCAGTCTTTTCCTTCTGATGTGTTCTTCAATCAAGTCCCGGAGATGATGGCATTCATTGGTATCATGCCCATGAGATTCGTGGAAGCGGCAGAACTTTCCAGACTTCTGCGCGTTATCTGATTCCTTCTTGTATGGTGGGCGTTTGTATCTAACTTCGTCCTGGGTGGCAAGGAAGATGTTTTCAATGGTTTCGTTCAAAGGAGTGTAAGTGTCGAACCTTGGTCCTGGCCTATATAGGCGCTTTTCTCCCTTCTTGCCCCCAGCGTTGTCTCTAGAATCATTTCTTCGAACGTCCTTCGCTGCAGCGGGCGTGTTGCCGTGAGATGCCTTATTTTGTTGCGCTGACTGCCCCTCAGTGGTGGCATCTTCAAGCCTCATATATTTCCCGGCTTCATGGAAGAAATCGGGTAAAGTAGCTGGTTTTTCTTTTGTCAACCTTCTAGCAAATTTAGTATCCAGATGCACACCACTACAGAGGGCCATTAGGATAAGCTTTTCATCGGCATCTTGGACTGCGGCCGCTGTGGCATTGAATCGGGTTAGGTATTGCTGCAGTTTCTCTCCAGGTTTCTGTTTGATACTGGATAAGGAATAAGCGTCCTTGGGTTGTTCCACATGAATGCGGAACTGATTGATAAACTTTTCTTTCAACATTTCCCACGAGCTGATGGATCCCTGGGGTAAATGACAGAATCAGGAGGTAGCTAGATTTGCTAAGAATAGTGGAAAACATTTGCACAGTACTCCCTCTATTGCTCCACTCATGAGCATATGCTGTGTGTATCTCTGTAAGTATACAACGGGGTCGGAGGTTCCTTTGTAAGGTTCCATTGTTGGCATTTTCCATTCTCGAGGGGTGATAGCAATTTCGATATTGCGGGCGAAAGGGCTGGTTACCCTAGCACCTATCCTTCGATCTCTTTGATCCCGTTGGACGCACTCTCTGAACAAGCGTGCCATCCTTTCATCGGAATTTGGAGCAGATAGAAACGAGTTTGGTTCTATTCTGTGGGATTGATTCCGTCCAGATGACCTGTAGGGATGGTATCGTCTATCATTCCTGATATTTTCCAGTGGCTGCCTATGGTCTTCTGGGAGCATGCTAGGGTCAGCTACAGTTGGCCCTTTCCTTGATCTTCCCCTGCCGAGTTCTGATTTAAGCACTTCCTCGGGTCCAACTTCGGGCTGGACTCTAGCTCGACCCCGTTCATTGGCGTTTCCGTGGTTAGGCAGTACGACCAGCTCGGCTACAGTCGACCTCCGCCCGGTACCTCCCCCGTTGGGTTCGGTTCCAAGCATTTCCTCAGGCCTAACTTCGGGCTGTGCTCGATCTCGGCTCCTACCATGGCTGCTTCTGCCGTTAGCTCCTTCGAAGAAGGAAGATCTTTGTTGTCTCTGAGATCCTCCAGACTAGGACTCACCCCATGATTCAGTGCTGTGGTTGGACTCTTCAGCATCCCTTAAGCGTGACATGAGATGGTCCACCAAGGCTTCCTGCTGGGACGTGAAGCGGTTAGTTACTTCAGCCACAACCCTGTCTAGATCTGCCCTAGTAATTGCTGCAGGCTGTTCTGCAGCAGGAGTGGTTGGATTTGCCTGACCTTCATTTGGTACTGCTGCTGGAGGGGGACGATTTACTTGATATGTGACCACTGGATCCGGAAGACTGCTGGTTGCGACGTTTTTTACTTTGTTAACATCTTTCTTCTGCTTAGGAGGCATGTTTTCCAAGCAATGAATGATGCTGTTAGGAAGAAGGTTAAGTGGAAGAAGCTGAAGCTTCGAGCTTCTAGTTCTCAGTGAAAGCACCAAAAATGTTTGCACAAAAAATGGATAAACACCTCAAAGTCGTATGATTTAATTGATTTTATGTTGTTCTTAGTGATTTGGGTGATTTATGCAAATATATGAAAAGCAGGGACTAAACTGTAAAAGACACGTAGATTTATAGTGGTTCAGCCAGAATGTGCCTACGTCCACTTTATATATTATTTCTCCTTTCTTGTTCAGATTACAAGTACAAAGCTTTGATACAAATATCTGAAAGTTGTTTGAAAGTTCTCTCCGTGTTTGAGCTCTCAAACTTGTCCGCCATTGTTATACCCTTGCCCCTCTATTTATAGAGTGAGGCTGGGGGCAGGGGTCTTGGATGTATATAGCTGATGGTGGGCTTGGGCCGATGCAATTTGGCCTGGCAGAGTTGGTCCGGTATGCCTTGGTCCGGTATGCCTTGGTCCGGTGATGGTTGGGTTGTAGTCTTGGTCCGGTAGCACTTGGTCCGGTGATGGTTGGGTTGTAGTCTTGGTCCGGTAGCACTTGGTCCGGTGATGGTTGGGTTGTAGTCTTGGTCCGGTAGCACTTGGTCCGGTGGGGCTTTGGTTTGGTGATGAGAGAAGAGGGAATTGGTTCGGTGTGGCTGATTCGGTGAAGGTTGATTCGGTGGCGAGGGCGTGGGTTGGTCCGGTGGTGAGTGGTTCAGCAGTGGTTGGTTGGAGTTTGGATCGGTGGAGGCTGGTTCGGCTGTGCATAGGAAGGAAGTTGGTTCGGTGGTGTTAGACCGGTCGAAACACACCCAACAATATCGTCGGTCAAGGAGATGTGCAACATCGGGAAAGAGATCGGTTCAAATCTGGACCAATTCTCAAGGCTCGACCAATTCCAAAAAATGATCTTAAACTTTAAGGGCAAAATGGTTTTTTAGATGGATCGTTACCGATCCATTCTCATGATCAAAATTTATATTTTTCTTCAACATAGCTTAGCGGTCCATCGTGCAAGAGCTTAGAGGTAAATTTGACTTTTTGATAGATCAATACTGATCCATAAACTTGGCCTTATTTCCTCTATTTCTTCCTGGGCTTTTCTTGGTTGGTCATCTTCGAGTTAAGATGTAACGACTCGTATTTTTAACTATTTTAAATTATTGAATTTAATATGATTATTGAACAAAAATGGTTAGAAATAAAAATTGAATGATTTATTAACGTAGCTTATTGAATATGAACTTGAATAAAATTTTGAAATATAAAATTTCGAAGATTTTGGCAATAACAACTATTGAAATGAAATTCTATGTATTGAATGTGTTTATAATCAATAGCTGGAATTGAATAATAAATGTTGAATTAGTTAGATGGAAATAAAATAATTGTTTGATAATTAAAATTCATTTGAAATTCTAATATTGGAATTCATCGAAATTGGATTATTGGAATACTTTAAAATAAGAAGTGAAACTAAGTGTAGCAATTGTTTTATCATTTGAATTTGTTTAAAAGTAAATTTTATAAGTTAAATAACTTATATTTAAAATATGGTAATTTATTGGATAATTAAATTGTTTAAAATTTAATATTGAAATTATTTAAATAATTGAATCCTGAATTTAATATGAATAAATGATGTTAAAAGTTGATTTAAATTTTATTTAAATATGAATGAAGATTGTTAACATTTAAAATTGGATTTAAAAGTTAATAAACTGAAATTGGAAATTTCTCGTTTTAATTAACGTGTGAAAATAGCCATTTTGGCCACCATCTCGGATTTCGAGGAAACCGGTTTCATCGGATCCGTACTACCGAATCATTATAGGATTTCAAGTTTCATAGCGATCGGACTTGTCGTTTGGCCGTGCGAGCTTGGAATGCGTAAAAATTAATTAAAGGAATTTAATTAAAATAAATTGATTTTGAAATGGTATCTTCTGAATATGATGAAACTGGCTCCTGAAACTAGTTCCATTGTATTCGAAATGGGGGTATAACATATAGAACGCTAGGCGGCACGCTTCGTTTGGAGTTAGAGAATTTCGGACGTTTAAAAAGTGATATATTTTGTAATTTGAATAATATGTATTTACACCATCTCCCAACACTTCGTACGCTCAGCCGCATCTATGTCTTCTCCCGTACCCCTCTCCCTCTCTTTTTAATTTTGCATCTGAAAAAAAGAAAAAGAAAAAGTATTCGCGCGTTCGCTTGCCCGCGCGAGGGAAGGCGACAGGTGGTCGGAGGCACGGCCGTCGGCGTTCAACTGCGGGGTTTTTGGGTCGTCGATCTGTGCGCGCGTCGCATTGAAGAGCGCAATGGCTGGCATCCTTTGGCGATCGATCATTCGTCGTTCAAATTATTAAAAAAAAAGAACGATAGCAGCGGTCGAGACTCGAAGCCTGGAAAGGGAACAATGATGCTGGGCGCGCTCGAGGTTATAAAAAAATGAAGCGATGTCGCGATGGCCTGGAGAGGAAGCATCGCGTCGACCTGGCTGTAGGGTGAACGTGCAGAGAGGGAAGAAGGTTTGTTTTTTTTTAAGTGAATTAATTTTGTTAATTATATTTTAATTATCGTTGTGTTGATTATCGTATATCTTTTGCGTACGAGGTCCGATTCGGACGAACAAGTCGCGTTGCGACCGTATTGACGTCGTCTACAGCATGGGATTGAAGTGGAATTTATTTGAAGCTGAAAAATTTTCAGTTCCAAATAAAGGTGAGTGTTTTAAACACTCACGACGTACTAAAATATTTTTTGTTAGTTAAATTGAATTTATGAAGTAATTTATTTTATTGACTATTGATTGGTAATTTAACTGATATTTAAATTGACATCTGAATTGAACTGATAGAAATTTAAATTGACCGTTCAATTTGAAATTGAAATTGAATTACTACTTAAACCCTCGATATTGATAACTAGTGAATTGTTATGATATTTTGACTGATTTGGAATGTTGATTGTGATGGATGCTATTGGTTTATATTTTAGATGATTTGGATGTTTATTTATTTTTATATATATCATGTTATCACCCTGTATATTATTTGACAGTATATAAAGTGGAAATTGGTGTGAATGGCCTAATTATACGGCCCAATTTTTTTCTAGGACACGAGTTTGAAATTATTATTTTCCATGACAAATATCTAGGCGGCGTGCGTCTTCATCTTCTCAAACCAATCGTATCTTCTAAAATCAAATTCGCATTTAATTGTGGGAAATCGTGAGGCGATTTTCTTTATTTGGATAGGCTAATCGATTTTCTCTATTGGATTGCTTGTTCTTTGGTGAGTCTCGATTTTATTTGGTGGTTTTCATTGTCAATTCGATGTTTTCTGATGTTCATGATGTTATTCTATTTTTCCTATCATGGGAGGCGGTTTTGATCTATTGGAGGAAGGTTTTGTTTGATGTAGTTGGAATAATGGCCTCTGAATGGTATTCTTTTATTCTGATAACATAAGAATTGTGTATTTAGCCTGGTTGCATCATTCACTTTAGATTATGATTTTAGTATTTAGAGTATAACTTCAGATTTGGTTTGAGCAATCAAAGTATTTATTTTTGTCGGTCAATTCTGTTTGTACTCACTTTGGGTATGAAATTGGATCTGAAATAATATTAGTTGAAGTTGTTTATTCTTTAGTTCTTGTTGATTTGTGATCTGTAAAAGATAAATTGTTTTATCTTTTTTCGAAAAGTTGGATAGAAAATGATTTGTTATGTAGTATTTTATGCTATAGTTTCTAATTCAAATCAATTTCACATAGTTATTTTTTTGTTTACATTTTTTTTGCAGGTGTGATTCATCTGTTATAGTTGTGTTTGATTTCAATAACAATTGTTTTAGTGCTCGTTTTGAATTGGATGCTTCTATTTCTTCTGTTAGGAATAGGATTTGCGAGGAGTGGATTAATTTTAGTCCATTATGCTTTGATATTTTTTATATTCAAGAATCAAAGGCTACCTTTGTTGAAACGGATAGTGATCTTCAAGCTGTATTGTGTTTGTCTTGGTTTAAAAAGGAAGAATTTTTGGTATTTTTTCTACGGTTGAAGATTGATTCAACGGATAATTTTGTTGGTGAAAGTAGCAAGTCTGGTTTAGTAGTTGGTGGTGAGTCAAGTAATAATATGTTAGGTTATGATGATGATTTAGATTCTAGTTTTACTCAACAAAAGGATTTACATGAGTTGTTGAAGAAGAATTCAAATATGGAATTTTTTACTGGGGTTGGTCAACAGTTTGATTCTGCTATTGGATTCCGTAGAACGGTTAGTGCTTATTGTTTGAAGAATGGTTTAAAGTACAATATATTAAGAATTGTAAAGAACGATTGACAGTTCGATGTGCTATAGATAGTTGTCCTTTTAGGATTCATGCTTCTTGCAAATTGAAGCAATTGGACCAACTTTTTGTTAAAAACATTCAGCTGATTCATACTTGTGGAGGTGGATTTCGTTCACTTGGTAGTCCAACTATTAATAGTGATCTTGTGAAAAGTCTAATCTTCAATCAAATTCGTGATGAGCCAAAAAAAAAATTCAAGGATATCATTAAAAGTTTTAGAAGAGATTATGATGTGGAGCTGAGCTATTATTTTGCTTATAAGGGTAAGAAATTAGCTATGAATGATATTTACGGTGATGAAAAGAAATCTTACAATGAATTAGTTTGGTATTTGAAGGCATTGGAAAGAAATAACCCGAATAGTTATTCAAGTATGGATGTGGATTCTGACACTAATCAATTTGAGAGAGTTTTTGTATGTTATGAGGCATGTATATTTGGATTCAGCTATTGTCGTCCTATGGTGTTTTTAGATGCTACCTTTTTGAAAGGGAGAAGTGGTATTTTGATGGCTGCCACTGCAAAAAATGGGAATCAAGGTACTGATTTTGATCTCTCTTTTTTGCTGTTGTATTTACTTTGTACTGTGTGCATTAGTTCCTTGTTATAAATTTATGTAACATAGTACTGTTTCTTTAAGTGATTGTTCTAGTGAATTTTGTTCTGTACATACTGCATTTTGGTTAAGTGATTAGTCTACTGTTATATAGTAGTGATTCAAATATAGTGCATTTGGTTGTTCAAATGTAGTAATATCCAGTTCAATTCATTATAGTTTCTTTTGCGTTAGGGATTAGCATGTGAAATTATTGCAGAAATGAATTCAGAGTCACAATTTAGTTCTACTGAAAATTAACGATGATTAATGTTGGTTGTTTTTTTTCTTGATAGATACATAATTTAGATGTTTTATTTTTTCTGTTTATCCACCAAATGTCATGATACCTACTGCTTATATTGGATTCACCATAATTTGTTATATTTCAAACGATAAATGCATATATGTTTTTATCTCTAACATTTGCAATCTAGTTGTAGTAGTTACAAAGTAGGTACAATTGTTCAATGTACAACCATGCTCCTTCTTATTGTAAATTTGATCCAAAACAAACACTGTAAAAGATTTAATGTTATTTAATTTGATGTACAAAATGTTACTGTATACAGGAGTTAAAAAAAATAAATGCATTTATTTTTTAAGATAAAGAATTAAATAACATATTAAGCCGTACTTATATATCATAGTTACTACTACATGTTAAACATATTTATCATTTTTTTTCATTATTTGAAGTTCTTACATAACGTATACAAATGATTTAAACAGCATATAGAAAAGATAAAAGCATATATGTTTTAGAAGTTCGAATATAAGTCTTTGTATTGTATGCATGAATTATGTATCATATCTTTGCAATTTCTACCCTTCGTGCATAGACTACAGTCAAGTAGCAAAATTTAAAAAACAAAAGGAAAAAAAAGGATGAATTGCCTCTAGCAATTTTATTTTTCCTTTTATATTTGGGCCGAGGGCATAGTGTTCATGTGATTGTCTACTATTAGATAATACTGTTTCAAACATAGTGCATTTTGTTGTTTCAAATGTACATTAATAAACAGTGAAATATATTTTTTTGTTTTTTTTCCCGGTTTTTTCCCATTAGCAATGGCTCTTGTTCCCAAAGAAAATGAAGAGTGTTGGAGTTGGTTTTTGAAACACCTAAAGAATGCTCTTAGTTGTGATAGAATATTAACTTTTTTAAGTGATAGACACTGGGGTTTATTCTTAAGTATTCCAAAAAAATTTCCAAATAGTCATCATTCTTATTGTTTGCATCATATGCAAAATAATATTGCTAGCATTGTGAAAAGTGGAAGGGGTGTTTGGGTAGCTCATTTACTTGAGCGTTGTGCTATAGCTTCTAATCATCATGAGTTTGAAAAGGCCATGTCCAAGTACAAAGAAATTGGAGGTGCCAAAGCTATAGAGTACTTGAATGATAAACCATATGATCATTGGGCCGATTTGTTTTTTCCACGGAAGCGATATGGTGAAAATAAGTCCAATGTAGCTGAGAGTTTTAATTCTTGGATTTTGGATGAAAGAAGTTTGCCTGTTACTGCTTGTCTTAATGGAATTAGGGTAAAACTTATGATGCAAATGTATAATCGTAGAGAAGAGGCATTAAAGTGGACTAGTGTGCTATGTCCGAAAATGGAAGCTCGTTTGTTAAAATTGAAGGAAGAAGGATTTGGGTGGAGTGTTTCTAAATCATCTAGGTATGTATTTATATTTTTTTACATGATGTTCACAGTTTCTGAAAAATGATAAATGCATTTATCTTTTTTCAACCTGCTATGTAGCATGTGTTATGATTTCATTTTGTTGGTGTCGCTTGCTACATATTTTCTCTTTGTCTGCATTGAGGCTTATGATAATATGAATAATGTAAAGACCAAGTAATATAAAGCAAGTATCATTGTGGTGTTTTATTTTTGAGATATTGTTATGGTAAAAACTAATGTTGTGCATAGGAGTATGATGCATTAGTGTGTCTGTTTAGGGTTTATTCACATGCATGAGTGTTTTATTTTTGATAGTATTTATGGTTTTTGGTATAACTGAAAGCTGTGACAAGATATTTTCAAGTTTATAAATTTAAACCTTAACAGTAAATATATAATGGAAATATTGAGCAATGCTCACATGCAGAATTCATGAGCAAACATACATTATCTTTTTTTTCTTCCCTTATAGCATAGCTTCTGTGATCTTTAAGAATATGAACAGTATGACTGTTGTTAATTTTTTTGGTTTATGAGTCTTATTTTTCACTATTAGTTCACTGCACATGAATTGGGTCTTATTTATTAGATAGATTAGAGAGAATATATATAGTGCTAATAATCCTTTTTTGAAAATGCAATATGTTTATATATTTTACATGTTTTTAATTTTACATTTTGTAGGTATATTTTTGAAGTTCATTCTCCAACATCTCAAAAGGTTGATCTTAAAAATCGCATTTGCAGTTGCAATCAATGGAAAGTGACAGGTTTTCCTTGTGTGCATGCTTTGAAGTGTATTTCTTTAACCAAAAATTCTGTTTATGAATATATTGAGAATTACTTTACTGTTGAGTATTATCGAGCTTCGTATTCACATTTGATCAATCTTATTCCAACTTTTGATAAGGAAGCAATTGAAGCTGAAGAATCATCTATTGTTCTTCCTCCTAAGCCTGTTCGTGGAGCTGGTAGGCCTAGGATGAATAGGATTGAAGAGGCTGATTTTCATGCTAAGCAAAACAGATGTGGAAAGTGTAAAAAACTAGGACATAATAGAAGGGGGTGTTCTTTGAATAATTGAGTTGATTGTTTTAGTTCAATGTATTTGATTGGTTGTTCTATGAATACTTTGAGTTGAATAATAGAGTTGATTGTTTTAGTCCAAAATATTTGATTGGTTGTTCTATGAATACTTGGTTGTTGTATGAATACTTTGAGTTGAATATTTGAATAATTGCATATGTTGAATTGGTTATGATCTGATTTTGATTATTTTTGTTTGTATGCAATTATTTATGTTTAACTGTTATTTGGAATACAATGTTGTTAGTTCTGTTAAAAAAGATAAACTGATATTTCTTTTTAATTCTTATGTATAGTCTGTTTTTTGTTATTATATGTTACTGTAGTTATTATGTCTATTCTTAAAATATAGTCTTTTCTATTCATGAACTCCAGCCCTGACGCTGGTCACTGCAAGAAAATCAAAGTGGTATCAAATAGGACCAATTTTAATAGCATAATCCAAATCTGCAATGAGATATTCTATATCCTCAATGCCAATGGATATTCGAACCAAATCATCTGTAAATCCACGAGTTTCACGCACAGCAGTAGGAATACAAATCAAACAGAACAACTGGAGATAAGTATTACTAGTATATTGCTACCCGAAACATACTATCAATAAAAGTGAAGTTCTTATGTATAGACTTTTTAAAAGAGCATACGCAGAATTGTCAATAAAAGTGATAGAACATACTGTCAATAAAACATAAATGCGTTTATCTTTTTAACAGAGCATTAAAAACATTAGCCATTACAAATTCACTATCAATTACCATAATTTCATTATCAAATTTAAAATCAGTTGTGTAAGTACTTGCTAGTTAACAATATAAAAAAGCAACATAGAATGAAGTGATTATGTACTTAATATTTAATTTGACAGATGCATTGGTTCTAGACAGTCTTGCCTTCTTGGTTCACAATATCATAACAGTTTGACAATACATCCTATGGTACTTGGCGGACTGGAGATCGATAGCCTCTACAATCGGGGTCGTAGCATTTCTGATAGTAGCCACCCCTTTGGAAATCAACAATGTACATAACATGATTACTTTTATGTTCTCTTCCAATTCATTCACAATATCGACTTCTGGACATGCTATAAATTATGTAGCCATGTGCAGAAAACCAGTACCACCTTCTGATTTTACCCGAAACATTTCCACGAGAGGCAAAAGATGAAATTTTATCATCCAAAGCTGGAAAGGGAGATTTTCCTGAACAATAGGACTTAGGTATATTGCTTCCATAATCATGTAATGATTTATCTCCCTCGGTGTAGGTGCTATTATCATTGACCTCAGATTCAAAATGAAGAATTTTGCAACAGTCCAGATCCATTTTGCACTCTAATAGCTTATCAAAATCAGCATCTATTCTGCAAATAAGTGATTTGATAAACACTTGTTCCTCATTCAGATTCTTACATCCAAAGCGTCCGCTTGGCAGGAGTAAAGCATTCTTCCCTGCTTTTGATGAGAAAGGAAGACGAAAACAACGATTATGGGTATAAACTCCAGTATCAACAAAAAGAAGCTCTGTATTGTCCGATGAGCTTGAATCTTTCTTGATGTACAGTTTTTCAAACTGTGGATCACTTACTCTTAAATTTATTATACATGAGCATACCTCAGAGATGAATGCTCCAACATGCGAGTTGTCTTTGAAGGAAATATTTGGGATATGAATGATCACATGTCGAGAGAACTTTTCTTCAGTAGATGAATCAAGCTCTATAACCCAATCTTGATTTCCTTGGATTTTGTATTTGTCATTTAGCACTTTGAAGGTGATAGATATCAGAATATCTACCATTTCATCGGCATTTTTTCCAGTGTTAATCTTTTTATTAAACTCTAGATCATAATACAAGTGGCAAGGCAGTCCGACTTGAATAACCTCATAATGGTGGCGTAACTTAGGATTCATGGTTTTGTACCTTCTCTAGAACTCATCATATGTAGAAACAAGGAACCTTCTTTGTGCAGTCAAATGATCTTGGTAGCAAAAAACGTAAGTGTTTGCATGTGTTTGGACAAATCTTAAAGCTTCTTCTTGTCTAGGAAAAGTAGCCCATACTACATCCTTTTGCTGTGTAGAACAACGAAATTAGAAAACATAATAATAAATATAAAACTATAAATTATCAATAAAAGATAAAAGGATTTATCTTTCTTAAAAGAGCAGTAGAATCATATTTTGGATTACAAATTCATGATCCATATTTATCTGAATAACATCATCAAATCAACAAAGCCATTAGAAATTCATTATCAAATTCATCATCAAATTTTCAATATCAGTTACTACAAATTCATCATGTAATTCATTAGTAAATTCAAATATACTCCCTAAAATCTATGATCAATTTAGTATCAGCCATTACAAATTCATCACCAAATTCATTATCTAATTTTTAACATCACCTATTACAAATTCATCATCTCATTCATCAGCCATTACATTTTTATGGGCTGAAGAAGAGTTGCAAAACTTGTCAAGCCAGCAGTATGGTTCGTCGGAGAGTATTTGTGCAGCTATCTGTGCTCTGAATGCATTAACTTGTTCAAGACTAATTTTTTCTGTAGTCTGCATTCCTTGTGCTATTTTTTGCATGAACATCATCACAAAAATTCCACAGTCGTACCTGTATTTCTGAAGTTTAGTACTTTGAATATAATGATAAAAACATATTATCTTTTCTTTATTTTGATAATGAATTGTAATTAGTATTATGTTTATCTAAGTAATTGTATGTGAGTAAATAATATTATCTAATTGGTAATATGTGTGTAGGTAGTTATTGTGTATTGTGAATTTTTGTATAAAATTCCGAACTATCTTCAAAATTACCCATTGCTTTGTTGAGCACGGTCAACATGTTTAAGCACTGAATTTTTGCTGAGAATTGTTTTGTGCCCTTCTTCTTGTAGCTCTTTGTTTAGGTAGTTTACTGCTGATTTCTGCAAACAGTGAAGGAAAATTAGAATAAATATAAACACATTTATCATTTTTACTTTTTGTGTATTATTACTTACCACATTAATGGCAAATTTTGTATGTCCACTTCTACAGGTTTTTGATCTCGTGGTCAAGTGCAGAGAGTCGTAGTGGTTCCAAGTGCATTCTCCAACAACTAGTTCAAGCAGGCTCCAATGTTCATTGCCATGTATTGGGAATAATTTGTTGCAACATAATGGATCTAAAAGTGTTCTTTTCATAAAAGGATTGAACATTTTTTTCTTGATATTTTCCAATCTTCCATCCGTTGTGCTTTTCTATAAAAAAATTGTTTTAGAAAATTTATGTTGTATAAAAAATGTTAATTTGAGAATATAGTTCACTTACTGTCATAGTTGTGTTAACATAGATAATGCTATTGCTTTTTTCTAGTTGCTTTGTTTTTCGGAACCAAAACCAATCAATGATCTACATTTGAAAAATAATATGGATAAAGTATATAATTTATAATGAAGGAAATTTAGTTTGTTGTACTTACTTGACCACAAATACTTTGTTGATAGAGGAGGTCTTCTATCATGAATTTTGTTATGGTGATGAAGTTTTCATCATCACAACTAAATGCTTCGTCGCTGTAAAATTGGACGGTTGTTAATAAAAGAAATTAAGTTTAGTATGTACTATGTTGTTTGCATTTGGTAGTAAAACAAAATAGAAGCCTTTATGGAAGTATGTATTAAAAGTTAAAGATAAATTAATTTATCTTTTTTAGTTTTGTTAAGTTTTTGTTTATTTTTGAGCAAGTTTGTGAGTGTATAGTAGTTGATAGATATACTGATAGTTGACCAAACTAAAACAGAACCAAAACAGTAATAATAATTAATTTAACAGATTGTTGATATATAGTTTGTGTGAGTGAAAAGTAGTTTAATTACTTACTTGTTTCCTCCCAAAACTTTGAAAAAAAGTTTTACATTTTGTTGCTGTTCTTCAGTTAGATGCTTCATGAGTGGACACTTTTCAACATTCTTTTGCTTCTTCTTTTTTTGTTCTTTAGGACTGACATCTTCAACAACAATTGGTTTTTCTGCAGCAATTTCTTCACTATCTTGTTTAATATTTTCAGATTTTAAACCGTCTTCGGTTTCTAGAATGCAATCTTGAGTTTCCATCAAATCAAAACATGGAAAGTTGAACTATTTATGTGCATCATACCAACTATCTTTCTTTTATTCGTACTTTTTCAGCTTCACTTTTTTCTTTGAAATTGTTTTTTTTCTCCACATTGTGCTCTTCAAAGTTTTCCAGCTTTTGAAGTTTCATTTCAAGATTGTGGAGTCTTTGTTCAGCCAGTTGTCTTGAATGTTGTTCCTCATTCAGTTGTTCTGCCATACTTTTCATCTCAGCAGATAAAAAGTTCACTTTCCTCTCTAACTCTTTTATGCTACTAGAGCAGTCCGTAGCATATTTGTCATCTTCCAACCCAGTATATATATTTTTTGAAAAAAAGACTTTTTCCTCTTTAGTTACATTTGCAAATTTCTTTAAAATCTGCATGGAAGGTATTTGAAATTAAATTTGGACATGTAATATCATTGAATTACTATGAAGTTAGAAATCAGAAATTATTAAAAATATACAGGTAAGAAAATTTCAGACACTTAATAAATGGATACGACATGTAAGCACATTCATATGGGAAGGAGAGAAGACCAAAAAAATCTATAATGCACACACAATAGTCGTTACGTATAAATATAGATATGTAATTAACTAACCTACAAACTACATAAATTTAGAACACTATCCCTATTAAATAACACACATATAAACATATGTACTCATATAATTTTGTTTATCAACAAATATATATAGTTCATTATGTACTTAAATCATTTTCTATAAAAACATATATGCTTTTATCTTTTTTAACTAGGGTTTAATTTAGTTGTATATTTTATGTAATAAAATTAAAATATGAGTAAATCAAGAAAAATGTTTAATATGTATAACTATATATCAAATATAAGTAAGGCCTAACTTGTTATTAAATCGTTTACATTAACAAATAAATGTTATTATCTTTTATAGCTTTTAAGCATGGTAAAATTAAAACTTAAATCTGTTAACAGAATACATAACATCATTGGAAAACCACATTTAGTGATGTAAGCAGTAATGAGTTTGCAGGACAAGGAGTTGATAAAAGGTTGTTTGGTTGAATTTGGTTGAGTTCTTGAATTTATTTAGGTGTTCAAGTAGCATGTGGCTGGTGCAGCAGTTTGTTGTTCGTTCAGTCAGGTTGTAGACAAAGATGAAATTATGTGGTGAAGAGGAGTAGTTTGTGGTTGAATGTGGGGTTGATATATTGCACCATTTACAAAGTTTGAATAACATTGTTCAACAAGTTTGAATTGTACCGAACTGTGGAGTTTGGTAGAAATTGAATGTGGGGTGTTCGTGGTGATTTTCTGGTGGTTTGGTAGTGATGCTAAATTAATTATGAACTGTGGAGTTGGGCAGAAACTGAATTGTACTTAAATCATTATGTACTTATGTATATGATTTTGTATATCAAGAAATATATATAAAAGTAGCATACCTTATCATTGTCTATTTCGTCGAGGTCCAAATCTTTTAATTTTGACAAGTCCCATTTTCTCATCCTCGGGATTTTGCTTTCCAATTTTTCTTTTTCATCGATGATTTGCGCCCTTTCACAAAACCAATACTGCCAATA
Organism: Allium fistulosum; assembly: GCA_030737815.1. Lineage (NCBI taxonomy): Eukaryota > Viridiplantae > Streptophyta > Magnoliopsida > Asparagales > Amaryllidaceae > Allium > Allium fistulosum. The sequence continues at coordinate 863,302,946 of CM060904.1, forward strand.
AGACCATACAAAATAAGCATTAACATTTAACATTTTTGTAAAAAGCATTAGTATAAATATATTTATATTTACTTAAAGTTTTTAAATCATACCAATAAGACCATAGTACATCCAGGTGTGCTTCTTGGATTAGCATAGTATTTTTGAACATTTTTCATGACATTTTCGCATATTGCTCTCGGCCAAGAGATTGAGTTCAATTTTCTTAAGTTTAACAACTTTGATAAGAAGCCCCACTGCATGTAGTTCTGATTGTTAGGAAAGAAAAAAGTAATAATCAACAAGAGCAACAACAATTTGACTAAATCTTCATTCCCGTTTTCTTCCTCTATCATTTTTTTCAACCTTCTTGTGACTGTCTTCTGGCTAATTGTGTCATTTTCTTCGAAATTTGTAGTCAGAAACTCTGAAAAACTTTCCATTGCTGTGGCCTTATTTGAAGTTGGTATCGAAAACAAGTCCTCTCCAGATAAATGGATTCCAAATATAAGGCTAACTTCTTCAGGTGTGATTTTCAGCAGTTTGTTTCCAATTTTGAAAGCTTTTTCTTTAATACTGAAAGAAGTAATTATTTGGTCTAAATTTGAAGCGTTTTTCCGTATGTCTTGCCGTTCTATGCCATTGGTGAGAAACATATTAAAAAAGTTTTTGAATGGCGTTCTGTTGATATAACTTTTTGCTTCAGAAGATAGAATGTTTTTTTCCTTAACCGTCATCATAACTTTGTACACAGCATCTAAATTACATCTGTACGTTCCACTGTACATATGTTTTTTCTGTCTTTTCAGTCTGTTTTGAATCTCATATTTGTCAACATCATCTGACTCATCTGTTTCAATATTTATTTCTTCAGAATCATAATTTGCTTCAATTGGTTTTTCTGAAATTGTTCCCTCGTCATCTGAGTTTGTTAGATGTTCTTTTTCAGACATTTGTGAGATTTGCTGTGTTGGTTCAGCTTCATCCTACATTCATGAAAATAATATCATTAATTGGGATCCTACATTTATTTCTACATATTCATGAAGATAATATCATTTTGCACAAGAATCATAATGCACATAAATCAAAGCAATATTATCAAAAAATATCGTATTGCACAATAGTCTGTATAAAAAGATAATATGATTTATGTTTTTAATTATTTTGTATTTTCTTGGGATTAAGATATTTTTTGTCAATGAAGAATTGTTAAGTAGTTTGTATACAGTAGTGTTAATAATGTAGAAGCTAGTGAATAAAATGCTAAAAATATGGTCCATAAAAAAATATGCTGCAAATTCAATGGTGCCCTTAAACCCTATTGATTATAGAGGGATTTACATTTCCAATAAGCTTTGACAGTTAATGTATATAACAAATAAGTAACTAGAAAAGGATATATATATATATATATATATTTACATTTCCAATAAACCCTTTTGTTGAGTAACTATGTAGTACTGATGGCTTTTTTTTATTCTTTTCAAAGTATAGAAAGATAATCTGCTTTATCTTTTTTAGTTGTTTAAGTAATGGTCATTTAGAAATCTGAAAAGTTAAAGAGAATGAAACACAAAATAGCCATCAGAATATTATGTATAAAAAAGATAAATGCTTTTATCTTTTTTAACAGAGCATTAGAAACAAATTAGCCATTACAAATTGGTGATCAGTTATTAAAATTTCATCATCACAATAGCCTTGAAGTAATAACAGGTACAATATGTATGAATGCAGTGCACAATGCAGAGTCATATGGTCAGAGAATCAAGCTACAACATGAACGAATAGTCAGATTCAAAAGTGACAGTGCAAACAAGTGCACAACATACACATAAAAAAATGCAACATGAAAACAACTCAAGATCAATGCAAATGAAGCAACCAAACCTGACTGAAGTGTTCAGACATTACATATATACATGTGTGAAACATCAAGTGAATATGCAACATCATACACATTGAAACCAGAGTCCAATGTAGACATGTCGACAAGACGAGAATGCAAGTGCAGACAAACTACATGATCACTGACTGCATATAAAGCAACAACTGAAGTCAGTGCACATCAATCCAATACAAACTACTTGAAGTGAATGCACAAACACACACACACACACATATGTATATACACATGTATACATACATAACTGACAGCATAGCAGACTAACAAAGGTAAACAATGCAAGCTCAAAAAAGTTAGCTATTTTTTTATTTAAAATATGGAATCTAGATTCCAATTTAATATGTATATACAAATTGAAGAGTACAACAAAATATTATAGGAAACATAAGTAGGAAAACAGTTACCAATGGAGTTGAAGATAATGATGTTCTCTGGCTGTGTTCGTTGCAGAAAGGACTAGATATAGGTCGTATGTTTATGCATTGATTTCCACCTTCATTTATGAATATGCAAGTAGTTTTTCGAATGAATAACTTTGATTTAGAAGACCTTGTGTTCATCTTTACCCTGCATAAAAATTGTCATATATAATGAAATGTTAGAAAGAGAGAAAAATAATTTTTTTGTACTTAAAAGTTGATTAAGTATGTTTATTTCGCATAAATCCTTCAGGACAACTGCAATTGACTTAAATTCAGTATTTATTATGTTATATGTAGTAGCTGATATAAAAATTATATAGGATTTATTCTGTATTTTAATGTTTTAGATAAAAAGATAAATGCTTTTATCTTTTCCAACTGGAGTTTAAATTAGTTGTATATTTTTTCTAATAACTTTAAATCATGATAAAAACAAAATCCTATCTAATAAGTAATTGTAATTATCAAACACAACTAGGGTTTAGCATGTAGTCTAAATATTTTACATTAATAGATAGATACCTTTATCTTTTTTAACAGCTAAACAATAACTTGTTCAGTTTAACACCTAGGGTTTAGTATCATCTGCCATTGAATATTTAGGTATGCTTAATTAAACAAATGTCGATTATGTTAAATTATAACAAGAACTAAAATACCTTAAATCTATTATAAGGGCTATTATCAGCATTGGTAAGAATGAATATTTAACTACGATTTATCATCTAAGTAAAACATTTACATCAAAATAAAATATAGCTTACTTGTTTTGCATTTAAGTTTAAGGTGATTGCAGAAATTGCTCGATGAAAGTATTTTAGTTTAAGCTGAAATCGATGAAGCAGAAATCGATGATGCTGAAGCAGAAATATTGGGAAGAGAAAATGGAATGGAAATTGATATAGAAGAAATCGATTTTGTTTTTAAGCCCAAGTTTTGTTTCGAATTGGCGGCGGATATGGATTAGCGAGAAGTAGTGGGTTTATTTTCGACCCGTGTCGTAGAAACTAATTATTTTGAACATGTGTCCTAGAAAATAATTAGTTGATGCTAACAGGCCCTTATAGTGAAAATCCCCTTGTAGAATCATTTAAATATAGTTTATACACATTTTTATCAAATTATAACTCAATAAAAATTTATAAAATGATTTTTAAAAATTTAATAAGAGTATTCAATATAATGTAAATAATATATATATAATTAATATAGTTATAAATTATAAGTAAATATCTAAAAATCAAAATATAAATATCAAAAATAAACACAAGGAAGATATAAACTAAAATACCAAAAAGATAATAGATTAAAAAATACTTAAAAACTTAATATAATATCTTTGTTGATATAAAAGGTTAAGAAATTATTTTGAGAAATATTTTGAATAGATGTTTGAAAAGATTATTTTGGAAACTAGGATATTTGAAAAACATTTAAAACTTATTTGAAATAGAGATAAAGAGAGACCAAGAAAGTGCTATCAGGGTTTTAAAAAAAATTATATGATTCTATAACTTATCTAGAATATCTTGAACTCTTTAATACTCACGAGTCTTTAATTATCATCATCTTGAAACTACTCTTGATGTCAACGTCTTGAATCTACTCTTGATACTATGCAGTCTTCTTAATCGACACTTATCTAATATCTTACACTATATACACTATATATCTTGATAAAACATTAGTATCTATATTTTATATAATGTCCTATATTTGTTATCATCAACAGTACCTAAGGTACTAACAAAATATGCATTTCTACTAACGCGTTAGCTACCACATTGGCTTTGCTAGGTGTGCATAAAATATCAAGGTCATATGCCATCAGAAATTCCAACCCATGTTGTTATCTCATGTTCAAATCCTTCTACATGAAAAGATACTTCAAGGGTTTGTTATCCGTGAAGAGCTCGAATTTTTTACCTAGTAAGTAACGCCTTCACATTTTTAATGTAAATACAACGAATAATAATTCCAAGTCGTGATTTGCACAATTACGTTCATGAGGCTTCAGCTTCCTACTAGAATAAGTCATAACTCTTCCATGTTACATCAATACCGCACCCAAACCTACGCTACAAGCATCCATATACACTTTCAATCCTTAACTCCATCAGGGATAGCTAAGACTGGAGCATTGGTTAACTTCTTCTTTAACTCATTGAATTCTTCTTCACACTTTGAACTTAATATCCTCCTTTGTGAACTTTATTAGATGTGACACAATTTTCAAGAAGTCTTGAATGAATCTCCTATGATATCCTGCCAAGCCTAAGAAACTTCATGCCTTTGTTGGAGTCTGTGCTGTCTTCCAATCTTGAACAAGTGCTACTTTCTTTAGATCAACCAAAATGCCATCTCCTGACACAACATGTCCTAGGAACCTTACTTCCGATTGCCAGAAATGGCATTTGGAGAATTTTTCTCTTAAAACGTATTTCCTCAATGTTTCCATCACAATCTCCAAATGACGTTTGTGTTCCTCCTCAGTCTTGGAATAAATAAGAATATCATCTATGAAGCACATATCTAAAAACTCAATTCATAAGGTCAACAAAATAGGCGGGTGCATTGGTTACCCCAAAAGGCATAACTAACCACTTATAGAAATAATCAGACCCACTAAATGCCGTTAAGGGTATATTATACTCTACCGTTCTTAATTGATGGAATCACTTGGCAAGATCCATCTACGAGAATACCTGAGCACCATGTAGTTGGTCAAACAAGTCATCTATATGGGGCAGAGGATACTTATATTGAACCGTTTGCTTGTTTAGCCCACAGTAATCAATACAAAGTCTTAGCGAACCATCCGACTTGCAACAAAGATTACAACCTCTCACCAACTTAAGCAACTGAGCCTAATCAGTTCCTTACTCAGCAAATGATCTGTTTGATTTATTAATTTCAGCTTCTCTCCTGGAGCCATCTTACAGATAGGATGAATAGCAGGTTTCCAACCGAGAATTAAGTCAATACGAAACTCAATCTCATGATGTGGAGGTGGGTTGTTAACTTCTTCAAAAACATCTAGGAAGTCCTTAACTATTAATATTGATCCTAACTCTTTATGGGATGAATCAAGTGCATAAACGAAACTACTCATTAGCTTTCTTAGCTTACCACACAATATCCTTTCCAATCCGCTTCTGGTCTTGATTTTCAACACTACTATCCGCTCAACATAGTCAAGAACAGCTCCCTTCTTTGATAACCAATCCATACCAAGCAAAACTTTAAACTTATTAAAATCGAGAACAAACATAATACATGAAAAATGGTGGGTAATATAAGTAATCGTACATTTTTACAAATCATACATATATTAGTTGCACCTATTATGGGGTTAGACACACAAAAAGGGGTTTCTATAATCCTTGGGGTAAGTTGCAATCTATCTACCAATAGTTTAGAAATAAAATTGTGGGAAGCCCCAGGATTAAACAATACTCGTACTATAATGCCATTAAAATATAAAGTACTTTCAAGATCCCCTTTCCCCTTGACATCTTTTGAAATCGATGGCTCATCTTTAATGGCATAGACCCTAGCTTATTCCCCTTTCTTCATCAGTGGACAATCCTTCACCACATGCCCTTGTTGGTGGTAATTAAAGCAGAGTGTCTTTTGAACCATAGGAGAAATAAGACCTATCTACTATTTCTAAGCTTCAGAATTCTTACATAAATTTACAGTATGGCCCTTTTGCTTACAAATATAACAACTAACATTTTTGTAGTGGTTTTCATGAGACCTTCCTCCTAGCTTTCCTCCCCACTGATTCTTTCCTTGTTGATTGAATTTCCTCTTGTTCGAGTTGTTGCTATTGTTGCTTGGTGCTGCTCCCAGCTTCATTTTATCAAGGACTTCATGATGCAAAGCCATGTCTACAAGGTTTATGAGAGATTCTTCTAGGTATGCAGTTATCTTCTCATGAAATTATTCCCTCATCCCAGCTACAAACATTTCATTCTTTTTGAAGGGAGTATCAATAAGTCCCGGCCCGAAGCGCGATAACTCATTGAATTTAGTTTGATACTCATCTACAGTCATTTCCCCATGCTTAAGATCCTGAAAACTTCTGTAAAGATGGGTATTTCCTGCGGTAGAAATATACTAATCTTCAAATACTTCTTTAAACCTTGCCTAAGAAAAGTCATTCTTTGGAAAATTTGCGGTAACCGAATCCCACCATGCTGAAGCTCCCTTCTGTAATTGCCAAGATACTAGTAAGCGCTTTTGCTCATCAGAAATACCAAGCCCCTTAAAGATCTTCTTACAAGAACGAAGGCAAGCTTGAACTTCGGTAATATACTCTGTGTCTTTGAATGGCTACCCGCCCAAATTAGTGGTCTTTGCACAAGGATGCAAAGTTAACTCGGGGTTGCACAGGTTCCTCCTCTTCCATCCCTCCTATTCTACTAGCATTAGGAGCTCGACCATTGGTGGTTGTAGTATTGCTAGTTCTCCTTCCTTGCCTTCTTCTAATACTCATCTATTACTACCTAAATATAGTAAGATAACTTTAGAATACATAGGCGAGATTATCTTAAGAAAAAAAGTAAAAACCAAACATATAAATGTTGATAAAAATTACAAATACGCACTCTCATAGACTAAACTCATTCTAGGGTATTACGAACCCTATTTCTAATGAGTTAATCCCAACTAAGGCCCAGATGTTCATTCAACCTAGGCTCTGATGCCACATGTAACGATCTTCCTTTCTCACTCCTAAAGACGACACTTAATACATCCATGGTATTTGTGTGTCGATCATCTAGGCGTGTGAAAGACAAGTTATTAGGGTAAAAGAAAAAAAGGACAAGAAGAAAGAAAGATAGAATATCACATCGCATGAAAATCATATATAATGGAACATAGGATGGTATGTACAATCACTCCCAAAATGAAACGTCAGAGTTACAATAAGGACTAACTTCAGCCAGGGATGGTTATAACTGCCTTCTCCCATAATGCCGATACATAACTATATTCAAACATGACATCAGAAATAAGATAGGTATCTAGATAGCATTGAAGCCTCCTACTCCATGCTTCTTCAAAATGCATCCGTAAGAACCTAGACTACTTGGCTACTCAAAAATTAGAGTACGCAAGAGTTTAAGGGAAAGATAGAAAACTCTCGGTCGGACATAGGTCTGGTGTAAGTAAACTTAAAACATATGCTTTTAGGAACAATAAAGGTATCTCGTAAGACCACGCCGTACGTAAACATGGATGGGTTTTAACCTCACAGTAACCAAAACATTTATACTTAAAATCAGAGATATTATTATTAATGTCTAAGTTTGAAAATAAATATATAACGTAGCTGAAATGCTTGCATCTCACATTCCAGTGTTTGGCATAACTAACTCCGTAAGGTATGTATTGGAAAATGGATTCCAACAATGACAAGGTAAGAGACTACCTTTTGTACAATACATCTCTAGAGAAAATGTACCAAGGCTACAAACGCATTGCACCTCTGCGAATCAAGACTGACCTACCCCTTCCTGGATAGTACCAAATACGATCATCCCTCAGTTGCGATTAATAACCGTAGCGGGCCGAAGCATACATAAATCCATAAATACTGATCTAGATCAGACGATGATCATACCCTAATGTGAGCGACCCACATAGCCATGTAGCATAACTCCATATTTAGTCATTATTGGGTTGAGGCTTGAGGCAACGATTACCATTTTTAGCAAACCCATCTTGGAATGCTTACATTGTCCTCTAAGTAGCAATGCAATGCTAGGATTCATCCATACAAGTTGTTCCGGGATCAAAAAAATGCACTAACCTTACTACCTTCCATTTTGGTATCACCCTCAAGATAGGTAGTACAACTCCATAGCATACTTCATATTGATTCAGAACACAAAGTGCTTTTATTTTGAAGTGGTTCGGATAAACCATATTTATCTGAAACCGGTGTCTCCAAACTAAAGCGATGAATTTCTGGCTAACTCATTTCTGGCTAACTCATTTCTGGATCTTTTAGAAGTATAGAAACAATTATAAGAGTCCCCTCCGCGGGATCTTGAACATACATTCTTAAAAGCGAACTACGTTTCATATAAATGAGTCCTTACCAGGGATCTCAAACCATATAAAATCGTGAGGCTTTTATATACTTCCCAAGTCATGTAGGTCAAGTTATCGATAGTGGACAAACCACAATTTGGTGTAAGTATATAATTTGCATATGGAAGATCGAACATTATATACTTATCACTACTTTTTGATTTTGACCCCATACCATCCCTTGATTAACAATGAAGTCAAACAAGTTAGAGTACTAACCTTGCCCTGATGACATTATTTATTCTCATAGATTGAAATGGGCTTCCATAGCTTGAAATTTAGTGTTGAGAATAAGATGAAACATCTTCCATATACATAATTAATCATGACTTATTTATAGAAATTAACCCTCTTATACTTATCATGTTTCCAAAAGTTTGACTTCTCTCATCCAGAATCGAAGCTAGAAAAGTCAAGGAACTGGTTGCACCTGGCCTTGCCTTAGTTAAAACAGTCTGATTATAGATCTCATCGATAGAGGAAAGTCTACCCATCGGGTTTAGTGCTAAATATAAGATGACTTACTTTCCACCAACATGTTAACATTTTAGCACTATTTATCATATTTGTTTTATGTTACTTAATGGCATAGACAAAGAAATCCCTTATTTAAAACAAAGTCATTTTTAAACAATCTGAAACCAATTTCGTAAACTAATTTCTAGTCTTCTATTTCAAACTAGCACTATTTATCGGCTAGAAATGAAATCGTTCAAGTTGGGGTATTATTACCTCTCAAACCTTCACTCGAAATTTATTTCTAACTTCAAACTAGAAACAAATTTCCATACCTCGAAGTCTAGAAATTAAAACAGGGTCCAAGAGTTCCAATATACTTGTCGTTAAAAACATTTTTCCAAAATTACGCATTAAAACCAAAGTTTGATTTAAAAGGCAACGTCATTCCTTTATAAAAATAAACACGTTTTTAATAAATAAATTCCAAACAACTTTGAAACATTTTTGTAAAGAGTTTGAAAACAAGACTCGAGTTTGGAATAAATCACTTAAAACATTATTAGAAAAAAAAGTAGTAAACCATTTACAAGAAAGTACGGGATTTCAACGTCGCATAAAAATCCATAACAAGTCGGTCGACTATAACTAAGCAACATTCACAAGTATTTACATAACTATAATAAATGTAGATAATAATCAACAAGGCGAGGAACTCCTTAGAGTCCCTCTACACAAAATTCCCCTGTAAATCATATCACATGAACTTCGAAGTGTTTCGTCACAACCTATACGGTATGAACACTTCGACTTCCATTTACTAGTCCCATGTCTGTTCCTTTTGTGTCATCCGTTTTCAAGCAAGAATCAAACCACACAACATATAATTATATACATAAGCAAAATAACAGAAATTATTACAACAAAATAATTTATTTTTAAAGTTACTTTTTAGTGAGTTTAACTCACTTTTAAATCACTCAAATCAAACCAAAGATGCAAGCTTTCCTTCCATTGACCTCGGCAACACGCAAGGACCTAACTTCTGCTTGCAAACTTGCTTTTAAACCCTTGGAGGACCTCCTTTCTCTCATGCATATGGCCTAGGGCGGAGTTTTGGGTTCAACTTTGGTGGTTTTGAGATGTAGAGAGTGTTGTTTATTTCTAGAGGCTTGTATTTGTTTTAGAGAAGAAAATAATTAATTTTGAGGTGATTTTCTTTTACGAATTTTGAAAAAAGAATGAAGAGGGAAGAGAAGTGGAGAAGAAAATGAACTTATGTTTTTAAAATAAAGTGAAGAGGAGGTGTTATTTTATAGAAATGAAAAGAGGAAAATTACCAAACTTAACCCTCCATAAATCAAGTTACACATTTCCTTTATTTTAAGCTACTACCCTTCATTAGCTTATACAACACACTTGCCCTTCATCATCATGTGCCACCCCTCTTAGTCCTTCTTGGACACTTGGCATCACTACCTTTTCTTTAGGTACTACTTTAAAAGTCTTCTTGTACTTAATTACTTCAATATCTTCTATAATGTGTTTTAGCTAAATCCATTTAGTTAGTAAAATGTTTCTCTTATTTGTATATAAGTGTGTGTACTTTTGTACACTAATGTACACAATAAGTTCCAACAACTTTTGGTTAACGAAAAGTCGAAAATCCGAGAAATGATTTTCGGTCAAATTTTCGATCTTTCTCCGAACTGTTTATTTTGGTAAACAAAATACCAAAACAAATTTACTATCACTAGTTATTACATAAAAGAGGTCTATTTGAGTTATAAAATCTATTATTTAATTATTTAAAAATATATTAAATATTCATACTTAAAGTGACTAAATTACGGGTTGTTACATGAAGCACCGTTCAACCACTTAATATAGGCTATTTATTCCATCTACTGTAACCCATTTATAGTTGAGAGTTTTCAGATCAAATATCTTGAACTCAAAGAAATAATTCTTATAGAAAACAATTTTTCTATTTGAAAATACATTTTGGAATAGAAATCATATTTTTTATTCCAATGTTAAGTATCTATTATTATTTTACAATTCTCATTTCTGATGTTTCTTTATGCAGTAAAAGTGAACATTCACTCTTTTCATCCCAACCGCATCTTGAGTTACATCTACTCTTGTACATTCGATTTCCTTTCAAATTGGTTGAACTATTCAAAGGAAATTCTTTCTACATGATGATAACGAACTCTTTACAAAATACATTCGATTATCCTTAACATTTAAGGATATCAAATAATTTGCAGTTTATATAAACTAATCAAACTGAGTTTTCAATAATCGAATTCTTAGATCAATCTTGTAGCTCTTGGTCTAGTGTTACATTTAACATGACAAGATCATGATTGTAATCAATCATATTGAATATGTGATCTCACACTATGATACTTATTTTGAACGAACTAATTTTATCGAGGTTTCGTATATTATGAATTGCGACTATTCACCACATAACTTTTATACGTTATTGGAAATGGATCAAATATCCTTATCCTTGTATTGCTTTTAGAGTTTGAAACTCATCGAAGACAATACGCAATCTCGGGCACGTAAACAACTAAGTGACAATTTACGAACATATTTAGTAGCTGTATTATTAGGCACTTGCATTGGTCTTGAATTGACAACATACAAAATTTATTAGTACGTATATTCTATATTTCTATTTGTCAATCGTAATTTAGTCCATATGTATATTATAATTAATAATTTTTTTACAAATTAAATAGATTACATAAATTCATCGATGTAGATCATTCTAATTTATACGTAGCAGATGTTTATACAATATTAGAAAGATTAAATGTTACCATTTCATTTTTCTAATAAGGCTTCCATTAGACTTTTTATGTTTCTAAAAACCCTAAGACGAAACGTAGAAGTCTTTTGACTTCTCTAGTGGGTGCCAAGACTCGTACGACTTGATATTCTAACCTTGAGGAAAGCCTAATAAATCACAGGCCCGCATATAATGGATTACTCCTTATCAATTGTATTATATACAAGTCCTAACCTTGTTGTCCTTTTCCTAATCTCATTTTACCTTAAGAAAAGCTCAACAAATAAAGAAAGACTATCCATTCATACCTACCATTTCACGACGGTCTAAGTATAATGCACATACCTTAAGGAAAGCTCAACAAATATGTGCAGTTGTCTTACATCTTCTATTTTATATATTAACAGTACTACACATAACATCCCTAACTTAAGGAAAGCTCAACAACTATGGGGTGTGCAAGTAATCTAATAATATATAAATGATAGAGGACAACATCTATATTAAAGATTAATAATCTTTAATATATTTTAGCAAGGCCAGCCGATTTTTAAAGTGGGCCGTCCACTTTTTATTACAACAAGTAATAAATACATTGAGAATAGGAGATAGGCCCATAGCCTGGCTACTAAAATAGAACCACTAAACTAGCTTATAGAATTAGAGTCAGACAAATTTGTCTAGACTACAGAAAACACCACACAGGGTGCATATGACTTCAAGCTACTCAAGGCAGTCACAAAAAATAGAGCACTATTGCTAAACAAGTTGCACAAGCCAATCACGCTTGAGGACTCACAATACACAAACCATCAAAATACAGTACAGACACTCGCTAACTAAAAGCTTACAACAACAACCAAAATACCATGCTAATTGGCCAACCAACCAACCAATAGCAACGCAAAGATATTGCCAAAATGAACCAAAATTTACACAAAAGCCTAAGGTGGCATAATCAGGAGGACATTAAAACACATACCCAAAGCTACACCCTCCACCTTGAACATGAGACGAGACAATCACCAACAAAAGACAAAACTCCATGCTGTAAGCAGTCCGAAAAAAGCAGTATTGAAGGGATGAGAAAAACAAGGCTTCGGACGAGGGTACAACCCAAAGCCAAACTAATCGAGCAATCAAAGCTAAACCCGTTAAGGAAGACATGCCAATCATAAACTCCAACATATCCATATTGCAAAACCATAGGGAAAATGCCAAACTTAAACTCCAAAATCATAGCAAGAAACAAATAAAATCCAACATTACCATTTACCAGCACACGGTCGAAAATTAGAAAGCGACAAGAATGCAGACACCGGAGCCCCACCAACAGACCACCAACCACAAGACTACACCCCGCCATACACCACCCGAAAAGCACCACAGCATGCAGAAACCCCAAAACCCTAGCTTGTTGAGCAAAGCTCACACCAGAACCCAAGACCAACTCAAAGAATAGACTGTAAGAACAATGATATGCGAGTGGAGAGGCTTAGGAAGCTAAGGAAGGTCTCACGAAAACAGATGGAGCAACGAGAAGGGGAAAGGGGAGAAGCGAGGAGGCATAGATCCAAACAACGAGGCTACAACCTAGATTAGTTCGATGCAAAGCTCATAAGCGGGAACCACCAAGGTAGGAGAAAAAATAGACAAAGTCGGGGTGGATCTGGCTAGGCAACGCCAAAACTGGAAGCTAGGTGATAGGTTGAAGGAAAAAAAGCATGATTGGGGCAAGCAGACGCAATAAAAAAGGATGAGAAGCAGCAATGAGGAAAGCTAGGTTAAGGGAGAGGAGAAGATTGAAGCGCAAGTGGAAGGGATAAGATTGGGCGAATTAAGGAGAAGGAAGATAAAAGAAGGTGGCGGCTGAAGGGGGAGACCTAGTCCCCATTGATGCTTCTCATATGGGCCAAATTTCAAAATATTATATTGAAATTCTAATCTTTAATATATTTAAATTGAGTGATATCGACTTATAGAATAATGTATTTCTTATGAAATACACTCGTGATTAAAGTTTTAGACACATATGAAATCAAGGTATATGTATTATATTATGTATTTATCCCTTAAGTCTAATCGATTTTCATACGGTTCTACCTTTTATTATACATTTATATTATATAAGTTTAATTCTTATATAACATTTGATATTTAATTAACTTTCTTATGTGTAATCTTATATTAGTTACATCTTACTTATTTAATTGAATTGAGTAATTAATTGACATTTTAATCAATTTTATTTTATTTATTTTAAACATTTTAAATTGAATATGTGCACTATAACATTTATAGTTAAACACATATATCTTATATATGCATTATATTATTTATTAATTAACATTTGATTAATTAATTTAGTTAAAGCAATTTTATTTAATTATAATTATTTGAAAATTATATATATTTATATATTACCTTAACGTTTTATGATAATGTTACATATACCAATATATATGTTATTTGATTTAGTTAATAAAATTTTAATTAATTATTCATTAAATTAATCATTAATAATTTTCGAAAATAATTATTTTGTTTTCAAAACAATTTTGAAAATTATTTTATAACATTCATAAAATCATTACTTATTTTAAATTTAACCTTTTAAATTTTATTTTAATTTCAAAACTGATTTTGAAAATTAGCCCAAGGCCCAAATCAATTTGAGCAATTATATTAGGATAACCTTTGGGGTTACCTCATCCTTTCAGGCCAGACCAGTAGCCTGGTAGGGCATCGTACTTGATTACCCAAACCCAACCTTAGACACTATTTTTCTAGACACCTTATTATATGGTATGCTTTAATAAATTAGCTATAATACTGCTAATTTAAGATGCATAGGATATTGGTCTTCGATACCATTGTTAGATCTAGGCCAGATAGTAGTGGGTTAAATGGGTAATTTTTTGTTGCTATTTTGGATCTTACTAGCATATGAAGTATAAATTTATTTAAATATGATCTAAATTAAATTTTAAATAAAATCATTATTTTATTTTATTTGTAAATAAAGTTTTATTTTATATTATATTTGTATTATATAATATATGAACATGCATATCATATACACCTATGTGTATATGTGCACATGCAACATATACAATATACACAATTTAACATGCCCATATATAAATGTTGGGGTTTACACCGCAGCAGACATATTAGCCCCTCTATATACATATGTGATGACTATAATATATATATGTAGTTTAATATGCAAAAAAATTATAATAGTACAAATATTTGTATAAATATATAAACATATATAACATTGCAAAATGGTAAAATTTATAAATACAAATATAAACAATTTCTAATTCAAATTCCAAATTTCAAACATCAGATCTAGATCAAGATTATAAAATATTTTATAATTTCAAAACTAACAATATTTTATAATAAAATATACATACAAAGATAATATATGTATATTTTTTAAAAAACCCTACTCCGGAGAGTAGAGCTAGGGAACTCGACTGCCCGCCACACCGATCCCCCTTTTTAGCTAGCCCAACTTTAGAGCTTCAATTCCCCACCATTTTTATTCGGTATTTAAGGGAATAACCACCCCAAGCCATTTGGGAAACACAGCTCAATTTACCAAGACTCGAACCCGAGACCTCAAGGAACTTTGTTCCATAGTCGCTAAGCAACCCTGACGAACTGAGCTATGTATTTTTATTAAATAAAATTATGTGTAATATAAATATATATTTGTATATCAAAATTAATTTTAAAATCAAATACATATAAAAGGATAACACATACACACATATATATATATATACATATATTTAATATACAAATAAATAAATACATATATGTTCATATATAAACTTTCGACTAAGATGAAATTAATTTTTTTATTAAAACATATAGTTTTAATTTTTTTTAATTTTTTTAAATTTTCATACAGAAATTTTTTAAAATATTAAAAATTCGAAATTTTAATTTCATGACATTTAAATTTTGTGTTTATTAAACTTATATTTATATGTAATGTGATATGTACATATACATATACATACATACATATATATATATTAAATTAAGTTAGAACATTATATTTCAAAATATAAATTTACATACCTATACTGGATTTTATAAACTAATATATATATATATATATTCCTTTTTTATTTTGTATATTAATTTGCACAATAACAAAAATCTTACATATATAAATATACACATACACATATTTAAAAAATCAAATTTTGTTTTAAAATCCCATAAAAATATTATTTAAATTCGATTTTTTTTAATTTTCTTTTCTGGTCGTCAGCTATGTGTATACATACATACATATATAGTAATTACATTACATACATACGTACATACGTACATACATACATAAACACACACACATATATTTTCACATCCCATGTCGATAACACACATATATATGGATTCGTGATATTATGATCTAAAATAGGCATGTATAATTCAATATAATTATCAGATAAATATGTAAAATCATAAATAGAATGATTACCTTAACTATAGCCTAATTTATATACGTTGAATGCTGAACCGATTAACTCCTTATCTGTATTCAAATATTCTAGAGAGAGCAACCAGACTGAAAACATTACGCATCGTTGTTTTGATTTTAATTTAAATTTGTGTTTTTAATGCTTGAATTAATGAAGGAGGAGCGGGATAATCACTAGCTAGATATAGGTAAGGTAGGTGCCAAAAGTGAGTGATCTAAAAGAGGGCTTAAAGATGTTTAAATAGTAGAGAGAGAGAGAGAGGAGCTAAAAGTGGATATGGATCCACTATTTTCTCTTGCCATTTCGAACCCTTTTGAATCAAAATCCAATCCCCTTTTCTAACATCTATGGCCGGCCAACCTTAGCCCCTTTATGGGCCTTCATGTTGCTTCAAGCCCAATCGGATAAAATACATTTAGATCTAATTTAAACGTATATTGATACGTATGTATACAACTTTTACATACGCACTATTTTCAATACTGATCAACACAAATAAAAAAATTGTAATTAATATTTCATAAATGTTAATTGATTTATAATAATTATAATTTAATTAAATCAAGTGGTAGTCGAAGGATTCAACATTTTGATTGTGTAACTCTT
Source organism: Allium fistulosum (assembly GCA_030737815.1). NCBI lineage: Eukaryota > Viridiplantae > Streptophyta > Magnoliopsida > Asparagales > Amaryllidaceae > Allium > Allium fistulosum. Next base: position 863,319,737 of record CM060904.1, read on the forward strand.
ACGTGTAAATTCGATCAGCGATTACTATCGAACAATTCGAATATTAACATTCACACATCACCTTAGTTAGTGGTGTGAAATTATTGCCAAATTTATTACTTATGTAGCTTCGAAAAACCAATTTTATTTATTTTAAGCGGTACCCAGGTGGCAAGGTTGTAAAAATCGCTAAGTGGACGGTAGGCAGTTAGTACGGATTATGGATTAATTGTTTAGGCAGGGACTAATCGAGGATTAATCGAAGCTACGAATTTATGATAAATCATGTATTTTGGGTAAAAAATTTAGTGTTTTGTTTGGTATTGATTGATGCAAATTGCAATTTTGGCATTTGGAACATGTTTAGGAGTAGCCAAGGAGGCAAGATCGCCTAAAACTAGCATATTGATGCTTATATAGAGCATCGAACCTTAAATAATGTCCAACCAATGCCTAAATACATGTTTTGATTCTTACATGAGATGGTCAATCTTATCCAGGTGGGCCTAAAAAAATTACTAGGGGTAAGCCCTGCCTAGAACCTAGGGGGCCTAGGCGGAGGTCTATAAAAGGATTTTTACAATAATGCCCAGTTGTGACAATAATTTACACCAATTCTCTTCGTCGAAACTATTTCACATTAGGACTTATGGAATTTTGTAATGGTCAAAGTTCTAAATCGTCTACATTCAACTTTATAGTCTAAACACAAATGTCATTGGTTTAATAATAATAATAATAATAATTAATCGAACTGCTTTGGCCAGAGACTTTGACTTTCGTTTGACTTTAGATGATCATGATACTAACCCCATATAACCAAGGAGACGAATTCTCTATTGAATAGTGTTTCACTTCCAACGCTTCTACTCGACCAAACTATAGCCGTTCGATGGACACAGTGTCACGATTTAACTATAATCAAAGCGGACATTCCATATTGAAGATCGATAGTATTTTCAAGTCGAAAGAATTATGCAATATTGTCTTATTGATATTTTTTGTTTGATCTTAGTTATATTAAACAACAGAAAACTATTGAGTAAGTCATTCCATAATTATCCAAAAATATCAGTATGTAACCCCTTGGCGCCCCCAACAGCCATGAGTAATACATTGTCCAATATTTGAAGAGCATTATGTGCTCTAGTCTCAATGGATGCATCAATATCCAATATCGATACATCTTGACTAGGAATATTTAAAATTGTGTTCGTTATTGTGATAAATTGCTCATAATTACAACACCTTGTAATTACTATCACAATACATACCATTTATGGATTTTCTATCAAATATACTAAAATTAAATAATTATAACTCATTATAAAAAGTTTATAACAGAAAGAAAACACCTTTTAGTTTGAACGAGATTTTATTACAGAGTTAATAATTTATAGTAAATTACCAAATTGCCACTGGACATAACCTAACTCTATCAATCATGACCATGTAAAAGCAGCACGAGGTAAAAAAATTAACCATGCAGTGACTCTGACCTGGAACTTGATTCACATGGTGTAAGTACGTGAGCACCAAAAAATTTGTTTATTGCTCACTTGGTAGTATTACCTCTTAGTAAAAATACAAACCACGTCGAGGTTGAATGACTTAGAGCATATACCATGAAGAAGTAGAACATGGTTGTGCTAAGTACCACATACGCCTTCTGCGTGATTTAATTATTTACCACGTTAGGTCCTTATGTGGTTTTATAAAATAAGAAGAAGAAAATTACAAAATAGGAAACATCAAACAACAGAAGCATTAAACGACATCTAATGAAAGAAACAACAAACATCAACTAGAACCCACAGAACAACATATCAAATAACAACATACATTCATAACTAATTCAAAATACATTATTTTGAAAGAATAAATTTTGCAGTCCTGGTACACTATTTAAATTACATAGTTAATTCAAAGTACATTTCAGTTCCACTCCACAAATTGAGTTTTTTCATCCTAAGCTCACCTACGATCACTATAAATAAATTCCCAAGTACTTGCATCCATATGACGAGTCATCAACTATTTTGCATAAATGGTGGACCAGCTGTTTAGGTTCTAATTTTACCTACATATGAAAAACATTATTTAGTACATTGAAGAAAATGATTCAATGGTAACGAAAAAGATATAAATTACGTACTTTCACAAAATGGTCATTATTGACAAATGTTATAAATATTTCTGAACATTGTGTGGGTGGGGTACTTTTCCTTTTAGTGGTCACTTGTGCTAAATGTGAGAAATGCGGATTACGGATCTTAAGGCTAGAATTAACACTAGAGGGGGGGGTGAATAGTGTTTTAAGGAATTACTAATTCTTTTTGAGTTTATATTAATTTGAACACAAATGTATGCAATATTCAGACACAGATATGATCACAGAATCAAACACAGATGCAGATATAAAGTAAAAGCAATAAGGAAAGAACACACCGGATTTTATACTGGTTCGGAGTTACCCTACATCCAGTCCCGCAACACAAGTACGGATTTCCTTTCAAAATCAATTCTTACAATTACACCCTCGATTTCAAGGCCACGAGGTACACTACTCCAGATTCACAATCCTCTGGGTAGAGATACTTGATTTTACGGGCAACAAGTTCACCCGATTGATTTTCCAGGCTACAATCACACCTTTTCTCGCTCGATTGAATACAAAGAAGTCTATAACTCTAAATAGCACTGAGATCTTGTTGAGATAGTGATAGAGAATCAAACTAGAGATGATCTAGTTAGATTCAATGGTGATTTCGGCAGAGTAATGGTAAAAATGTATATAAAGAAATGTGGAAGAAGAAGAGGAGTGAAATCAGAGAAAAATATGAATATAAATTCGTTTAAAACAGCTCCTATTTATAGTAGAACAACAACCATGTCCATTCATGAAAGGATATGACGAATAGACACTTACTTTGAAATTCAAACTTTTGAAATAAACCGTCACCTTGTCGACAAGGGGTCCTTGGGGTTGTCGACAAGCCTAAGTTATTTTTGGTAATTTGTTTTTCTTTGAAAATAACTTATATCTTGCATTAAAACTATTTTAAACTTTATAAATATACTTAACTATAGTTAAAATACATAAATAAGTATAGAGAATAAGGCCCCGTTTGGTTTGTAATTTTTAGTTTTGTGTTTTCATCTAAACAAAAATTCGCATTTATTATGTATTGTTGAAAAACGGACAATTTTGAAAAATGAAACTTAACATAGAAAATAGAAAACAAGTTTATTCGATTTTTCGTGTTTTAAGACATAATAAAGGAATGTAAAACAATTCATCTCCTCCATTTTCCGTCCATCATCGTGATGGCTAAGAATTGTAAAAAATTTCCCATATTTTCTTGTATTTTGTAGTGTATGTTGAAAACGCAAAACACAAAACTCAAAACGAAACCAAACGGGGCCTAATATTTTGGTATATATAAAATTTTAATATAATTTTATATTTAAATCTAAGTATAAATATTAAAAGTTAAATATATTATAATTAAAAGATAGTTTAAAACCAAGGATAATTTGATATTGAAAATAAAGATTATTTTGAGACTAAAAGTATTTTAAAACCAGGATAGATGTTTTTGATTTAAAAAGGAAGATTTTGAAATCAATTTGAAAACAAGATAAAATTTTGTAAAACATTTGAATAAAAGTTAGTAGATACAAAACAATGTTCCACTAGATTTTTCGTAGGTTCCATCCTACTTAGGGTTCTATCCCTTTAACGGGCTCAAAGTGGATTCCATTCCACGAATAAAATGGATTTTAAGATGTCAGTGCTTTTCTAGGAGTTTTAACAAAATTCCTAACTAAATTACTTATCTTGAAATCTTGAACTCTTGATAATCTTGATACTCATGAGTCTTGAATCTTGATATCTTCGATCTTGAGTTCATCAGTTCTTGAATCTCTATACTGTACAGTCTTCATTCTTTGGTACCTATATATATATCCTGCATATACATATATATCTAAACAATAATGTTAGTATTTATATTTTATAATCTTATTCTAAGGTTGTTGTCATCAAATCAACTTCTCAGGGACTAACAATCTCCCCTTTTTTGATGATGACAACCTTTGTTTGTAAAATATTTCTTCTATCCTAATAACTCCCCCTAAAACTAATAACTCCCCCTTAATCTATGCTTAACTATCCTATTTTATACTTCTCCCCCTTTGTCGTCAACAAAAACTAACATCAAACTATATAACCCCCTTTATTCTTGTACTAAAGTGCCTGCATTAACAAAATATATAATTGAGTATATAATAGATAGATTAAGAGATAATTATACCGATAGACATGATAACTAATCAAAGATCATATAAATATCAATGTGTATTTATACATATTATGTTTTGCACACCAATTATCAATCCACACCAAACCAAATCAAATCAAATCAATCTAAGCAATCAATTCAAATCAAACAAAGCAATCAAATAAAATCAAACATTACGAGGAACTTCCACCCATCCTTCTTCTCCAAATATAGGGTCTACTTTAATGGCATCCCAATTTTCATTTTCATTGGTGAGAGAGACTGAAGGATGTGCTTCATTATCATCTTTGTGTAGGGAGGAAATCATCCATCGAACCGCATCGAAATGTTTTTCTTGCTCCTTGATCATCTGCATTTGACTCAACTCTAAGTGTCGCTGATTACGGAGAATGAAAGAAAGAATATTCTTGAAAGAATTAAGGGTTTCTTCAAGATTCTCGATCAAACTATGAATTGGATCGGCCTTATTTGAGTTTGTGAGAAGAAATATAGATAGAGTAGATAAGAAATGATTTTGAGTGATGAATTCTGGAAGAAATATGTATTTATAGGTGTAGAAATTCGTTTGAAATGAATAGACACAAGGTAGTTATTCAAATTTCAAATTTAAAATGAAAAGTCATTTCTGACCAGTAATTGTCGACAGGGTCTCTGGGGGGTTGTCGACAGAGGTCAGTTAATTTTGATGACTCATTTTGATTTTATGAATAATTGTGTATATATATATTTATATAATATACTAACATTTATTCTGGAGATAAGATAAGCTAGATAACATAAAAGTAATTCAATTTCATTTCATAATAGAACGATACAATGATTAAACATTAAGAACTACACGAACAAACTAAAACCAATACAACATGACATGAAAAGGTAGAACTAGTTAGAGGATGACGAAGATGAAGATAATCCAAGCTTCTGGCTGACTTTGGAGAAAAACCTGTTCATCTTGGATGACATTTTATCCAATTTCTTACTAACGGACCGTTTAAGAGTCCGTTGATTATCAACAATGGTCTTTTGATTTTTGAGTAAGGTTTTGTTGGTTGAATTAGAGGGATAGTCAATACTTTCCAAGGATGTTTCACCTTCTTCTTCTATTTCCATTTCATCCCCTTCTTCTTCTTCTTCCTCCTCTTCCATCTCCTCATGCACCAAACGCTCTTCCTTTTCGGCAAGAGTCTCATATGGTTGAAAAACATATGGAATTTTCATAAGAGAAATGTTTGAGTGATTAAAAACTTTTCTTGAAACAAATTCTTCTCCTTTGAAATCCACTCCAAAATAATTAAAAATCCGAGTGAGATAGATTCCATGATACAAAGTGTTTTCACCCACTTCAAAATTTTTGGGACGAAGTTCATCCAAAATAACTTGCGCCCAATTAATATCATAATTTCCAAAAATAACAAAAAGTGCTTTGCAAATTTTTGAAGTTGGATTGTTAAAACTCCCCAATCTTGGGGTCAAAGAATGTTGTAAAAGAAGATTAACAATTCTTTCTTTTGGTCGAAAGTTTTGATTTATGAATTCAAAGTTATCATCTCCTTCGAAAATGTGATGAAATGTCTCATGATCATTTTCATCGATATTAAAACTAGAAAGATCCATTCCCGTGCTCTTGCAATTGAGAATGGTACCCAAAACATCATAATTTAAAATGATTCTAGTGCCTTTGACACTACTCCAAATTTCATCATTATTTCCATTATAAAATCCACGGTTGAGATTTGCATAGAAAAATTTAACAAGATTTGGATAACAAACAAAGTCATTTTGTGAAGCATCAATAAGACTAAGAACTTGGTTGTTTGCAAAAAGAGAATCGATTTCATAAGTAGAGAAATCTTGAAATAAAGCAAACTTTCCGGGATGGACTTTTCCATAGTTAGCATAGTTGATATATGCTTTTATAGCCTCCGGATTATTGAAAAGTTGCTCTTTTATATTTCTGGAAAGTCTTATCGTGGAAGGGTTGCTTGAAGAAGCCATTAGAGTAGAGAGTAGAGAGCTTGATATTTTGAAATAAGAGTTTGAAAATGATAGTGAAAAGTTGTGATAAGAGATAGTAAATAAATAGATTCTCAAGGGACAGGTTCTCTGGTCAAAAGGTAACTTTTCTGAGACTTGAATGAAGTTAAAAAGGTGGAGGAAAATTCAAACATTTGAATTCAAATTTGAATTTCAAATTTTTGTACCCTTGTCGACAACGTGGGGAAGCCCTTGTCGACAGGTGTCTCTGAATTTTCATGATTTATTTCTCTTAAGCATTCTAATATATATATATATATATTTATTATTTTTAATGTCTATATAATATCTGGAATATTACTAGAATTATAGTATATTCCATAAAATATTATGATATTATTTAAAAATAAAAATAATAATAAAATAATAGTAAAAATATAATAAAATAATAATAAAAATTTTAAAATTCAAATGACACACCAATTCAAAATCAACCAATCAAACATCCAATCCTAAGCATGCAATTTCAACCAATGTATTGTAAACGTGTACCTTTTTCTGAGTCCGTTTCTCTGAATTCGTCGGAGTCGTGGACTGCCGTGAAACACATATTTGAATTATCTGTCTTCCGATCATCATCGCTTGAGGACGAGTCTGAGTCATCTAGAGTAGCGGTAAATGCACGTTTTCGTTTCTTTGCGGAATCATTGTTTATAGGAAGATTTTGCTTATCTGGATGCGGACAGTCTCTTTTGATATGGCCTGGTTTGTCACAGTTGAAACATTTGATATAGTTTGGCACTACATTCTGATTACCAGAGTTCTTATAGTTGTTTCTCTTGAGATTATTCATCTTTCTGTATTTCAGGAATTTCCGAAAGTTCTTGGTCATAAAGGCTATCTCTTCATCATTATCGCTGTTTGAGTCTGATCCATTGGTCAATGCATTGAATGCAATTGATTTCTTTTCAAATGCTTTGCCTTCTCTTCTCCCAAGCATTTGGACTTCAAACGACATTAGATTTCCAATTAATTCTTCTATCTTTAAGGTACTGATGTCATTTGCCTCTTCGATCGCAAGTGTCTTTTGATCCCATTCTGGAGTAAAAGAATTTAAGATTTTTCTGACTTGATCTTCTTCAGAAAATACCTTTCCCAAGGATATTAGAGAATGCACAATATCCTGAAATCTACTATACATATCTGGAATAGACTCATTAGGATTCATTTTAAATAATTGAAACTGATTTGTGAGCATGGAAATTTTGGTCTGTTTAAATTTGCTTATTCCTTCGTGAGTAACTTGCAAAGTTTTCCAGATTTCATATGCAGACTTACAAACTGACACTCTATTAAATTCATTCCTATCAAGTGAACAAAACAGAATATTCATAGCTTTAGAGTTATTTTGTGTGACGGTCTTTTGCTCAGCAGTCCACTGTGCAAAACTAGTTGTGGGTTCAAAATATTCAGTCTGTGTGATATTCCAAGTGTCTAGTCCTACAGATTGTAAATATATTTTCATCCTACATGCCCAATATGCATAGTTACTGCCATTAAAAAGTGGTGGTCTGACAGTAGACTGACCTTCTACAAATGAAATAGTGATAGAGGTAATAGAACCAGTGTTGGTAACAGTAACAGTACCAGTGTTGGTAGCCATTTTGAAATTTTTCAAAATTCAGATTATGAAACTTTGAAAACCTCGCTCTGATACCAAATGTGAGAAATGCGGATTATGGATCTTAAGGCTAGAATTAACACTAGAGGGGGGGGGGTGAATAGTGTTTTAAGAAATTACTAATTCTTTTTTAGTTTATATTAATTTGAACACAAATGTATGCAATATTCAAACACAGATATGATCACAGAATCAAACACAGATGCAGATATAAAGTAAAAGCAATAAAGGAAAGAACACACTGGATTTTATACTGGTTCGGAGTTACCCTACATCCAATCCCGCAACACAAGTACGGATTTCCTTTCAAAATCAATTCTTACAATTACACCCTCGATTTCAAGGCCACAAGGTACACCGCTCCAGATTCACAATCCTCTGGGTAGAGATACTTGATTTTACGGGCAACAAGTTCACCCGATTGATTTTCCAGGCTACAATCACACCTTTTCTCGCTCGATTGAATACAAAGAAGTCTATAACTCTGAATAGCACTGAGATCTTGTTGAGATAGTGATAGAGAATCAAACCAGAGATGATCTAGTTAGATTCAATGGTGATTTCGGCAGAGTAATGGTAAAAATGTATATAAAGAAATGTGGAAGAAGAAGATGAGTGAAATCAGATAAAAATATGAATATAAATTCGTATAAAACAACCCCTATTTATAGTAGAACAACAGCCATGTCCATTCGTGAAAGGATATGACGAATAGATACTTCCTTTGAAATTCAAACTTTTGAAATAAACTGTCACCTTGTCGACAAGGGGTCCTTGGGGTTGTCGACAAGCCTAAGTTATTTTTGGTAATTTGTTTTTCTTTGAAAATAACTTCTATCTTGTATTAAAACTATTTTAAACTTTATAAATATACTTAACTATAGTTAAAATACATAAATAAGTATAGAGAATAATATTTTGGTATATATAAAATTTTACTATAGTTTTATATTTAAATCTAAGTGTAAATATTAAAAGTTAAATATATTATAATTAAAAGATAGTTTAAAACCAAGGATAATTTGATATTGAAAATAAAGATTATTTTGAGGCTAAAAGTATTTTAAAATCAGGATAGATGTTTTTGATTTAAAAAGGAAGATTTTGAAATCATTTTGAAAACAAGATATAATTTTGTAAAACATTTGAATAAAAGTTAGTGGATACAAAACAATGTTCCACTAGATTTTTCGTAGGTTCCATCCTACTTAGGGTTCCATCCCTTTAACGGGCTCGAAGTGGATTCCATTCCACGAAAAAATGGATTTTAAGATGTCAGTGCGTTCTAGGAGTTTTAACAAAATTCCTAACTAAATTACTTATCTTGAAATCTTGAACTCTTGATAATTTTGATACTCATGAGTCTTGAATCTTGATATCTTTGATCTTGAGTTCATCAGTTCTTGAATCTCTATACTGTACAGTCTTCATTCTTTGGTACCTATATATATATATCATGCATATACATATATATCTAAACAATAATGTTAGTATTTATATTTTATAATCTTATTCTAAGGTTGGTCATCAAAACCAACTTCTCAGGGACTAACACTAAATACAACTATGTTATATTTAGTTATAATCACATAACCAATTTCCAATGTTTTCATCCATTTCTCCTATGGTGCAAAACTATCACCTTTTTGTTGTAATTGCATAAGTAAAGCGCATTGCTTCTACCATGTTCTATGAACATTTGCTCGTAGAGTTTTCATACAACTTCTCATACAAATTACGGAAAACTTGAGGCCAACATGATTCCCCCATTTCAATCAACGCGGCAATACAACGAAATCCACAATTTTTGTCCGAGTGAACATCAATAATATCGTTCACAAAATATTTAATCTCCAATGGGATTTGATTTAAATACATTCTCATAGCACAACTACATTGTTCCAACTATAAAAAGTAAGCATGTCATTATAAAGTAATAATGTTATGAAACAAATTTAGTTTCAACCTGAATAGGTTTCTGAATTTAGAGTTTTCCTTTTTTGGTTTGTTAACCCTTAGTTGATTTGATTGATTTTGTGATGGTAGACTTTCTACTAACTCGAATGAAGAATGCATTTTTGTTGTTGAAGTATTAATTGTTTTTCCACTTTCGCTTCCTTTAGTTTTTTACTTTTCTTTAGGTGAACCAAGAATTGAAAATTTGCGGTTGAACAAATTCCATCATTTTTTTATAAATTTGAAGTTGGTATGGAGTATTGACTTTCTTTACATCATTCAATGAAACTTCCATTTCTTCAACTGCACCAACGTCCTTTTTTCCTCCTCTTCCAACTAGATGTAGTCTTGTCCAATGAATATCAATCAATTCAAGTGGTATTGAAGCTGATAGAATAAGATGAGCTAACTCGTGTTTCCATGTAATCCATGTGTTTTCCAAATGATGCAACCATATAGAAATTCATTACCCCCAATGGATTTTACTTGAAATTGCTCTGAATGAAGTAAGTCAAGAGCCATGGTAGAAACAACACCACACAAAATTTTGAAATCCATAATGTACAAAAAATATTTCACTCTTGTTAAACTTTTTTTAAATGAAGCATTTAATTTAGTGAAGGATAACTCCAGTAGTGAATGCATTTATTCAAAGATTGCTCGAAATTGCATTGACAAGTAGCTAAACGTTTCTTCAACTTTGAATGAGTTGATTCGGCCCTGCAATTAACAAACACTTTTTTAAGGAAAGAAAATTAATAAATAAGTTAATGTGGAAAAGAGGCACAAGGACAAACTTTGAAAAAATTTAGGCCGAACAAAAAGTTTCATTTTTAGGTTGAAGGACAAACTTTGAAAATAAATAGGCTGAAAGACAATGCTAAATATAACTAGCATTTTGTATAGTGTAAAAACTAAATATAGTGCTTGTTATAACTAGCATTGTCCTCCAATCTAATTTTCTCTCAAGGTTTTTCCTTCAGCCCAAAAATGAAACTTGGTATCCTTCAGCCTAATTTTTTTTCAAAGTTTGTCCTTGTGCCTAATTCTCTCTAAGTTAATACCATACTTATGCACATTATAAATTAAAAAAATGAATTTTACCTATTCAATATAAAATTTTCGAAATACATATAATTGTCAGTCCACATTTGAACAAACCAATCCTTACACGGATCTAGTCATTGCTTATGAACATATTTCAATAGCAGACTATATTGACCATACTTTTCAGTGCAACAAATGTAAATTTGCATTGTACGGAATACTATTTTTTGAGCAAACAAGTTCATTCCAATCACCCAAAAAAGATTTATTCTCCACAACATCCATTTCTTTCACAATCATCTTCCCTTAACAGTAAGTATATTATTCTTGATATGCCATTTGCATATATGACGTATGAGTAGAATTCAAAAAAAAATCCAATGACATTAACCAATGCCAGTTCTATATCGTTTATGAATACATTAAGCATTTTCACCTCACAATCAACCATAATAAACTTCAAACGTTCCAAATCCCAAATGTAATTTTTCTCACTTTCTGCAACTAAATAAAAAATGACAATACAAAATGCCTGATCTGTGGAGGTTACATCAACTATCTTGAGTAATGACATCTTATACCTATTAGTTTTGTAAGTACAATCCAATATGGTAGCTCAAGTAAATGTTCGTAAAAAAAATCCAATCTAGTCGAATGTGCCAACAATATATCTTTGATAATATCACTTCCATCTAAAGTCTTTTGATGCCATTTAAATTAAATAAACTCTTTTAGTTTACTAAGAAAATATTGCACTTGAAAGCAGCTAGCTCGTTCAATTGAATTTTGAGCTTGAATTATATTATACATGATTGTGTTAGTTGTTATATTCAAAGGATAATTTTTTTTTGATGTATGCAAAATTTCCTTAGGTTTAACCATAATTCTATGCATTTCGATCAATACTTTTATCTCTTTTTGGCCTAACCTTCCTATATACGAACGACATTTGTTGTGCTTTAACTCAGAAAGTTTATGGACACAATTACAACCATCAAATGATAATCATCAAAAGAAGGAAGTTTCATAGTTTTTAGCCTAAATAGTAAACTATATATTTTTGTATCGTCAATCTATAATTACTAGGATCTTTAACTTTATTCCTCTTATGAATACCACTACGTTCACACATAAACATTATTCTCGATTTCATACTAGAGGCTCCAGTGTCTAATTTCAGTATAATGATTACACAACCAAGACGTTGCCTATGTTATGAACCCTATCAACCAATTTCTAAGGGGATGAGTATATCTGTAAAAACAAAAAAAAAACATATTACCTAATTGTTTACTAAAAGAAAATGATAAAAATTAGATATATCTTACATCATATGTTGCAAATCATTAGTGTAATCTAGACCTATCAAAATATGACCCAATCCATTAACCCAACCCATTTACCCTACTTATAAATGGGTTAGGTCAACCAATTTATGAATTTTATTAAATGAGTTATGGTTGGGTTGACCCATTTTAAAAGAATTATAAATGGGTAACCTATTTACCCATTTATTAAAAACTTAAAATTTAAAAATATAAATTTTAAAAATAAGGATTTTGAACACATGCTATAGTTCTCCATGGTGACTTACAGTTGTACTTAAAAAATAACATACTACATCCCTATATTTGAACTCCTCCTAGTAGAAGCCGCTATTTTTTTTGTTCAGACTGTAATAACTTCTTTATACTAAATCAAAATCAGACGAGACTTCGACCGATGAACTCCTACCAAAATTACAGACAATATGGAACGCTCGGATACTTCATCTTTTAAATGCACACTGTAGTTCTCCATGCCGACTAACAGTTTTGCTTAGAAATTATAGGCTACCTTCCATATTTGAACTCCACCTAGGCAGAAGCCGTTATATTTTTTTGTTCGGACTGCGGTAGCTTCTTCATACTAACTCGGAATCACGAAAGAATTCGACCGATGAACTCCCACCTAAACTATAGACAATATGGAACACTCAAATACTTCATCTTGTGAACGCACACTGTATTTCTCCATGGTGACTAACAGTTGTATTTAGAAAATAACAGGCTACTACATCCTCATATTTGAACTCCGTCTAGGTAGAAGCCGTTATTTTTTTGTTCATATTGCAATAACCTTTTCATACTAACTCGAAATCAATCGAGACTTCGACCGATGAACTTCTACCTAAATTACGGACAATAAGACTTCATCTTGTGAACGCACACGGTACTTCTCCATGGCGACTAACAATTTTACTTAGAAATTATAGGCTACATCCCATATTTAAACTCCGCGTAGGCAGAAGCCGCTATTTTTTTGTTCGGACTGCAGTAGCTTCTTTGTAGTAGCTCGGAATCAAGCGAGACTTCGACCGATGAACACCCACCTAAATTACGGACAACATGGAACACTCGGATACTTCATCTTGTGAACACATATTTTAGTTCTCCATGGCGACTAGTAGTTGTACTTAGAAAATAACAGGCTACCACATCCCATTTTTGAACTCCGCCTAGGCATAAGCCGCTATTTTTTTATTCAGAGTACAATAATTTCTTCATACTAACTCGAAATCAGGCGGGACTTCGACTAATGAACTTCCACCTAAATTACGGGCAATATGGAACACTCGGATACTTTATCTTATGAACGCATACAGTATTTCTCCATGGTGACTAATGGTTGCACTTAGCAAATAACAGACTGCATCCCCATATTTGAATTTTGATGAAAATTAGAATTTAAATTTTAAATTTTAAATTTTATTTTTATCGAAATTTAAAACGTAAAAATTAAAATTAGAATTATTTTGTATCTATTTGTTTGACAAGTCTAGTGTAATCCAACAAAATTTCATTTTCAACATCTTCTTTGCAGACATAACTTACAATAATCGATAAAGTTCATTATAGGGTTACATTACTGAAGACACGGAAGGGGGTGATATTCTTCACACAACCACAAAGTCGTTATGCGTGGTTTCATAGCAAACCACGATGAATCGGGACTTGGTACTATACACAACCAAGCACTCCTTCTGCATGGTTAAGTAGGAAGCCACACAATGCCACATCGTGTTTGATGTACAAACTACCTACTGTGCCTACGCGATTGTGTCGTGCACCTCTCATACGATTTTCTAAGCAACTTCAAATTTGAATTCAAGGAAAAAACACAAAATTCAATGTTTACATCTTTTGAATGATGTAGATTCACATTATCATCCAAATCCATCAATTCAATCCAAATAATTTGGATTTCGTATAGAATTTGGAGTAGAATTGTTTAATATTTAAGGAATTTTAGGTAATTTTGTGGTAGAAATTTTGAAATATTAGGGACAACTCGGCAATTTCTCCTCTTCTAATAGAACTAGCCTTTTGTCTTTCGGTTCTAGTTACATGCAATGATATGGTCGCAAACTAATCTTCCCTTCGTCCATTAAATTAAAATATAGATCAAATTTATACAAAATGCCACCTCAGAAACACTCTCCTTCCGATAAACACCTTTCACTGCCGACGTTCTTGTCGCCAGCAAACGTCGACAGCGATGAAGAACAGACGGCGAAGCAGCAGGAGCAGTTGGACTTCGACTCGCCTAAAAATGTCGAGGGTACAAATTTTTGTGATATTCGTACCCATTTACGCGATCTCCGTTTTGTAAATGATTTACAAATAACTTCAGTACGGTTAGGTTTGTCAGATTCGGATGGCGTTGAAGACGAAGAAAAAACAGAAAATGGGCTCGAGAACGACGAGTATGTCATCTGTTTTTACCTTCCTTTTTTCCCGCTGTTATGTTTGATTGATTGACTAGATCAATTGAGATTATTTTTGTATGTGATGATTCTGAACGTAATATAGATGTTAAGGAACAAACATCAAATTTACGAGTGATGAATAGTTTAAACTAGCTAGATTGTTAACCCATGATCATATGCTACATCTCTTTAATGATAAAAAAAGATGAAGTTTGCGATTGAAATGACTTTATTGGTTATCCAATGATTTGTGCTCCAGTCATCTATTCTCAATTTTTGAAAGTTATAAACATTAATCCAAGTGTGTGTGTCTATATACATATATATACATATATATAAGTTTGACTTGTCTGTGTAGCTACTGTTGATAAGTAGTTTCATGGAGTATCAAATGAAGTAAAATAGTATGTAGTTTAATTACAGTCAACGAAGTGTGGATTAGTTGTGCTTTTTTTTTTTCTTATGCACAGGTGTGTTTTTGTGTGTGTATGTGTGTTTGCATGTGTATACATGACAAGGTTATTAGTGCTCACTACCAACATATTCATGAGTTTGTTTTGTTGGAAGATCTTATATTTGAGACAACATTAATTTTCAGTAGCTAATTAGATGTAGCTTTGTGTGTTCTTGTTTTTTTCGAAATGTTTCAAAGTAAATAAATTGCTTGTTTTGAGAATGTATAACTATCAATACATAGGTTATATACATAAAAAAGTAATCCACAACACTTTTGCTGTCTTTCCCGTGATTTTTGTTGAGTTTGCTAAAATTTATTTTGTTATAGTTGTCTACTTGGAATTAATCATTACTCCTTATACATTCCTTTTTGCTGAATTATTTACAGTGAGCAGTATAAAATTTTGATAGTTGATCCTTATACCCCACTCAAAGGAATTTGAACCAGCAAAACCTGTCTATATCAAAGCATTACAATGTTCAAAGAATATATGTAAATACAGCGTCATATAAAACTTAGGAATTCAAAATTTATTCAACATTTTATACTCATTTTCATAATACTGAGTTTGATGCTAAGATAGCAGATATCACGATCCACTCTAATTTTATTCAAAATTTATTGAACTAATCTTGATAATGATGTGTGGGTTCAATAAATTGGGAAATATTGTAATTTTTATTCCAAAGCAGTGATACAACGTCTCCACCGTGATTTAATTGTGTGTCCTATCACATGAGTGATAATTGAACCAAGAATGTAGTATTGGTAAAGGCAGCCTATATGATGATATATAGTTTGCGTATAGAATCATCCTGCCTAGCTTCAGCCTGGACTGAAATTCGCAATTGCACATTCTTAACTTTTGTTTTACTTTGTGGTTTATACGGTATTAGTATTACCCAAAATGGTTGTAGTAGATTGTCAAAGCTCGGTGAAATGCTTGAATTGCCAATATAAATAAGATGAACATAGTAGATATGTTTTCCCAAGGCATCTGGAACTGAAGTATTCGCCAAATAGATAATTTCTTAAATAAACAAGTTATCTGACTAAAACTAAAACGAAACCACCCTTTGTCCCCAGCATAGAATTTATTTTGTCCCTTAGTATATACTGTTAACTAGATAATAACTACTTTAATTTTTTGTATTTGCATGGTTATTTTTGCTATGGAAAAAAAAGTAACTTCAAAATTCTCAACGAGTGAAAATATAATGTTCATGGAAAAAACTTAAAACGTGTATCTTATAATTAATAATGAGACCATAAAACTATTAAGTTAAGATCAGTATAGACTTATTGAACATGAATTAATTTTACATATATTAGTGAATTCGAATATGCAATTTATTACCTTCTAACCAATTAACAGTTTTTTCCAAAGTTCAATTGAGAGGGGGAAAAAATGTTTTTTTGGTAGAGAAAACAAGTTGATAATTTTTTTGGTATTATAATAACTTTTTATTTTGGTTTGTCAAAGTTTGATCATTTTAAATATTCAATTATGTCATATAATATCCATCAAAATCAAATGTATGATTAGTCCATTAAACATCATTAAAATGATCTGATACATACATACACACACATACATACATATACATACATACGTATATGTACATGTATGTATATGTATGTATGTGTGTGTACACACACACATATTCGATATTTATGGAACCAGATAAGAATTTACAATGGTAAAAGAAAAAAAGACAAACATAAATGTGGAAATAGTGAAACAAGGAATACCATGGCACTCCGATAAATGCAGGGAAGGGAGGGCATGGATGTTCACATCTCCATATCCCTCATCAATGATTTTAATGGATCATGCATGCATGCATGTATGTGTGCCTGTATATGTATGTGTGTGTACGGTACATATCTATATTCAATATCGACTTTTAATTTATCATATCATTTGCACAAAATTATGGTACACTGATTGATTTAATCAATTATTGTTGCACTATTAGTTCTCATTATTGGTATTGTAGCAATGTCATAATTGTCCGTAGTTTTTTGTTTAATCAATTTACTAGACCTCTTTTCTTATAAATAGTGCTAGGTTTTACAAGTGTTTTGGAAAAAATTATATAATTCATACAAAATGACGTCTTTATCCCCACCACTAGTCCCCTGATTTTCAAATAAACCCTCAAATAAAGGGTATCTATGTCAGTATTCAATGAATAATGAATAGCATTCTTTGCATTGGATGCAGGCTCATTTACCTCATCTTCATGCATATACAACACTTTCAACGTGCGCGCGCACGCGCAATATGCATCTATTGAGGTGTTATATGAACTTAAATTGGTAAGTTAAGTAAGAAAAATCAAAAGAAAATTCACAAAAAAACAATGATTTTCATGGACAGTGTGTGTATATTAAATAACAACTTTAAATTTATCATATATTTGCACATAAATGATTTAATCAAATACAACTACCACTGTTAGACAACATCATTAATTCTCATTATTTTTGTTGTTATTATGTTACCATGATTCAGTTTTATTGTTTTTTCGGATTTTTTTTAGAAAACTCAACCCAGAGCCCTGATGAAATCGAAGGGATGGGAGAATAATAATAAAGCATGAGGGAGTACTAAATATTTACATCAAATTCATACATTGTCAATCCAATGGGGATAATATTTATGGCGTAAGAGGCTAAAACTACAGA
Source organism: Allium fistulosum (assembly GCA_030737815.1). NCBI lineage: Eukaryota > Viridiplantae > Streptophyta > Magnoliopsida > Asparagales > Amaryllidaceae > Allium > Allium fistulosum. Next base: position 863,337,574 of record CM060904.1, read on the forward strand.
GGCTATTGAACATTCATCACAGACTCACTCACACACACGCGCGACATGTCTCACTGCATAATCTTCATGTCCTTCACTTCTTTGATCCCTCACATCATGACCTTTGTTGTATTTAGAAATTTTTGATTGGCCTAATATTTTATAGACATAACATAGTGTAGATTATCCCTAAAAAAAATTTATTCAGTTTGTTTACTCCTATCAAAGCTATGTTTGAATCAAAAGTTATGATTTTTTTTTCTAATGGAATTGAAGAGAATAAAAATATAATAAAGCTTCTTTTAGACACGATCTACTTAATATGAAGACCATATTTTTGAAAATTGATTCGACTTTACACACACATGACTGTGTGCATATACATACACACACTGAAAGTATTCATACACATATACTACAAGGGACTAGTATTTTGGAGGCCGAAGGTGCTTTATTGCTCTTAGGCTAAGTTTGGTCGTTTTGTATCGATGAATATAGGAAGCACATTGGCTGGATGACTGCACATTCTGAGATTAAAAGATTTTTTTTTCCCTAGTATTATTTTAAAATTACATTTTTGTATGTTATAAATTTTAGTTTGATGAATTCAATTTTTATGCAATATTGCAATTTGTACAGTTAAACTTAAACACGACTAATACAATGTTGGTGTATTTGATATTTACAACATTTCAAGGTGACACAAACAAAAAAGAGAAAAAATAATCAACAAGTTGCTTCAAATATAAGCATCGTAACCTACACCAAGACATGCATATCAACCAGTCGAGTTGATACCTGTCAAAATCTTTAATTACTTTGATAAGTATTCAATTATCACAAGAAACGTTATTTAGTTTGTTAGACATAGTAAATTATGTCATGTTATTTTTTAGCGGGAAGTAGAACACTTGTTGACATAAGTATCATTGAAGAATTAAGAATAGGCTAAAAAAAACACCAAGCGATGTTTGGATTAAGAAATTAATTCTTATTATCCAAATACTTATTTTTTTTTATGGATAATTTTATGAGTAAATATTTTATTATATGTTCGTCCCTTTAATGGCAATGCTAATATATATCAAGTTATAAATAAATATGATATCTTTTGACTTGTTTTTGTTTGCTGTACACTTTTGTTTATATATGAGTTTGTTTTTAACCAAATTCATTGAGTACCATCTGAATGTAGTACTATTTATTATCAATATTGTTTCTCCCGCTGCAAACTAATCTCATTGTTTCATCACTGCCTTTATGCCAACATAAATAATGTTCTCTTTTGGGTTTTAATATGCAGATTCGTCTCCGTAAAACTAGCAGATGTACGCAAAGAAGTTCAATGTCCAATATGTTTAGGTATGAAGTTAGAGTGTGAATATATATTCTCTTGTACATACTATTTGCAATATTTTGGATTGACTAGAAAAACCTGTATCCACATTTTAGACTACTTTTTTAAAGTCAGTCAACTTTATACTGTTAACTGCCAGGAATTATTCGCAAAACAAGGACGGTTATGGAATGCTTACATCGTTTTTGCAGAGAATGCATTGATAAATCTATTCGGCTTGGGTAGGCTACCATATTAACTATTAAATACATTCATGTATGTATTGATGCAGTCTATCATTTTTTTTTTGTTTTTGAAAATTTAAATTTTTAGAAACAATGAATGCCCTGCATGTCGGACTCACTGCCCAAGTAGGCGTTCACTGAGAGATGATCCAAACTATGATGCTTTAATAGCTGCTTTGTATCCAAACATTGATAAATATGAGGAAGAGGTAAAAAAATTATTGACAATTTAAGAGTGTATGTATGTATTTGTAGATGGATTCAACATAAAGTTACTGTGTGTGCGCACTGACCTGAAAAAAAAAATGCTACAGGAATTGGCTTTTCATGAAGATGAAAAATGCCGAAATAAGAAGGTAGAATGCGAACTTGTATAGTAGATTTTTATACTCATGAAAATTATATGAACCAACCTTTCTCTCACCTATACTTTAATACAAAAAATCTTCTTTCCGTGCATAGCAATTAGTGTTAAAAGTTAAGAGTTAAAACTTAAAACATGGTGTGTTCACTTGCTCATTTTAGAGCAAAATTGGGAACAACATTTTTTGTGGCCACTTAAAAGTAGTTTTAAGTGAGAGGTAAAAAGCAACTGTGCTAGTTATACAAGTTGAATTTGCGATGAAGCTTAGCTCTTGAAGATAAAATAAGTCATTAAAAATTTTCACTTATTTCTAACCTGTTTGTCATTTTTAAGTCAAAAATTTGTGTTGTTTTCAAAAGATTTCAAGTAACAAAAGTAACTTATAATCGATTTTACCTACTTATAAGCTGTGGCCAAATACCCTCTAAAAGACACACACATGCACCATCTGAATCTTTGTTCAGTACAAGTTACTGTTGTTTGCAATCAAATCTTATTTTACACCTGTATACGCATACTTGTTTAAGAATTGGGTACAAACCAAGAAGCTTAAATGATAGCAACTTCTACAGGCTTGTTATTATCCAGTGATGTTCCTTTTCTATTTAGTTTCAAATGCCATGGGAAAGTATTTTTCTTCATTTTTTTAATTGGTGATTAATCATCAGAAGAGATACGATCTCAGGTCTTACTGATGTTTTGGGAGTTCAAACTCAAGGCCTCGAGAATCATAGATTAGAGACCTCACTATTTGAGCTAGTGGTCCTTAGCATGCCAAGGAAAGTTGAAAATGACAAGTGATTACAATTCTTAAATGTCAAGGCTTGATTAATGTATTTGTTCATATTCACATAAATACTTTTTAATTGTATAATCTATACTTCAGGTGATCACAATTATAACACAACAATGCATGTAAACATAAATTCTTTTTTATAGTATAACCTATACTTCAGGTGATCGCAGTTATAACACAATTATGTGCGTAAGATTTTCGTACATGCATACATGCACGCTATCTATTATAATCATTTTTGCTGTTCATAGATTCAAGCAAATATTGCTGAAACTGTGCAAAAACAAACTGAAGCATCAGGAAAGAAGAAAGCACTAGCTAAAGCCACAGAAACAAATTCAAATCGCAGAACCAAAGTGGGAAGTAGTGCTAGTAACACATCACTTCCTGATTCTGAGGAAGAAGATGAAGTTGTCAAAAGGAAAATTTCTTTCTCTCCAGATGAACCCTCTTCTAGTAAATCTAGGACAAAGAGGTGCAAAAGCTTGCCCACAACCCAATCTTCATGCGCTAAAGTTATAATCCATGCTGAATCGAGTGGAGAGAAAAAAGGTAACATGGAGACTGTTACAGATAATATAAAGACATCACCTTTGACATTAGGAAGCAAAAATACGCCTGTATGGGGTAGTGATGGTGTTCAAAGCCAGATGAGGCATGGTAGCTCTAATGTAGGAGTCACTGTTAGATTAGATAATGGTGGACGCATACCTAAATTGATGGAGCATTTTCAGAGTTTGGAAGAAAACAATGATGAGGTATGATATTTTTCTAGGCTTAATCATAATAAAGTGATATGAATTTGTTTGTATAACATAGATTTGTAATTGTGTTGTATATATGAATTGACAAATTTACCATTCATTTTAACCTTCTATATTTTATTTTGAAGGGTAACTTTGTAAATTTGTGTATATAAAAGTACTTCGATTCAGTATAACATATGTTTTTCCTCATTATAACAAGGCTTAATTGTATGTTATTGAATGAAGACGAACTGGTAGGGAAGTTTGTTGAGTTTTTTATTATATAGGTAAAAGGTCTGCTATACCCCTCTTTCACAATACCTAATTCTACACCTTTATGATTTTTAGTGCTGTACTACTTCAAATTCAATGAAATGTTGAGGATGTTCAATCTACACAATGGGCATCATGTCGATAAAAAAATTGAGACCATTTGAAAACTTCTAACACGTTTAAAATGTTAAGTCAGTATCAACCGTTGATTTGAAATATCATTTTGAATATGCTATGATTATTTAAAGTAACAATTTTTTTGTGAAGATGGGCTTAGACATTTAAGAACATATCCACAAATTTTTATTCAATTTGAATTTTGTAGCTCGAAAAATCAAAAGGGTGTAACGGAACTCTGTCATACATATAATACATATATGTGTGTGTGTATGCGTGTGTGTATGTGTAATACATATATGTGTGTGTATGTGTGTATATGTATGTGTGTGTGTGTGTATATGTGTGTGTGTATGTGTGTGTACCTGTGTGTATAGACTCATTTTACTAATAGGCCTCTTGAAAAAATTATTAATTCAAAAACAAGCCTCATTTGAAACTTAGTGCAAGAAAAAGCCTCATTTTAAATATACAATTCTCACTTCACACTTTGATATTATTAAAGTGTGCATGTGTATTTTTGCCCCTACCGAAAATGATATACACATAATTGTTCTGTTGTTTGCAATCAAATCTTATTTATTATATCTGTATATGCATACTTGTTTAAGAATTGGGTACAAACCGAAGAAGCTTAAACGATAGCAACTTCTGCAGGCTTAAGTTATTATCCAGGTGAATTTTTTTTTCTATTAAGTACCATCAAATGCCAAGGAAAGTATTTTTTTTTCTTTTTTTTCTTTTTTCTTTTTTGAATTGGTGATCAATTGTCAAAGAGATACGATCTCAAGTCTTGCTGATGTCTTGGGAGTTCAAACTCAAGGCTTCTAGTATCAAAGATTAGAGACCTTACTATTTGAGCTAGCGGTGTAAAGGGAAAGTAGAAATGAAAAGTGATTACAATTCTTAAATGTTAAGGCTTGATTAATGTATTTGAGCATATTCACATAAATACTTTTTAATTGCATAATTTATACTTCAGGTGATCACATTTATAACACCACTATGCACGTAAGATTTCGTATATAAATTCTTTTTATAGTATAATCTATACTTCAGGCGATCGCAGTTATAACACAATTATGTGCGTAAGATTTCGTTATAATCATTTTTTCTGTTCATAGATTCCAGCAAATATTGCTGAAACTGCACCAGAACAAACTAAAGCATCAGTAAAGAAGAAAGCACCAGCTAAAGGCACAGCAACAAATTCAAACCGTAGAAGAACGCGAGGAGGAAGTAGTGCTAGTAACAGATCATTTCCTGATTCTGAGGAAGAAGATAGAGATGCCAAAAGCAAAGATTCTTCGTCTCCAGATGATCTCTCTTCTAGTAAATCTAGGACAAAGAGGCGCAAAAGCTTGCCCACACCCCAATCCTTGCGCGCTAAAGTTATAATTCGTGCTGAATCGAGTCGAGAGAAAAAAGGTAAAATGGAGGCTGTTACGGATAATGTAAAGACATCACCTTTGAAAGGAGGAAGCAAGAAAATGCCTGTATGGGGTAGTGATGGTGTTCAAAGTCAGATGATGCATGGTAGCTCTAACGTAGGAGTCGCTGTTAGATTAAATAATGGTGGAGGCATACCTAAATTGGTGGAGCATTTTAAGAGTCTGAAAGAAAACAATGATGAGGTATGATATTTTTCTAGGCTTAATCATAATAAGGCGATATGAGTTTGTTTATATAACATAGATTTATAGTTGTGTTGTATACATGTATTTACAAATTTACCATTCATTTTAACTTTCTATATTTTATTTTGAAGGGTAAGTTTGTAAATTTGTGTATATAAAAGTTCTGCGTAGCATATATTTTTCCTCGTTATAATATAGCACATATTTGTGCTATACCCTCTTTCACAATACCTAATTCTACATCTTTTATGGTTCTTAGTGCTGGACTACTTGAAATTCAAAGAAATTTTGAGAATGTTCAATCTTCAGAATGAGCATCATGTCGAATAAAAAAAAGATCATTTGGAAACTTTTAACATCTTCAAAATGTTAAGCTAGTATCAACCATTGATTTGAAATATTATTTTGAATATTCTAAGATTGTTTGAAGTAACCAAAATTTTGTGAAGATGAACTTGACACATTTAAGAACATATCCACAAATTTTTATTCCATTTTGAATTGTGTAGGTTGAAAAATCATAGGGGTATAGCGGAACTCTGTCGTGTGTGTATCTGTGTGTAGACTCATTTTACTAACACGTCTCTTGAAAAAAATTATGTCAAGAACCACTAGCTCAAGTGGCAAGTGGTACGACGCTCTAGGCCGCGGTCCTGGAGATCATGGGTTCGAACTCTTGATATATCAAAATGAGTGCTCTGCTTGAATAAAGTTTCACTCTTATTATGTATAAAAAAATTATTAGAAAAAGAAATCCTCGTTTGAAACTTATTGCAAGAATAAGCCTCATTTTAAGCGTGAGACAAATGTGCACATGTACAATTCACACTTGTGCATTTTCAAAGTGTGCATTTGTATTTTTGTCCCTGCTCGAATATATAGATACACACATATTTGTGGTAAGTTAGATTAATCTTATTTCGACAATAGGCTTTCTTACTTAGCTTGTTTTACCAGAAACAATTTTTGTATAACTCTGATAAAAACTTATTGTAAAAAAATTTGGATTTGAATCTAATCAAAAATAGACTTTGTTTTGAGGTCAGAAATTTGTATCCACAAATGTGCTTGTACAAACTTTTGAATAACATACGTGCATTCCATAAAGGCACGTGTATTATTTTCCAACAATTAAAACATAGCTTTTATCAAAAAAGAATCAAATTTGTACATGCATATTCCATGAATGCATATGTACAAATTCCAAAATAATACATGCTCATCTCGTAAATTCACGTTTATTATTTTCTATCTATTTGCGTTGATTTTATCACAAACTTAGTAGATTTCTGAAGAATGACGATTTGGGATGTAAATTGAAGTTTATAAGTGGGTTTTAAAGAGATTTTAATCTACCTTTGCCTGTTTCAAAGTTGTATGGTAAGAGAAAAGAGCATACCCACTAACAAAGCTCAGAAAAACATAAATGAAAACAAGACAAACAATGATACAAAATTTATAATGATTCAACAACTTTGTCTATGTCGACTTTTGGGTTATTTTATTGTTGAGATTCTCTTTTACACACATTTAAGAATAATGGCAGCCTATAAGAGAAAAGACCGGTAAACTGTAATCTTGAAATTATGAAAATTTGAACAAGGCTGAGAATAAGTTGTTTTGATCGGTCAAATCTACCCATGACCGAATATGATTGATTCGATCATGTTTTAACACCATTTCGATTGACTTATTTCTCTATGTTTTCAACTCATATTTTTAATGTTCTAAACTCCAATTTTCGAGCTTTCTTCTAGTGATTTCTTCGACCAAATTTGATCATATCCTTCGTCACATTAAAGACCGCCTTTTAGCTCATATCGTGGGCAACTTCGTAATAAATCTTATTTGTCTCACTGTGAGCTCTTAATTAACTATCTATTTTGGGAATGCTGCGAATAACTCTTGTCCTCTAAAGTTTACTTGTGTGTCAGCAGAAGTAAACTTTTAGAAAAGTAAAATTAAATGCATTTTGTAAGCAAACAAATTACTTTATTCCCATGGGCTTGTGAGCCATCTTTGGATTAAATGCTTAGAATTTCTTCTATGATTGCAATGTTCTGGTCTTAGACAGCTCCTCACCACAAGAATTGTTTGTGCAATGTAAGGGGTCCTGTGGTACTTGCATAATGTTCAACTTGCTCTTCGAGGTTAAGCGGGTTCGAAGAAAAATTCGGCTATTTGCTGTTCCTCTCTCTGCGTAGGAATTATCCCGCACAATGCAAGAGCGTCGAACGACACCCTTTTTTTTTTTTTGGTGTAAACCGCCTTTCAAGGTTCAACTGTCTCGATCCTCCCTCTCCGAGTAGGAATTATCCTAAGCAATGTGAGAGCGCCCGCCAGCATTAACATTTTTTCTTCAAGCCGCCTTACGAGTTTTGATTGTCCTTGGTCGCTCTATCGGTGCAGAAATTGCCAGCGCAACGTGAGAGATCGCACCGGCACTAACTTTTTTATATTCAAACCACCATTCAGAAGTTCGATTATATTTTATTTTATCCCTCTCTCGTCGCAGGATTACCTTATACAGCGCGAGAGCGCACACTGACACTATTTTTTTTCGAATTGCCTTTTAAGGTTCGACTATTTCCTGTCCCCTCCTGAGGTTGACTACCTCCGGTCTCCTTCTCATTGCAGGAATTGTCCTGCACAATGCGAAAATGCCCACATGCACTATGATTTTACGTTCGAAACGCCTTTCACGGTTTCTTCGGTCCTCCTCTCGTTGCTGGAATTGTCCTGCGCAATGCAAGAATGCCCAACTGACACCAACAGTTTTCTTTGAATCGCCTTTTGAGGTTGGATTATTTCGACCCCTCTCCCGACGCAGGAATTGTCCCACACAATGCTAGAGCACCCACTAGCACTAATATTTTTTCTTTGGGGGAGCTTGCACATTGATTTTAGCCCTTAACAATTTGGTTGCATTCATTGGATAATAGCTTATGAATTGTGTTCGGGCATTGGTGTTAATCCGTTGAGACTAATTACCACCCTTGAAGTGAGTCAGGTGATTGTCACCACCCTGCTCCGTTAGGGAAGAATTTAATGTGATTATACTTGTATTAATATGCAGTTGCGTAAGTCATTACCTCACATAGGATTTCTGGAAACATAGAAAACTTTATTGATTATTTCATGATTCTAATAAAAAGAAAGGAGTTCTAACCGAAGTCTAAAACTAATAGCTGAAATAAAATGAAACAAGTATATAAAGGTAACCTTGCTTAGCTCTTCGCAAAGCGCTTCAAGATGCTGTTCTGTAGATACGTCCTTACTAGGAGGCAGAGAAATCCAGTCACACGTAAATGTAGACATTGAAATCATTGGAAGTATCAACATAAATGTCCAGCATTCCAAGCTCTAGCAATGCATCTTTGTCAATCATATCCGATTTGTAGGTGCCATTGCGAAAAAGAAAAAAAAAGAAAAGAAGAAGAAGAAAAAGTTATAGCATGCAAGGATTATAAGATTCTTCGTAATTCGGACCCAAAGCTCCAAAATGAGGAAATACTCTTTTGAGAACTAAATCTCCCACTTCAAATTTTCTATTCTTTACGTGAGCACCATATTGTCGGACCATCTGCTGTTCACGTGAGAACTACCCTCAAATTAGCTTTTTCGCACTTTCATCTATAAGATCTAGGGATTCATAACGTAGTTCATCATCGACCTTAAAGTCAAACTATAGTTCTGTATGCGATGAGACATCTACTTTTGTTGGAATCGATGTCTTGATTCCATATGTCAGGGTGAAAGGAGAATGCCTCACAATGATTTTGAACGAGGTGTGGTAGGCCCATTATGCTAAGGGTGGCTTGTGGATGAGTGGAAGACGAAAAGCTCCTCTGTTCCAAATTGGGCGCAGAAATCGGTAAACTCACGATTTTCAAATTGTGTGCACTTCCATGACAATCTTTAGTGATACACCATACGTACATAAATCTTATTTCACACCAAGCTTATCATTTTGGTTGACATGGTAATTGCTACCGGTTCAACTTTTACCCACTTCGTAAAGTAATCAACAACCACTAGAGCATGTCTGAATCCTCCCTTTGCCACAGAGTTATCCAATTTAACCTACATGGAAAAAGGTCAAAGATTAATCATATGAGTCCGTATTGTAAGTGGAACTTATGCTTTTTTGGAGAATCTTTGGCATTAATCACTAAGAATGACAATGAAGTGGGTTCGAGCAGGTTTTTCGCGTTCCATATCCAATTCGAGTTTGTTAAACCCCGTCCTAGACCCGCCCCGTATCTAGATTTTTGCCCGAGCTCGAGACCCGTACAAGGGTAAGACCCGATCCATTTCAAATTCCAGTGCATCTTTAATGTTATCGCAAAAGTTGTAATTTGATTTACATACATTAATATTTTTATGTGTATGTAAACAAATATATATTAAGAAATATATTGATTATAGATAATAATAAGTATACATATAGTGTCAGTGTGCGCTCTTGCATTGTAATTAGTACTTCAATATACTGGAACTTGTTGAATTAAGCATTGTGATTCCTTCGTTATAGACATTTTTAAATAGATCAACAAATCATGATTAATTGGTATTATGAGTTCTCAAGAATACATGTCGAGTTGGGATGGGTCTGCCAAGCCTCAATCCGAACTGAGATCTGGGGCTTTCAAGAATGGATCATGGATCTTGCCGTCTTGGTGGTCCAATGTTGTGGGTCTTGACTGGTCAAAATGAGGGCGGATCTACTGGGTTGGACCCTAAACCCAGCATATTGTCATCCCTCTTTATTGCATTTTAGCATATATCTGCGAGTCCTTATTGAGGGTATGTCAGTAGTATCCATATTGTAGAACTTGACGGGTCACTTTGTCCTCTAGAGTCATCACCGTAACATCTTTCATGGGCCTCTTGAAATACTTAATTTACTTCCTGCGTTTCTATGTACCGTAGCAAAGGTGTGGAGAACCCTCTTTTATCAAGTATGTCATTTTGGATAATAAAGGAGGTTATTCTCAGCAGCCTTCAAGCCTGATTGCTTATGCACCATGCTTTAGGTATTCTGTAATGGGCTTCATCCATGAATCATGTGTGTCAATTTTCATAACGCATTCCAGTTCTTCAATACCGTGGTATTGAAGCGTCTCCACGAGTATTACTCCAAAGGCTCGTGTTCCATTTTTGTAGCTACTTTTGCAAGTTCATCAATCTTGGAGTTTTCTCCTCTCGGAATATGCTCTATTTTTCATAATAATCCGTTGCCTCAAACAATTCCTTCATTTTGATTAAATAAGAACCCAACCATGTTCCTTTAAGTTTGGAACTCGTCTAGAACATGTTTTATGATCAATTGTGGGTCAATATATATATTGAGCTCTCTAACATTAAGTTCTTTGGCGAACCTTAACCTAGCTCGAAAGCCCTATATTCTGCGTCGTATTAGCTACATTGAATTCTAGTTTTAGTGCATAATATACGTATCATATTTATGGTGTAACCAAGATGATTCCTACACTAATTAGAAGCACCATCAACATATAGTTTCCACTTTTGCATTTGTTCTTGTTCCTTGTACTGATCGGGTAATCCCGTACATTTCACTAAGAAGCTTGGTAAAGTTTGTCATTTAATTGCAATCATCAGATGATTTGTAATATCGTACTGACTAAGCTCTATCAACCACTTGATTCATCTCCTTGAAGTTTTGGGATGATGAAAGATCTATCTAAGAGGTTGAACCGTTAACACTATGATTGATGAGACTGAAAATATGACCTAAGCTTTCAATGTGCAATTAGTAACCCATAAGCAATTTTTTCAATCATTGGTAACGTGCTTCGACGTTAACTTACCGTTTGCTCGCATAGGAGATGGAATGTTGAATCCGTCGCTCTTCTCATGCCAACATGGAACATACTGTTTTGTCTGACATTGGTAAGTATATATGGTGATCTTTTCCATCTATAGGCTTTGACAGATGGTGGTCGAACTAGAAAATCACACGACCGTTGGAAGACTACTTTGCTTTGTTTTTGTTCATTCTAACTTGGCGTTCCTTTTCAGTAGATCAAAGTATGGTACACATTTGTCTGTCATATTCGAAATGAATCTGCTCAATACGGTAACTCACCCGATTAAACTCATAACATCCTTTGCCATTTTGGTTTTGCAATATTCTTTAGCTACTCAATCTTTTATGGGTTGGCTGCAATTCCTCTTGCGTTAACGTTATATTTAAGAACTTTCCAGATGCTATGTCAAATAAGCATTTCAATGGATTAAGCCTCATGTTATATTCTGATATTAAACTTCTCCATCAAATTTGATATATGCTCTCTAGCCTCTTTAGAATTTATAACCATATCGTCAACGTAGGCTTCCGCGTTGCACTCTATTTGTTAGCAAACATCATGTTGATGAGACTTTGGTAAGCAATCCCAACATTCTTTAACTTGAAGGACACCACCCTATAGCAATACAAGCGTTAATCTGTAATAATTGTATGCTCTTGGTGTGGTTTGTGCCTGATAATTTGGTTATATCCTGAAGAAGCATCCATAAATGATAACATCTCGTGTTCTGCATTAGTGTCTACCAACTAGTTGATGCGTTGCTACGGAAAACTATCCTCTGGACATGCTTTTAAATATGAGAAGTCAATATTAGTTCTTCATTCACCACCAAGCTTCTTAACCATCACAGGATTTACTATCCATTCAGGATAGCTAGTTTCTCAGATAAATCCATTATTTAGCAGCTTCTTTACTTCTTCTTCGAGGGTAGTAAAGCATTCAATATCAAGCGGTATTGTATTCGCTTCTGTCTTACTATATGCATCTTGGGTCACCATTAATTAGGAAAAATCTCCATCATGTTTAAGTGTAGCCATGCAAAAATATCTCGGTTAGCCTTTAAAAGTTCAATCATCTCACTTCTTGCTAGCAAGTCAGTGACGTCTCTATTTATATGACTCGTGTCGGATAGTTTTTGGAGTCTTGGGCAAGCGAACTACATCAAGATACTCTGCCAAACCAACATTCTTCTTAACTGACTTGTGTCATGGTTATACTTCGTCATCAGAGTCCGATTGTTCTTTGGACTCAATCCCGATATTGGACTCAGAGGTTTGGCCAGTATTTAGTTATTATAAATTGATGACTTTGGTGCATTACATCGTTACCGCACCATTTCTTTTAGCGTTTTTTCTCAATTCACCTACATAGCATTCCCTTGCAACAGTATGATCTCCTCTCACCGACCCAACTCCATTAAGGGTTGAAGATTTCATAGTTAAACAGCAAACAACGACAGCTGCTCTCAATGCTGACAAGATATGACATCTAAGAATGAGTTAAAGCTGGTGGGCAATTTATAAAGATGAAATTAACTTTACTTTTGACCATCTAGGCTCCGTGCCTACATTTAAAAGTAGCTGAAGAAGTCTAACATGCATAATTCTATCTCCCATGAATCAATGTATGGGTATTGCACATGGATGTAAATAATTTGTCGATAGTCTCGATTCATCGTAGGCTAGCTTGAAAAACACATTGACTGAACTTTTATTATCCACAAAAATACTACCCACTAAAACCTGTCCAAGATTAAGCTTTTATCACCAAAGAATCTGCATGAGGATAAGTCACTTCCTTCTGAATTTTCGATCGAAATGTTACGGTTTCGTATTCTAACTTTGGTTTTTTCCTGGACCTTATCCCAAAGATGTTGCTGGCAGACCCTGTTTTTAGCATGTGAGCATAGTTTTCCATTACTTTCTTTCCTCATTCAAGTATGTCATGATGGCCATTCCTCATTCAAGTATATCACGAGGGCCTCGGCAGATATTGAGCACCTGTTAAGGTGGAACAGGTTGTGTGCTGCTCTATTCGCGCTCGTTTCTACATCACGTGTGGGAATCAATTGCAGAGGTGGAGTTAAATATTGCTGAGGTTGCTGTAGAGTGATTGCTTCAGGATTTCTCACATATTGCTGCAACTGCCTCTGTTTGGTGAGTTCCTCAATCTGGTCTTAGAGTTTGCTAACACTCTTGTATTTGTGTCATGACAAATTATGGAAACGACAAATCTTTCCCAATGTTTTATCTATCTCTATTTCCACCTATGAAAAGGGTTTTGATAAATTCTAGTATGTTGAGCGAGGAGTAAGATATTCTCTCTTGAGAATGTTAGCTTGATATATGCAGAACCATGGCATAAACCGTCCATTTTATTGTCTTTCCTATCCTCCATTTCCACTTTGATTTCTTTCTTGACCAATCTTGGTTTCTTCCATTATTATTCTGACCTTCAATTGTCATGGTTTGAGAAGCTGGAACCCTTGCAGGATCTACAGATCCTTGGCTACGATTTTGTCCAACCACATGCAACTTTCGGTTTCGTAAAATCCAGGTCTGTGGTCTTCTTTAGTGCAAGCTTTCTAGCGAAGTCCAAACCATTTCACACACCAGCAACTGGGGCATAATGCTTCAATAGGTCATCTGCTCCTTTCACTTTGGCGTCGCAACATTGAACCTCTTTACATATTCTCGAAGAGTTTCTGTATCCTTTTGTTTGATACATGTCAATGCTATAACGTCCTTCATTTTCTCTTTGTGGACCCTTGTACTGTTGTTAGAACAGATCCACCAATTGATTCCAAGAGTAAATAGTAGCTGTTTTCAGTCCACAATACCACTTTGTCGGCAAATCAATAAAGGTAGTTGGAGAAATTCAATGCTACTTAAATGATCCATTGGATCAATAGTTCCATTCTATTGAATTAACTGAGTTTCAAATCCTTGGGAATTACGAAAATTTGCAATGTATGAGATTAGTGGATTCTCATTTTCCTTATAAGAGTCAGAATCTCTCCTTTAAGTCTTTGTTTTTCAATTCAGTCCAAATGTCTTCGTAATAGTTGCACTTCTGCATCTCCTGTCGACAATGTTATTGTTGGACTGCAATTTGTCCTATCATTTTAATAATAAACGCTGTTTTGTATGGGAGAGTTCCTTTTAACCTGGTCTCGTTGTCTCCTTCTCTCATTGGCTTACACTAATTGTCATTTGTCAACATAGGCTCCAGGCATCTCCTGTTAGATCGACGTTCGTCCTCCCATGAAATGTGCTCTTTGTTCGCGTCTTATCATAGACATTCGATTATTTGCTTCTTTTTAATTTTAAGGATTTCTCTATTTACATTCTGATCTCGACCATAACGATGAGATCGATTAATATATCTGCTTCGACCGGTTTGAATTCAACCATGACTATATCGAACGGGGACTTTGGCATTTCGAGTGCTATCAACTTCCTGAGTGCTTGTAATTTGAGCGCCTTCAATATTTCGCTCGTGGTCATTATCTCGAGCGACCTTTGTATTTTGATCGGGCTCTGCTAGAGCATTTCGAGCATCTCAAAATTTAAGGTAGTATTTGGTTTGTTATTTTTAGTTTTGAGTTTTCGTCCATACAAAAATGCACACGACACATTTATATTGTTGAAAACGACCAATTTAGAAAATGAAGTTAACATACGAAATAGAAAACAACTTTTTATTTTTATTTTTCACGTTTTGGAAAATAACACAAGCACGTGAAACAATCCAAATTTTTGTCGTCCTTCTATCCCTTTCGTCCACCCATCCGTCTATCTTTCATCCTCTCCGTCGTTCCTCCATTCTTCTCATATTTGAGATACATATTGAAAACCGAAAATACAAAATTCGTTTTTAAACCAAACAATACCTAAATTTTGATCGAGTTCGGTCAAATTTCAATTGGCCATCTCTTTCTCATTATGAGCGTTTTCTTAGGGTGCAACTTAACCGGGAGCAGTCAAATTTCGATCAGGTTTCGATAGTTTAGAATTTTAGATCAGGATTGCTTGAGTCATATCCATCCTAATTTTCTGAGGCTTATGGTGTTGATCTTAATTAGCTCTGTTCTTATCTCTCAATCTAATTACCAACTCCTAAAGCAAGTTTCGTTCCTTTATTTGCTCATGGGCCAAAGTTACGGACCATATTGGCTAATTCAGCACCAATTTTGCTACATCGACTGGTACAGAATCGGCAAAATCACGCGGCACTAATCTGGACTGTTAAATAGTTCAGCGCCCCTCTAATATCCACCTGCCATGTACAATTTCGTATATTTTGGGTGCTTTATCCCTGGTTGTTCTAGCAAGCTCCATTCAGCATTAGTAAGTTTGGAGCATGTTCTTGCCGTTGGATGCTGTGGTATCAATTCTGTGTGCTCCCACCAATCTCTCCTCCAGTTGCTGCACCAATGCATGTAAAAACCATGGTCAATCTACAACGTTTTCTTTTAAGAAAAAAACCTTTAAATGTCAAAACACATGTTTGTGTTTATTTAATCGCAAACCTAGTAGATTTTCGAAGAACGACGATTTTGAAATATAAACCAAAGTTTATAAGTGGTTTTTAAATAAATTTTAATTTTCCGTTGTTTGGTTAAAAGCTGTGCAGTAAGAGAAACATAATATTACTAACAAAGCACAGAACAATATAAAAGAAAGCATGAAAAAAGGAACATAAAATTTACAGCGGTTTAATAATTTGGCCTACATTCACTTTTTGGTAATTTAATTGTTGAACTTTTCAGTTACACTTGTTTACAATAAATAATGGTAGACTATTGGAGAAAAGAATAGTAGAAATTGTAATTTCAGCACAGTTTTGACAGAGTTTTCGCTCTCTGTATTCTGGTGATTTTTCTGAACTGTCAAGAGGTATTTATAGGCCTTCTCACTGCATGTTGAAGTCGAAAATATCTCAGGAAATTCGGATCTAATAATTTGAACGAGCAAGACAGTGGATTTTAATCGCATTTTCCATTCCATTTTAGACTGTCTTCTATCTCATTTTTGGGCAACTTTGTAATAATTCTTGGCTGTCTTCTTATGAGATCTTGGCTAACTATCCATCTTGGAAAATCTGGGTACAACACTAACTAAAAATGAGGCACATATATCTGTAATATGTTTCAGAGCAAGATTTTTCTTGCAATAGGTTTCAGAACAAGCTTATTCTTGCACTAAGTGGTTTCGAGGTGCCTATGAACAAAAAATTTGCAGTTTTCTTATTATAGGCAGTACATCCCACAAGACACGTTACCGTTCTATGGGAATAAAATTGTAGAGTTGTTTGTTCCTTCTGGGCTCAGTGCACGTTTGTTACTGAGAAGGCCATCATTGTACATCAAATTTGGGCACTTTGAGTCCTTTTAATATATTCATTTAAGAAGTTCACCCTGAAATTAGTATCAAATATTTACCTGCGTTATTCTCCCTAGAATGATCGCCAGAATGCCAGTATTTGAAACAGCTTACAGCAGCTGCAATTTATCAAATTTAGCTTAAATGAACTCAACAAGGAGAATACTAATTTTACAGCAATCGCTATGCATAAATCATGACACAAGAAATATCATGCACAAGACTACACACACAAATAACATATTTGAGCATTTATGTATTACATTTACCCTTTATATTATCAAGTACTTGATAACATCATAATAAGCTATGACTTTCTTCCCAGTTTGATGTACATCTCACACTGCTTCCTAAGGATGAGTGCAACACAGGTCCTTTAGAGAGACCATACATCTGCTGCCAACCAACCGTGTCTATTGGACAACTCTGCAAAGTAAAACACCTAGCTCTTTGCATATATCTTTCATAGCAAATAAATTTCTGTGAATAAGTTTTGGTAATTATTACAAGGGGCATCACTGAAAGTGTGTCAATGGAAAATTAAATTGATCAGGGGAAAATTTAAATTGTTAAGGGGGGAAAACAAAGTATGATTTTTCCATTGATAAAATGACATAAATAACATTTATACCATTTTTTTTCACATAAAAGTTATGTTATTTGTAAAATAGAACTAAAATACCACCATTTCTGTGTTTATTTATTTATTTTTTTAACTTTTGAATTTTGAAGATTTGAATCTTTTGAAACTGCAAGTGTTTTAATTTTCTGAGATATTATATTTTTGGATTTGAAGTGTATAAGATTCTAAATTTTTAAACTTTAGATATCAAATCTATACAAATTAAATTGATTTTTTTAAAATGAAAAATGATTTCTATATTATTTTTTGCTTAAGTAATACAAAAAGATGTTCAACGGTACATCTGTCAATAAACTGTACAACTAAGCTTACATTTGCTCTCACCTGTAGTTCTTTTTTATTTTTATTTTTGTTAATTTATTTATATTTTATTACATCAGCCAATAGTGTTCTATGCAATTTGTTTTTCCCTTCAACAATCACCAAAATATAGTGATTTTGCTTATATTGATTTGCATATGCAGTTCATTGCTGATCAATATTCTGCAAATCCTGAGGATGTAAAGATATTTGGAAAGAAACCCCAAAATGCTACTGGAACTTCAAATGATAAACAACTGCTGGAGTCGCATGAATCTCTTGCTGGTTTGCGTGATTTATATTGTAATAACAAAGGGGATTTGGTGAGGATTCAAACCAATTCTAATCAATCGAATTTTACTGCAAGATTATACTCATCTGTTAATTACTTTTTTTTTTCTTTCCTTTTTGTCTTTCTTCAGGTTTTTGAGTATCTTTTAAACGTGCACAGTTAATAGAATGCTGCACAAATACAAAATATGCTTGTTTTGAAGATGGAATAATTTATAGAAACATCATGTTACAGAACTTCATGATATATATATCACTTTTATATTGGTTTGGGTAATTTGGTATAAAAAATCTAAAAAATTCCTAGTTTATATGTTTGATGTACCAAAGTTCAAAAGAGTAATTGCAACTTGATTGTTTACTGTAATTGGTGTTTTTACTTTCTATATATTTTATGGATGTATTCATTTGTGTATTTAAGTAATGTATACATATGTGTATATTGTTGGAAGATATCAGTTGTTAGAGCATCTCCAACAGTTTGGAGTGTGGAAATTGGATTTTCCACACTCCAAAATGTTGGAGGCCTCATTTGAGAAATGAGGCCAGGCGCCTGTTCAACAGGCGCCTGAAGACCAGGAGCCTGTTGAACAGGCGCCTATTGACTTTCTGTTGACTTCTTTGCCTGTTAAACAGGCGCCTGGAAACCAGGCGCCTGTTCAACAGGCGCCTCATATTGAGGCGCCTGTTCAACAAGCGCCTGGTTTCCAGGCGTCTGTTTAACAAGCGCCTCAATAGATCCGGAATCTTCACATCATTGCCCCCCATTTCCACACTATACGAATTTCTCAACCTTTGTTGGAGTGGTTTTTGGGTGCAGATCTCGGATTATCTGAGATCCTATCCTTTGTTGGAGATGCTCTTACTATGAACTTGAAAAATGAATATCAAGGCTGTTACTTAAAGGTTGTTATTCGTAATTTTTCACATTTGAGAATGCGACGATGTTGAACATTGGAAAGATGAAGAAATGAGTAAATAAACCATTGATGATCAAGTATAAGGGATAACAAATACAAAACAAAGAAAGAAGGCTAAGTTAGGAAACCATCGGTTGGTATCAATCCATGACATTGATTGGTACTGATCCATAAGATCAATTGTTTTTGGCAAACCATCGATGAAATGGGTTTGAAACAATTGTAGGAAGCATAAAAAATGAACGGTCACCGAAGACTAACGGAAACCGCTCATCTTAAGAAGGTATGGGCCACCCAGTCCGCAACCGCAAGCTTGTACAGCTTATCGCAGTCCCCCTTGGACAGTCCGCAATACCGGATGAGATTTACTTGGGGCAAAGGTGCTCAGGCCAAAGCTCGAACTCGGGACCTATTACCAGGTAGCGAGAACCCCTAACCACTGCGCCACTAAGGCGGACACAATTGTAGGAAGCATGCTCTAGAAATAATATAGATCAGTTAGTCGTTAAAGACTACTAACTTAAGCGGTAATTAATAAGGTGCTCTAGAATGTATATTGATGTTTTAGAGGTCTTGGGTTCAGACTACTTGAGACATCAAAAGTGATTAGCTTGAATAAAGTATCGTCCTTGTCCTAGAAAAATAACATAGATCAATCAATCGACAAAGCAAAACATATTGAAAAGAATACATCGAACTGTACTAAGCTGTGTATAAATTGATGTCGATCATTAGATGGAATAAATTGGGGTTGAGAACAACAATATGGGTTGATTAACAAAGTTGAAAATGACATAACACAAAGTTTGATCGATAGGTATGAATCGATATGAACGCATGCATATGAGTTGAGTCAAAGTTCACCTATTCTTTATCCTATATTCGTGGATATAGAACTGTTCATTCTCTGCCAAATATAAAAAGATATTAGGACTTCGAGCAGCCTCAACTACACATATAAATACAACGCTGTCACCTCAGAGAAAGAGATGAATTCTTATTCATCTAGGGGAGACTCTACCAGGCTTTTAGCTCTTTTTAATTTCAAGCTAAATCAATTGTATTTCCTTTATAAAATTGAAATCTCTTAATAGGAATTATATGAAATAGACACAGGCATGACCGAACCACCATAAATTTCGTGTGTTCTTCTCTGCTTCATTTTATTTTTCTACATCCGTTGTTCCATGATCTGAGATCTAATTTAGATTGAACTTGTTAGTTTGATTTTTCATAACACCAACACCTAAGAATCAAAGGGCGAAATTCGATTTGTTGATTCAGTTACAAGGGCCTTGGTAAGTTGGTTATCGAGAGCTTTATATAGCAGCTGGAAGTTAAGTTGGACTATAAGAAGTAACATTGAATGGAATATACAATGTGTTGGGTAGAGAGCAAGTGCTACAAGTGTAGCCGAAAGTAGAAGTAGCAAAAGCAGTAAAGAGACGGTGAAATTTATAGTGGTTCGTACTAAATCCCTACGTCTACTTTGTTCTTTTATTTCTTAGAGTTCTATATCGAAGTCGAAATGCCGTTATAATGCTGAGTTGGCTAAATTCGTCATTAATGAGTTTTTACAAGAAGTTTTAATA
Source organism: Allium fistulosum (assembly GCA_030737815.1). NCBI lineage: Eukaryota > Viridiplantae > Streptophyta > Magnoliopsida > Asparagales > Amaryllidaceae > Allium > Allium fistulosum. The sequence goes on from CM060904.1 coordinate 863,358,028, forward strand.
TATGAAAGTACAAATTATTCTTGTATTTGAATTACGCTCTTGCCCCCAAAATAACATTTCTACATCGGGATCTGTGCCTATCACAGATACCCATTTGGGAGAGACGCGGATTGATGACGTGGATTACAGTATTGAGCTAAAATGCTAGATTACTAACACTTGGCAATGAGCTAGCATGCTCTATACATAACACATGGATCGGTGACGTGTACTTTTCGGTTAACTTCTTTTCAACTACATTTGAAATGTACACGTGTAAGGTAGAGATTCATAGTATCACTACACCATGAACATTGCATTAGGCTGATTCTACCTTTCTCGAGGCTTTGTCCCTTCGGGATATCACTCCCTTCGACTTTTGCTTGTACTCATAATTAACTAAACAAGACATTATATTATCTTGACCTTCCAGGCTACTCTTCCGGCCTTGGCCTTTAGGAAGTTAACCGAGTAAATTAAATTGTTATAGACTTTTCGGCGTGTAACACTTTGGGTTAAATACTTTTAGGTATAAGCTTTATAAGTTTATTAATATTAGTTAAGGCGTTGGGGCTAGTAGCTAGATCAACTCTTTCGGTTGTACATCTTTTCTTTTGGAATGAGCTATCCGCTGGTCCTTCTGCCTTATGTATTTTATGTAACACCTCGATATTTTAGGGGAAATATAATTAAAAAGAAATTAATAGCACATTTGGTACAGTGATAAAGGCGCATGTTGACTTCCTTAGTGATCAGGGATCAAGTCCCGTTGTCGCCCAAAATCTGGAGCGATGTTTTTTTAGCTGGTTCGTTCCAGCGATTTTCCTACGTATTTCAACGTTATTTCTGACATGTGGTGGCTTCCCATTCGCTCCAGTGATGTAATAAGATGAGATGGCTAAATTTTATTGGTTGAGTGATGTGTATGGGCTAGAATGGATAACCATTAAGTGTATGAAAGAACCAAATTTAATCTAAAATAATCTAATGGATTATATTCACTCAAACAATCTATAAATAAACCATCTAACATAAACCTAATCTCTTATTCAGCCGTCGCCATAATTCTACAGTAAAATTAGTGTGTATTATTGTTCCTCCTTTTCTCTACTAAATAAACAAATATCAACCAAATTAAATTATCTATATATATTCAAAAAATTTGGGGAATTTAGAAGAGTCAAAGAGAGAGACTAGAGCAAAGGTTTTTTCAAATTTATGCAAGCTCAAGTGCCAGGTGAGTGGGAATTAATATGAAATAGAAAAATAAAGTAGTTCAATTTCAGTTCTTTTCTAACACGTTAATATGAATTAATTTCTTTTATTAATTGAGAATGGATGTAAATTATGGCAACTTCTTCTTCTTCTTCCACTTCTCAAATCTAATTCATGTTTGGTTTAAAATATGAGACATATAAATTATATATTCACATTTTATGGCATAAATAAGATTGAAATATATGTACATTATTGTATCTTCTTCTTCTTCCACTTCTCAATTCTAATTCATGTTTGGGTTGAAATTTGGAACAAACAAATTGTTATTCACGTTTCATGGCGTAAATAAGATTGGTTTTAATTAAATTGAATTAGAATTGTTATTCAATTTCTAATTGTAGAACATGTTAGTTGAATAATTTCAGAATATGTTACTAGAATAAAATTATGGTTTTGATTGCTATAATTACATAATTTTGAATAAGGTTCTGGAACAAAATTGAGAAGTCTAATTGACATAATTGTTTGTTTCATATGTGGTCTAAAAATGTAAAAGTGGAATTTTGTATAATTAAATGGTTTGTGGTTATTGGATAAAATTTTTGTACAGATTAAATCTCTAAAAGGAGAACGTAAATTAGGGTGGAAAAAAATATAAATTAAATGGACCATAAAGGCTAGTGTAAATCTGTAACAAAATGACATAAAAATTACAGACAAACCATACAGACTGAACGGACGTGAAATAAAAATACCATTTATGTACGAAAAAGGGAAATTGTGAAATAACCAAATCGGATGTAAAAATGGCCTAAAGCATATTAATGAAAATAATCAGTATGTAAACTGTAACAGTAAAATTAATTAATCTCGAAGCGATTTGGTAGGCAGACCTTGTAAATGTCTGGATAGGTGTTTCATGCAGTTAAAACCAAAATATAGTTTTGGCTGTATGTACTAGAAGCGGGTAAGTAGGTTCGCAAGGATGTTTGTTATCTTTCATAGGTTGCTAGTACGTAGGATAGATAGCATCCGTAATCGTAGGCTTCATCAAGCAGATCGACGCGGACGGAACAGGACAAGTGTGCTCCAACGTAGGCTTCTTTAGATAGATCGTTAGAGGATTTTGCACAGCCGACCCAGTTGCGGGCGCTCTTTCGAAGGACCGACACTTTGGATAGGGGCAAGTCCATGTTGGTGATCGAGGAGACATGAGGATAGGAGTCCAGTTTGGCGGAGCCTGAGCACAACTTCGGGGTCCTACGAGGTTGTTTGAGTCGGCACCGGTCAAACATAAGAGGCATTTAGTAACAGTGCACAGGTGAAGAGCATGACTTTCACGCTGTTGCACGTGGATAGGTAAGGACAGGAGGTCCTACTAGTCGATTGACGTTTAGTATTACTGCATGGTTGAATTCCCTAGAGTGACCACAAACTTTGGCTTCTTAGGAACTGTATCTAAGAAGGATTCACTACTTTATATTATTCACCCTCTGCTATATCCGGGGAAGACCTGGAATTAATCTGTTTTATTCTTTCTACTTCATTTTATTTCTCATTCACCAAACTTTATGTCTAACTCATTCCTATTTTCCCCAAATCACAAGAGGGCAGGTCTAGGTTGCAGTTTTTTGCAGCTTGGAGGGTCATTGGAGCAGTTGTTATCTTCAGCTTTTGTTTCTTTTATTTCATGTACTTCATTTCTCTTTTCCGTACTTTACTCTATATATAGGGACCTATATTGTGAACTTTGTTATGTTTTATATTTTGGTGGAGACTACTTGGTACTTTTGGTTTCAGAAATAAATTTGGGATAATGTTGTTTTAATGAAGCTGTTTTGCTATTAATTTATAATTAGTGAAAGTTTTCTTTCGCTGTAATATTTTAATCATTTTATGTTGTAGCCTTAGTCCCTATGCTATGTTATGGATTTTTATTTCACCCGACCACCCGTGCTTCTAGTCATGTTCGATTTTCGGGCTGCCTAGAGGTGCGGGGTGTCATAGTTGGTATCAGAGCTAAGGTTTCGTTAATCCTAAAAATATTTTAAAAATATAAAGGTTTTCGAATAATTTTTAAAGGATATTCCAAATAATACTTTTAAAAGTATATGTATATATTTTGGAATTTTTTTTTAGAAATGGGTCCCTCATATCTCTTCCTCCCACTATTTGTGGAGTACCTAATCCCATCTTTTTAATATCCACAGATAGAAATGTCTGAACCGCAAGATATCCCCGAAGTTCCAGGCCTTAATATGCCTGCTTGGTTCAGACGTTATTTGCAGGCTACTGCACGAGCAGAGCCACCAGCTAGGGATGCTGCTCCGGCGGAAGGGGCTCTAGCCCGTCTGCCAGGCATTCCCGATTTTCCCAAGTTATTCAAGGACTACATCAGCTTAGGAGGCAAGCCGTTTCTTGGCACCGAGTCATATACTGAGGCGAGAGCTTGGATCCGTAGTTGTGAGCGGATATTTGGACTTATGGGATTGGAGGACTTGGCTCGGAGGCAGTTGGCTTCATGGCAGTTGCAGGGAGAGGCTCTTTGTTGGTGGGAGATTGTGGAGGCTGAGGCTGATAATTTGACTTGGGCGGATTTTCGTACTAGGTTCGAGAGGAAATTCTTATCGCAGGCTGAAGAGGGAGTGCAGCTAGAGAAATTTATACAGCTCAAGCAAGGGGATTTGATAGTTAAGGAATATGTTAATCGATTCAATGAACTTGCCAGATTTGGACTAGACCTGATCAATATTCCTCACAAGAAGGCACTGAAGTTCGCTAAGGGTTTGAGTCGGCCATTGTAGAGTTTGGTGGTGAGCCACATTCCGATAGGAGCCACTTTTGAGGGATTGGTAGAGATGGCTTTACTTGCCAATACTGAGAAGAAAGGAGATGTGGCGCAGAAGAGTGATGGGAAGAAGCAGTGGAAAGGAAAGAGGAGAGGAGGAGGAGGGTCAGGTGGAAAAAAGAAAGTTCCAAGGAAGGACTGGAAGTGCAATACTTGTGGGAAAGCAAGTCATCTTGCTAAGGATTATAGAGGGGCAGGAGAGCGACCGAGACTGAGGTGCTATCTTTGCGATCAAGTGGGGCAGATGAAAAAGGACTGTCTGTCAAAGCCCAAGGATAGTTCACAGACACCTTGACAGCCTGCTCAGGCTTATGCTTTAGAGCAGCTCCTTCCTCTAGTACTCGTCCGGTTGTGGACAAGGGAAAGAAGGTGATCATCGAAGGTGTGTTATCTATCTCTGATTTTCTTATTCGTACCCTATTTGATTCTGGAGCTTCGCACTCTTTTATATCTAGTACTCTGGTAGAGGGTCTTGGTCTTGATGCTTGCTTAGTGACCGACCTGGTAGTAGTATTAAATCCCGTAGGAGGATCAACCTATTTGTCCATGTTATGTCGGGATTTGAAATTGTTTATTTTAGGGGTTGAGTTTGACTGTAGTGCCTTTGTATTGGGCTTTTCCGGGTTCATGTTGATTCTTGGTATGGATTGGCTATCCATGTATGGTGCTGTTCTTGATTGCGATAAGAGGGTAGTGAGGTTAGACACTTGTAGTGGACGTACCTTGAAGGTATCTTGTGATCCCAGAGGATCAGTCATGTTGAGCTACCTTTATTCTCTTGACTTATCACATGATAAATTGAGTTCGGTACCTATTGTTAGAGACTTTCCAGATGTGTTTTAGGAGGTTCCTGGCCTTCCACCTCGAAGAGAGATCGAGTTCAAGATTTATCTTGTCGATAATGCCAAACCGATTGCTATACCGGTAACGCATATGGCTCCTAAGGAACGTCGTGAGTTGAGCAAGTAGATTGGAGAGCTTTTGGAGAAGGGCTTCATTCATAGGAGCATTTCTGAGTGGAGCGCACCCGTCGTCCTTGCCACTAAGGCGGATAGCTCTCTCAGGCTTTGCATGGATTATAGGGAGGTTAATAAGCCGACAAAGAAGAATCGTTATCCTCTTCCCCATATAGATGATCTCTTCGACCAGCTAGCAGGAGCTAAGGTATTTTCACAGCTCGATTTGGCCACTGGATTTCATCAGTTGCGTGTGGCGGAGGATAGCATCGAGAAGACTGCGTTTAGGACTCTGGATGGGTTATTTGAGTGGTTAGTCATGCCATTTGGGCTAACCAATAATCCGACATATTTTGTGGACCTGATGAGTCGAGTATTTCGCAAATCATTGAACAAGTTTATGGTGGTGTTCGTCGACGACATTTTGGTTTATTCGCGAAGCTTGGAGGAGCATATTGTTCACTTGGAAGAAGTGCTTAGGACCCTGCGAGCACATAAGTTGAAGGCGAACTTCTCCAAGTGCCACTTTTGGAGGGATGAGGTTTGCTTTTTGGGACACATCGTTTCGGAGGATGGACTTGCAGTAGATCCGGCGAAAGTGGCAGTAGTACAAGATTGGCTGACCCCTAAGAATGCCATAGACATAAGGAGTTTCCTTGGTCTTGCGGGCTACTATAGGAAGTTCATTAAGGACTTCGCTAGGATATCAGCTCCACTTACCCGCCTTACCAAGAAGAACTCAGCTTTTGTTTGGGATGCCAAGTATGAGGATGCCTTTGGTCGATTGAAGGAAGTTTTGACTACCGCGCCCGTATTGGTATTACTGGATGGAACCAATCCTTTCTCAGTTTATACGGATGCTTATGGTATGAGGCTAGGGGCGGTACTGATGCAAGAGGGTAAGGTAGTGTTCTATGTGAGTAGACAGTTGAAAACGCATGAGAAGAACTACCCGATGCATGATCTTGAGTTGGCAGCTATAGTTTTTGCTCTCAAGTCGTGGAGGCACTATCTCTTAGGAGAAAGATTTGAGCTTTTCATGGATCATAAGTCTGTGAAGTATATATTCTCTCAGAAAGACTTGAATTTGAGACAACAAAGATGGATGGAGTTTTTAGCCTCTTATGACTTTGAGATTTCCTATACCCCCGGCAAGGGTAATGTAGTGGCAGATGCATTGAGTAGACGCAAAGTGGTTTTAAGTCCTCTGTTTTTGGAATGGAAGCATTTGGAGTACATTGCTACCTTTGATTTTAGACCTCCATCAGATTTAGCTCCGGGATTGTTAGAAGCCCTCGACGTCCAGCCTACTTTGATGGAGCGGATTGGAGCAAGGCAAGGTGAGGACGAAGAGTTAAAAGACATTTTAGATAAGCTTGGTAGAGGAGAGTCATCACCAAATCTTAGGCGCTATACCATGGACACTAGGGGATGGCTTAAAGGGGATGCTAGACTTTGTTTTCCCCGTAGTGAGGATTTAGTAGATGCGATGTTGGACAAGTCACATCATTCTAGGATGACAGTGCACCCCGGTGGTGATAAGATGTACCGGGATATGAAGAGGGTATTCTATTGGCCCGGAATGAAGAAGAGGGTGGCGGAGTATGTATCGAAGTGCATCACTTACCAAAGGGTAAAGGCGGAATAGAAGAAGCCCGGAGGACTGTTGCAGCCATTGGATATTCCATTATGGAAATGGGAGAGCATCTCTATGGACTTCATGGATGGATTACCAAGGTCATGGAGAGGGAACACGAGCATTTGGTTCATTGTTGATAGACTGATGAAGAGCGCTCATTTTATACCCATTACGAGTATAGGACGGCAGCTTCTTTGGCGACTCTTTATATAAGGGAGATAGTTAGGCTTCATGGAGTTCCCGCCAGCATTGTGAGCGACAAAGATCCATTATTCACCAGCGAGTTTTGGAGGAGTCTTCAGCAAGCCTTGGGAACGGAATTGAATCTGAGCATGGCATATCACCCTCAGACAGATGGATAGACTGAGAGGGTAAATAGGGTTTTGGAAGATTTTCTCAGATTGTGCATTAGTGACTTTGGAGGCTCTTGGGAAGACCATCTACCTTTATTGGAGTTAGCGTATAATAATAGTTATCAAGCAAGCATTAGGATGGAACCGTTCGAGGCCCTCTATGGCAGACCATGTAGATCACCAGCCTATTGGTGGGATACCAGCGATAGGATCTTGCTTGGACCAGACTTGGTGAGGGAAACTTCCAAGAAGGTGGATTCGATTCGCAAGAGGTTGAAGACCGCACAAGATAGACAAAAGTCATATACCGGCAGAAGACGTTCAAATATGGAGTTTAAGGTTGGAGATATGGTTTTTGTCAAGGTTTCTCCTCTGAGAAACCTTATGAGATTTGGCTCAGTGGGTAAGTTGGCACCGAGATTTGTAGGACCCTTCCCTATTACCGCACAAATTGGAAAAGTGGCATACAGAGTTGATCTTCTAGATAAGTTGGCAGGAGTTCACGATGTTTTTCATGTTTCGCATCTGAGGAAGTGTCTACATGATTCCGCCGTCGTAGTATAACCCGATCAGCTAAGGGAAGTGGAGGTAGAGTGCGAATCACTTGTGCGTCATACACCCACCCGTATATTGGAACACGGCGTCAAGAGATTACGCAACAAGGAAGTTCGTCTAGTGAAGGTTCAATGGGGAAATGACCCCAAGGAGTGCACATGGAAATCTGAGGAGAGAATTCGAACTTCTTATCCTTTTCTATTTGAAGGTATACTTTAAATATCCTATCTTTGATCTTTGATCTTTCCTTAGTTAGGGTCTTTTCGATAATCTTTAGGTGAAACCTATGGATGGTAGCTTGGTTGTAAACATGTCATTTGGGCATGTTATGTTTGATGGATGAAAATGATTGCAAGTGGATGCCAATGTTTGCAAATGGATGCATTGCATGCACTAGATAGATATTTATTAGGATAATCAGCCAACTAGGTGTACACACCTGCATATGCGTGGCTGTTATATATTGCATTTGCACATGGTTATATATACATGTGTGTATATATAAATGGATGTTGCATATGGATGGTGCATTTGGATGAATGATTGAAACATACATATAGAATTATCAATTATACTAAGGTAATTGCATACATTTGGTTGCATGGCATAAGCATACTTGCATTACAGGAGGTCATTTGAATCAGTAGACCGACTACCTTTTCGCATTAGGTAAGTTCATATGCATTTCACTTTGCATAAATCATAAATTGCATTAGTTAAAAATAAGGACAATGGTTGAGTAAATGGATGTAGTTCTTGGATGCTGGTTGTTAATTACGTTCTTCCATCTTTGGAGATTCCGGGGACGAAATCCTTTAAGGGAGGAGAACACCCCGATATTTTATGAGAAATATAATTAAAAGGAAATTAAAAGCGCATTTGGTACAGTGGTAAAGGAGCATGTTGACTTCCTTAGTGACCAGGGATCAAGTCGCATTGTCGCCCAAAATCTGGAGCGATATTTTTTTTGCTGGTTCGTCTCCAATGATTTTGCTACGTATTTCAACGTTGTTTCTGACATGTGGCGGCTTCCCATTCGCTCCAGTGGTAATATGACAAGATGGCTAAATTTTATTGGTTGAGTGATGTGTATGGACTAGAATGGATAACCATTAAGTGTATGAAAAAACCATATTTAATCTAAAATAATCTAATGGATTATATTCACTCAAACAATCTATAAATAAACCATCTAACCTAAACCTAATCTCTTATTCAGCCGTCGCCATAATTCTACAGTAAAATTAGTGTGTATTATTGTTCCTCCTTTTCTATACTAAATAAACAAATCTCTACCAAATTAAATTATCTATATATATTCAAGCAATTTGGGGAATTTAGAAGAATCAAAGGGAGAAAGATTAAAGCAAAGCGTTTTTCAAATTTATGCAAGCTCAAGTGCTAGGTGAGTGGGAATTAATATGAAATAGAAAAATAAAGTAGTTCAATTTCAGTTCTTTTCTAACACGTTAATACAAATTAAATTCTGTTATTAATTGAGAATAGATGTAAATTTTTGCAACTTCTTCGTCTTCCACTTCTCAAATCTAATTCATGTTTGGTTTAAAATATAGGACATATAAATTGTCTATTCACATTTTATGGCATAAATAAAATTGAAATTTATGTAAATTATTGTATCTTCTTCTTCTTCCACTTCTCAATTCTAATTCATGTTTGGGTTGAAATTTTGAACAAACAAATTGTTATTCACGTTTCATGGCGTAAATAAGATTGGTTTTAATTAAATTGAATTAGAATTGTTATTCAATTTCTAATTGTAGAACATGTTAGTTGAATAATTTCAGAATATGTTACTAGAATAAAATTATGGTTTTGATTGCTATAATTACATAATTTTGAATAAGGTTCTGGAACAAAATTGAGAAGTCTAATTGACATAATTGTTTGTTTCATATGTGGTCTAAAAATGTAAAAGTGGAATTTTGTATAATTAAATGGTTTGTGGGTATTGGATAAAATTTTTGTACAGATTAAATCTCTAAAAGGAGAACGTAAATTAGGGTGGAAAAAATGTAAATTAAATGGACTCTAAAGGCTAGTGTAAATCTGTAACAAAATGGCATAAAAATTACAAACAAAGCATACAGACTGAACGGATGTGAAATTGATCTTATGTAAGAAAAAGAGAAATTGTGAAATAACCAAATTGGATGTAAAAATTGTTAGTCCTTGAGAAGGATGGTTTTGATGATAACAAGCTTAGGACTTGTTATAAAATATAAATACTAACATTATAGTTCAGATATATATATATATATATGTATATGTAGGATATAAATATGCAGGTACCAAGAATGAAGACTATACAGTATAGAGATACAAGACTAATGAATTTAAAGATCAAAGATATCAAGATTGAAGACTCATGAGTATCAAGAAATCAAGTTATCAATAGTTCAAGATTTTAATAGTACAAGATAAGTATTGAGTCTAGAATTATGTTAAAACTTCTTGAAAGCACTTATATCTTTATTCGAAATTTATTCTTGGAATGGAATCCACTTCGAGCCTGTTAAAGGGATGGAACCCTAGTGGGATGGAACCCACAACAATATCTAGTGGAACATATAGTGGTCCTATTTTGATATCCACTAATTATATAAAAATGTTTTTCAAAAATATATCTCTTATTTTAAATGTTTTCAAAACCTTCTTTTCAAAAAGACATCTCTCTTGTTTGAAATATTTTAGTCTCAAAACTATCTTTATCATTTTTAATATTTTGATTTCAAAATTGTCATTGATTTTAAACTATCTCTTGTTTTAAATATTTAGCTTTAAAATATTTACTCAGATTTTAAATCACTTTATAGATTAAGATTATATATATTAAAAATTACTTTCTAAACTCTTTTATATGTTTAAACCATATTCAAATATATTTACAAAGTTTAGAAATCGTTTTAACAAATTATAGAAACCAATTTTAATAAGAAAATCAAAATCACCAATTTTGCCTAGAGCATGTCGACATCCCTCAACCCCCATGTCGACATGGTGCCCATTAAATTCAAAATTAAAATTTTCAAAAGAAGCGTCTATTCGTCGTATCCTTTCACGAATAGATATGGCTGTTGATTTCCTATAAATACCAGCAGTTCTAAACGAATTTATCATCAGATTTCACTTGTTTTCTCTTCTCTTCATCTTCCACATTTATCCTAAAGAAATCCCAAACTATACTCTGTCGAAATACCAAGTGAATCAAACTTGATTATCTTTTGTTTGATTCTCTGCTTCTTTCTCCATAAGATCTCAGTGCTATTCAGAGTTATAGGATTATTTGTTAATCAAACTGTTGAGTAAAAGGTGCGGTTGAGCCTTGAAATCAATTGGGTGTGATTGTTGCCCCGAAAATCGATTAGGTGATCTTGTGGCCTGGTAAATCAAGAGATTTTTCCCCGGACTCGAATACAAGAGGGTGTACCTCGTGGCCTTGAAATCGAGGGTGTAATCTGGGAGATTATTTTTGATAAGAAATCCGTACATTTGTGCGGGACTGGATGTAGGGTAACTCTGAACCAGTATAAAATCCTGGTGTGTTCTTTCCTTTATTGCTTTTATTTATTATTTGCATCTGTGTCTGATTCTGGGATTATATCTATGTCTGTGAATTGCATTTGTTGGTGATTAAATTTACATAAGTTTCAAAAAGATTTAGAAAATCCCCAAAACACTATTCACCCCACTCTAGTGTTATTCCAGCCTTAAGATCCATAATCCGCATTTCTCACATTTGGTATCAGAGCAAGGTTTTCAAAGTTTTCATAATCTGAATTTTGAAAATGTTTTTAAAATGGCTATTTTTGGCGATTTTGTTAACACTAGTTTAAAACTTTTCAAATCATCATTGTCTCATAAGTCTGCATATAGTTATTATAGAAAACCAAGTTATCTACCAAGTTTTTATTCTGTGCAGAAAGAAAAATGTTATATGGCCCTTGAAGAATCAACACTCATTGGACAAATTGTGCAAATCAAGAAAAATAAGTGGATACTTGATAGTGGATGTTCAAGACACATGATTGGTAATCCAGATATGCTGAATGATATTATCTATAAAGATGGAGGATCAGTTAATTTTGGAGACAACTCAAATGGATATGTGATTGGCATCGGCAATGTCGGTAACTCTAAAACTCCTACTATTTCTAATGTTTTATTAGTTAAGAATCTGAAACACAATCTGCTTAGCATTAGTCAACTTTGCGATAAAGAATACAAGATTAAATTTGAAAAAGATAAGTGTCACATCGAAGATAATAATTCAAATATTATATTTGAAGGAATTAGGAAGAAAAATATTTACATCCTTAGTATGAAAGTTTCAAATGATAACTTATGTCTTTTGGCTAATACAAGTGACCCTTGGATTTGGCATAAAAGATTTGGTCATTTAAATTTCAAACTATTATCTAGGTTATCAAAACTCGACTTAGTTAGAGGTCTTCCCAAGTTAAACTTTAAAGTAGATAGTATATGTGATGCTTGCCAATTAGGAAAATTTAGGAAGAGTTATTTCAAATTAAAAGATATGATTTCAACTTCAAAACCTCTTGAGTTACTTCATCTAGATTTATTTGGTCCATCTCAAATTCAATCAATAAATCACAATAAATATGTCTTTGTAATTGTAGATGATTATTCTAGGTTTACATGGACAATTTTTATGAAACATAAAAGTGATACTTTTGATTCATTTAATTTTTTACAAAAAGACTTCAAAATCAACTTTCTTTAAAAATTATAACTATTCGTAGTGATCACGGTGGGGAATTTGAAAATGAATTTTTTGAGAGATTCTGCAATAAAAAGGGAATAACTCATAATTTCTCTTTTCCAAGAACTCCATAACAAAACAGAGTGGTAGAACGTAAGAATAGAACGATTCAAGAGTGTGCTAGAACAATGCTTTCTAATAGTAATTTACCTAAAAACTTTTGGGCTGAAGCAGTCGCTACAACTTGTTATATATTAAATAGGATTTTAATTAGACCATTAACTAATAAAACACCATATGAATTACTTTACAATAAGAAACTCATAATAGCTTATTTTAAAGTTTTTGGTAGTAAGTGTTTTATTCTTAATACAAAAGATAGTTTAGATAAATTTGAACCTAAATCCGATAAAGGTATCTTCATCGGATATTCTAATAAAAGTAAAGCATTTAGAGTTTATAATTTAAGAACTAACACTATTGAAGAAACAATGCATGTATCTTTTGATGAAAATTTTAAAGATACTGTACAAATAGAAGATGAAGAAGATTTTGTAACTTTAAATAATGAACCTAATGAAACTAATTGTGAAATCATTCAACCTAATAAAAGAATTAGGCTATTAAAAGATCTAACTATAGAAAATATACTAGGAAATATTGAATCTGTTGTTAGAACTAGAAATCAACTAAATAACATGAGTAATGTAGCTTTTATATCTACCATTGAACCTAAAAATCCAAAGGAAGCATCATCTGATGATTCATGGATTCTTGCTATGCAAGAAGAATTGAATCAGTTCACCAGAAATGATGTTTGGGAACTTGTTCCTAGACCTGAGGATAAAAGTATAATTGGAACAAAATGGGTTTATAAAAATAAAATGAATGAACTTGGTGAGGTCATGAGAAATAAAGCTCGATTAGTCGTACAAGGTTATTGTCAAGAAGAAGGAATAGATTTTGATGAAACCTTTGCACCCGTAGCAAGATTAGAAGCCATTAGAATTTTACTTGCTTTCGCAAATTATAATAATTTCAAATTATTTCAAATGGATGTTAAAAGTGCTTTTCTAAATGGATTTGTTAAAGAGGAAGTTTATGTTGAACAACCTCCACTCTTTGAAGATGAAAGATTTCCAAACCATGTTTTCAAACTTAAGAAAGCCTATATGGTCTGAAACAAGCTCATAGAGCATGGTATGACAGACTAAGATCTTTTTTATTACAATCAAATTTTGAAATTGGTAAAGTAGATAATACTCTTTTCATTAAAAGAAATAAAAATGATATTCAACTAGTACAAGTTTATGTAGATGATATTATTTTTGGTTCAACTAATCATGAAATGGATAAAGAATTTTCTAAAATAATGACAAAAGAGTTTGAGATGAGTCATATGGGTGAACTTACTTTCTTCTTAGGTTTACAAATAAAACAATTAGATAATGGTATCTTTATTAGTCAAGAAAAATATGCTAGGGATCTAGTGAGTAAATTTGGTATGACTACTGCAAGTGGAAAACCCACTCCCATGCTAACCAATGAAGCTTTAAATAAAGAAGATCTTTCAAAAGATGTAAATCAAAAACTATATAGGGGAATGATTGGATCACTACTCTATATCACTACGAGTAGACCTGATATCTTGCATAGTGTTTGTCTCTGTGCAAGATACCAATCTCAACCCAAAGAGACTCACTTAAAAGCTGTGAAACGTATCATAAGATATGTTAAACATACTTTTGACTATGGTTTATTTTACCCTAAAAATGATTCATTTGATTTAATTTCTTATTGTGATGCTGACTATGCTGGTTGCAAATCTGATCGAAAAAGTACAAGTGGAACCTGTCACTTTTTGGGGCATTCTCTTGTTTCATGGTTTAGTAAAAATAAAAACACCGTTTCTTTATCAACAACTGAAGCAGAATATATCTCTGCTGCTTTGGCTTGCTCTCAAGTCATTTATATGCAACAAACTCTAAAAGATTTTGGATTAACAATTTCAAAATCACCAATTTATTGTGATAATTCTAGTGCAATAAATTTGTCTAAAAATACTACTCATCATGCTAGGACTAAACATATTGATATCAGACATCATTTTCTCAGAGATAATATAGGTAAAGAGATTATTTCTCTTGAATATATCAACTTCGAGAATCAAATTGCTGATATTTTCACCAAACCCTTAAATCAACCTATATTTACTAAATTAAGAAGAGAACTAGGCATTTGTTCAATAACTGAGATATAGAATATAGATATTGTAACATATATATACAAGAAAATCAAATTTTTCATAAGGATGTCGACATACCCCTACCACCCATGTCGACATACAACGACAAAATTTTTAAAATTTGATTTTCCCACTAAAATCAGTTTAAGTAGTTAATAAACCTATGTATTTCGAATTTTTCTGTCTTCTCACTTTTCTTTCTCTGAAATAAAAATTCTATAAATTAAAATTAATGGTCTCCTCCACTAAATCAAACCAAATTGACACCATTTCTTTCCCTTCTCATCATTCTGGTCCATTCCAACGCACTACACTGGCACGTGTGATAAAGATTGAAGAATCTATGAAGGATGCCATGCAAATGTTGACTGAATTTCAAGTTGTGCAACTAAGGATGGCAAACGAACAAGAAAAGCAAGGCAAAAATTCTTCGGAATTTACAAAAATTCCTAATGGATAATCACGCAAATCCTATTGTGATTGAAGAAGATTCTCCCAACATTCACGTGCATAATCCTTTAGAGCACAACGAAGAGGAAGAGGAAGAAGAAGAAGAGGATGAAGCACCTATGGAAGAAGACGACAACGTGGTCTGTGTAGGCAAAGCCTGTTTTGACAAAGATGGGAATTTGGTTGAACAACGTGGAAACTTTTGTTTTCATTATCCAAATTGTTCGATTCACAAATCTCCGATTGTCAAAAACTCTCGTTAGTATTGTTATTCTATAATTTATGTACTTAAATATATTTGTATGTTTATGTTTCATATATACATGTAAATATAACATCATATATAATAAAATATTTGTTTCACTTATTATGCTTCCTTATTAGTATTTAATTTAAATAGTATTAGATTAAGGGGGAGTTTAGGATTGGTTTTTTGTTGATGACAAAGGGGGAGAAATATAAAATAGAGTAGTTAGAGTAGTTAGGCTTAGATTAAGGGGAGTTATTAGTTTTAAGGGGAGTTATTGTGAAGGAGAAGTATATTTTATAAACATAGGTTGTCATCATCCAAAAGGGGGAGATTGTTAGTCCTTGAGAAGGATGGTTTTGATGACAACAACCTTAGGACTTGTTATAAAATATAAATACTAATATTATAGTTCATATATATATATATGTATATGCAGGATATAAACATTCAGGTACCAAGAATGAAGACTGTACAGTATAGAGATACAAGACTGATGAATTTAAAGATCAAAGATATCAAGATTGAAGACTCATGAGTATCAAGAAATCAAGTTATCAAGAGTTCAAGATTTTAATAGTACAAGATAAGTATTGAGTCTAGAATTATGTTAAAACTTCTTGAAAGCACTTACATCTTTATTCGAAGTTTATTCGTGGAATGGAATCCACATCGAGCTTGTTAAAGGGATGGAACCCACGACAATATCTAGTGGAACATATAGTGGTCCTATTTTGATATCCACTTATTTTATAAAAATGTTTTTCAAAAATATATCTCTTATTTTAAATGTTTTCAAAACCTTCTTTTCAAAAAGACATCTCTCTTGTTTGAAATATTTTAGTCTCAAAACTATCTTTATCATTTTTAATATTTTGATTTCAAAATTGTCATTGATTTTAAACTATCTCTTGTTTTAAATATTTAGCTTTAAAATATTTACTCAGATTTTAAATCACTTTATAGATTAAGATTATATATATTAAAAATTACTTTCGAAACTCTTTTATATGTTTAAACTATATTCAAATATATTTACAAAGTTTAGAAATCGATTTGACAAATTATAGAAACCAATTTTAATAAGAAAATCAAAATCACCAATTTTGCCTAGAGCATGTCGACATCCCTCAACCCCCAATGTCGACATGGTGCCCGTTAAATTCAAAATTCAAATTTTCAAAAGAAGTGTCTATTCATCGTATCCTTTCATGAATAGATATGGCTGTTGATTTCCTATAAATACCAGTAGTTCTAAACGAATTTATCATCAGATTTCACTTGTTTTCTCTTCTCTTCATCTTCTATATTTATCCTAAAGAAATCCCAAACTATACTCTACCGAAATACCAAGTGAATCAAACTTGATTATCTCTTGTTTGATTCTCTGCCACTTTCTCCATAAGATTTCAGTGCTATTCAGAGTTATAGGATTATTTGTAAATTAAACTATTGAGTAAAAGGTGCGGTTGAGCCTTGAAATCAATTGGGAGTGATTGTTGCCCCGGAAATCGATTAGGTGATCTTGTGGCCTGGTAAATCAAGAGAGTTTGCCCCGGACTCGAATACAGAAGGGTGTACCTCGTGGCCTTGAATTGAGGGTGTAATCTGGGAGATTATTTTTGATAAGAAATCCATACGTTTATGCGGGACTGGATGTAGGGTAACTCCGAACCAGTATATCTATGTCTGATTCTGTGATTATATCTGTGTCTGTGAATTATATCCAGGTAAATCAAACTGCTTTTATTTATTATTTGCATCTGTGTCTGATTCTGTGATTATATCTGTGTCTGTGAATTGCATTTGTTGGTGATTAAATTTACATAAGTTTCAAAAAGATTTAGAAAATCCACAAAACACTATTCACCATCCCTCTAGTGTTATTCCAGCCTTAAGATCCGTAATCCGCATTTCTCACAAAAATGGGCTAAAGCAGATTAATGGAAATAAACAGTATGTAAACTGTAACAGTAAAATTAATTAATATGGAAGCCATTTGGTAGGCAAACCTTGTAAAGGTCTGGACAGGTGTTTCATGCAGTTAAAACCAAAATATAGTTTTGGCTGTACGTACTAGGAGCGGGCAAGTAGGTTTGGTGGAGCCTGAGCACAACTTCGGGATCCTGCGAGGTTGTTTGAGTCGGTGCCAGTCAGACGTAAGAGGCATTTAGTCACAATGCATGGGTGAAGGGCATGACTTTCACGCTGTAGCATGTGGATAGGTAAGGATAGCAGGTCCGACAGGCCGATTGACATTTAGTATTACTGCATGGTTGACTTCCCTAGAGTGATCACGAACTTTGGCTTCTTAGGAACTGTATCTAAGAAGGATTCACTTGATTATATTATTCACCCTCTGCGATATCCGGGGAAGATCTGGAATTAAACCGTTTTATTCTTTCTGCTTCATTTTATTTCTCATTCACCAGAATTTATGTCTGACCCATTTCTATTTTTTCTATTTTCCCCAAATCACGGGAGGGCAGGTCTAGGTTGCAGTTCTTTGCAGCTTGGAGGGTCATTGGAGCAGTTGTTATCTTCAGCTTTTGTTTCTTTTATTTCATGTACTTCGTTTCTCTTTTCCGTACTTTACTCTATATATGGGGACCTATATTATGCACTTTGTTATGTTTTATGTTTTGGTGGAGACTACTTGGTACTTTTGGTTTCAGGAATAAATTTGGGATAATGTTGTTTTTAATGAAGCTGTTTTGCTATTAATTTATAATTAGTGAAAGTTTTCTTCCGCTGTAATATTTTAATCATTTTATACTGTTGCCTTTATGCTATGTTACAGATTTTTATTTCACCCGACCACCCGTGCTTCTAGTCATGGCCGATTTTCGAGGTGTCTAGAGGTGCGGGGTGTCACATTTTATCTAAAAATGCTTCGACAAAATATGGTATAACACATACCCCCCTCAAAATTCACTTTTTCCGAAAACAAAGTGGATTTTGAAGTTTCGGTTTTGGTTATTTTTCCATAGGCTATCATTCGTAAGTGAAGTGACTTATCTGCTGTGTATTAAATGCTACTGCCACGAACATTATCTAATTGGTCTTTCTGAAAAGCGGTTTCTCTTTTCTTATGGAAAAAGATTTTGCCCTCTGCCATGAAAGTTTTTAAAACGTAATATTTTTTTATAACGGCTATAAATCCTAATGGTTGAGATTTTCTTAGCCATTATTTATTATTTAATAATAAAGCACAAAACTTCATTTCTCTTTCTTCTCAATTCACATTTATTCTCACCGCAAACTTTTACATCGCCATTAGCACTTTAGAAATTTTCAAAAGCCCAAAATTTTCTTATGTCTTCTACCAAATCAGTAAGTTTTCAGTCTTTGATCTTCTTAATATGATTGTCACAAGTTTTTACATGCTTTATCACATTGCGACCATATAGCTTTATGTTTTCGTAGTTATTTTTCTAGTATATTTAGAGGAATCTTGCAGCATTGTTGTATTTAAAGAATCTATAGGCTTACTAATGTTGTATGGAACCTTAACCCTTTTTTTAGTCAAATTTTCATTATTCTATTCACCAGTTTTGTCGAATTGCTGCTCATTTGCAACGATTCGTAGCTATTCCATGTTTTGCTTTGATTTGTTAACAAAATTTACCCTTTTTATATGCTTCCATTATTACCTCACAATCAATTTCTTTTGGATATGATTTATTATTAACTTTTAATTAATCTCAGGGCACTGAGATTTATGGGACTTAGTTGGTTCTTATTAGTTTAGTCCAACTTTTGTAACCCATAGTTTTATAGACTGCTACTTATATTTTGGGATTATATTCGATCTTTGTTTTTAATGGCACTGAGACACCATTTGGTAAATTAATGATTATCTATCATAGTCATTTTCCTTTTTGGGTTTTTTGAATTTCTGCTTAAAGACAGTTGATTTGAATGTTAAATTTGAATAAGTTAACTTAATATAATCATTACTAACATTGTTGATGTGAATACGTGGTTGAATTTTATTTAACTGATTTTGACCAATTTGTTGTTGTGATTTAGGACCATGGATATATTTTCTTACTCAGCAATTATCATTTATTTATTCTTGTGCAGAGGTTTAGTTAATTATTCATTTTGATTTAAAATTCTAACTCCCTCGGTCCTCTTAGACCGTAAATGAACTTTCCTTTGAATGTGCAAGTGGACCTTGATAGAATTCTTACCGATCACAGTATAGTGAGGGTCCAAGCAATAGCACAGAAACTCGTAAATACAAGGGACGCCGCACCAGAGGGGTGCTTACTTTGGACAATGGAATGTCTAACTAATGACATATCCCTTTCTATACCTACTTTCTTTATTAACCTTCTTAATTTTTATAACCTTAATCTTTTTCAACTCCTACCTGTTTCGTATAATGCCCATTCGGAATTAAAAATTATGGATCATTTAAGAGGTTATAAAGAGATATTTGTAACAACCTTCTTTGAATCGGGCCTAAATTTCGATCCAATAAAAGCACATCAAACCTTAGGTCCATTCCGAAGTTTACTGCTGGTTGGTATAATCAATTAAATAAAACAATGCATGGAGCTATCTTTCTATGCTTTCAGAGTCTCACAGTTGAAAGAATAAAGTATAATAATCAAATAAGTAGCCATTTCATAGTTGTAATGACCCGCACCTCCCGACACATCGATCCAAAGCGTAATAAGACATTCAGACATGTCATGCCGAGAAATACAAGCTTTAGGATTTTAGAACCTTAGTGAGCAAAATTACAAGGGTAAGTTCTAAGACATTCTACACTTTCAGATCTTATAGCAGAAAGAATTAAAATATAAATACAGATAACAAACATTTTAGAAAAACTATCTTCAAAATACTTGATTTACATATACATTGGTTTCCAAAGTACAATAACAATATTTATTATAATAGGAACTTCATGAAGAACAATAAATGATATGAGAACTCCAATTTGAAGCTCCTTTCTCCATTTTTAATGCTCAATCAACTGCTAACCTATCATCATGTAACGATCCGAAAATTCGTCACTTTAGAATTTTTTTTAAATATTCAAATATAAGATATTTTAACACAAATTATAATGTTTTGAACAATAAATAATATTGGTAATCTTATTTTGAATAAATATTTGTAAAAATATATACTTTATATGATATATCGATAATGATCGAAAATCGTTTTATCGATAAACAACTCTTTGACCATCCGACATCGCGCATGGAGGTGGATACATACACTCATTTATCTATATGAGTGAGAATATATAATAAAATAATTTATTTTATTTGGAATATTAAAAGTATATATGACATCATTAATAATGTCGCTATTTTCGAATAATTGATTTTTGAATTTAAATTGAGTTTAAATGATTTAATAATTATTTTAATTATTAAATAAGCTCTTTTAATTATTATATAATGATAAAAATATTATTATCAATTATTTTTTACAAATATATGTATATTAACTAAGAAGAGAAAATATGACCGGAAATTGAAATAGGAATTCGTAACCATTCACGTGTAGAAGTTGTGTAACATTGTGGATTATATGTGACATACATATGCACGTATACATGTACACACACATGTAGACGTTCACATTCACATGGATACACACATATATACATATACATTTTAATATAAAATAACAAAAAATATCAAGATATTTTCCCACTTTCCTTAATATTTAAGCTTTCCAAAATCAACACTTACACACACAAATACATTTACATGGCCAAGCACATGGGGAGGGGTGGTTTGTTTCGGCCGAAGCATGATGATGATGGAGGGAGGTGGTTGGTGATGGTAGGATAATGAAAATGTGGAGATAATATCATGATATATTTCTTCTTCCATTTGCTTATATATACCCACCATCTTCTTCTCTTCCATTCATTTCTTCTTCTTCATTTTCCAAAAGCTTCCTCTCTAATTTCATGTCTTCTAGCCTTAGAAAAATAATGGCAAAATATAGTTCAAATATAAATTAAATAATATAGTACATACATACATACGTACATACATACGTACATACATACGTACATACATACATACATACATACATATATATATATATATATATATATATATATCAAAACACTTCAAAACTCAAAGAAAACTCCTCTTCTCCACCTAAATACCCCATGGCCACACCCTCCATCTTCCCCTAGCCAAGGCCATGAGCGCCTCCCACCATCCTAAGCAAGGTCCGGGCCACTTAGGAGCTTCAAATCGAGCGTTCATGAGCTTAAAGTTCGAGCTAGCGAAGGTATAGCCATTTTTAAGTTAACTGTTTAATCCAAGGTGAGAAAACTCCATTTATATTTATATATATACTTTGGATGATGATATGATATGTTGTTTGGTTGCTATGATTTGATCATCATGTTTGGTTGTGAAATATTGTTGTTTGGATGTGTAAAATAAGTCACGTTTAAATACACGTCGAAATATCACAAAGAAAACCAGTTTCCTTTTTATAAATAAAATGGTATATATGAGTTGTTAAACCTCTTTGAAAATGGTTTAAAATGATTTAATAATGTTTTATAAATATTTAGAAGTGTTTCGATGAAGTTTGGAAGTAAAATGGAAAATTGGATAAAATAGGCGCATCGCGTAACGGTAGTTCGCGATTTCGCATCGTAGAAAGTTAAATCCATATATACGATGGATTTGGAGCTGGAATTCTTCGTAATAATAATTTTCCGAACTCTTATAACTATAGTTTTCAAACAAAGAAATAAAATCAATATTTTTAGTAGATTTTGAAATATGAGCAAAACAAGTTTTCAAAATAGTCGCGGTTTGGTAGTTCGGAAATCAAAACGACAAATTCTTTATATATGATATTTTTAATTCTATAAAAATATGAAATAAATTCTATAAATCTTTTAAAATGTTTTAAAAGAGATTTGAGTTATAAAAATGAATTTCTAAACGATCGAAAAGTTGTTTTGATCAAATAAGCCTTAAAAACACTATCGGGAGTACTTTTTGCAACACTTTTAATAACTTTTGAAATATGGATTTAATCTTAACAATTATTTTTTAAATATTTTATAAATGTTTTCAAATGAATAATTAAGTGTTATAATAATAATGATTTGGAGGTTTTATAGTTTATTTAAAAGAGTGTAAATAAATGATTTGGAGAAAAGCCGTTAAACTCCAGTGATTTAATCTTGGCTTTAAAAGCCGACGAGTAGACTGGATTTTCCTGGTCATGAGATTCGGATTGAAGTGCTTAAACTAAGGAGATGTTCAGAAGCAACCAGTGCCCTAGCTCACCTCCCCTCTTTCCTGGGCGAGGGATAGATAAGGTCGAAATGTCGAAAACGAGACAAGTATAAAAGATTCAAACTTACAAATTTAATTTAATACAACTTGGATTGAATAGAGATAGATTATCTTATACTTGATATTAAATTCTGAAGAGGGAACCCTACTATCCGAGCAAATTTAAAAGGTGATTTCACCACTATTCGACGGATAGTAAAGGTTGAATACATAAATTGATATTGAGTAGAATTAGTATAATTTCTATCGATCCTTTTTACTTAATAAGGTTTTGCAATATGATTTATGAGAAATGATTTTGATTTGGTATTCTCAAAATTAAAGAGGGGTTTAATGATTCCATACCGAGAAAAATGTTTTAAAGATATATGTCTCTAGAAGATATTTTTGATAAAAAAGAAGTAAATAAATCAAACGATAAGCAACTATTTACTTAATATATTTTTATCGATGATTAGTTCGAAGGAATTTGTGTCGGATTTGAGTAATTCTTATCTGAAAACCACTTCGAACCAATTTACGTATCCGAAGTGAAGCCCTGGAATGATAATAAATAGAATGAAGGGTTGCTTGTTACTGACCCTTTGGGGAAATTTCCCATATCATATACATGTGGCAATAATATCTTCATTTGATCTTCGATGCAAGGGCTGATCGCTACTAATCCTAGGGATGTTTCCCGACAAGATGTGGTAGGAGAGTTCTTTCAGTTTGTCTTATCCCTGGACAATTTATATGGACGATGTCTGACGTTGCATTTCTAATCACATTGATTGATCTCTATAAACGTATCATCTGTTTGGTGGTGGAGAAGGCAACTTCTCTTAGATCAACACATTTTCCTGAGACATACGAGCTCAGGAGTTATACATTTATAGAAATCAGTTGTGTGATCATGGGTTGGCAATGTGACATTTAAAGAGGAATGTGCTATATGAAAGGTAATTGTTACCTTGAGCCTAATCACCCGGAATGACAAAAACAGGTTAGAGCGGCATGGCTATGTGGGTCGCTACCATTAGGATATAGTTATCACCTTTCTAGATCACCTCATATATTTTAGGTATGTTGTGTATGCTTTGGGATCCCAGGATAGGTCGGGAATGACCGAGGTGATGGCGTATTCGGTACTATCTATGGTAATGGTAGGCCAGTTCTATGTTGGTAGAGGTTGGAGCCTTAGGTACACTTTTCTAGAGATGTACTGTAAGAAGGTAGTCCCTTACCTTGTCATTGTATGGAATCCATTCTCCAATAAGTGCCTTCGGACTTAGTTGTAAACCTATTATGCCATAAAGTTAACCACCGTAACAATTTTGGCTATTTTACTATGTTTATTTGAAAACTTTTTTCAAAGAATGTCATTAAAAATAATTTTCCTAGATTTTTCATAACAAATGTTTTAGTTATCATAAGGTAAAAACCCGTTCCGTGTTTATTGCAACATGGTCTTATGATACCATTTGTTTTCAAATATCCATATTTTGAGTTTCTCACTTCAGTCACATGACTAATCTGGAATTTTTTTTCTATTCCCCTTAAAATCTAGGTGCCTTATTTTTTCTGGGCAGCCAAGTAATTAAGTAATCTTGGAGCATTTTGGATAGAGCATGAAGCTGAAGGGTCTTTTGTTGATGTTATCTATCACTTTCCGCTGTGTCTGTATTTTGTATCTACCAGCACTTGTAAGGATAGGTTGTTATAACTATCCTGGCTGGATTAGTACCGACTAGTACTCTAATGGAGCAATTTGGAGTAATTGCATGCACTACTCATATGTATAATTATGTGTTGAATATAATGTGAGATTTTATTATTTTCTTGTCTTCTATCTTTATTTTCTTTACCCCATGTTAATCTGCCTCTCCAGTACTTGGATTTATGGCATGTAAATACCGAGGATGTATTAGTGTCGATTTTTGAAGGTCGAGGAGGTGGGTTGTCACGCATCATGTGGTGGTGGAAAATGAAATGTAAGGGGTGGGCCAGACAAAATGTTTGATGAATGAGTACGAGTTTATTATGTGATGATCATGAGCAATTAATTTTAATACTAATTTAAGTGACATAAGGTGTGCTACAAGTGTTCGTGAACATCTAAGGTCCAATACCTAAGGATTTTTATTTAACACAAAAGGCTTGAACTATAAATCGAACCTAAACGATCGGCCAATGCTTGTAGAGCTATCCAATATGAAAACATCGCTCGTAGAGTACCATAGGAGCTGCTTTCCCAAAATTACCTATAACCATCACTACGCCTGAAGAGGGAGAACACTAAAATGTAAACTCGTTGTGTGACTCATCGTATGCACCCGTTTTCATCTCTCGATCGTAGTGGAAAAATGCCTCTTATCGTACTGTGCCGGTGTCCACCTATACCATATCGCATTAGAACTGTGCATACAAGGACTTCCGTTAGTATCGGGCTCCATTCTACTCTATAGTCACTTATCATGCTGCACCAGGATAACTGTCTATATAGAATCCTCCGTTAGCACCAGACTCCTTTTTAATTTATAACCACATATCGTGCTGCGCTGGGCCTGACTGTCCATATAGAATTCCCCCTTAGCACCAGGCTCACTCAATTGGCATCTCCATCAATGCTGCGCGTCCACTACGGAACACCCCTTGAGTGCCTACGAAATACATTGCCCTAGTCAACTTTCAATCCTCTATCTGCGAAATACATCGCCTAGTTGACTCTTGATTTTTATTAAATCCGCAAAAAAATTTCTTAATAAATTTTGATTAAAATTTTCGAGGTGTTACATTAATCCCCTTAAAAGGATTTCATCCCCGAAATCTCGAAGGATGGAAAAATGTAACTTATACACACAACAACCAATAGCAACCAATATCTACTCATCCATCATCCATGAGCAATCATTGTCTTTAGAAATTTTCTAATACAATATGTACATATATATATATATGCAATTTTGAAATACACGTAAACCTATAGTAATGCAAAAGAGTAGGCAGTCTATTAATCCAGTCGATCTCCTGTCATGCAAATGCTCATGCCATGCATCCAAATATATGCAACATACTAAGTATACTTGCAATTCTTTATGTACTCACTACTATACAACCCATAAGCAACTCTACATGCATAACCTTCACTAGCACAACAATAATCAAACATCCATATGTATCATATCTAACAGGCTAGAAAATAAATAAGAGATAATGGGAATGTATGTGTACTGCCTAGGGGATATACTGTCCTAAACATGTAAACGAATACAATCCAAACAATACATCTAAATACATCCATTATCCATAACATGTCTACTAATACGTTGCAACCATTCCTACCATCCAATGGTCCTTACCTAAACTAGGCCTAAATACAAAGGTAATCTATTCTTTCCTAACCAGTTTAATTTTTCTAACTAAATTGACTTTACTACGGAAATTGTTTGTATAGACATTTCCACAAGTACCTAATGGGGGCTTCCCAATAATTAAGCCATATACTATCTTTCATTGGGGATTTTCTACTTGTCTGCTCTATATTGTGGACTCAGCTCCATGGACTGTATATGTACTCATCTCCACGGACTACACCATGTGTCTTCTAACAGTATTTGCTTTCTACCTATCTGGTATAGTCCTTTCCCTTTTATGAATCGAATCCCGACCACCCTAACCAACTTTCACTACTGGCGTAAATTTTTAATTCAATTATGTCTATAGGTAACCTTTAACAATCCT
Organism: Allium fistulosum; assembly: GCA_030737815.1. NCBI lineage: Eukaryota > Viridiplantae > Streptophyta > Magnoliopsida > Asparagales > Amaryllidaceae > Allium > Allium fistulosum. The sequence continues at coordinate 863,384,292 of CM060904.1, forward strand.
TGCTACTAACTCAAATGGTGTCGTCTTGCATCATGCTAAATAATTTGAGCATAAGTATGCTCCCACTAATAGTAGCTCCATGAAATCTTCAATGCATAACCTACTGCCTTAATTCTTCTAGTGGTATGTCTAATCACCTCAACTCTTAGATACCATATGAGATAACTCAAATATGGACGATGTCTCTTCCTATGGTACTTCCTACTTAGCTCTTTGCTATACCTCCATTTTCTCAAGGTTATCCAAACTATTGATTTCCCAAATATTCAAAGTAGCATAACTTCTTTTCCAATTTGGCTCTACTTAAGTCGTCTCTCTTTACTACTGAATTATCTCTCAATATTTTCAGAAATCATGGTACCTAGGTATCACGCTTATAGTCTACATGGATCCATCCCAAGTTCTACAAGTAAAATTTTGGTTTAGCTTCCCATTCAACCATAACAATAAAAGTCCTAAGATTAATTGGAGTTATGATAAAAAATTATTCTAACCCTGACGACAATCACTTAAGGGGTACTTCATTCGCGTGCGATTGCTATGCACATGACTATGCATACTAAGTTAGTCTTCCATGATTTTTTTCTAATAAAATAATCTTCCTCCAATCCGAGGGATCATTAAAAAACGTCTTTTTTTATCTCTTTCTCCGAATCTTACCAAAATTTTATGATACTTTTTCTTATGAAAATTACCTCTGCATTCTCAATGCTTGCAATTAACCATCTTTCTCTTAACGGAAACCCACATCCTTGAATTAACCATCCATTGCAAAAATCTCGACTACTACTTTATCTTGGATATCTTATGAAATTTGAACTTCAATTTTTTTCTATTCCTTGACGTCGTCCCATGAATGAGACATTTTTATCAAACGTAATCTCTTATCACTTTATTCTAATTATTTTGTTTATTTTATGGTTGAGACAAATTAATGTGGAATGGCGCCTTGCCATTTTAATCCAATTGATGTGATGAACATTACTTTGGTTTATACTTAGGGATTTCTGCATTTAATGCATTGGAACTACAATTTTCCCAGAAGGAATGTAAATGCTGTAATTTTCCATAAATTATCTAAAAGAGGATTTATGTTATGTTTGTAATTAAAAGGAATTGTCTCTTCTGTTTATAACTGAAATCGATAGTACAAAATACGACGACTATTCCTATTTTGTACATCTTTTTTTTTTGGGTATATCCCTTGTTATTTCAAACGATACACTTTTGGACTAAAACTGGATAATTAGAAAATTTACATTGCCACATACTTCATCCCAATGAATTGAAATATTACTTAAATGCCATCCCCATTTTATAACAACTTCCAATTTGTGTTTTCTAATCCATATCAATTATCCAATAATTTACCACGATGATTAATTTCACATTTTTATTTTCTTAAGTGATTTGAGTCTACCAATATAGATCTATTACCTAATCTTTAAGTTTCAGAAACTACTACTACCCATTATTTTCCATACTTAAGTATGTGAAACATTCAACCCTGCAATTCCAAGTTTCATATCTAGACATCCATGGAACACAACTACTATGATATAAATACAATAGCATGTATAAAATAGACACTTTCCCATTCTTGTCCACCTGGTCTTCCTGTAGCCTTTAGGGGACAACACAATATCTGGACTACCAGTAGCCAGCAGGTATCCTATTCTCATCTATATGGTACCAACTAATATCATATTGTTATAGAGCCAAGCCTATACTTACTGTTCCATTTAGGATTGCCTAATGTAATTATGGAAATGCCTATTTGTTACTTAACACTCCTAATATGGATTAAAGTAGACCCTACTTGTCCCTTTAACCTTTCTAACCGAAAAACTTCTTGCATCCGTAGTGTTCTTTGATACAACAAAAACATCTTGACTTACTCTTTCCTTATTCTGAAATAGGTTTACTTAAATCATACTTTTCAATCTTCCTTACATAAAAAATTCTACAGGTTAAACCATACTTGAGTGGAGAAACACAATGTGGTGCTCCCCTTCTACTACTACATGAAATTCGACCTATTACTATGTCCTTCCAATTTAACCGTTGATTGAAAAGGTTACCGAGTTTCCATTTTACTTTTTATATTGGTCCCAACCATTCCAATGCTTCCAAATTACATTGTCAATTTTGTCCTAGTGGGCTATTTAATCCAATTTATCTAACTCTAACCTATTTCTTTTGTTTTAAATTTTAGGTAATAGTCATAATATTTTCATTTTATCTTTTTAAATAAAAATATTTGATTTTTCCATTTTCACAAAAGTTTTCTAAACTTCAATACCCTTCAATCATTTTTGTAAACATTTTCTTTTTACTAAAATAATGACATTTTTGTTTAACTAAATTATCAAAAATGATTAAACTTAACTTAGCAAAAATGTACATAAAAACTCATATTTCTAAAATCTTATTTTGTAAATAAGAAATTTTCACAATAGCATGTTTTATATTATATATCTTTTTTCCAAAGAAAATGTAGTATTTTTAACTTATTATTATTCTTATTTTTATTACTGTTATTATTTTAGGGATATAACGGAAACATTTTAAAAACACTTTCGAATACATAACCTTTTCTTATTTACAAAAGGAATTTAGAAGTTAGATCTTACATACTTTTCAATTTTTATTTTTCTTTTTAGAAGTACTACTGTCAAAAGAAAAATGCACATTGATATAAGTATAACAATGTGTCCAAAAACAAAATAAAAGCTTTAAAATAATTATTAAAAATAACTTTTCACTAAGTTCTTTAATTTTTCTTTTTGAACAAATCCCATAACGTTTATCTAACTATTTAAAAAAAAATTGTAAACCAAAATTTTTCTATTTAAAATATCAGATATTTACCGTTTCTAACTTTTTGGAAAACATTTCATTGGTTCATCACTTAAATTGGAGTAGATAGTAACCTAATTACCTAAGCCTAGTTATGTCTAACGTTGCTTTAAAGGAAACAAGCTCTGTCTTTCTTTTCAAAGATTGTTACTCAAGTTTATTTTCTAATAAAGTGTCCAACTTTAATAAGGAAATAAACTAGCCATACTTAAGAGTAAATATGAGTTCTTGCAACGACTACAAATATGAAAATAGGGTCTCCATTTTAACCGGGGAGTTTGCCTTAAGTTTGTAAAGTCCTTTTTCAAGTTCCCCTTAAGTTTCATTGACACCTTATTCTTATTATATTGGTCTCTTGGTACTAATCTGTTTCGTTTACCCTTACTTCCATAATTTACTTTCCACTACTAATTGGTATAGAAAACCTCTATTAGCCCTTCTTTATGGGGTAAACCACAATAAGCCTGAAAGGTTTATTTCCTACCTTAACAGTTATAAATTTAACATTCACCTGAGCCCACAATTGTCTTCTTATATAAGGAATATACCAAAAACTGTCTTATGTGCTCACATGTATAAAGTGGTTTGTATTAATACACATATCATAAAATCATAATTACGCTCTCCTAATCAGGTTTGGCTCATCTTATCTCCTAAACTTGTACTCATTCTTATTATCCATGTTTGGGAATTATTTTTAACTTTCTCACAGAGAGTATAGGCACTAATAAAAGAATTTCGATATATAGATAAAATCTTTAGAAAACTTTTAGAAAACTTATATATATATGAATGTATGTATGTATGTATGTACATGTATATGTATATGTATAATTTTGAAACATATTTTTGAAAACATTTTGGAAAACCATATTTTTCAAAAAAAATTTCAAATACGTTCACTCAATACCTGTCTAAGTCACAGGGAATCCTAAACCTATGCTCTGATACCAAATGTAACGATCCACACCTCCCGACAAACCAATCCAAAGCCTTAATGGGACTTTCGGACATGTCATGTTGGGAAATACAAGCTGTTGGGATTTTAAAATCTTAGAGAGCATAATTACAAGGGTAAGTTTTAAGACATTCTACACTTTTAGATCTCACGGCGGAAAGAATTAAAACATAAATACAAAAGACAGACATTTCAGAAAAGTAGTCTCCAAAATACATTATTTACATATACACTGTTTTTCAAAGTACAATATAAGTTCGACAAATATTTAATACAATAGAAACTTCATTATGAGCAATAAATGATATGATAACTCCAATGTGAAGCTCCTTTCTCCATGTACTATGCCCAATCAACTGTTAAATTGTCAACCTGTTGTGGTGAAAAATTAAAAGAAGGGAGTGGGTCAGATAAAAAGTCTGGTGAATTAGTACAGGTTTAATATGTTATGATCATGAGCAGTTAGCTTTAATACTACTCTATGTGACATAAAATGTGCTACAAGTGTTCGTGAACTCATAAGGTCCAATACCCAAGGATTCTTATGTGACGATCGCCCATGACCCCTGCATTGAACATAGGAATAGTGCGCTGAAAGGTGTGCCAGGCAGCCATGGACGATCGCCAAGGTTAAGTTAAAACAGCAGAATCTATCGTATTACTCACAGCGCATGGATAAAAATACAATAGAGAATATATATAGTGAAGCATCTCAAATAGAATCTCATCAATTAAGCTTCATAATAGTTGAATACAAACATCTGAATAGTCAATACATCAAGCCTCACTACATATCACTCAGAGAATTATATAAAGCAGCGGAACATCCAGTACATATAGTAAGAAAATAATATGCAAGCCTCCGGCTCGTCTTTGTCATCAGCATCGTCGGAAACTAAGAACAACACCTGTCACCTGCTACCTAGTCTGCCCATCCCAAAGCGGATGAACAGCCCAAGGAAATAAGAGTTAAACATAAAGCCTTGAGTCAGACAATAGTCTTAGTGAGCGGTAAATTAACTAACGACATACCAAAAGAGCATAAAGGAAAAAGGAATAGGAATCCAACCCTCCCACTCCACCTCTTTCTACAGTGATAGCCCCCAGACACACTAAGCAAAAGTAAACATAGCAAAGCAGACATTTAAAGTAAAGCAATTATCACTCGAGTCAAGGTCGACATTTTCCAAGTACAAACCCCTAAGGTCTGAACCAAGATCAGATAAGCTCCCAGAAAACATTGATCTTGAGACCGAATGACGATACAACCAAACATCCATGACTCTGGCTATCACTGTTATCATTGCTTCGATACCAACGTTAATTGAATGACCGGCACATTCTTTCAGCCGTCCGTCAAGGGCCAATGGTAACCCCGGTTCTAGACAGAACTCCGCACGTCGTCGCAGCCCGTGCCTAGGACTATCGAATCTGCCCAGAGTACTCGACCACCAACTGTAGTCTTTAGGGACTATCGAATCTGCCCAGCGTACTCTTGCTTTGAGCCTGCTAGAACCTTCAACAACGATGAAATCTCAGCCTTCTAGTCATCCTCCTCGACGACTATTCTCATACTAGCTTAAGCGCCTCTCGAGCCAACCATTATCCTCAAACTCGAACCGTTTCACCGAGTTACCAACATGCTTGGAATGATCCCGTCTGGATTAAACCAAGGCTATCTCACATCATGCCTCGCTTCATCTCATCATAGCAAAGCCTCATCTCAACATCATCATCAAATCTATCCATATGAGCTTCATCATCCGCCACATATGCCACGAGCAGCTTTTCCAATCCAAGAGCCTTTCCCTTAGATTTTGAATCATCTTCGACCATCTTGTCTAAATCCAACAACTAATCAACTAATTCATAACAATCAATCAAATCAATCATTAATTCAAGTAATCAATCATGCAAACAAGATCTAAAAGCAATTATAACTAAAATGGCAATTTTGTAAATAAAGAGTCCAAATCTAACAAGCATGAAACATGAGCAATATCTCTACAACTTGATGAATGAACTTGCATAGATTAACATGTAGTAAAATGGATGTCAAATCATCATGAACAATGGATCTATACTCAAGATTAAGAAAATGCATGGAAATCACTATTTTAACACCAAATCAAGCCATCAATCCGATATACTCCTTTGGATCCGTGTGAGAGATAACCACCACTCACCAAATCACCTAAACACTTCAAAAGCAACACACTTCAGATCTGGACAGTGAAGGATCTAACTCGATTCTCCAAAATTCCGCTTCAAACGATGAAATCTCTCTTCGATGGTTGTAGATCTTCAATCTAAGCTCTTGAATCTTCGATTTGATCTTCGATTTGATCTTCGATTTGGATGGAAGGAATCACAAGATTAGAGTGGAGAAAAGAAGTGAAGAAGTGCAACACTCGAGCTCTCAAAATGGCAGGACTTCGTCGCTTCAAAATCCGGATCCCAAAAAGTGAGGAAATGGACGTGTATTTATAGGCTGAATCCTTAGGTCGTCCGCTCCTTAAGTCGTCCACGACTTATGAAAACCCACGACCTACGACTCATAAAAACTTACGACCTAAAACCCCACGACTTAAGACCTACGACTTAACACTCACGAGCCTATGCGCATCCACGACCTAACGGTTCAACAACCTAAGTCATAACACACGTGCGCGACTTACGACCTAACAGAGATGCGACTTAACGACTCAACAGATCTTCCGACCTACGACTTATCGACTTAACAAAATGAGTCCTCACGCGACTTAACAGCTCACGACCTAACACCTTTAGGTCGTCTAACGACCTAACTAAACACGCCATAACAGCTTAATGACTTAACTCCTCAACTCGTCCACGACTTAACTACACACACAGGGTCTTACGACCTAAACTTCAATGACTTATCCCATATTCCTTAAGTCGTTAACCCCGCTTAACCCCCTAGGTCGTTAACTCCCCTAAGCCGCTAACTCTTAAGTCGCCGCTTCCCTTAAGTCGCCAATTCCTTAAGTCGGTCAATTCCTTAAGTCGCCAACTACTACCACCAACTCCCTTAGGTCGCCAACTCCCCTAAGTCGCTCCACGACCTAAGTCCCAACACGACCTAACTACCACACGACTTAAGCTTCGAACGACTTAACAATACTGTCAATCTAATGACAACAGTTTTACGATGTTTCGATCCGTAAAAATACGGGTCGTTACATTCTCTCCCCCTTAGGAATTTCGCCCCCGAAATTCCAAACAAACACAAGCAATCAAAAACTATTCTGCATGCCTACCATCCATAGCAATCAACAAACCATGCGTCCAATTCTAGCCTAGCATGCAGAATTCTAAAACTAGAACAAGTTACAATGTCGTGAGATGACACGACACCTTATGGCCATACCTCGAAGAGTTCTGGATGAGCTGCCTTCATCCTCTCTTCCACCTCCCATGTACAGTCGTTATCATCATCACTCCATTGTATCTTGAGCAACCTAACTACCTTCCTCCTAAGCTGTTTCATGTCAGTTTCCACAACACGAAGCGGCTTACGAGGTCTCTCAACAACTAGATCTACCTCAAAATCTTCACAACTATCGGCAGAAACTACTGTATTCGAGTCGTGCACATACTTCCGTAGATACGATACATGAAAAACATTGTGCACACCCGACATCTTTTCTGGTAACTCCAATTTATAGGCGAGCTTTCCAATTCGCTCGATAATCGGGAATGGTCCAACAAATCTCGGAGTCAATTTCCCTTTTTTCCCGAATCGAATAACATTCTTCAGTGGAGAAATCTTCACAAAAACCATATCACCTACGTCGAATTCCAAATCCTTACGACGCTTATCGGCATAACTTTTCTGACGGTCTTGGGCTGCCTTCATTCGTTGCCGAATGATTTCTATGCAATCTGAAGTCTGTCAAATCATTTCTGGCCCAAGTACCAAATTTTCTCCTGTTTCTAACCAACATGTCGGAGAGTTACATGGTCTTCCATACAATGCCTCATACGGTGCCATACCAATGCTTGACTGGTAACTGCTATTATACGAAAATTCCACCAAATGAAGATGATCTTCCCATGATCCTCCGAAATCCAAAACACAAGCTCTAAGGAGATCTTCCAAAACTCGATTGACTCTCTCGGTCTGACCATCTGTTTGGGGATGATAAGCTGTACTCAAACACAACTCAGTTCCCAAAACTTCCAGAAAGCTCTTCCAAAATCCACTAGTGAACAATGGGGATCTCGATCGCTCACTATACTCTTCGGAATACCATGGAATCGAACTATCCACTTAACATACAGCTCAGCCAATTTCGATGCAGTCCTAGTTGATCGAACAGGAATGAATCTTGCACTCTTAGTCAAACGATCTACGATGACCCAAATCCCCTCATTTCCCGCTCTTGTTCTAGGTAGTCCATCGATGAAATCCATCGATATTTGCTCCCACTTCCATGTAGGAACTTCTAATGGCTGAAGCAGTCCACTTGGCTTCTTCTGCTTGGCTTTTACCAACTAGCAGTTCATGCACTTGGAAATAAAATTTCCAACATCCTTCTTCATACCTTCCCAGTAATAGGTTCTTTTCATATCCCGATACATCTTATTTCCACCTAGATGAATTGTCAGCTTCGAGTGATGAATTTCCTTCAGAACTTCATCTCTCAATTCATCTATATCGGGAACAACTAGTCGTCCTTGCTTCCGAAGCCAACCCTCTCGATCGACCTCGAATCCTTTATCCTTCTCTGGGTCCAACCCAGATTCCAAATCACGGATAATCTTGACAAGCTTATCGTCTCGCTTTTGGCTCTCGCCAATTCTTTCCACAAGAGTAGGTCTTATCGATAAGTTTGCCAACATCTCAGGTTCCAATTCACATCTGGGCCTGAAGTCAGATCCAACCAAATACTCGAGATTCTTCCATTCTGAAAACATGGCTCCCATCCTGCATGTCTTCGACTTAACGCATCTGCTACTACGTTACCCTTTCCCGGAGTATAGGCTATACCAAAATCATATGATGCCAAAAACTCTAGCCATCGTTGCTGCCAAAGATTCAAATCCTTTTGGGAGAAAAGATACTTCAACGACTTATGGTCTGTAAACAACTCGAATCGAACTCCCAATAGATAATGTCTCCACATCTTCAGAGCAAAAACAATTGCCGCCAACTCCAAATCATGAGTCGGATAATTCCTTTCATGCGGCTTCAGTTGTCGACTTGCATACGCAATAACTTTACCCTTCTGCATCAGCACTGCTCCAAGTCCAGTACCACATGCGTCGGTGTAAACCACCATCTCATCATTTCCACTTGGAATAGTCAAAACAGGAGCACTTGTTAGTCGCTCTTTCAGAATTCCGAAAGCTTTCTCACACTTAGCATCCCATCTGAATACTTGGTTCTTTTTCGTCAATCCTGTTAATGGTGCAGCTACCTTGGAAAAGTCTTTGATAAATCGACGATAGTATCATGCTAATCCAAGAAAACTTCTCACATCAGATGCATTCTTAGGTCTAACCCATTCCTGGGTTGCTGCCACCTTAGCGGGATCAACCGCTATTCCACTTCCAGAGATAATATGGCCTAAGAACCTCACTTCACTCTTCCAGAAGTGACACTTCAAAAACTTAGCCTTCAGCTGATGTTTCCGTAAGATTTCCAAAACAATACGCAAGTGCGTCTTGTGCTCTTCTTCAGTTCTGGAATAAATCAAAATATCATCCACGAACACTAGTACGAACTTGTTCAACTGATCTCTGAACACTCTATTCATAAGATCCACAAAATATGCTGGTGCATTGGTCAATCCAAACGGCATTACCAGCCACTCAAAGAAACTGGATGGTGTCCTGAAAGCAGTCTTTGGCACACTATCCTTTGCCACTCTTAACTGGTGAAATCCCGTTGCCAAATCCATCTGAGAAAACACCTTGGCTTCGTGAAGCTGATCAAACAAGTCATCTATTCTCGGCAATGGATACTTGTTCTTCTTAGTCACTTTATTCAGCTCACGATAATCCACACACAACCTCAACGATCCATCCGCTTTGGTAACAAACTCAACTGGTGCACCCCATTCGGACACACTACGCCGAATGAATCCTTTCTGTAAAAGATCATCAACTTGCACCCTCAACTCTTGCTGTTCCCTAGGCGCCATCCGTCTAAGAGGCATCACAACAGGTCTGGCTCCTTCAACTAAATCTATACGAAACTCGATCTCCCTATGCGGCGGTAACCCTTTGACCTCATCAAAGACATCCTCAAATCCATTAGCGATTGGCACCGATGACAGTCCATCCCGTGGAACAACCAGTGAATACATGAAGCTTATGAAGACGCCTTCCTCATGCTTACATCATATCACAACCTTTCGCCCTTCCACATTCTCGACTGTCACCTCCAACCTTTCACAATCAACCTTTGCCGCATACTTCCTAAGCCAGTCCATACCCAAAATAATTCCGAACCCGCAAAGTTCAGAACAAAACAATCACAAACAAAAGAGCAATCATGACTCGATACAATCAGACCACGGCATAGCATACACAAACAAGACGAACCCCCAACTAGATTAGTCACAACCAATGGCCTATCAACGATATCCGGTTCTAAACCCAACCGGCCTACAAGTTCATTACAAACAAAAGAATGCGACGCCCCAGTATCGAATAACACTCTAACTGGAACACCACAAATGGAAAGAGTACCTTGAACCACCACACTCTTTCCTTTCTCTTCAGCGGTAGGAGCTTTTGAAGATGATGGAACAGCCCCCAAAGCATAAGCTTGCACAATCTGCTTGTCCTTCCGCGATTCTGGACAATTCTTCTTAATATGCCCCAGCTTGTCACAGTTGTGGCACTTCACCGACACCTTTGGATTCTTGCAATCTCTGAAGAAATGGCCCTTCTGCTGACAATTGTAGCAGGTCACTTCGCCCTTCGGCTTCTTCTGACCATCCTTACCCTTTTGCTGCTACTGCTTCCTCTTCTTGTTTCCACCTTGCTGTGGTTTAGACTCTTCCTTGGTCACAACAACAATAGATCCTTCTTTAGGAAATAGACTTTCGTGCCTGAGAGCTTTCTCCACAAGCTTCTCAAATGGATCGTCCAAATGATCCACCAACTGCCTCCCAAGATAACTGTCCAAGCCTGTCACAAACTTCTCGTTCTTCTGGTATGAAGATTCAATATACGACCGGGCATACTTGGACAAAGCTTCAAACTTAGAAACATACTCAAGAACTGGTCTTCCATCTTGCTTGAGCTCCACAAACTTCTTGAACAGAACAGATTTTTGAGCTGTAGAAATGAACCTAGCTTCAAATCTGGCTTGGAATTGCTCCCAAGTAATTTCTTCCTCCGGAGTATCAATGGTGATAGAGTTCCACCAGTCAGAAGCTCTCCCTTGAAGCTGTCTTGATGCAAGCTTCCTTTTGGTTGCATCCTCGATTCCCAAATCACCAAAGATTCTTCTACAAGCATCTATCCATCTCTGGACTTCAATGGTCGACTCTGTTCCCAAGAAAACCTTCCCTCCAAGAGCAGTATAGTCTTTACACAGCTTAGCAAAATCCACCGGTCTTGGAGCTTGAACTTGAATTCCAACATCAACTGCTGGCCCCGAAGCTGGCATCCTTCTCATGATCGAAGTCATCATAGCTTCGAACATAGTTGCATAATCAACAACCCCCTCAGCAGCACGGCCTTCCCTAGCAGCTGGTCTCCCTCTTCGACTCATCCTTAATATCTATAAAAAGGAATGATTAATACACCTTGAGAAACAACTGCATAAAGGACTCAAATCCTTCTAAGCTACTATATTATATATAGTAATCATCCATCAAAATACAATTACGTCTCTCATACGTAGTTACGTCAGCGAGCGTTGGATAAAATCGATTATCAAAGCTCTGATACCAAATGTGACGACCGCCCATGACCCCTGCACTGAACATAGGAATAGTGCGCTGAAAGGTGTGCCAGGCAGCCATGGACGATCACCAAGGTTAAGTTAAAATAGCAGAATCTATCGTATTACTCATAGCGCATGGATAAAAATACAATAGAGAATATATATAGTGAAGTATCTCAAATAGAATCTCATCAATTAAGCTTCATAATAGTTGAATACAAACATCTGAATAGTCAATACATCAAGCCTCACACAAATCACTCAGAGAATTATATAAAGCAGCGGAACATCCAGTACATATAGTAAGAAAATAATATGCAAGCCTCCAGTTCGTCTTCGTCATCAGCATCGTCGGAAACTAAAAACAACACCTGTCACCTGCTACCTAGTCTGCCCATCCCAAAGCGGATGAACAGCCCAAGGCAATAAGAGTTAAACATAAAGCCTTGAGTCAGACAACAGTCTTAGTGAGCGGTAAATTAACTAACGACATACCAAAAGAGCATAAAGGAAAAAGGAATAGGAATCCAACCCTCCCACTCCACCTCTTTCTACAGTGATAGCCCCCAGACACACTAAGCAGAAGTAAACATAGCAAAGCAGACATTTAAAGTAAAGCAATTATCACTCGAGTCAAGGTCAATATTTTCCAAGTACAAACCACCAAGGCCTGAACCAAGATCAGATAAGCACCCAGAAAACATTGCTCTTGAGACCGAATGACGATACAACCAAACATCCATGACTCTGGCTATCACTGTTATCATTGCTTCGATACCACCGTTAATTGAATGACCGGCACATTCTTTCAGCCGTCCGTCAAGGGCCAATGGTAACCCCGGTTCTAGACAGAACTCCACACGTCGTCGCAGTTTGTGCCTAGGACTATCGAATCTGCCCAGAGTACTCGACCACCAACTGTAGTCTTTAGGGACTATCGAATCTGCCCAGCGTACTCTTGCTTTGAGCCTGCTAGAACCATCAACAATGATGAAATCTCAGCCTTCTAGTCATCCTCCTCGACGACTATTCTCATACTAGCTCAAGCGCCTCTCGAGCCAACCATTATCCTCAAACTCGAACCGTTTCACCGAGTTACCAACATGCTTGGAATGATCCCGTCTGGATTAAACCAAGGCTATCTCACATCATGCCTCGCTTCATCTCATCATAGCAAAGCCTCATCTCAACATCATCATCAAATCTATCCATATGAGCTTCATCATCCGCCACATATGCCACGAGCAGCTTTTCCAATCCAAGAGCCTTTCCCTTAGATTTTGAATCATCTTCGACCATCTTGTCTAAATCCAACAACTAATCAACTAATTCATAACAATCAATCAAATCAATCATTAATTCAAGTAATCAATCATGCAAACAAGATCTAAAAGCAATTATAACTAAAATGGCAATTTTGTAAATAAAGAGTCCAAATCTAACAAGCATGAAACATGAGCAATATCTCTACAACTTGATGAATGAACTTGCATAGATTAACATGTAGTAAAATGGATGTCAAATCATCATGAACAATGGATCTATACTTAAGATTAAGAAAATGCATGGAAATCACTATTTTAACACCAAATTAAGCCATCAATCCGATATACTCCTTTGGATCCGTGTGAGAGATAACCACCACTCACCAAATCACTTAAACACTTCAAAAGCAACACACTTCAGATCTGGACAGCAAAGGATCTAACTCGATTCTCCAAAATTCCGCTTCAAACGATGAAATCTCTCTTCGATGGTTGTAGATCTTCAATCTAAGCTCTTGAATCTTCGATTTGATCTTCGATTTGGATGGAAGGAATCACAAGATTAGAGTGGAGAAAAGAAGTGAATAAGTGCAGCACTCGAGCTCTCAAAATGGCAGGACTTCGTCGCTTCAAAATCCGGATCCCAAAAAGTGAGGAAATGGACGTGTATTTATAGGCTGAATCCTTAGGTCGTCCGCTCCTTAAGTCGTCCACGACTTATGAAAACCCACGACCTACGACTCATAAAAACTTACGACCTAAAACCCCACGACTTAAGACCTACGACTTAACACTCACGAGCCTATGCGCATCCACGACCTAACGGTTCAACAACCTAAGTCATAACACACGTGCGCGACTTACGACCTAACAGAGATGCGACTTAACGACTCAACAGATCTTCCGACCTATGACTTATCGACTTAACAAAATGAGTCCTCACGCGACTTAACAGCTCATGACCTAACACCTTTAGGTCGTCTAACGACCTAACTAAACACGCCATAGCAACTCAACGACTTAACTCCTCAACTCGTCCACGACTTAACTACACACACAGGGTCTTACGACCTAAACTTCAACGACTTATCCCATATTCCTTAAGTCGTTAACCCCGCTTAACCCCCTAGGTCGTTAACTCCCCTAAGCCGCTAACTCTTAAGTCGCTGCTTCCCTTAAGTCGCCAATTCCTTAAGTCGGTCAATTCCTTAAGTCGCCAACTACTACCACCAACTCCCTTAGGTCGCCAACTCCCTTAAGTCGCTCCACGACCTATCCTTCTTCACGACCTAAGTCCCAACACGACCTAACTACCACACGACTTAAGCTTCGAACGACTTAACAATACTATCAATCTAATGACAACAGTTTTACGATGTTTCGATCCGTAAAAATACGGGTCGTTACATCTTATTTAACACAAAAGGGTTGAACTACAAATCGAACGATTTGATCCTCACACTAATGATCGACCATTGCTTCTAGAGGCTAGAGCTATCCAATATGAAAACATAACCTGTAGGCTACTATGGGAACTACTCTGCCAAAATTCTCTATAACCATCACTAGGCCTAGAGAGGGAGAACTTAGAAATGCAAACTTGTTGTGTGACTCATTATGTGCACCCGTGTTCATTTCTCAATCATAGTAGAAAAATGCCTCTTATCGTACTACGCTGGCGTCCACCTGTACCACGTCACCTCAAAATCGGGCGTACAAGGGCTCCAATTAGTACCAAGCTTCTTTCTACGCTATAGCTACTTATCATGCTGTGAGGACCTGATTGTTTGTATGGAATCCCCCATTAGCACCAGACTCCATCTACTATATAGCCACTTATCTTGCCGCGCCGGAGCTAATTGTCCGTATAGAACCCCCCATTAGCACTGGTGTTATCCGGTCACTTGGCCCGGCTACAAGGTGATAATTACAAAGGCTTTGATTGAGTCTGGATAAGACTCGAGCTAGAAGAAATTGGAGATAAAATGGTTGAATGCATTCAATATGTGTTGGAGTTTATGTACGGCTCGGTGTGGCGTGTAGGAGTTGTCGGTAGTGGGCCGAGGTACTTTGCTCCTAGGCCTGAGAAGGAAGTCCGGCCTATCTTCGCCTATAAATAGAGGAGCAGGGGTGCGATGGAAGGGGACCTTTTTTGGAGAACACTAGGGAGACTGTGCCATTTTCAAGACTCATTCCTTTTCAGTTAGAACTTGTATTCAAGTTGTTGGTGTACGGATTGTATCTGTATTCAATTATTTGAAAAAGCAATAAAGATTAAACTTAAAGTGGACGTAGGCAGTTACGCCGAACCACTATAAATTCGGTGTTCTAGTTTCTACAGTTAATTTTGCATACATTCCTCTATTCCAATTTTCTATCTTCATTAATCTCTCTACACAAATCTCTCTTAGGGTGTTAGTGACCAATTTTGGTGCTAACAACTGGGCTCACTCAATTGGCGTCTCCAACAATGCTGCGCATTTATTATGGAACACCCCCTGAGTGCCTGCGAAATACATTGCCCTAGTTGACTCTCGATCCTCCATCTACGAAATACATCGCCTTAGTCGACTCTTGATTCTCCATCTATGAAATATATCGCCCTAATAGATTCTCAATTCCCTATTGGATATTTATTTGTTACCTAATACTGCACTAACCTACTGTCCTCTGATAGGGAACTGACTTCCCAACTGTCTCTAGTACATGTACTTAGCCAGAATAGACTCCAAAAATAATTTGCACTTATATATTTTTAACTTAAATTTTATAATTTTTATTATCAACTTGGACCTTAGGCCGAGGTTCAACGCTGGCAGTTTTCGTTCCAAACGGTCGACCACTTGACCTCTTTGATCGACCGCTACCGGTCAACCGCTATGGTACCAAGGTCGATCGGTCGTGTAGTTGAATTAAGGTTCTTGCATATCTTTGATGTTGATCGTTATTTAGTTTAATTCAAGTAGTTGGTTATAATTAGTGAACCTAATTACTAGACAACTAGTCTAAGTATCAATTTGTAATTCAATTTATGGTTAGTTGATTTAGGGGTTGCAAATTTGATAAATTATCCAGTTTAACAGTTTACTGTAATTTCGAGTCTAAGATTATAGATTTCAATTTAGGGTTTCATAATATAATTAACAAAAAGGTTGTACTTGCATCGAATCAAGTTTAACAATTTATAGATTTTAATCTAGTGTTTTACATGTTTCAAATTAGGTTTCTAACATCCTAAATTAAATAAAATAGGTCAAACCTAACCGTAATGATCATCTTACTAAAATTGTTCCCACTCACCTCAATCCTAAGCTCTTACTATTTGCTTTGCTTAAGAGTTGTCCCTCCATACGCTAGCTTCGCCTGCTCCGTCTAGATTCAATTGGTTGTGGTCTTATAGGTTGATTTTATTTTTATTTTTGGAGAGTTTAAGGGTTAGATGAGAGTTTAGAATTGGGCAGAACTTCATTGCAGTAAAATGTTATATTCATTTTAGGGTTAGGTTAAATTAGAAATTACAGAGGTTTACAATTAAATTAGGACGTTGATTCGGGATGAAGAATAATTTATTAACATCAGGAACACTCATCAAAACTTGGCTACGAAGCAATTTATCTCAACCGTTCAAACAAGGTTTAGAACGATCAAATTATTAACGCGAATGGTCGACCATTCGTAGCCACATGTCTACCATTCAATGCCACATGTCGAACTATGTAGGTTGACCATTCTAGCCTACCGGTTGACCATTCAAATTTAGGGGTCGACCCTAAATCACTTATTTTTTTTAATTTTCAAACGTCTGTAATTTCTCCATACCAACTCCAATTTCAAAGTGTTATATATGAAAATTGTCTAGAAAATCGCTATAAACACAATAGTGCCTGTTCCATAGCCAAATTCAGAAGTCTATGAAAATTTTCCTTTTAGTCTTTGTTTTAATTAAATTTACTATTCTTATTAAATTTTTGTTAAATTTTTCTGGGTGTTACGATAATATCCAAGTCTCAGAAATACAATGTATCAATAAGACGTAAACCAAGTTTAATATATTGTTCGGATGCATCAAAAACATAAATAAATAACTAATACTACCACCACATCTTCACCATCTCCTCCTCCACACTCATCAGCAAATCTAACTTGTAGGTTGTAATGAGAAGGGGGTCGGAATAACAATGTCTGGTGAATGAAAATCTTAAGTTTTACAATAATAATATATGGGCAGCAAGCATTCAAATTAGGATTCTGTCTTGCATATTTATGATATTTCTCCACCTATACCTCCACTATAAGCTAGTGGCCCAATGGGTCCTACCTCATGACTATAAAAGCAAGAGCAACACAACTATGAAGCATATTGGGTTCAACAACCCATCTCCCATCCAATCATATCCTAACAATGCGAGATAAAGTACATATACCACTTAATATCCTTTGAATGTGAAGTAGACTGACCCTCCATTCATTTAATATCTAACCTCGAATGAACCCTTCTTGGTACTCCCTAACCGACATCATACAAAATCTCTTCTAGGCCACTTAATACTTTTAGATATGGGTGAGGCAGACCCTCCAATAACCATTTAACACCTCAACCCTGAAGCAGAGCTCCCCATGAGATTTTCACTAACTCACATGAACGATAATCCCGGCCATTTAATACTTCATAAATAGGTAGAGGCAAACCCTAACATAGCCATTTAATACCACAACTCCGAAGGAGGCCCGTTTTGGGATTACCCTGTTCTTATGGCCCATAACCCAACTGTGACGTCCCACATTAGTCGGACTATTTATAGGTGAAGGTAGCCAGATCAGCTGGGCAGAATTACCCTACAAAATTGCGATTAACCTCGCATCAACCATGGGTACTTATTATAGATGATGTCCCACATTAGTTATAAAAGTCATATTGCTGGTAGCCAGATTACCTAGGCATACTTCTATGTTCTTTCAACTTACCTCTCATTTAATGTAAAATTTCATCTACATATATAAACAGACACACACACCCCTCACTCGTATTTACGTATTAAAGGCATTATAATGGAGACTCCTTATTTCGCCTTTTGTTTATGGATTAACTTCCATAATTGACCCTAACTCATTTTATTAGATTGATTTTTGATTGTTAATTGCCATTTTCCCTACTTTGCACACCTCTTTTATTTTCTTATTTCATAATTATTTGCCATTACAATCACAAATTGAAAAGTGGAATCATATAGAATACAAAATGTTTGTTTTGGAAATATCAATGAATCCGATGCTACCATATTATAATAAAACAACTAGATCCCAAATAATTCAAGATTTACATATTATGGGAAATTTTGGAGTTTTAGGTTGATAAATTTTCACATACAAAATTTCCCAAGGTACAATGTAAATCCAAACATCAAACTACACAATATACTAATAGGGAAAAATTAAGATTTACACTCATAGATAATTCCTAATGATTCTCCTTTGGATTTATTCCATGTGATAGCCTTATATCTTCCTCTAATTTATCTTCTATTATTATATAACATATGATGATTTATTTATACATACTAGATTTTGAATTTGTAGATTAGGGAAGATATATATATATATATATATATATATATATGATATTACCTTTTTCTTTAGCTTGCTTCTTTCAGTCCTTCTCCTAATCTTTGAAGATATATATTTATTTTTGATTTAGAGTCAAAGAGATCTTAGTGGAGGAAGAGAATTGGCATAGTATCATTTCCGGCTTTAGATTTGTGCGAAAAGAATGAGCGGCTAACCTCTTATTTATAGTTGCTTGGATACGCCAGGGCAGTCAGATTGAGAATCTTTTAATAAATTGATATAATCTCGTTCAGCCACTCAAAACTTAGCCGTTAGAGTATGACTGGTCGACCAGTTGCCTACACGGTTAACCGACCCAAATAGGCAGACGACCGATGATGGTCCAATTGGTTATTAACGTCAAGACATTACTATTCATGTTTACTTAAATGTTAAGCTATTATTTAACATTAACTTTATTGATATTTATTACCATAATTCGTATGTTTTTGTTCCAAAATATTCAAATGTCAATAACTTCTTCGTTTGAACTTCGATCGTGAAGCTTTATGTATGAAAGTTGCTTAGAGATTGCCACGAACTCAATAGTGCAAGTTTTGTGGTCAAATTCCGATGTTCGTTAAATTCCATTTTTAGTGTTACTATCAATCAATTGATTTTTCTTAATAAATTTCCTATTAATTTTATAGGTTGTTACATTTCTCCCCTGTTAAAAGAATTTTATCCTCGAAATTCCTAAAGGATAGATAGTGTAATTCGTACTCTACAATCATGTTGTCCAATCAAGTTATCTAACAACTATCTACTCAACCAAACATGTACTGTGATTATGCATGTAACATATCTATAGGTAAGCTCAACCTTAGTATGAATACAAGACCTGACATATAGGCTTGTATGCAAACAATCTAAATATGTATAAAATTCTATATGAGTGAAAAAATGTAGGAAAAAATTTAGCAACCATTCCCTACCATCCAATCTAGCAACCATGATGCAATGAAAACCTATATAACACAAAATTTACAGAGGGAAAATTTACCAGAGAAGCCTTGGATGAGAAACCCTCATCTTTTCTTTTCTTTCCTAGGTGTTTTCAGCTAGGTTGTCTCTCCTTGTGCATCCTCAACTGGTCAGGATTTATCTTAATGGCTATATCATTCATGTACTTTTCCAAGCTTAACACATTAAAGGCGTTATGAACTCCAGGTTTGTCTATCTCCCTAGTGGTATGCGATATTTCATTCCTAATTTGTAGTTTCATTTAAGTGGTGTCATGTCATTCCATTCCATTTCTTTCTTAACTTCAACCAATCATTGATAGAGTAGGGGTATGTCCTAGGGGCAATTATGTAATTTTTACATATATCTAACTCAATAAATAATCTTATTCGAAATAAAAGTTCTATTATATACTAGATATAATGTGTTATATATTAGTTAAATAATTTAATTAAAAGTATATTTAATAAAGAATCCATATCTGGTATATTTTGTGATTGTAGTTACAATGTTTTGTAACCATGAGTGATTTATCACAATAAAATATATGTATCATTTTAAATATTTGTAACAACCCGCATATTTTATGATTGTATATTTAAATGTTTTATTTAAATATAGCATCATTAATCAGATTAAAGTCTGAAATGTTACCTTTTGTAAACGGTCGAATTGGGACTCGAAACCACTTCCATTGAGTCCAAAATGGCGTTTACAACTTTTTTGAGTATAAACATCGATATGTTTGGAGTTGAGTAGAATTTGCTATTTTTCTACTTCGGCTTTGGGCTTGGGTTTCAGCCCACTAACCCATCTAATACCCTAACACTCCACTCAACTCCTCTTCATTTACTCATTCCTTTTCCTAACACTCTAGCTTAAGAGAAATGGGGGAAAAAGATTGGAAATAGAAATTCCGAACCCTAGTTTGATTTGGAAACTCGGATTTCCTCTTAAAACGAAATGTAAGTTATATTATCTGACATATCGGTACTCGCACAAAGAAATTACACAGATGGTCACTCCTCAACAGCCTTATCCTTCGTGCTAGTCGACGGCATTACCCCGTAGTGTCCTTGGCTAGTGTGAGTATAGAGGTGGGGCGTCACAGCTTGGTATCGGAGCCAAACTTCAGAACAATGTAGAATAATCTAGCAAGGATCATTGTCCTAAGTCTTTCATAGGAATCGTGCCATAGGATTTAATTCGAGTCTTCGTACCATTCTATCCTATTTCTTTTTGTGATGCCTTCTTTTATCAATCAAGTTTGTTAGATATTCATTTTGAGAATAACCTTTTTCCCTCTTCTTTCTTTCTTTCTTTCTTAAAGAAGAGAAATGGTTAGACCTGGCCGTCCCAACGCCGGTCAGTCCAGTGCTACTCCTCAGGATGGAGTATTTATGTCAGCTCAACAACTTTTATATCTTGTGAACAATGCCCAAGCTGCTGGACCCGTTCCAACGCCTACTCACCCTAAATCTGGGTTTGCACGCTTGTGTAGAGATTATACCACTTTGGGTGGAAGGCCATTTAAGGGATCCGAAAACGTTATAGAAATCCAAGCTTGGCTTAGATCATGCGATCGCATCTTTTCTCGCATGAATCTTATTGATCTTCATCGAGTCCAAGTGGCTTTTAGCATGCTTCAAGAAAGAGCATTAGACTGGTATGAGCTTTTGATTTCTGAAACTATCGAAGCGGATCTTACTTGGGAGCAATTCCGGGAAAGGTTCGAATTGAAGTTTGTGCCGAAGGCTGAAAAAGTAACTTTAGCTTGGCGCTTTATTGACCTTGTTCAAGGTGAATCTTTTGTGACCGACTACGTCGCATCTTTTGAATCTCTCTCTAAATATGGGGTCGAATATATTAATACCCCATTGAAGAAAAATCAGAGGTTCGTCTATGGGTTGAATAAGAACCTCAAAAAGCCTTTACTTCTGAAACTGGAAGTTTCTTTCGATCAGCTTGTAGATATCACTCTTCAACTTGAAGAGGCCGATAGAGAAAGTGATGATGAAGTTGTGAGTGCCAAACAGAACTTCAACATCAATAAGAAGAGGCATCCCTTTATTAAGTTCGAAAGTCCTAATCCCAACAAGAAGGTGAAGCAAGTAACTTCGGTAGCAAAGACTCCAATCCCTAATCGTGGAGAATGCTACAATTGTGGCTCTAAGGACCACTATATAAATAGGTGTCCAAGGCCTATTTCTTGCCGCTATTGCAAAAGTTCGAATCATTATATATCTTCATGTCCCAAACTTCAAAGCAAGAGAGAGGGAGAGCTGAATGTTATGCAAACACCTAGTAACACTTCTCGTGGTCAAGGTAATTCTCCTTCTATCCTTGATGACATTAATTTGTTTTGTGATTATCCTATTCGAGTTCTTTTTGATACGGGTTCATTATTTTATATCAAAAGAACTTGTTGATTCTTTCTCTTTAAAAATATTATGGGCTTGATGACTTCATTGAGAATTGCGAATCCAATTGGTGGATCCGCAACACTTAGTTTACTTTGTGAAAATGTCGAGATTATTATGTGTGATTATTCTTTTCGAGCCGATTTGCATGTTATGCGTTACTTAGGCTTCGAAATTGATTTTTTGGGAAAGGATTGGCTTGATCTTTATGAAACCCATATCCTATGTCTTGAGCGGACTATATATCTTCGACATCCTCAATCTGTTAAGCAGATTTCTTCTTTTCTTAATGATTTCGATTTCCAAATTCGGTGGCATCATTTTTTTTAAAACCCACTTGATGAGGAAAGTGTTATTTCTCTCATTCAAGTAGTTTGTGAATTTTCCGGTATATTTGAGCTTGTCTTAGGATTACCACTTAAGCAATCTATTGTGTGGTGCTAAGGTCTTTTCAGCTCGACCTTGCCACTGGTTTTCATCAGCTACGAGTTGCGGAGGGTAGCATTCCACTTACCGCATTCCGCACTCGTTATGATTCTTGTGAGTGGTTCGTTATGTCATTCGGTTTGACGAACCTTCTACCTTATTTCATCCATCTTATGAATCGAGTATTCTACGAATATCTCGATGAGTTTATCCTTGTATTCATTGATTATGGATGAAAACAACAATTTAAAATTTGCAAATCTTTTTAATAAGATATTTATAAGTATGATTGGATTTTGTTCTTAAAACGAGCAAAGAATATTCATAAAAATTTTAAGTGACATGTTTATCATATAGAAGATGATTTTGTGTTGTTTAACCCATTGAGTGCTTTAAGAATTCTGGTCGATGCGCTTGATCAATGTTATCGATAGGAATCACCTAAACGCTATGCTGAGACAGTCAAACACAATAAATTGACTTGTAAAAAGTAAATTTTTTCTAAAAAGATGATTACATAAAGTTAATTATAATTTTGAATGTCTTAGCTTTTCGGGAAAGAGGACCAATTAAAAGAACTCTTTTCTGATGCTTTTATTCTTGAGATTCCCAAAGGGAACCAAGACTTTGTTGTTTGTACCGATGCTAGTCGTATTGGTTTGGATGTCATTCTCTTGCATAGGGAATGTGTTATCTCATATGCTTCTTAACAATTAAAGCTTGTCGAGACTAGATATGCCATTCATGATCTAGTGCTCGCGGCCATTGTTTTCGCTCTTAGAATTTGGCGACATTATCTTTTGGGAGAGAAATTTGTTCTCTACACCGATCATAAATCTTTGAAGTATTTATTTTCTCAAAAGGAACTTAATTTGCGTCAATAACATTGGCTCGAGTTCCTTGCATCTTATGATTTTGATATTCATTATACTCCCGGAAAGGGCAATCGAGTTGCCGATGCCCTTAGTCGTAAGCAACAAGCGGTTGTTTCCATGATGATATCCGAATGGAGTGATCTCGAGACTTTGTCCACTTATGAGATTCGAGATTGTGAATCCGATTCATGTTCATCTCTTGTTTTGTGTAGCCTTGAGGCTCATCCTTCTCTTTTGGACCGTACCTCTTTTGGCTAAACTCTATGTCAACAAAATTGATAAATTGCATAGGGTTCCTACTTCTATTGTTAGCAATCGTGATCCATTATTTACTGGTGGATTTTGGAAGAGTCTTCAAAAAGCTTTGGGAACAAAGCTTAATTTTAGCACCGCTTATCATCCTCAGTCCGATGGACAAACCGAGCGTGTGAA
Organism: Allium fistulosum; assembly: GCA_030737815.1. NCBI lineage: Eukaryota > Viridiplantae > Streptophyta > Magnoliopsida > Asparagales > Amaryllidaceae > Allium > Allium fistulosum. The sequence continues at coordinate 863,408,021 of CM060904.1, forward strand.
TCAAACTCTTGAAGATCACTTTCATGCATGTGTTCTTGATTTTGGTAGAAGTTGGGAAGATTATATTTCTCTTGTTGAGTTTTCTTCCAATAATAGCTTCCAATCTAGTATTGGTATGGCACCTTTCGAGGCACTCTACGGAAGGCCGTGCCGATCTCCTTCGTGTTGGCTTAAAGCCGGTGAGAGGCTGGTTTTATGTCCAGATTTTATTCGTATTTCACCCATGAGGGGTGTTGTGCGTTTCAATCGATCGGGAAAATTAGCACCTCAATATGTTGGTCCATTTCCCATCACCGAACGCATTGGTTCCGTAGCTTATCGCCTTTTGTTACCGGCTCAATTTTCTGCTATTCATGACGTTTTCCACGTCTCTCAAGTAGGGAAATACCTTAGGGATTCCGATTCTATTCTTGAGCCCGGTGTAATAGAAGAAATTGAAGTTTCACCAAATTTGACTTATGAGCAACATTCGATTCGTATCATTACTTCAGAGGTTAAACGCCTTCGAAATAAAGATGTCCTTCTTGTGAAAGTTCAATGGTCCTCAAATCCTAAGGATTGCTCTTGGGAATCTTGAGAATTCATCGAGCAAACACATCTGAACTTACTCTTTCGTGCTCTTTATGGTGAACTTCTTATTTCAAATTTTCTTTTGTGTTGATATGCTTTTATGGTTGTTACTCTTTATTTTCCTCTTAATTATTGCGAGGACGCAATTTCTTTAAGGAGGGGAGTCTGTAACAACCTGCATACTTTACGATTGTATATTTAAATGTTTTATTTAAATATAACATCGTTAATCGAATTAAAGTCCGAAATGTTACTTTTTGTAAACAGTTGAATTGGGACTTGAGACCACTTCCATTGAGTCCAAAATGGCGTTTACAACTTTTTTGAGTATAAACATCGATATGTTTGGAGTTGAGTAGAATTTGCTATTTTTCTACTTGGGCTTTGGGCTTGGGTTTCAGCCCACTAACCCATCTAATACCCTAACACTCCACTCAACTCCTCTTCATTTACTCATTCCTTTTCCTAACACTCTAGCTCAAGAGAAATGGGGGAAAAAGATTGGAAATAGAAATTCCAAACCCAAGTTTGATTTGGAAACTCGAGTTCTTGCTCCAAAATCAAAGAGAAGCTTAGGTAAGCATCCTCTCCATCTTCTCCATCTCTATCTCTCTTCAATTTCAGAAATTCCTAAACCATAACTTAGGAAATATTTTCTTATTAGCTTAGATTGGAGCTTCTTGAGTTGAGATTGAAGAGGAATTGGTCTTTCCTTTGTTTTCAAGCTTCTCACTTGTGTTTTGAGTTTAAAAGGCGAGTTCTTTAACTCACATCTATGTATATAGCTATCATTGTTGTTAGGTATGAATTCCTAACATTTGTGCATTTTCATTTGCTTTGATTTGAATTGGTTTTGTGAATTCTCCAATTTTTGGTTTTGAAGTCCAATGTTATGAAAATCCTACTATGGATGTTTGGACATGTTGTTTGGGGTGTATCGAAGAGCCTTTAAGGCTGGGTTGTCGCTTGGCGTAAATCCTTAGTCGTCGTTGCTCGTCCGATCGCTCCCGATACGTTTTGGCCACTTTGGCCTAGGCAAATTGTTGCCCAGACCAGGTGACCAGACGTCTGGTGACCAAGTCCAGATGTCTGGTTTGGACCTGGAGCAAAAATATTCACGGCAGAAAATTATAAAAAAAGAGCAGAGACTAATTCCAGACGTCTGAAATTTAGGATTAGACGTCTGGATGAGTCTCAGACGTCTGACTTGAAATTTCAAACGCCTGGAGGTTCTCTGGATTATTTCCAGAGAACAAATCCAGACGTCTGGATTCTAAACCAGACGTCTGGTCATGGCTCAGACGTCTGCTTCGATATTCCAGACGTCTGGGTGGTTTTCTGAACTATTTCCAGAAAACAAATCTAGACGTCTGGATTCCAAACCAGACGTCTGTAAACGTTCATTTTTGCCTATTTAGGCTGTTTTGTGTGGATTTCCTATTTTAATCGATTTTTGTTGATCTGGATAGTTGTCATCACTTATTATCGACTTTGATGACTTCTTTCTTTGGATTTTTGGGAATATCCATTTGATGGATTTGATATCGATTTCTATGGTTTTGATTCACGTCTTCGAATGTGAATCTTTGGTGATTGATTGTTTTTACAATCATTTTTGTGATTTTTCACTTTCAAATACAAAGGTTTCTATACTAGTCGTAAATATTCAAACTCTTTCACAAAGATGTTTTCAACTCTATTTTAATACAAACCTCGTTTATAAAACTGTTTTCCAATCTATTAGTATATACAAACCTTTACCTCATTCGTATGAGAAATCTAATTAAACGGCTTAGTAAAACAAGTGGTATGAAACGCTTGCGTTTACTTCGTCGGTTAATTCTTGGACTTGTTCGATTGAACTCTTGTGATAATTTTCGAGTGGAAATCTACAATCTGTTCGTAAATATTTAAGTTAAGCCAGTGGTGACATGAAGCTAAACTCATTTATTTACTAGCTTAGTGTAATTAACACTTATCGATCAATGATGATCCTTTGGTGATTTAGACTAGCGATGTGTGATGTCTCTTTGTCCGCGTGGGGGACTATACCCTGTTTGGAGGAGCTTCGGTTCATTTGGAGGAGTTTCGACTCATAGTCCGCAATGGGGGACTATACCCTGTTTGGAGGAGCTTCGGCTCATTTGGAGGAGTTTCGACTCATAGTCCGCAATGGGGGACTGTACCCTGTTTGGAGGAGCTTCGGCTCATTTGGAGGAGTTTCGACTCATAGTCCGCAATGGGGGACTGTACCCTATTTGGAGGAGCTTCGGCTCATTTAGAGGAGTTTCGACTCATAGTCCGCAATGGGGGACTATACCCTATTTGGAGGAGCTTCGGCTCATTTGGAGGAGCTTTGGCTCATAGTCCGCAATGGGGCACTATACCCTGTTTGGAGGAGCTCCGGCTCATTTGTGATACACGTGTTGGTGAGTTTTCATGCTCCCGTTTGTGATAGGCCTTCCCCCTTTTGTGATTTCTGGATTTCTAGTTGTTGATTTCTAGAATTTGTGTTTCACCGATTTTTGCGATTGGCATTGATATGTTTTGTCAATATTTGTGTTTTGGTGAATTATTTAAAGAATGCGATTCTTTTTGGATGTTTGAGATGATTTGGGATATTGTATGCTTTTTGTTGTTATTTGATGTATACTTGTCGCAGTATGACATTATTGTTATCATACGTTTTTGTCATATCTCTTATCCTATCTTATTTTATCTGATATTTATAGCTAGACTGATCCGTTTATTATTTTCTTCTTAAATAATACTCGGGTCAGACCGAGGTATTTCAGGTGCTTCTGCTTGACTTCTTATCAGGTTCCGTCACCTGACTTTTGGCTAACTACTTTAGCATAGTAGTTTTTGTTTGTATACATTTGAGATAGAGACTCCTTGGTGTATACTTATTCTTTTGTCTAGCTCTTGTATCTATTCTTTTGGGATGTAGTGGATCTTATATGACCACTACTTTGATGTACACTTCTATGTGTTATATTCATATCTGTTTCCGCCTTTGTGATATGAATATCTGTGACTGATTTGTGTTATGTTTATTTCTATATTTGTTTCCAAAGGCCACTTATCCACTGTGTAGTAGCTTTGAGTTTGTATTTGATATGTCGGATTTCCTCTTGAAACGAAATGTAAATTATATTATCTGACATATCGGTACTCGCGCAAAGCAATTACACAGATGGTCGCTCCTCAATAGCCTTATCCTTCCTGCTAGTCGACGACATTACCCCGTAGTGTCCTTGGCTAGTGTGAGTATAGAAGTGGGGCGTCACAATATTCTTGGTCAAGATGTAGCGAGACTGGATATCGAAACATCCTATAACAATCTACCTTTCTTACACCTAAAGACGTCACTTAATGTAACCTCGGTATTCGTGTGCCGATCATTTAAATGTCCAAATGACAAGTCATTTGGGGTGAGAAAAGAAGACAACAGAAAAGAATCACATATCATGATGAGCAATATATAATATACTGATAATCTTTACAAAAAGAAATCATCTTTATTTACACAGCATCAGAGTACACTATCCTATTATCTTTATAAATGCTGATCGACACAAAAAGAAAAGAAAGCAACGGAAAAGTGAAAGATATATGACTATGTCTTGGAGGCGTCTAGCTCATCTCCTGGAAGCTCCAAGGTATCTAGCTAAATCTAGAAAATATGCTCAGGCTGACCCGAGCATTATAAGAAAATAATGCCTGCTTTAGTCTGGTAAAACCAGTGTGAGAAAGCTTAATTAAATCAATTTGATTTCTACATTTGAAAATCCTTTCAAAATAAAAAGTATTAAGAACACGCCGAACATAAACATGGACGGGTTTTTATCTTACGACAACCAAACCAATATATTATAAAAATCTAGTGATATTATAATAACGTCTATGGGTTTAAAATACCAATAATCAAGTAGCTATGATGTGTTTACATCATAACAATAATAGGTATACAATCGAAAACCGAAGATGCTTATTGGAGAATGGATTCCAACAAATGGGAAGGTAAGGGACTATCTTCCAAAAATGGTACATCTCTAAAATGTACCTGAGGACGAAAACCTTTCGACCTCTACTAACACATAACCAGTCTATCCCTTGCTAGTTAGTACCAAATATGTCATCACCCCGGCTGTTCCAAACCTTTATACAGATCTCTTATGCACAACAAAATCCATAATATGATAATCTTGAAAGATAATGACATACCCTTATGGGAGCGACCCACATAGCCCTACTGCATCTACCATGTTTTAACCATTTCCAAGTTGTAAGGCTTGAGGCTACGCTCTTACCTTTTAGCAATTCCCTCTTGGAAAGCTAACACTTCCCTCCAGGTAGAAATGCAATGGCAACATTCATCCATACAAGTTCGTTCTGGGTCTGAACGAAATCGAAGGCACTACCTTTACTTCATCCATTTTGGAATCATCCACAACATTAGTAGCCAATAGCCCTTGCACTTTAAAGAACTCTATCTTAGATCATCCTCAAGATGTCTTCAATTTGAATGCATATGTTTGTTTAAAGTGGATTTCAGATAACATATTCGATCCTGGTCTTTCCGAACCAATAACAAATAATTTCCAATTGACACATTCATGGTTCTTTCGAAAGTAAGCGAACTATACCATAGTCCCATAGGGATCTCTAATATATCCCTTAAAGCTAGAGAAATTTCAACCGAATGAGTTCTCCCAAGGGAAATCAAACCGTATGGACACACGAAGTTTTTATTTACTTCCTAAGTCAAAACTGGGCTAAATTTGATAGTCGGTTATTTTACTATCAAATAAACAAACAGTAACAATTCAAAGATTTAATTACCCATAGCAACCACTAAGCCTCAAAATAAATCTTTCATTTATTTAAATCTCTTTCCAAAATATTTATCAAAATATTCATATACTTATCAAACTAGCACAAGTATATTCACAAAACATTGTAAAATATTTCTTATTTCAAAATCATATTTAAGGATCAAATAAAAGTTATTTAAAAAGAAATGGAGAATAAGGATAAATCCAAACACTATTTCCTTGGAGTTAAGCATGGAACAAACATCCACATCACCAAAATTAAAAAGGTCAATTTAGGGAAATCCGATCTCAATTTCTTCAATAAATCCTTTTAATGAATCTCTTTCATTTTGTAAATCTCCTTTACTAAAATTCCAAACCTATTTATAATTTTTTTGTACAAATCTCATATTTTATCTATAAAACTCTTTTATAAATACTCAAAATCATTTATAAAACTTCCTTTATAAATATCCAAATCATTTATAAAACTCTTTTATAATCTTTTCTTATTTTAAACAAAACTTCTTTAATAAACTATAATCGTTAAGTTCCTTTGATAAATAATCAATTATTTAAAACACCTTTAAATAAACAAGTTATTATTCAAACATCCTTCACTTAATTATCCTTAAATCTCATTAACAAAATAATGATTTTTCGTTTAAAAAGTATTAAATTAAATTCAACCATTTTAATAAAATAATTGCTTAATTATCTTTTAAATATCATATTTGGAAATAATAATAAACTTTAAACTATTTCCAAAAAGGATAAAATTTAAATATTTGACTTCACAAGTTTGAAAAGAGGTTTAGCGACTACAAGGGTTCTCATTTAATTCAGTTTAACTTTCCAGTTATAATATGGGTATTTACATAACAAACAGATATGTAAAGTGAATCAACAAGTAACAATCAACCATCAACCATCATATAGGTAAATGTCCAAGTTACCAATATAGCATAACTAAGATTTTATTATGATTAATAGATGTCAAACATAACCTATTAGGTGATCTATAGTAGAACGGTGATTTATACTTCTAAAGAGATGTCATTCGATTTCATACTCATTTGGGGTTACTTAAGGGTGATTGATAAAGAAATCCCTTAGATTTAAAACATTTTTTAAAAGAGAGTTGCTTTAAAACAAACCCATCTTTAGAAATAAAGTGGTTTAAAACATTAAAACCTTTATGTAATAATTAAATAACATTTAAACTCTTTATTTAAATCATAATTTAACATTTAAATAAATAATTAAATCATAATTAATAATTAAATAATAGATTAAACCTTTAAGTAAATAATTAAATAATAATTAATCCTTAAATAATAAATTAAATTTTAATTAATAGTTAAATAATAAATCAAACCTTCATTTAGTAATAATTTAAATCTTAATTAGGTCCTAATTAAATCTTAAACTAATTAGTAATTCAATAAATATTAAACCTTTCCTTAAATAATAATTAACCCTTAATTAACAATTAAATAATAATTAATCCTTAAATAAATCAATAATTAATCTTTAATTAACTAACTGATTATAATTTACTTACTTAATTTTAAATTAAGTACTAATTTTCTTTATTAACCAATGATTAAGTAGTAATTACCTTACTTGATCTATTAATTTAATAATAATTAAATAAATAAATAATTACTTTTTATTACTTATAATCTTTTTGAAAACACTTTTCAGAAAGATACTTTAGTGAAAACACTTTTAAATTAAAAAAGAGTTCGTTTTCACGAACTGCATCCATAGCTACTATCGCTATATAATCCTTAATATCAATACTTGATTTTTCATTCCAAATAGCCTTCAAAAATTTAACTTTTGTACTTTAGCTAATTTATAAACTTCGAATATAGTTTTGAAAACAAAGGTAAGGGTTTTGAAGCTTTATCAAAACATTTTAAGAAAGTAAAGTTAGAAAACAAGTTTTTGACCAAAGGATTTCGAAGATGCAAACTAACCATTATAAATACTAAATTTCTTAGCTTAGCACATCATAAGCAAGATAATGAACATGTATTAATGTCATGATTAACATACACAAGAAAGGGACATAACTTGCTAACTAACTAACTTTAACTTCCATTATCAAACTTTACACAACATCACGTTCAAGCACATACACATATAAAAATCACATTTATCTCATCCAAACAAGCAATGATTTTACAATCAAGAATTCAAAATGATTTAAGTTAGAAACTTTAACCAAAAAGATAGCTTTACTCACCAAATCTTGCCAAACCAAGGCAACTACCACCTATCTTTTGAAACAACCATAGACCCTTGCTTTTAACTTGAAAAGATGAAGTTTTGGAGGCCTTAAGACCAAGGTGGTTCGGCCATGATGAGACAAGGCTCGTCCTAGGGATTATGGTGTATGACCATGCATGGACAAGGGTGTTGTGGGTTAGTTTTGGAAAGGTGGAGGTGTTATCCCGCCTTTTGGCAAGGCCATGACACCAAGGACTTGAGTAGAGATTGAGGACAACACGTCCCGAAGATCGATTATCTATAGTTTCACGATGGATACATGCAAACTTGATCCGAGCCCGGATCGAGCTATAATTAGCATGGTATGATAAGAAAAGCTATGAAAGGCTACATTCCAAATTTTAGGTCAATCGAAGTTCGCATGCTCAAATTATGGATCGATCAAGATCCACGTGGAAGACATGAACTTCGTATCCATCCATCAAGACCCATCATTTCGAATCCATCAGGATCGATACAAAACAAGCACAAGTCCATCACTCAGCATCCATCCACTTTGCATCTATCAAGCAATAGCGCCTCCCGGATCGATCATAGTTCATTTGTTCTACAACTATCATTTCGTATCGATCACACTTCTGCACATTTCGTATCGATTAGCCAATCGATTGGTATGAAGCAAGGAGCCAAGCATCGATACGAAACCACATGCAAGCATCGATACGTAGAACATAACCTTGGATGGATACAAAGGAAACAGTCGAACCAAAGGAAATGGTCTTTAGGCATGAAACACAGATCTCCACTAAACTCTCGCTCTACGTCATCGATACGAAATCCATCGATACGCAAGCATCGATACGAAACCTTCGGTCAAACTGGAAATCCAATCTTGGATCGATCATAACTCAAAAATACAAGTCCAAATGCCAAGAAATTTTCACAGAAGCTTTCTTATTTACTCAAGAATGTCCATGATCGATCGTAGCTCCATTGGGCCATTCCTTGATCGATACGAAGTGCACATGGATCGATCAGGGATCGATCCCAAACAACCCCAGATCGATCTGGTGGGCCCACCTACATATGAGAAGAAGTATTCCGAGTTTTGGGGTAGATATTTCCAGACCAGCTATTATATATAGCAACCCTATGCCAACTAAAAAGGGACTTCGGGAACTTCTACGCTGTTACTCTGCTGAAACTCTATTGTAACTTGAGTGCTGGTGATTTGTACTGTTGTAACTCAGTTGAGAATCATCAATAAATAGCAAACTATTCAAAGTGGACATAGGCTACATTGCAAAACCACTATAAACTCTTGTCTTTTTTCTATTTCTACTTACTTTTCTTGGTGTGATTGTTAGATTAGCCTTATCTCCATTTAATTTCTTCATTCTAATCTCTTCAATTACATCCGTTGAGTGTTATGCCCAATTTTGGTACAAACACTTTAGTGCTTTCACTGAGAAAACTCAGTTTTTCTCTGATTTGGTGGATCCCCTGCCGTCGTTGGATAGATAAAATCTAAGGAGGAGATCTAGATCTGTCTTCCAGTACTTCCTTTCATTCTACTCAGATTTCTCCAGATCTAGGAAGAGCTACATTCATCATGGTGTGCACTATCAGAACTGCTTCCAATGCTGCAGATCTAGAAGGAAGGGATAGGCACAATCCCACACAGCTGACCACAACAGGCCAAACGTCGCTGGAGCACAAGATCATCTTGGTCCGGTGACTAGAGAGGAGTTCCAGACCCTTATGCAAGAGCTTACACAGAGCCATCAAGAGCTCACTCAGCAGATCCGTGCCAACACGGAGCTCGCAAACCAGCCGAACAAGGAAAGGCGGAGGAGATCTAGAAGGGAGCATGCCTCTTATTCCTTGTCTGAAAGCTCAGTGTCCTCTGACTCCAATCACGGATCTACACGTCGTCGGTTGGATGGAAATTATGCAGAAGCCTCCGGGCACTAGCATGTTGTGAATCTCGGACAGGCCGGGATTGGTCCTTCCACAGGGCATCAAGCTGGACCCTCCTCCCGAAGGAGGAGCACTTCCTCATCATACCACTCATGACCATGCAGCTGCTGCTGCCATAGATCTGGAAGCCGAGATCTAGAACCAATAGGATCCAGCCCCTCGTCAGCGCATTCATGCTTAGGATCCTTACTTCCATGAAGACCGGGAGTCAAGGAGGCGTAAAACAGACCGTAGACAGCGACCGGATCATCCATGTAACATGGAACTCGACCATGCCTTGGCCTTGAACATCCAGATGCGTGACATTCCAAACATGATATGCCAAATGATTAGAGAAAGCCAAGGCCTCAGAAACGATGATTGGGGGATCTCTAGGAGTCATACTCCGTTCACCAATGATATTCTCTATGCAGAGCCACCCCGTCGATTCAGGATGCCGACATTGCCGGTGTACGAAGGAAACTCGGATCCAAACCAACATATCTTGAAATATGAATGGCTCATGAACGCCGCTCAAGCTGACGATGCAGTTAAGTGTCGAAGCTTCCCTATCTCGTTAGGAGGCATTGCAACTATGTGGTTCACTCATCTACCACCTAGATCTATTTCATGTTTTGATCAGTTAGCTACCAAGTTTGTTGAGCAGTTCCATATGCATGCTACAAGACCGAAGGATGTCAATACCTTGTCTAGTGTTACTCAAGCTCCAGGAGAAACTCTTAGGTGTAATCTAGAAAGGTTCCATACTTCTTGTACTGAAGTCAGCAATCCAAATGACAACTATATTCTGATGGCATTGATTAAAGGGATCGATCCTGATTCTGAATTTGATGATTGGTTGGTTGGAAAACCCTCTACTTCGTTGGATTGTTTCTATGCTAAGGCATCCTAGTTTTTGAGGAGAGAAGACACTAGATGATCTAAGAAGCAGGACATTGCGGGTCCCAGTGGTGAAGGCATTCAGAGCAATGTTGAAGTAAAGTAGGCTGGTGAAAATTCTGGTAAGGTACAGTTGAACATACAGAACAAGCAAGGTCAACAGAATGGTAATGGAGGTCAGGGAAAGAAGAGAGACCCACATCGCGGGAGACCCAGAGCTCCTATGTTTGACCGATATACTCCCTTAAACACGTCATTGAAAAATGTTTATCTTCAGACTTGTAATATCGGACAGTATAAGAAGCCAGCTCCGAAACCAACATCTGAGAACCAAATTTAGACTGGGAAGTTCTGTAGGTTCCACGATTGTTACGACCATAATACTAATGAGTGCCGTTATTTGCAAGATATCATCGAGAGATTGATCAGAGAGAGAAAGTTAGAACAGTTCGTCCGGGCTCCGTGGGATGGGGGTGCGGGTCCTTTTAATCCAAATCAAGGTCAAGGCCAAGGGAGACTTGAAGAACCCGTGCGTACTGGCGGGAGTTTGGTAATTAATACTGTAAGTGGTGGTCCTCATTCGGCTGATCAGAGCTAGAAGGAAATGGAGTCATATGCCAGTTCGATTAGGTATATGGACTTCGGATGCTGTAGTAATACTGATGACGGGGCCTTGGAAAAACAATAGAGGACGATAACAAACGACATTGTTTCCAGAAATCATGATGCCGACAGATTCGAGGCCCCTACTATCAATCCGTTGGTTATTTCAGCCCAAATAGGTACTACTTGGATGAAGAGAATCTTAGTCGACAGCAGAAGTTCTGTCAATATACTTTTCAAGTGCGCTTATGATCAAATGAGGATGGAAGCGAAAGATTTGAAGCCATGCCAGTCACATATACATGGCATTAATGGAAATGCAACCATACCAGCTGGGATGGTGGAGTTACCCATTGAGTTGGGTATTGGAGACCACCGGAGAGTCTGGATGTTGCAGTTTGTTGTGTTGGACATACATTCCCCTTATAATGCTTTTTTGGGCCGACCGGCCCTCGCAAATTTCAGGCAGCGATTGCCCCTTGGTGTTTAACCCTGAAGTTCCCCACTGATAATGGGGTTGGAGTGATACATGGCGATCAAGCCGCTGGACGCACCTATTATGTTGTAGAGCCGCAGGATGCATAGCAGAAGGAGAAAGGAAAGGGCATAGAGGAATCTCTCTGCGTCCGTTTTTCAGAAAATTGACAACTAACGCCTGGGCCTCGGCTCGGGCGCCACAACCAGTTCCTTAAGGACCTTGATCCCAGAGACAATAATGATGAGGAGTAAGTCAAAGATTACCAAGCTTCCCTGAGAGAGTTGACGATTGATATTCCGATCCATAATGATGACGATTCCAGAATGGTAAAGGTCGGGTCTCAACTTAGCCCCCAAATGAGACAAGAACTAGTTGATTTTCTCCGGGCGAACCTTAATGCGTTCGCTTGGACTCATTCAGACATGTGTGGGATCTCGCCGAACATCGCGAGACATGCATTAAATATCGACCCGCGATGTGTCCCGGTGAAACAAAAAAGGTACGGTATGTATCCAGAGAGATCTGCCGCCCTGAAGGAAGAAGTGGATAAACTCAAGACTAATGGGTTTATTCGTGATGCTTTATACCCGCAGTGGGTATCGAATCCAGTGCTTGTCAAAAATTCGAATGGAAAGTGGTGAACATGTGTGGACTACTCAGATTTGAACAAAGCCTGCCCAAAAGACAGTTTTCCTCTTCCCAAAATCGATCAATTGGTGGATTCAACAACCGGACATGAGCTCTTATCTTTCATGGATGCATACTCCGTTTACAATCAAATCCCGATGCACCTTCCCGACCAGGAACATACCAGCTTCGTCACTGATCCGGGACCCTATTGCTAGAAGGTGATGCCGTTTGGACTTAAAAACACTGGGGCAACTTACCAGAGGCTTGTGAACCGAATGTTCGCTAACCAGATCTTAAAGACCATGGAGGTGTACGTGGACGATATGCCCGTGAAGTCGCGACTATCTATCAACCCCGTCAGTGATTTGGAAACAACGTTTAACATACTCCGACAGTACAGAATGAAGCTCAATCCGTTGAAGTGTCATTTCGGAGTTGCATCAGGAAAATTCCTTTGATTCATCGTCAACGCCATAGGAATTGAAGCTAATCCTAAAAAAATCTGGGCGATTCAGAATCTCTAAATTCCCAGAACCATAAAGCATGTGCAAAGCCTCATGGGAAGGTGGAAGCCTTAAGCAGATTCATTTCCAAATCTACGGACAAGTGCATTCCCTTTTTCGGTCTGATCAGAAAAGGAAAATAAAACTTCGAGTGGACAGAGGAGTGCGAGGGTGCATTCCTAGTACTAGTTCAACATCTGGCACACCTCCTATCTTGTTAAAGCCGGTTGATCATGAGAGATTGTATGTCTATCTAGCGATTTCGGCATACGCAATCAGCGCTGCTTTGATTCGGGAGGAGGATCGGATCCAACGACCGGTCTATTATATCAACAAATGGTTAAATGGGGCAGAAAGAAACTACCCGAAGGTGGAAAATCTAGCTTATTGTCTTGTCATATCCTTGAGGAAGCTCCATCCATATTTCCAGGCTCATCCGATCACTGTTTACACCGACCAACCATTACGACAGATCTTGGCACGACCTGAGACATCTGATAGATTGCTTAAGTGGAATATCGAGTTAAGTCAATTTGACATCACTTATATGCCAAGGCGTGCTATTCAAGGACAGGTTCTAGCGGAATTCATAGCTGAATTCACCATACCGGAGGACTTGCCCGAAGCCAGTGAATCTCCCAAGTGTACATGGAAGCTATACACTAATGGTGCATCAAACGACCATTTCTCAGGTACTGGAGTGGTACTCGAAACCCCAGAAGTTCGATCCGTATGATATGCTTTGAAGTTTGACTTCCGAGTAACTAACAACAAAGCCGAGTACGAAGCTTTACTTGCTGGACTTAGGCTTGCTACAGACTTATTGCTGTGGAGATTTACTGTGATTCGCAATTGGTCGTATGCCATGTTCGAGGGGAGTATCAATCCAGAGACCGGAGATTGGCTACATTCCTTACTCGGGTTCAAGAAGTGTTGAATCGGTTCGATTATTATGCTATCCATTGTATACCCAAGAGCAAAATCAGAAAGCCGATTCTTTAGCGAAACTAGCTAGCACTGACGAAGCACAACAGATGGGACTCGTCCCCGTAGAGACACTTACTACTCCATGTATCGATCAGATAGAGACAGATTGGGTGCACGAGACAACACCCGAGAGGGAGTCTTGGATGATTCCAATTAGAAATTATCCTGAGCATGGAGCATTACCCGAGCGCAGAAGTGAGAAAAGATAGGTTCTTCGGAAAGCTTCGCAATTTATTATCCAGAGTGGAGTCCTTTACAAGAGAGGATATTTTGTTCCTTTACTCTGGTGCATCGCCCACGATGAGATCAAATGAGTGTACATAATGTGCATGAAGGAGGGTGTGGTGACCACACTGAGGGGCAAGCCCTTGCGAAAAAGATACTCAGATGTGGATATTACTGGCCAAAAGTGAACTGAGGCACATCGGATTATGCCAAGAAATGTGATAGGTGCCATAAACATGCTAGAGTTCTAAGAGCCCCACCAACCGAAATTACTCAGATGGTCAGTCCATGGCCGTTTGCAACATGTGGCATTGATATAATAGGGTCTTTACCTTTAGCCAAAGTCGGTGCGAAGTACGCCATCGTTGCAGTTGACTACTTTACTAAATGGGCGAAAGCTGAGCCCTTTGCTACTATCATGACGAAGAAAGTAATCAACTTTGTTGTACGTAACATCATTTATCGCTTTAGCCTCCCACGAACGATTATAACTGATAACAGAGCCTAATTCAATAGTACCGAGTTCCAAGATTTCTGTCAACGCTACCGCATCCAGAAGTAGTTCTCAGCAGTAGCTCACCCTCAAGCGAATGGAAAAGTAAAAGCTGTTAATAAAGTTATCATGTCCATTTTGAAGAAACGACTGGAGAAGGCTGGTGGTAAGTGGGTCGATGAGCTCCCCATGGCCTTATGGGCCTATCGAACTACCCACAAGTCCACGACCGACCATACTCCGTTTGCACTTTCCTACGGATCTGAAGCCGTTATCCCGGTTGAACTAGAAGTACCTTCTCATCGTGTGACCTATTATGATCCAAAGACGAATGCCATCTTACTTGTTGAATCTTTGGATTTACTGGATGAGAAGAATAAAGAGGCTGATTTGAGGGCAGCCGCACATTGCAGTTGAGTCGTCCGATTATACAATGCTAAGTTCCAACCCAGAACCTTCGAAATTGGTGATCTCGTACTTAAACGAATTTATCCGGTCCCTTTACACATGAAGCCAACATGGGAAGGGCCATATGTCATTGAGCGAAGACTTGGAGATGACACATTCAAACTATCAACTGTTGATGGTCTCACTCTGCCGAGAGCATGGAACAACGAGAGTCTTTGCCGCTATTACATATAACTGGCTTTTATTCATTTAGTCTACTTTCCTTTTGAAATTTGTATATGCAATTTTGGAATTTAAACTTGTAATAAGGCAACTGACTTGCCGCACTTTCTTATTCCAGCAATAAAGCGCAGACTCATCAAGCCAGATTGGCAATTCTTGAAGTGCATCGTGCGACCGTCACGATGTATAAAGAGCTATGTCCCATCCTACAACGGGACTCATTCAAATAGGATGTGATCATAATCCGACCGGTCACTCGCTAAGTGAAAACCCGAGCTCGAGAGCAAGCAACGATAAAATAAAGAAGGATTGAAACATGACGATCCTCTAATGAGCTCTAGCTCCTAGAGTGCGAGCTGAAGTGTAAACTCTAAAATCTAGGCTCGAGGAGGATGGATCCATCCATCCACGATCTCGCCTCTTTTCGGGCTCGAAGAAGGTGGACCCATCCGCCTACGACTTTTCCCTCATTCAATCCAGGCTCGAGGAGGATGGATCCATCCATCCACAACATCGCCTCAATCCGGGCACGAGGAGGATGGATCCGTCCATCCACGACCTTGCCTTTATTTTTCCAAGCTTGAAGAAGATGGATCCATCCATCTACGACTTCGCTTGCCGGACCAAGGTGGATGTGATCCGACCATCCACAACCTTGACCAACTTCTTGTTCCCAGAGTGCAAACAAGATCCTAGTACTTAAACAGATGTGATTGACCGTCTGTCAACTGAATCTAGATTCCCGGAGCGTGAACTAGAGTATAAACATTAAACGAGTGTGACCGACCGCCCGTAAAATAACTTATGTCCTCGGAGTGTGGATGTACTTAAAAACATTAAACGGGTTTGATCGACCACCTGTAAAATAACTTATGTCCCTAGAGTGTGGATATGATTCTAAATATTAAGCAGGCGTAGCCGACCGCTAGCATACAAGTCTAATCCCTAGAGTGTGGATGCAAATAATGGTAAGCCAGCATATTAAGCGAGTGTGATCCGATCACTCAAACTCGTGTCACTTTAACTTTGTTCCGACCAAGTTAAGTTAGTTAGTGAAGGCGGAGGATGACTGCCGACAGACTACTTCAATTTTCCCCGGGACTGAGGGCATAACTCAAGTACCCACCGCTAACCGAGATAGCGCAATGTTGGCACTCGACTCGACATTTGATTACGATATGAAGCCCTGACTTGGGGACCTAAAGACCAGACTCAAGTCAAAAAAAGAAATTTTATTCATAATATTCTTTGAGAAAGTAAGTGCAAAATCTGTCTAAAGAATTCCTATAAGCGGGGGCCAAGCCCGCATCTATACATGGCCTATATAAAGCAAAAGGAAAGCTTATTCCACCTATCCCAAAAGGGAGGAAGCAAAAATGTGAATCTACGCCTTCGGTTTTCTATCCTTCTTGCTTTTCTTCGGCGTAGACCCACTCGAGCTGCCGCTCAAAACCCTCTTTATACCTTTACCTCCCCGGCCTACTCCAGCTAGCTTGTCTCCGGTCGAGGGAATTAAAGTAGTCTCCTCCTAAGAACTCACAGGAATCAGAATATCCTCTGTGTGCGGAACTGGAGGAATGGTGGCACTCTCGATGTTAGAGGGAAGAGGCGCATTGGTCTCGATGATAGTGCCACCCGGAGAAATGACAAGTATTGGGACCGGACCGGGACCCGCCATACCACCGCCAGCCATACAAGCCTGCTCAGCTTGTTCGATCTCGGCCTTGATTTCCTCCATAATCTGCTCTGCCCGATCCGCACGTATACCCATCGGAACGCTGCTGGTTGGACCCGAGGAGTCCGTTATGACTACGTCTTCATCAATATTGAAGGGAACTTCGATAATCGGGTCACTTTGATGGATGTGGAGTGCTTCCATTAGTTGGTCATCAATCACATAACTGCCGTTGTCTGTCTCCCTAGCCGAAGTGGTGACCGTCGCAATTGAAGCGTCTATTGTAAGTGCCTCCTACTCGGATGAATTTCTTGAGTTGCAGGAGGATTAGTCAATGCAGATCTAAGACTAAATGAAGATAAGAGAATATATTAGAAATATCATCTGATAGTGCTCCAGCATTTTGAGGAATAGGAAAAGTGTCCAGAATACCTTCCTCGGGTTGGCTCCCATGCTGAGCTGACATGCCTTCCGAGCCGCACTTTATTATTGGGGTGAGATGCGACCTATCAGGGTCATATTCCGAAACAACTAGAGGATCAGCAGAAGAAGTAAGCTCAGATTGGGACGCTACAGGCTTTCGAAGCCTACTTCGTGATGTTCAATTCCAGATCCTTCCCCAGCTTCCGGATACTTGGCGGCCAGTTTTTCTTTCTTGAGAGCGATGGTTGTCTCATGGAGGACTTTAGGGTCATCTCCGATTAGCACTTGAGTTTCTAGTTCGAACTCGTCGACGGTTGCAGTATTGCGGATCACCTTCTTGTCCTCAAGTAAGCAATTCCAGGCCTTATATAATTGGAAAGGATAATCTTCACCGAGCCAGTTTAAGTTGCGGTTTCTCAAGACGTTAGCATTGTAAGTGACTAGGAGATCTTCAAATTCGCTCTCATCCTAGCCTCAACCGCTTAAACTTCCCTTTCAATCCTGGCATCTGCCTCCTCGGCCTTTAGATTTGATGCATTCCTCTCTCCCCTGAGTCTCACCGCCTGCTCACATGCCTCCTGGG
The DNA here is from genome assembly GCA_030737815.1 of Allium fistulosum. NCBI lineage: Eukaryota > Viridiplantae > Streptophyta > Magnoliopsida > Asparagales > Amaryllidaceae > Allium > Allium fistulosum. Next base: position 863,425,735 of record CM060904.1, read on the forward strand.
CCACTATATTAGCTTCGGCCTTCTCTTTAAGGGCCTCAATCAGCTTCACCCTTAGCTCCTCGACTTCTTTCCGCACCTCATCTCTTTCCTGGATGATATCAGTGTTACGGTGGCCCATCTCCTGCACCAAGTTCATGTGAGTCTTTCTCATGTTTTCCATGGACTGCTTAGCCTCTTTGGCTCTCTGGTCAGCCTCTTTCTCCGTTTTCCTTGAAGATTCAAGTTCGTCAGTGAGCGTTGTTACTATTCTACCTTTTTGAGAAAGGTCACTCTCTAGTTTCTCGATCGTTTTAGCTCACTCAGATATACCGCCAAAACCCTTTCAGCTGTCTTAACCCACTCTCGGTACTGGTTGTACATGTCATGCAAGTAATCTTATACCAGTTTTTCTATGTCGTTCGGCATTCTTTCCAAGTTTGGAGGGAAGTGGAAGCCATCGAAACAAATATTCAGAAAGTCTTTCTGTAACTTGGCGATTCGGATGGCTCCCTACCCTATGGACTCTATAGCAGTCTGAATAGTGACGACGAGAGCTTCTGTTTCAGTTCTACGGCGCTGGTCGCTGGATTTCGAAGTGTGAGGTGGTGCTATTTGATGTGCAGTTTTGAAAGATGGCCTACCGGAGCCAGATGGTTTCGAAGGTCATTTTGACGGTGGAGATCGCGACTGGGAGCGGTGCCTGCTTTGATATGACCTTTCCTTCTCCCTATCATAGCACTCACGCTCTTGGCTAGAGTAATAGCTGCGACCATAGTCTCTCTCACTTTCACCCCTCTGTGATTCAGAGTGTGAACTGGAAGAATGGCACGAAGAGCGAAGATTACTGAGCATGGACCCTTGTTTCACCATCATGTTTGTAAAATGAAAAGAGAAGCAGAATTAGTTATCCCCAGAAATTAAGAAGCATGTGATTAGAAGTCTTGTGGTACCATGAAGTGTGTGTATGCATGTGCAAACCCCTCAACCGACCGATTATAGTAGCCTTGCTCGTGGGAGTCGGCTCCCTTATGTCTAAAGAAGTTGGGCCTGCGCCAGTTCATAGTGGAGAGTGGAGCCCCTCTAATCCAAGATCATGAAATGAAGATATATCATCTGGAATAGGAATATCTGACAATCCTCTCAATGAACCTTCTATTTGCGGAGAAGAGGTCTCCAGACCTGTAGAAGTTGCAACAGGCTGAGTTATTGCAATGGTCTTATGCCTCTTGGCTTTGTGGGTGAGAGTCTTGCCCCTTCTTTTATATTCTGATGATCAAAGGCCCTACGGAGGCACGATCGCGGGCTCATGCCATACTCTCGTCATCGCCCAGTTCGATGATTATAACTCCTTGTGCACTCTAAGGTCCCTGACTGGGGGCACAGTAGGAGCCCGTCTTCCACTATGCCTTACTGGGACTGCTCTAGGAACCCCTGTCAACCCAATACTCTGGCCTCTTTCAATGCACCCGACGGCGATCAAGTTATCATCACTAAGAACTTCGTCTATTTCTCTAAGTTCAACGGACACCGCCTGGAGCATTCTCACTATCTCTTTGAACTATGCTCCTTTGGGCCTTGGAATGGAGGCTGTAAAAGAAATGTAGTAATGAGTTCAACATCGATTTGTATTACCCAGTTAATTGATGGAGAAGTTAGAGCACTTACGTCTGACCAACCATCGCCTAGCAAATCCCAGTGGGCATCTCACGAAGAACCACTCACTCTTGAAGTAGCTCAACTTACTCCAAGCACCTGCTACGACTTGGAAGCTCCTGACCACTTCTAGAAAAGTGAATGAGGGGTTATCCCCACGACTCTTGATGTTGAATAAGTATCTAATCTCTTCAATGGTCGAAGGTCGAAGGAGATGCTCTATAAATATGATGTATAAGCATTGAGCAGTGCATATCCATTTGGATGCAGCTGGGAAGGCGCGATCCTCAAGAAAAATAGTACATCTTGAATGAATTGGTTAAACGGGGCAATGTTCCGGCCACGCACATGAATCTATTACAGACAGTGATCCCTTTCGGGGGATTGTGCGATCTGCCTTCTGGCCCCGGTAGTAGAACATCTTCCAAAGATAGTCCATGCCTGAGAAAAATTATGCCGAGGATATCTTCTGAAATTTTGGACCAGACGAAGTCCTCCAGATTCTAAACCAACACTGCACCTGATAGTTCATCTGGACCAGGACTTACTACGTTAGCTGCGATGTCTGGCCTTTCTATTCTAGGAAGTCGAGGACTCTGAACTTCCTACTGCTCGGAACTTCCGGGATCCATAGCTATTGAACTCAGCAATAACCATTATTAGATGGCAAGAAACCCGTGTTCCCCTCCATGTAAAGTGAATGATCGTGTTGTGTGTGAAGTGGTCCATAATACTCATAATTTCTACAAGTTTGAAAGGTGTTAAAGCGACAAGACTTCGAGATTCGATCGAAGTGACCGTCATTGCTGACCGTCCCAACCGTGTCATCCTGACTTCGAAGAACGATCCATGTTAAGATTTGTTATATTTGTCAAGTTATAGTTCCATCGACGGGCTTTAGAGGATAGTTATATATGCAGTTTTTCAGTCAAGTCCAAGTATGCAAGGCTAAAGCTCGTCGGAGTTAAATGTTCGAGTATGCAAAAGGCAATTGGTTTCGTATCCATCATGGTTTGAATTAGATCGTTCCCCTGAAGCCTGAGTTAGTATCGATACAAAGCTTGGACTGATAGCCTGTTCGTATCGATGCTTATTTGTATCGATCAATTGCGTATCGATACTCTTCATATCCAAAACGATCGGCTTCGTAACCATCAATCTTTATCGATACGAACTCCTACAATTCCTCCATCAATCATGGAGGCAGCCTTCCATCATCTTCCATCGATACGCATTTGATAAAGACTTGAAGTTAGTGACTCCATTGTCTCCCTCCAGTGTTCTCTTCCTTCTTCTTCACCAAGACGCCATTAACTACACCTTAGACCTCACCCTAGCCCCATTTCGGCATCAACAATGCCGGAAATGACCATCACCTTGGATGAAGTACCGTGAAACTCGAATCTCATCATTGTAAAATGGGTTTCAGTCGATTAGTTACCTAGTTTGAAGAATTCGATCGAAGGTTAATGGGTTAATTGTTTGGAGACGAAGGTTTTGACAGTTCTATTTCTTTTCAGATCGATACGAAGAAAAAGCAAAAGCAAGTGAAAAATTTCTCTAAGTCCAGAAACTATATATATGCTTTCTTATCGACTAAAGAAATGTTTCATATCTCGGCCACTAAACAGAGAGAAACGGTCAACATCCATCGATATGAAGATTGGCTTCTGTATCCATCAACACGAATCGATCCGTAGACCACTAGTTCATATCCATCGATACCAAGATCACTGCTTGGTTATGTCTGGAACGATCAAACCCATCGATATGAAACTTCACTTTTGTATCCATTAATCCCAGAACCAATATGATGTATCGATCGATACGCAGCACGCCGTACTCAATCTATCTCATATCGATAGCCATCGCTATGAAGCATACCTTCATACATCCCAGATCGATCCATGAGAGGATCGGTACGAAGGAATGAACAAAAAATAACCATCGATCATTATTGCTACTCGGATTTCACGTCGGTCCAGGAAAGGATCGATATGAAAATCGATCAAAAAAGAAAAGAAAACGAAAAGAACTTGACAACGACCCGTGAACGTACAAGCATAAATGTGAGTCAGGTTAACATACGTGCATGTATATCATATTATCATTTGATTTTGGAGATTGAAAGGAATTGAATGCTTGTCTAGTGACAACCAGAACAATGAATAACAAATTGCTAGCACTCGACCTTCGGTTACAACACAAAACTGTATGATCATTGGCAGTCTACAACTCGACATTTATACTACTGGAAATTGATTGAAGGTTACATCTCTTGATGAAAAGACAACAACTATTCAACGAATCGGATAGAACTTTTTTAGAATAAAGATTGCAGCTTTTCAAAGCACGTCATGTTCACACAGGACGTACTTTGGGGGCAAATGTTATCCCGCCTTTTGGCAAGGCCGTGACACCAAGGACTTGAGTAGAGATTTAAGACAACCGGTCCCGAAGATCAGTTATCTACAGGTTCACGATGGATACAAGCAAACTTTGTCCGAGTCCGGATCGAGATACAATTAGCATGGTACGACAAGCAAAGCTATGAAAGGCAACATTCTAAATTTCAGGCCAATCGGAGTTCGTATGCTCAAATAATGGATCGATAAAGATCCACGTGGAACACATCAACTTCGTATCCATCCATCAAGACCCATCATTTCGTATCCATCAGGATCGATACGAAACGAGCACAAGTCCATCACTCAACATCCTTCCACTTCGCATCCATCAAGCAATAGTGCCTCCCGGATCGATTATAGTTCATTTGTTCTACAACTATCATTTCGTATCGATTAGCCAATCGATCGATACGAAGCAAGGAGCCAAGCATTGATACGATACCACATGCAAGCATCGATACGTAGAACATAACCTTGGATGGATACGAAGGAAACAGTCGAACCAAAGGAAACAGACTTTGGGCATGAAACACGGATCTCCAGTGAACTCTTGCTCCACATCATTGAGACGAAATCCATCAATACGCAAGCATCGATACGAAGCCTTCGGTCAAACTGGAAATCCAATCTTGGATCGATCATAACTCAAAAAATACAAATCCAAATGCCATGAAATTTTCACAGAAGCTTTCTTATTTACTCAAGAATGTCAATGATCGATCGCAGCTCCATTGGTCCATTCCTTGATCAATACGAAGTGCACATGGATCAATCAGGGATCGATCCCAAACAACCCAGATCGATTTGGTGGGCCCTACTACGTGTGAGAAGAGGTATTCGAGTTTTGGGGCAGATATTTCCAGACCAACTTCTATAAATAGAACCCCTATGCCAACTAAAAAGGGAATTTTGGGAACTTCTACGTTGTTACTCTGCTGAAAATCCATTGTAACTTAAGTGCTAGTGATTTGTACTGTTGTAACTCAGTTGAGAATCATCAATAAATAGCAAACTCTTCAAAGTGGACATAGGCTACATCGTCGAACCACTATAAAATCTTATCTTTTTTCTATTTCTACTTACTTTTCTTGGTGTGATTGTTAGATTAGCCTCATTTTCCATTTAATTTATTCATTCTAATCTCTTCAATTACATCCGACGAGTGTTGTGCCCAATTTTGGTACAAACAGGAGACATAGCAATGTAAGGAGGAATGTTTAAACAAGGTTTAAGAATTTTACAAGTGATAAAAGCTAGATTTTAAACTTTTAAAAGTTCTTGGAAGCCATGAAAACAATTTGAGAAGATTATGGAAGTTTGAGAATAGAAGTTGGAAATGAAAAAATAAGAAAGGAAATTTTGAATTTGTTTTTATACAAATTGAAATTACCAAATTACTAAAAAGCACTCAAGTACCTACCCTCTACAAATGCTTTGCCACCTCATCACCATGCCCTCTCCACCTCATCATGTTGCTCACGCACTAAGCTTGCCCCCTCTCGGGTTTTGAGTTAACATGCATTTAATAGCCCATGTACTTATGTTCTCCTTAGGTGTCTTTTCAAGTTAAACATCTTTTAATTTATATATTCATTTTTTATAAAAAGTTACATCACTCTTATACATGCTTAAGTATATATGTGTACATATATATATATATATTTTATAATATATATATATAATCCTACTCATTTATAAATGAATGTGTATATTTATATTAAAGTGCTCACAATGTTTCTGACAACTTTTAGTCGACGAAAAGTAGAAAATTCAAAAAAACGAATTCAGGTCACATTTTTTATTTTTCTTCAAACTAATTATTTTTGTAAACTAATTTTGAAAACCATTTCACCATCACTAATTATCATTTGAACGATTTTTATTTTTAATTATAAAATCTAATATTTGAATATTTAAAATTAATTAAATATCTGCCCATCAAAGCGGTGAAATTCCGGGTCATTACACATCGGTTGGCTTAATTTGAAATTTTGAACATTTGAAATAGAATATTTAATTGAATTCAAATATTTGAATGTTGATTTAATTTGAATTTCAAATGTAAATCTGAAATTGGCAATTTAATTTGTAAATTTAATTGTTGCAATTGGGTAAAAATTTGAATCTTCAGTTTTAAGCTGATTAAAAATATTTTCAAGGTTTTGAAAATTCATGTTGATTATACTGAAGATAATAAAAGTTTCGGAATTAAATTTGAAACTGTTTTGTTCAGTTTTGAATTTATATCGTTTAAATTGAATTTAAAAATAGCGTTCCGAGGCACAGTCTCGGAATTCGACGAAACCAGTTCCATTGGATGCGTAATATTGTATTATTATCGGATTTCAATTTTCGTAGAGTTTGGAGTGATCATTTTGCCGTACGATAAGCAAACGCGCTGAAATTAAATTGAAAATTTAATATTATAACTGGTCCAAAAAGCTATCTTCTCCATACGATCGAATTTGGACTCGGAACCTTTTCCATTGCGTTCGGAATAGGCGTATAACATTACGAACGCCTAGCGGCACGCCTCGATAGGAGATCGAGATTGTGAGTTGCAGAATTGGTACGATTTAAATTTAAATTTAAAATATAATATTGCAATTGATAATGTGACAAGCCTTTGCAACATGTATTGAGACTTAAAACACGCGTCCTTCCAATTCAACACGCGTCCCCTTCCTCTTTGCAAAATCAAAATTAAATTTAAACTCGAATCAGAACAAGGAAGGAATCATGGCCGAAATATTTTCAATTCATTTTAAACCAGTCGAGCTCGTTCGAAATCAAAGTAATCGAACTATGGCGACCCCTTTCACTCTCGTTCGAACGAACGGTCTCGTTCCAATCTATACGAAATCGAACTCTCCTCCTCTCTTAAATTATTCGAATCTAAATCGATTCGATCGGAAATCGAAGTGGGGGAAGCTCGCGAGCACGAGTCGCGAGGGAAAGGTTAGGCTGAAGGCTGGGATAGTCGTGAGTTCGATCGCGAGGTTGCGTACGAAAGTGGGGTCGCGTGCGATGTCGCATGGGCAAGACGTGAGGCTGGCAGTCACCGATGGATGGCAGCGACGAAGTCGCGATCGCTGGCGAGCACGAGGCACAAGGGGTTTGTTGATCTCGAGCTCGGCGAGTTCTGGCGTTCAACAGTGAGGTATGCGATTCGTTTCTGTCTTCAATTTGTTTCTATGAAAAATTTAATGACACATATAATATGAACGTATTTCAGTAAAAATTTTTTTAGTAAAGAAAAATATGTACATGTATAATAGTATTTGTTTTAGCAGTAAGGTAGATTTGCAGTATTTTGTTCTTCATTTTCAACTTAAATTAGATGATGCATATATATATATATATATAAATAAGTAGACAATGGAAAATATATATATAAAATAGTTCTGTAGATTTGATAGACTTATACATATAAATTTCCATATATTTTAATATGTATAATAAAACAATAAATGAGTATATATGTATAAGAGTTTAGAAATATAGAGATTTTAACTATGAAATTTATATTAAATTTGATGAGTGGTTTAAAATAAAATCATTAGTTAATTTAATCTATCAAAATGGAAATTGAATTGTTCAATTTAATTCGAATATTGATAAATTGTATAATTATTTATACAAGGTCTAAAATGGTGAAGAAAACAAACTGGATTGGAAATGGATTGCAAATTAAAAGTGAAGGTGAGATCTTCTCACTCAGATTTAAAATTAAATTGCAGTTATTGATTGTGTTGATTGCTGTTTGGATGTGAATGTGATATTAGATATAGTAGGATATATCTATATATATAGCAATATATATATATATATTGGCATATGTATATATTGCAGTTGTTGATTTCCAACATTGTATAGCGGATGGGACCCTATTGCACCGTTAGTAAGCGGATGATATTTTATAAATCCCATATACCGCGATATTCCACCTCGAAGTGGAATTGGTATTGTGCTAACATCTGTGGATGCAGGGAAACAGGTTGGAGGGATCCAACTGGATTCCTCAAATTGTTTGAATATTATTTCATATGTGAATGATGTGATTTATTGATAATCTGTGGATGATTTATTGATAAATGAAATTGTGAAGGCTACAATTTAGCTGAATGTATTTTTGGTATCGTTGGATACCAGAAATGAATATAAATTAGATTTTGAAATTAAAGTGGAAAACTTTAAATGAATTTATTTTTAAGAATTAAATTTATTTGAAAGAAGGAATTTTAAAGTATTAAAATGGATTGTCGAAATCTTATTGAATAAATTCCAAGATATGGGAAAAGATTTTTATAAATGAATTTTGAATAGTATTATTCAAAAGTTGGAAAAATTTATTTGAAATGGAATTTTAAATGGTTTGGAAGATATAAAGGAATTTATTTTAAAGGCGATAAATTTGTTGAAATCCAATTGATAATTGATTTTGTATTGAAGAAATAAATCTTTGGGAAATCGATATAAAAATCTAATTGTTGTTTGAATGAAAATCGATTTTTGGTGTTGAGAATAAATTTGTAAATCGATTTGTAAAATGATTTGGGGTTTGAATTAAAATTTGAATCAATTTGAAATTTGATTCGGTGTTGAAGTAAATTTAGAAATCAATTTGGAATTTGATTTGGAGTTTGAAATAAAATTGAGAAATCAATTTGAAAGTCAATTTGGTGTTGAAAGTGAATATTTGAGAATGTAAATTCCGAATAGAATTTATAAAGGAAAGGGAAATTTGTTTTAAAAATAAACGTTGATTTATTTTTAAAGTGTGAGAAATATGATTTGGAATCGGTTTTCAAAGTGATGAAGTGTGGAAATAAATTTACTGATTGGGATGTAAATTTGAAATAAATCGATAAGGATTTATTCAAAGGGCTTAAATGAATATGATTTGGAAATTGTTTTCAAATGGTTGAAGTACAAACCATATATAGGGAAGATATTTGAAATTTAATAATTTGGGAAAAAATATTTGAATTTGATGATTGTTGTGAACATTGTTGATAGTTAAATCACCGACTATAAATATTTGCCTTTGAAATGGCACTTGATTTGTTTTTAAAACAAACGCTTATTATTCGGTTTAGCCGGGAAAGGACCTTTGTGTCAGATAACCCATTCCGAATAATGATACGACGATATGGATCGTATTGAAGACCGGTGATGAAGACCGGGTATTTGTGAAAACGATAGGATGACCTATCGATTGTCTCTGCACCGTTAGCTACGGTATTGAGATTTCCTTTGTGATGGGAAGTTTTATCGGGATTGCGAATATCCGGATTGCAAGGGCTTCTTCGGAAGTGCCTTCGGTTCTGTTCGAACCCGGAACAGACTTGTATGGTTACGTGTTTGACATTACGTTTTGAGATATAAAGCCGATTTCTTTCAAATACATTTCTGTTGGTGGCGGAGAATTTATTCTCTTAGCTTAACACCCTTCTCTAAGACGTACGAGTTCAGAGGTTATGTAGTTGAAATTTATCAGCGACATATTCCCAATTTGGTAATGTGGCATGCTGAGTGTTGCTGTGACGATGATCATTTATTGATCATTTGTGATCAAAGCGTGGCTTTGTGAAAAAGCGTAGCTTTGTGGACGAGACTTCGTCAGGGCCTCAACAACCCGGAAATGGTCAAAACAGGAATGTTGCGGCAAGGTTATGAGGGTCGCGCCCTATAGGGTATGTCATTTCCTTCTGGAAAGGGGTGGTATCATGGTATGGAGCCCAGATACTTACTCATGTGGACACACTTTATTTATTATGTGTGATGTTGGTTATCGAGAGCTCGGATAAAGGTCCCAAAGGACCGGGGGATGACATATTCGTGAGTTACCTAGTTACAGGGGTAACCCGGCCTTGTTTGGTAGAGAGCAGTTTGTCTCTCGGGACGTCCAGCCAGAGGTGATCCCATTCGGCAGTAGGAAAGGAAGTTCCTTAGCCGACCATTTGTTGGAAAATCCAAAGAAACAATACGAACCTTGTACGGTTTTAGTTGTATTACCTGCTATAGAATGTGGTGGTAACCTGCTATTGAACATAGTAGCTATAGTAGGCATACGATACTGGTCGTATGCTAGCTAAGATTAATATTATACTTTCGAAATGTTTTCTACACTAGACATTAATAATAATAATCCAATGATTGGCGTAGTAAGCATCTTTGACTATCATAAGAAGAAATCTCCTCCAATTCTGCGTTTGCATTGTGTGTGTGGCGGGAGGTCTTATGGTAGTTTCATTTTCCAAAAGCATTGCGAATTAAATTTATTTTCTTTGTGAAAATAACTGTTTTACGATCTCACACCAGTCACCATGACTGACTCGGAGTTTATTGTTCCCTTCTAAACTCTGGGTGCCCATAATTTTCCACACGGGCAGCCTAGAGTTATTTTTATCAGGATATTCTGGATATTCTGGAGCTTTGGGAATAAGCTGGATGGCGAGACGTACTTCCGTACTTGATATTTATTTCCACTGTGTATTCTGTATGAGGACAGGTTTATATAACTATCCATTGTTGTATATTAACTCTGATTGATGTATGTATAAACAGATATAGTTCTTTGTTTAAAAGACTAGTGATTATCTATTATATTTTGTTCCGCTGCGAAATGTGAGATTCTGATATTGTTTCTATTTTCTGTTCTTTCTTTTCTTCTGTCTTCTTCTACCTCTTCTTTTTAACCCTAATGGTTCAGTTTTCCGGCATTTGATTGCGCGGCATTTGATACAATGTACGTATTAATGTCGACTTTCGAGCGTCGAAAAATCGTGATCGTTACAATCTCTTTCTCTCAATCAAAAATCATAGTGTTGTCCAAGTGGCTGTAAGATTAATGATAACCAAAGATCGAGAAATTGTCTTTGGAAAAGCCATCAAACTCTAGTTGTATTTGTGTGGGTGTAATTGTAGCCCGTTCAAATCAATTAGGTGTGCTGATATCTTGGAAATCCAAGTGGGTGTGATTGTTTCCTATCCAAATCAAGTGAGTGTACCCAAAGCTAAAAAATCTAGAGGGTGTGTCTCGTAGCCTTGAAATCAGGATTATATTGGGTTTGCCTTCTGTCTGTTTAAAGATTGGCATTTGAAAAGAAATTTGTAAAAGCAATTGTATGGGACTAGATGTAGGTTAATTCCGAACTAGTATAGAAATCCCTAGTGTGGTCTCTCTAATTCTCTACTTTTTACTTACTACATTTATATTTATCTTTATTTGCATCTGTGATTATTCATTCTTTGTTGATTAATAATAATCTTAAAAGAATTTTAAAAAGATTCATAAAAAATTAGACAACACTATTCAACCCCCTCTAATGTTTAATTAGCCTTAAGATTCATAGTTCCGCAATCCACACTTTGTACCAAAGCACTAGGTTTTCAAAATCTCGTAATTTGATTTTAAAAAAAATTAAATGGCTAGTAATATTTTTAATAACTTTGCAGAAAACCAATTTTGTGAAACCAATATGTTTTTAGAAATTAATTGTTTTGAAAAGTCAGTTGATTTCTTAGAAAGGCATGATTTTGAATTGTAGGAACAAGTTTGTTATATGGCTGATGGTGAACAAACACTTGAAAAATCAAATATCACAAATCAAGAAGGACAAGTGGATACTAGATAGTGGATGTTCAAGACACATGACTGGAAATCCAGAGATCCTGAAAGATATAGTCTGTAAAGATGGTGGATCCGTAAACTTTGGAGACAACTCAAAAGGATATGTGATTGGCATCAGCAATATCAGTTACTCTAAACTCCTACTATTTCTTCTGTTTTGCTAGTTAGCAATCTAAAACATAATTTACTTAGCATTAGTCAATTGTGTGATAAGGGTTTTAAAATTAAGTTTGAAAAAGATAACTGCCATATCCAAGATAATGAGTCAGCATTAACTTTGAAGGTATCAGGAAACATAACATCTGTATTTTAAGTATGAAGGTTTCCAATAACAACTTATTTCTTTTTGCTGAATCTAATGAATGACCCTTGGATTTGGCATAAACGATTTGGTCATTTAAATTTTAAACACCATTCTAAGTTGCTAAATATTAACTTGTTAGGGGTCTTCCTTAAATGAGTTTTAATGTCAATAATTTATGTGATGCCTGTCGATTAGGAAAGCTTCGTAAAAGTTCCTTTAAGTCTAAAGATATGATTTCTACCTCTCATCCTCTTGAACTTCTTCACTTAGATCTTTTCGGACCCCTGCAAATACAATCAGTAAATGATAATAGATATGTCTTTGTAATCGTAGATGGTTTCTCTTGATCTACATGGACAATTTTATTAAAACTTAAAAGTGATGCTTTTGAAATGTTTAAAATTTTTACTAAACGAATTCAAAATAAAATATCAACTAAAATTAAAACAATTTGGAGCAACCATGAAGGAGAATTCAAAAACGATAATTTTGAAAACTTTTGTAATAAGAAAGGAATAACCCATAATTTTTCATTTATAAGAAAACCACAACAAAATGGAGTAGTAGAATGTAAAAATAGAACTATACAAGAATATGCTAGACCAACGTTAAATGATGTAAATTACCTAAAAGTTTTTGGGCTGATGTAGTTGCTACAGGATGTTATATTTTAAATAAAATTTAATATGACCTTTAATTAAGAAAATTCCATATGAATTATTTTATAATAAACAACCTAAATTATCATACTTTAGAGTTTTTGGTTGTAAATGTTTTATATTAAATACAAAGGATAATTTGGATAAATTTGATGCTAAATTAGATAAAGGTATTTTTATTGGTTATTCAAATAGAAGGAAAGCTTATAGAATTTTTAACACCAAAACTAACACCATTGAAGAAACATTACATGATTCATTTAATGAAAATTTTAAAATCAATAATACCATTTTTGATGAAGTAGAAAATGTTGATAAAACTAATGAAATTACTAATAATGAAATCGCTAATGATGAAATTTTTTTTTTGAAAATTTATGTCCAATAAAAGAACAGAATATTTGAAAGATTACCATATAGAAAATATTCTTGGAAATATAGAATCTGTTGTAAAAATAATAAATCAATTAAATAAAATGATTAATGTTGCTTTTATCTCAAATATTGAAACCAAAAATCCGAAGGAAGCGTCATTAAATGATTCTTGGAGTCTTGCTATGCAAGAAGAACTGAATTAGAGTACAGGAAATGATGTTTGAGAATTAGCCCCAAGACTTGAATATAAATATGTAATAGGAACTAAATGGGTATATAGAAATAAAATGAATGAACAAGGAGAAGTTATTACAAAATAAAGCACTTTTTGTTGCTCAAGGTTATAATCAAGAAGAAGGTATATATTTTGACGAAACTTTTCCTCCTTCAGCCAAATTGGAGGCTATCAGAATTTTACTTGCTTTTTCAAATCATAATAACTTTAAATTATTTCAAATGGATGTCAAAAGCATCTTTTTAAATGGATTTATTAAAGAGCTATATGTAGAGCAACCCCAACTTTTGAAGACGAAAAACTACCTTATCTCATTTATATTAAAGAAAGCTTTATATGATTTAAAATAAGCTCTTAGAGTATGGTATGATAGACTAAAATCCTATTCATTACAATCCAATTTTGAAATAGGAAAGGTAGATAGTACTCTATTTATTAAAAGAAATAATGACGATATTCAACTTATACAAATATATGCAGATGTATTATTTTTGGATTAAAAAACAAAAAATTAAATAAATAATTTCAAATATAATGACTAAGGAATTTGAAATGAGTCATATGGGAAAACTAGCATCCATTTCAGGACTACATATAAGGTAATTAAATAACAGAATTTTTATAAGCCAAGAAAATATGTCAAAGACTTTGTTAAGAAATTTAGTATGTCAAATACTAGTGGTAAGCCAACTCCTATGGTGACAAATGAGAAATTAAATAAAGAAGAAAACTCAATAGATGTAAATCAAAAATTATATAGAGATATGATAAGATAATTACTTTATATAACTGCTAGTAGACGAGACATAATGCATTGTAGTTCTCTATGTGCAAGATATCGATCCCAACCTAAAGAAACTCATCTAAAATTAGTAAAAAGATTATTAAGATATGTAAATAATACCCTAGATTATGGACTTTTTTTATCCAAAAGTGATTTAATTTCATATAATGATGCTGACTAGGTGGCTGCAAATCAGACTGAAAAAGTACAAGTGGAACTTGTCACTTTTTAAGACACTCTCTGGTTTCCTGGTTTAGAAAAAAGCAAAATTTTGTATCTCTTTCCACAACAAAAACAAAATATGTTAGCCCCACTAGCTTATGCACAGGTTATTTATATGCAACAAACGTTAAAAAATTTTGGTCTAAATTTTACTAAATCACCAGTATACTATGATAATATTAGTGCAATAAATCTATATAAAAATCCAACGCATCATGTTAGAACAAAACATATAGATATAAGACATCATTTTCTGAGAGATAATGTAAACAAGGAGGCAATTTCACTCGAATTTATAAATATTGAAAATCAAATAGCCGATATTTTAACAAAACCATTAGATCAAACATTTTTTATTAATATTAGAAGAGAGTTAGGAATATTTTTGTTCTTTGAAATACAGATATAATAAAATAAAAATTAGAAAATTTAAAAAAAAATTGTTAAAATTAACCTACATATGTCAATATACTTCCATCTTATATGTCGACATATACTGGTAATTTCAAAAAATAATTTTTCCTCCTAATTGAAAATTTGACATACATTTATATAACCATCAAAATTTAAAATTAATCTCATTATTCTTTCTTTCTCCTTCTCTAATTTCCGAATAAAAATAAAACCATGGCCTCCTCAAGTTCCGAACACCCAAGAGAAGAAAATGCACCTTTTTCCTTCCAAACTTCCACTTACGGCTCTCTCCAGAACATCACCATGGCTAAAGTAACAAAAATTGAGAATGATATGAAGCAATATCTATTGAATAATATTTAGAAATACCTATTGGATAATCCAACAAATCCAATAGGATACTCCTAATATTGTTATTCACAATCCAGTGAATAATGAGGAAAAGGAAAAAAAAGAAGAGAAAGAAGACGATGGTGAAGTCAAATGCGTAGGAAAAGTGTGCTTCGATCAAGATGGAAATCTCATCAAACAAAAAGGGAACATCTATCTTCATTATCCTTTCTATCCCTTCCACAAGTCCTCCATAATTAAGAGAAACCATAGACTTAATTACAATATATAATAGTTTGGTTTGATAGGATAGAATTTGGTGATATGTGCTTTTTAGATTTTAGGATTTGGTGTATATGATTAAATTTGATTTGTTTTGATTGTTTTTATGAATGATTTGGTTTGATTAACTTGAATGTATTGAATTGTATAGTTTGAAATTACGTTAATAAATTTTACTTTATCATTTTGTTTAATATAGAACAGTATCATTCATCATACACATCATATATATCATTTTTTAACTTAGATTATTGATTTAGAATCATATATCATCATATATTTTAGTTATGGGGAGTTTTTCTTAAGTTTTCTTAAGTTTGTCTTAATTTTCACCCATTTCTGTTGATGACAAGGGGGAAAAAATATAAAAAATACAAATACACATATTTTGGGGGAGTTATCTAACTCAGGAGAGTTATATCATATTTTATGTATACAAGATATAAATGGTTTTCATCATCAAAAGGGGGAAGATTGTTAATACCTCAGTTATTGATTTGATGATAGCAACCTTAGTAACATTAATACATTCATATAAATTATGGATACTGATGGTTTTGTCAAGTTATGTAGAATATAGTGCATGATATAGAATATAGTGGAGGATATTTTACATGTATCAATTCGAAGACTGTACAGTATAAAGACTAAAGAAATTGACACGAAGACTCATGAGTATAAAGATCTCAAGACTATGTTATAGTAATAGAGTCATTGCAATGACCCGCCTTTTCAATTCTCAGAAGTCGATACTAATACATCTACGGTATTCACATGCCGAGCATCTAAGTGCCGAAAAGACAGATTGTTGGGGAAAAGAAAGAGAAGACAGAACATAGTCTCACATCATCACAAGTAATATATTGTGACGACCCACATTTCGGAAGGTTTAAATCGACAATAATCCACACATGTCCAACTCAAACAATCTGAAACACTAATAATCAATAGGATTAATTAAGAAAAATAAGAAAAGAAGAAAACAAATACAGAATCTCGCAACGGAATGACAAAATATAATAATCAAATAAACAGTTCATGAATCTATTTATACTATACATTTGATTATAATTTATACAACATTTATCAGAGTTATATATACAACAGAAAATAGAATAATGCAGTAGAACAACTGATGTGGAAATAATACTAGTAATATAATATACCAAATCTTCGTCCTCATCCTCCAAAAAATAATCTTCAATGCGCTGAAAAACTCAGGACTGACCTGAGCGTAATGAAAAGAAAAAACACTCGAGTTAGGACTAAAATATCCTTATGTGAGTCTAATTAATATCACATATAACATGAGAGTAATAGCGTCAGAGATGTTTATGGGGTTTTACATCTCCTATCCAGTGTATAACGTGCGTGCAATAACTCAAGAGATGTTATGGGATTTTCCATCTCTTAAGGATCCATCAAAATATTTATATATAGTAGAATACGATATATATGTAATGTCTAATCAGTAAAATAAATATTTTTCTTAGCGTTAAGGCTTTACATTAATCCCCCTTAACGCGTTTTTAAGCATTGTTGTACAGTTTGCATATAAAGCCCCAATAGCATGTCGGGGGATAAGGATGCGCCGTGATACGACGACAGTAAACCAAAATCGTAGTGGTCTCATATAGGGATAAAAGTATGACAAGGCACGTAAGGCAATGCTCAAGATAGGAGACTACCAGTTCGGGTCGCAGGGCTGGTGGTAATGCATCATAGCCACGATTGCCCACCGCGTTCGTCCATCCCATATTGAGTCAAAGGGAGGTCACCCAAAATAAAGGTGCACCAATCGAAACCAACATCAAGAGTAATAGTATGGACCGAGTTCAAGAAGAAAATCGAAGAATGGATGTCCGCTAGGGGTAGCTAGACCACTTGACCCTGTCAAGCCGTCCTGTTTTAGTCATTTAAAATTGGCACAAGTGCCAGGGTCTATCCATCATCGTTCTCTTTCTTCAAATCCAGCAAATGTACACCAAATCCAACCACTTCGTTCTGGAGTCTCCTCCGCGTGCATAGTTGTTAAAGTGGTTCCAATTTTGATAGAGAGTATGCCAATAAGAGGCCCCGGTCTCTTTAACAATCAAACGTTGTTTTATACACCGGTAGGTACTTTTACATCAAAAATGATTCATACTTGATATCAAAATATTATATTCACTTCAAAATCAATTTCATTTCAAAATATTATATTTACTCAAGTTATGACAAATTCACTTGAATATCATTTTCGCCTCAATATCTCGATTTTACTTCAAAAATGGTTACGAATTTCAATTTAGGTTATAACTTCATTTTAACCCAATTCGCATTTAAATCCACGATTTAAATATAAATATTCTAATCTTGAATATTTTGAATGTTTGAAAATATTTTGAATTGTTAAATAGTTTTAAAATTTTAAATAGTTTAATATAAAATAGTTTGAGTATTGAAAATGGTTTATATAGTAAAATAGCTTGGAAAATAAAAAAAATTGAATATTTAAAAAGATAGATTTTAAACAGTTTATATTAAAATAATTTATTTAAAAACAGTTTCAAATTCAAACTGATTCAATTCCAAATATTTCAATTCAAATCATCTTCAATCTCAATTCAATTCAAATTGACTCAATTTCGATTTCAATTCGTATTAACTTCGATTCTGTTATCCAGGTTTTTAACCCAACAGGACCCACTAGAAAACAGAACAATTCCGTGACATTAGAATCACTTAGAACTTAATCAAAAAGGCAAAAACAAGGAGTTAACAAGAACCAAGTCATATTACTAATGCAACAGCTAAATTCAACTAAAACTAAGAAACCAGCGCCAATTCAGTCCAATCAGCAGCTGAGTGCCGCCAGCTAGTAGATCGTCATCAAAACGGAACAACGTACAAGGAGACCATACTGATTAATGCTGTTATTTTTATGACTATCTACTGGGCTAAAAATTTCATTCTCCCAACAAGCTGATATTGATGATAAGAAGTGTTATGAACAGATTCTTCTGGCATGGCTCCATTCACTTAACAAAATTAATTCCTTAAACTGGAGCTGTCCAAGTCTAAAGGTTATCTAGGAATCAAGAACTTGATAGTCTGGAATAGAGCAGCTTTTGCTACACACATTGATGACTTCCTTTGTAGGAAGAGTAAGATTTGGGTTAAGTGGTCTTTAAGGTGTATGCTTGGTTGAAAATCTTTCTAGAACATGTCAGTCCCTCAAAACTATAGTTGGACATGAAGAAGTATATTGAACATGAAAGCTAGCATTCTTCCACTCATTAAATATGACATTGCATACGAAGGTGAAGTAAGCTTTTGGCATGATCCTTGGATCAAAAATGGACTCATTTTGAGTCACACTCTTAGTCCACAGCAAATTCATCAGATTGGAATTAACATACATGCTAAGGCTTACAACTACATACACCATGATAACATTGTTTTCCCTTACTCTAGTAATCAGATTGTTAGACAGTTATGGGCTCAATTCTATGGGCTTGTTTTCTCTCTTTCTTCTTCTGATGGTATTAAGTGGACCGCCAAATGCACCATTTTCTCAGTTGACAGTGTATACAAGAAGCTAAATGTAACGAACTGTATTTTTGGGTCTTCGAATTTGAATTTTTTTTTAAATATTAGGATGTGAATTAAATTATAATGAAATCTATGTTTCAAATTTAGATTTGAATTTTGATGACGTATTCTTAATCTAATTTATAGAATTTTTCCATAATTTTTAATTTGGAAAATATTTAAATTATCGTTTGACGTATTTTACAGCAAACATCGGTACTTTTGAATCTTCGCAGAATAAGTTAACCTGTCTATTTTATTATTGTTTTGTGATCGTGTCATATTGTTGTGCGCGATCGTATTTTTATTTTTGTCGTTTGCGGTCCATACGCGAATGTGGTATTGTGTAGCGTCGTACCCCAAAATTTACTTTTTCAAAACAATTGAAATATACAGGCACACAGACAAATCTTGCACGAATCTATTTTTCCTGTCCTTGCCCTTGAGTATTGCTGATTAGCATTAGTTATTTGTCATTCTTTTCTAACAGCACACTTGAATAAATGGAAACACAAAAGTGTATACAAATTATATTTTATGTCTTCAAAACACATTTTTTTCTCTCTCCTCTGCATGTGAACTCTTCTTCTTATTTTCCTTTGTTATAAACTAAAACATAGCAAATTTTCTCTTATTTCCTTTATCACCTAACTTCTTATACAAAGCAAGATACGATATATATTAGTGTGTGTGTGTGTGTGTGTGTGTGTATTTGTGTTGATGTGTGCGTGCTATGAAGAGGCATGAAATGTGATGGAGAAGCTCTGAAGTGCCAAATGCAAGCATGGGGAGAGGCATACATGGTGGATAGTGTTTGTGCAAGGAGAGGGAAATGCAATGGTTGCATGGAGGTGGAGGAGGAAGGAGTATGGGCAGTGCAGGCGTTGGGTGGTTGAGCTAATAGAAGGAGTGAAGAAGCATGCATAAGGAAATTAATTTTTTTTTGGAGAGAAAGTGAGATTACTATTCATTGCACATGGATTTACATTTTCCAAAACAATGTGTTCCTTTGCATGAGTGGGAAGAGATGGTTTGCATGCTGTAGAAATGGGATGGAGCGGTTGAGTTGCTTGCTAATGGGCCTTGAGCTTGGCTATTTTGGGTGAGAATCCTATTTTAGCTTGTTAATTAATTTGGTTATGTAATGGTTTAACTTTAGAAATTCAAATCTTGCCCATTCGGAATCCGATTAGCACGTGGATTTTTGCGTTAGACTTGTGTTGAAAAGTATTACGCTATGATATAAATTGTTGATTAGTTTGGTTTAGTATAATTTAATGATAAATTAATACTGCATGATAATAATTACATTAATTGGATAATAACATAGTTAAATTAATTATACTTAATGGATATTATCTATTTGGCCAAATAAGCACCACTCGGTTAAGGTAAATTCAATAGGGTAACTTGGACACTTGATTAGCGAAATAAAACATCATTCCGCTAATTAAATTTATTTGTCATTTAATTAACAGAATAAATTCTGTTCTACAATTTTATAGTTTGGACATCTAATTATATGTCGTTAATTGATATGTCAATTTGAATAAGTGATGTGTTAACCAAGGGTGGTTAATGTTGAATTTATTACATAAATGTGGATTATGTGAATGCCAGTTATTAACTTGGAAAGTTAAATTTAGTATGGTAGCTTGTTTAAGTACCATGGTGTTAGATAAGCCTCTTTTCGAATTTAGAAAACTGTGGATCTAAGTCAACTTCAATTTTTGGTAAATTGTAAGTGTTTTATATAATTATTATTTTAGGAAAGTGTTTTATATAATAATTATGTAACGATCTAGATTTTCATCGCTTTGATTTATGAATATTTAATTAAAATTAAATATTAAAATATTGGTTTTTATAATGAAAATAGGCCTCTTTAATTTATAACTAATATTAGAAAGTTCGTTTTTGAATTTTTTTTACCAAAATAGACAGTTCATAGAAAAACAGAAAATGTGACAGAAGGATGTTTTCCAGAATTTTGACTTTTCGACACGGGAAAGTCGTCGGAAACGTTGTTCGCCTTTATGCACTATACACACACATATATAGTAGATAATTAACCATATAATAATACACTTAGTAAAATATTATCTTATGTTAATTATGTTTAGGAAGTGATGTGAAAATTCATAATTTTAAAAATAATAACTTATATATATAAATATTATTTTTATCTCTTGTCATATCATAATATTTATCATCATTAACCATCATTAAGCCTAAGACATGAATAAAAAAGGAAGTGGATGTGGCAAGTAGGGGAAGAAATAAGTAGATGTGCAATTCATAAATTTAAAAATAATAAACATTATATGTGTGTGTGTAAGTGTGTGTTGTCACATCTTATATATTTTCGTAAGAAAACATCATTAGCTATAATTACATATATGATATGACTAGAGAAGATGATGTGATGCATGAGAGGGATGAGATGTTGATTTGATTTCACCAAATGATAACATGTTTCAAATTTTTTTAAGCTAAGGTTAAAATGGTAATTTTTTCTGCTTTCTTCCTCTATAAATACACGCCACCTTCACCATATTTTCATTTACTCCTCCATTCCTATTTCTCTAAAGCTTTCTCCATAGTTTCATGGCTTCCTCTTCTTTTTAATAGAAAAGAAAAAAATCAAAACCCTTTGAAAAACTAGTTAAAAATCCACTAATTCTCCTCCATTTTTTCCAACTTCCTTCGGTCGTATCTTCCTCAATAGCACTCCAAATCCAGATATTCTTTTATTCAAACCATCTAAATTTTCATTAGCTACAACTTTTATGTTGACCACCTTCCAAGATTCTAATCATTGATATGTCAAAAGTTTAATTCTTTACATAGTGTTTTCGGACCCAGAAATTCCAAGGCCGAAAATACCACTCATTCATTTGACAATTTCTCCTAACAAACAGATTTAATTTGAGTGATTATATTTTCGAAATGATATAGAAAAGAAAATCCTAAAAATTTTCTGTTGACCACTTTTCAAAATTCCGAGAGTAACAGTTAAAATTTGAAAGATAGATGACCTTTTCAAGTTGCAGTTTTGGATTTTTCAAGTTTAAAGTATTCAAGATTTGGAAAGCTTTATGGTGAGTAAACTGGATGATTTTTTTGTGGAAAATTATTAGCTCTAGTATTGCTTCATGATATGATAATATTATAGCATGGAAGTTTGTTAAATACCATATGATTTGATATTGATATGGATTGGTGATTTTGGTTATGTTTGATTGGATGTTTGGTACGCGAATACAAAGTTAGTAAAGCATATATATATATATATATATATTGGCGCATGTATATATACATGATTTGTTATGTGAATGTGATGTGTAATGTAATGGTGGATGATGAACTACTATAGTCGTGATGGGTTGAAACAAAATTGAAACTTTGTATGTAATCACGACGGATTTGAGGTCGGACTTGGAATCAAAACTTGTTTCAAGGGTTTAAAGTTTTGATTTTATTAAAGTTTACATATTTGGTTTAAAAGTTGAAATCTTAATAAAGTATGTTTCAATCAGGAAATAATATGTTTTCGATAAAGTGGTTTCACTTGAAAGTAAGTTCAGCGAACTGCACCTATAGAAATAGTCGGTTCGACGGATTTTCTCAACTTTGATTTCAAAATGTTTTGTTTTTGAGATTGTTTTATAAAAGTTTTTTTAACTAAATAAGTAATATTTACAAAGTGATTAAGGTTTAGAAATTTAATAATTTAATTAATTAACTAAAGGTAATTAGCACTTAATTAGTGATTAAGAAGTAATTAGTAGTTAATTAACACTTAAGTTAAGTTAATAATTATTATTTGATTAATTTAGTTTTAATTAAGGTTTAATGTTATTAAAAAAATAATTAAGTGACTGATAATTAATTAATTAAGATTAGTGATTAATTAATTATTAGTTAATTAAGTGATATTTAATTAATATTTAATTAATTAGGGTTTAACTAATAACGATTTAACTTAACTTTAACTGAGATTCATTAAGGAGTTAATCGGGACTTTACTAAGTTCATTAAGTCTAAATAAGGGTTAATTAGGATTTAATCTTGATTTAATTAGATTAATTAGGATTTAATTAGAGTTTAAACTGGTTTACTTATTTAAATCTTTTTCAAGGGTGATTTTTAATTCAAACCGATTTCGTTTTAAATCAATATTCTTTTCAAAGCAAGTTGATTCCAAATCAAATGATCTCTTGTATAGTCCATAAGTAACCCTATATGATTAGGGAGGCTAAATGATATTTGTTAGCAGAACAAAACACCATTTTGCTATAGTGAAGTAAATTGATTGAATTGTTTAGACATCTATATAGTAGGACAAATCACTATCCTGCTATTATGATATTATAAACATGTGTGTATATGTTAGCTTATGTTAATTGTAGATTTATTTACATATCTATGTTATGTAACCCTTTTGTTACGACTTGAATGTCATTATAAG
Organism: Allium fistulosum; assembly: GCA_030737815.1. Classification (NCBI taxonomy): domain Eukaryota; kingdom Viridiplantae; phylum Streptophyta; class Magnoliopsida; order Asparagales; family Amaryllidaceae; genus Allium; species Allium fistulosum. Next base: position 863,449,060 of record CM060904.1, read on the forward strand.
ATCATGATAGCTCGATTAAGTACCATTGTGAACTGCTAAGCCTTCTTTCAAATTGGATAAGCAGATGGATTTTTAAATCATTGTTTAAAATTAATTGACTATTTAATTAACGAATACTTTGGAGATTATTATTGATTTACAATATGGTACTTAAGAATACCCTTTTGATTATGACATTATTTATGGAAGGATTTTAAAGTAAATTGGTTTGCAAGAATATTTTCTTTTTAAAGAGTTCTTTTGCTAATGATCTTAAAGTTTTGCAAAAGAATATACAAATGATTTTGGATACTTATAAGAGCTTATATGTGTACTTGTGATTTATATAGAAGTTTATAAATGATTCTGGGTTTTATGAAAAGGAGTTTATAACTGAAATGAATTTTTTTAACTTAAAGGAGATGGGTAATAATCTTTTTTAAATGATTTAATATAGAAATATTTTGATGATAAATTTCTATTATGCCGAGGAATAAGAGTGTTGTCGAGTCAAGGTCTGAGAGGTAATAATACCCCAACTTGAACGGCTTCATTGTTATATAAGGAATAGTATTAATTTTGCATCAAGTGTTCGTTGTGATTCAAAGATTATTTCCATAAATGAAATTGTTTACTAAAGATGTCAAGTTTTGGGAAGTTAAACAAAAGTGGTTTGGTTTCTAGTAACCAACTGAAGATGATTTATAAGAACCTTTCTTAAATGGTTTAATATATATATATATACATATATATAAATACTTATACCAGAGGGTTAAGTATATGAATGTTTTGGGAACAAAGGATATGTAATTTAATTAATATGAGATTGATTTAATGAGGCTTAGTGGATCCAATAGGATTTCATCTATGTTTGAATGTTTGTTTGTTTATTGATAGTTAAATAACCGACTATCAAATCTTGACCAAAGCGTAACTCTGGGAATATCTAGGAGAAACACTTGAGCTATAGGGCACAGTCATCCTCATGATGTGGTACTGTGCATATAAACCTTGTTTTGTTCTCCTAGGACAATGATAAGAAAATCCATTTACTAAATGGTCAGGGGTGATTCCCGCTCTTGTGTTATCTAATTATTTCCTAAAGAACCGGGGTTGAGTTTACCAAAAATTATCAGAAGCTGTTTCGAAGAGACCGAGATCAGATATGTTATCCGAAAATCACTTCGATCCAACTCAAGCATTGCGAACTGAAGACATCGCGAAGAGCATGGAATCGAAGATAGAGATGTGAAGTGCAAAGGCTAATCGCAACTAATCCTGAGGGTGATTCCAAAATGAATGTAGTAGGAATAGTGCCTTCGATTTCGTTCAGACCCAAAATGGACTTGTATGGACGAATGCTATCTACACATTGTCATTGGGGGCAATGAGAATTCTAAGTGTAAATGTTCTTGGAAGGTAATCGTAGCCTCAAGCCTCATCAACTGGGAATGACTAAAACATGGGAGATGCAGCAGGGCTAAGTGGGTCGCTCCCAAGTAGGGTATTATCATCCCTATCTAGAGTCGCTATCATCTCTCATTTATGTGCTTCAGGGCCCATTAACGGAGGGGTGATCATATTCGGTCCTATCTAGTAAGTGGTAGGCCAGACCTATGTTGGCAGGGGATCCAAGCGAGGTCCTTGATGTTATTTTATCTAGAGATGCACCGTGATGGGTGGTACCCCAGTAGCCTAGTCATTGTATGGAATCCATTCTCCAATAAGCTTCGTACGGACTTAGTTGTGCCCAACTATGCCGAAACGTGAGATGCAAGCATTTCAGCTATTCTCATATTTTATTTTGACCTCTAGACATTATTATAGTACCATTGGATTTTCTATAAAGGTGTTTTGGTTAACGTAAGGTAAAAGCCCGTCCGTGTTTATATGCGGTGAGGTCTTACTGATACCTTTGATTTCAAAGGATTTTTCAAGTTAAAAAATCAATCAAGTTTTTTTAATGATCTGAGTTTACTCACGCTGGTATTCCAGACTGACCTGGGCATTATTTCCTTATATTGCTCGGGTCAGACCGAGCATGTTTGTCAGGTTATCTTTAGATGCTTTGGAGCTTTGGATTCGAGTTGGAGGCCTAGGACGTACTCTCGTATTTTGGATATCTTCCGTTGTGTATGTGTTATGTGTAGTTTGTCTGTTGTTGTAAGGACATGTGTTATAACTGTCCAACTCTGATATGTATATGTATAAAAAAGGTCTTTGATTTTGTAAAGAGTTGATTATATTATATTATTCCACTGCATTGTGAGATTCCATGTTGTTCGGTTTCTCCTTATCTTTCCTTTCTACTTTCTTTCCCCTAACAATCTGCCTTTCCGGCACTTGGTGGTTCAACATATGAATACCGAGGATGTATTAGTGTCGACTTCTAAGGGTCGAAAAGCCTGGTTCTTTACATTTGGTATCGGAGCGATGTTAAGCGAGAACCTTGGCTTTAGTGAGGTTTAACTCATCAAAGATAGGGTAAGTGAGACCTTTGGATGAGTTTGAGCGTATATGTGTAAGTGTGTATATATATATATGAGAGTGCGCATTTGTTAGTGATATAAAAATGTTTTATGTTGTGTGGTTTGATCGGTTGAATGGTGTATGAATTCTGGTTGATGCGTCTGGCCAACGTTATCGATAAGGATTTCTAAACACTTGAACCAGATCAATCGACATAATATTGTTTTAAATTCGGTAAATGAAATAATTTTACCCAAAAATATATTTTATATATACAAGGATGTTTTTTCCTAAAATAGCATAGTATTTTTGAGGTATTGTTTGATAAGGATAATAATATTTTATTATTATCATTTAGGATTAGCTTACCACCTAGTTTGAGTGTAATGACCCTAATTTTTAGTAACAGTATTTAGGATATTTAATTAGCTAAATAAAATAAAATAATGTGATGATTAGGGGATTGAGATTTGTGATTAAACTAAGGGGTAGTCGTGCCATGTAAACAATGAACTGAAGATAAGTTAAAATGAAATAGAGAAGGGGTAAAATAAGAAAAAATAGTATTTTTATACCCTAAACCCTTAGGAATTCATTTACACATTCATGTAAAAATCAAAGACAATGTAGAGGTCGATCACCATTAGACAAGCTAGAGAAAGAGAAAGCAATCAAAGGAAGAAGAGTAATCAAAATCAAATTCATTCAAATCTCAAACTCCATAATTTCAAAGTTAAGGTGAATAATGACTACATCTCTTGTTTTCTTAATTGTTTTTGGTTTTAAGGATAATCTGAATTTATTTGCAATGTTATGCCATGATTTTGAAGGATAAAATGTTTATATATGCTTGTTGATAATTTATGCTCATTCATATAGGTTTTATGATATATTTTAATGTGAAAACCCTATTTAATGACATCCAAATGCCTTGCGATTTTAGATTAAGATCCGAAATGATATTTTAGATGGATTTCAATTTTCAGAATTAATGTGGATTTTATATTAATTTTCTAGTGAGGAAAATGTTTATTTGGGTTTAAAATAATTTACGGCTAAACTATTTATGTTTTGGGTCTGAAATTAATATATGCTGGAAAACATATTAAAAATGATTTTCTAGAATTTTTGTAGAATTTTTCTAAGTATTTTAATAGATATATAAAATTATTTAAGGTATGTGAATTAAATATTTTATATATTTATAAAAAGAGAAGGTGTATTTTGTAAATTATTTAAATTGTTTAATTTTGAAATTTTGGCAGCACTTTTAGAAAAGAAAATTTGCAACCAATAATATTTTAACAAACAAAGAAGGTTAGTTGAAAAGAATCTCTTTTTAAAGTTAAAATCAGTTTTTTACATGCTTTTAGGTTCCGACTTAGTAGTTCCACCACCATCACCATCGAAACCAATACGCATGGCATCAAAGACTTGGTGCGCAGCAAATTGGATATATGCAGAAGGTATTGGGTCGAAACTAGGGGTTCCGAAGGGGTCGAAGCGCTACTTTGCTTTCAAATGAAAACGCACCTGTTTTTCTTTCGAAGGATATGCTTTTGACTTTGTTGGCTTTCGACTAGGTCAATTGATTTAAAGAATGGTTTCGAACGGGTTGTGCCTTTTGTTTTAAGTAAATGCTTTCGAATGGGGTCGAAACCCCTAGCTACCGCTTTACTACCTTTCGAAACAAATGGTTTCGGAAGGTATACTTTGTTTTTAAACCCAAGCCGCTTCTCCAATGCTTTCGAATGATTGGTTTCGACACCATCACTTCTTTACTTAGGAAATGCTTTCGAAGGAGTGCTTTCGACTTAAATGTTTTATGACCTTTTGCTCTGTTGAAGGTAGAACCCAAAAGGTTTCGAAATAGATAGTTTTAAATGGTTTCGAAAGGATGTTCCACATGTTTTACTTGAACCCAAAGGCTTTCAAAAGGTTTAATGTTTTAATTCTTTCAAAAGGTTTTAATGAAGGTTTTGAAGGGGTGGTTCCCTAATGGTTTTGAAAGGTTTGAAAGGAAAGGTTTTCCAATGTTTTTGAAACGAAATGTTTAAGTTTTTAAAGATAGTATGTCTAAGGTTTATAGCTTTCGAAGGAAATATTTTTCAATGGTTTCGAAATGTTTATATGAATGGTTTCGCAAGGAATGTTTTGGCCTTTCGGCCTAGGTGAAAGAAAAGGGGTTTACTTGGTTTCGAAAGGGGTACTTTCAATAGACTCGAAAGGTGTACTTTCAAAGGTTTAAATGTTTTCATCAACAAATATTTGAGTAAAGTATATATATATATAACATGGTAATGTGACTTTGAGTAAAGCATAAAGTATATATTTTCCTTGTTTAATTTGATTTAAAGGTTTTAAATCAATTTGAGATGAAAAGGTTTCCAAGGAAAATTTAAGGGAAGATTGCCCAAAGTAAAATGACTCAGATTTTTGTATACTAGATGGGACTGGTATAGGGTCCCGCCCTATACATTAGCTATTAGCCCCAGCTAATTTAGTCCAAAATTCCAGTGGGTAGGGCTTTGTTACAGGTAAGACTAAAATGATGTTTCACACAGAAGGGAATATTTATATTTGTACAGAGATAGGTTATTGATGTTTGCGCCGAAAATGGTCACAAATCCCGAATGTAATGAAAGCACCAGTGTTTACACACGTCCCTAGTATCCAGTCATAGATCTCAGACCCAGATGATGTAGAGAGTAAAAATGAAGAAATAACAAAATTAAAATGAAAGAAAGTAAGAGAAGACACAAGATTTATAGCGGTTTGGCTATCTCCGGCCTACGTCCACTTTGAATTGATCCTTTTTATTCCTTTTATACTGTAGTTACAGTTACAATCCTTTGAATAACCAAAATGACAGAGTTTTTGCCCAAAGAGAAGAAGAAGATCCCTATTTAGTTGCCATGGAGTTGCTATTTATAGGAGTACATCTGGAAATATCTGCCCCAAAACTCGGAATACCCTTTCTCACGCGCAGGTGGGCCCGCATGATCGATCTAGAGTGGTTGGGATTGATCCCCGATCGATCTATATGGATTTCGTATCGATCAAGAATCACTCCAAACGAGCCGAGGTCGATCATGGTGAAAGATGATAGTTAAAGTCCTTGCTCTCCAAATTTCATGAAATTCCAGTGTGTGGTTTATGAGATATGATCGATCCAAGTTTCCATTTTCTAGTGTTGGCTAATGATTTTGTATCCACGATGTTTCGTGTCCACCATATTTCGTATCCATCACTGCTTCATCGAACCGAGCATTCGTATCCATCATCCCGTGTCCATAGATTTCGCATCGATCCGCTTCTCACACTGTGATCCATGTTTCGTGCTCCATCTTGACCGTTTCCTTCGTATCGATCGATACAAACTCGATTTACGAAAATGGCTCTTGAATCTTCTGCACCCATCCAGAGCTTTGTTCTTCGTATCGATCCCTGAATGCTTGTTGCCTTTCGTATCCATCCAACATAGCCTTCTCCGTGTATGTCCTACATATCGATCAATAAGTGATCGATACGAAATGCTTCTCCAAATCCCTTGTAGCCTTGTCTCGTATCCATCAGTTTACTTCACTCCTTGTATCGATCCCACCCTTGATCTATATAAGCGCACCAACATGTTCTGTTGCATCCATCCAATCGATACATATGTATCGATACGAAAATAACAACATCCATCGACCCGTTTCCTTCTTGAAGCTTCTTGATCGATACGAATTCGATCGATACGAAATGTATCGATACGAGTGTCAATCGATCCAATCCAAACACCATAATCCATCGATACGAAAGTATCGATACGAAACCATTTTTCACCAATATTGATCCATTCATAACTTGAGCATACGAACTCCGATTGACCTGAAATTTTGAAAGGTAGCCTCACCCGGCCTTGGTTATCATTCCCTATCGATCCCACCTTGATTGGAGCTTGGTCCAATTTTGACGGTATCGACCATAGCCTTGTTTCCAATCGATCTCCAATCCTGATATCCATCTTTTTAGCCAATTTTTTGATATCCCGGCCTTGACCAAAAGGTGGGGTAACATTTGCCCCCCAAAACATGCCTTGCGGTAGGAAGGCGTGTTTTGAATAGCTTCAAATCTGGTATCCAAAGTCCATATTCTATCCATAGCCATATCATCCAAACCATAATCCAATCCAGTACCAAGCCATTCTATCCAAGTACCATGTCCTTATCATAATCCACGACTGTTCTGAGTCGATATCCGGTTCCGAATCCAGTAACCAAATCCTTAGCCAATTCCATGTCCATCCGAACCCGACAACCGAGTTCTAATCTATCCATATCCAATAACCGATAACCAAATCCATGACCTCTCCAGGTCGATATCCAAATCCGGGACCGCTCTGGACCCTTAGCCAATCCTTAGCCATTCAAAGCCGAAATCTGAATCCGTAACCTCTTCGGGTTTTTGCCGGGCATAGTCCATACTCGACGACTCGTGTGCCAAATCCTGCGTAATAAATCCTAGCCTAAGTCCTAGGCCAAACTTGGTCATCCCGGACCCTTGTCGAGCATAGTCCATATTCGACGAACTGAATTGATAAATAATAGATAATATGGGGCCTAAGTCCTAGGCCGAATCCTGGTCTCTCTGGACCCTTGCCGAGTATAGTCCATACTCGACGACCTTTTATCAAAAACTAGATAAAAATCCAATTAAAATCCAATCTGAAATCCAGATCGAATCAGAAAACCAGAAATCCATATCAAAAATTCAAACCAAGGTCCAAACCAGAAAATCAACAAAACCCAGAGTTCAAACCAAACTCTAAAACCAAACCAAGGAAAAGCAAATATCTAATCCAGAAAGAAAACACAAATTTCACAAACTAGAGCATCATGGTTTATCATCATCTCAGAGCATGCCTAGGGGCTATCTCCTTCCCCGTAGATGAGTAAGTGACTTAGTCGTCTGCCCAGAGTTTGCTACTTATTCCATACCATCCTGATTAGTCGATGACCAACCGACCATCATTACTAGGCCTCGCGCCGTCGTCGCTTGAGGTAGACGGTGGCTGCTCCTGTTCCACCGCTGCATTTCAAGTTCCAACATATTGCCGCAACTGACCATTCCTTACATGTTCCTCGATTATATCCTTTAGATGCCCACAGCTGTTAGTATCATGCCCATCCAAGTCATGAAAGAGACAATGCCTTCCCGATGCCCTCTCTTATGCCGAGGGTTCCTTCCTTGCTGGCCTTCGATAAGGAAGGCGATCTTGAGTTTCCATGTATATCCGTTCCAATGTCTCATTTAGTCCCGTGTAAGTGGAGAATTTGGTTCTCCCTAGAGCTTCCTTGCCCTGCCAGAATTGTTATCCGACTTCCTCTTCCTTTTATCCTTATCCTTATCCTTATCCGAGCTTTCACCGGATGGTCCTCCATCCATAACCATGTTTACTTCCTTTGATTTCATATCCAAACTTGCATCCTCCTGTCGAATAAACCTCTTGTCTTCGTGAAAGAATTCCCCGAGATCCATTGGTGGATCCCGTATCAACGAAATTTTAAAATCCGAGTTGTCCCTGACTCCCGACACTACCGCCATTAGAACCATTGATGGATCCGACCGATCCACTGAAGCAACCGGCACATTAAAACGGGTTAAGAAAGTTCTGAGCGACTCTCCTATCCTATATTTCACCGACGTTAGTGTCATCACATTTTTCGACCACTTGATATGAACTCGAAACTTCTTCAGAAAGCTGTCCACTAATTCTGTCCATGTCCTAATAGATCCATTTTCCAACTGCCTGAACCACATAGCTGCTATATCTGTCAAGTACAGGGGGAAACATTGAGCCATAACCTCCTTTGATACCCCCAACACTTCCATGTGTCTTGTATACCTCATCAAATGATCGGTAGGATCCGTCTTACCGTTGTATACCTCCAGAGTAGGCAACTTAAACTCCAGTAGATTCCTAGCCATCTCGATGTTACGGGTAAATGGGCTTCTATTTACTCCTACCAGATCTTTGTTTGTCAGACCTCCGCGCATGGTTCGCCTAATAATTTCTACCAATCCAGCATTGTCCGTTAATGGTTTTCTCCCGTCTTCATTTCTTAACTGCCCCCGAGTCCTCGAGGGAATTCTAGTACGTACTCCTCATCACGCACTCCTGTATTCCTATTGGTGCCGGGTTGTGCATCATCAGCTGGCATCCTAGATCCAGCCGGATTGATAGTTGTGTGGTGATTGGGGGCTGCCCCTTGCTAAACTGCTCTATCTGGTTGCCTGTCGAGTCCCTCTGATCCAGCTCCATGGATCTGACCTCCTGCAACTCCTGTTGCTCCACCTTGTCCAAACTGTCTGAGAAGGTTCTGCACCATCTCTTCCTGCCTTTTCATCAACTACTCCTTCATGGAATCCATCATAGTCTGCATCTCATCTCTAGTGATGTAGATGGATGCCTGATCTGCTCCAGCTCCAGAGGAAGCCTCTTAACTTCCCTCCTGATGGCTCCTTTCTGGTAAAGTCCTTCTAGCCGATTGCCTAACCATAGTTTCAGATCCAATCCTTTGGCTTTCCAAATCTGAACTCCAAATCTGATGTAGCAGGTGCTAGTCTTCTCAGTGAAAGCACCAAAGTGTTTGGGCCAAAAATGGTCACAAACTCCGTATGCAACGAAGCACCAGTGTTTACACACAAGTCCCTAGTATCCAGTCATAGATCTCAAATCCAGATGATGTAGAGAGTAAAAATGAAGAAATAACAAAATTAAAATGAAGAAAGTAAGAAAAGACACAAGATTTATAGTGGTTCGGCTATCTCCGGCATACGACCACTTTGAATTGATCTTTTTTATTCCTTTTAAACTATAGTTACAGTTACAATCCTTTGAATAACCAAAATGAAAGAGTTTTTGCCCAAAGAGAAGAGGAAGATCCCTCTTTAGTTGCCATGGAGTTGCTATTTATAGGAGTAGATTTGGAAATATCTGCCTCAAAACTCGGAATACCCTTTCTCATGCACAGGTGGGCCCACATGATCGATCTAGAGTTGTTTGGGATCGATCCCCGATCGATCCATATGGATTTCATATCGATCAAGAATCACTCCAAACGAGCCGAGATCGATCATGGTGAAAGATGATAGTGCAAAGTCCATGCTTTCCAAATTTCATGAAATTCCAGTGTGTAGTTTATGAGATATGATCGATCCAAGTTTCAATTTTCTAGTGTTGGCTGATGATTTTGTATCCATGATGTTTCGTGTCCACCATATTTCGTATCCATCACTTCTGCATCGACCTGAGCCTTCGTATCCATCATCCCGTGTCCATAGCTTTTGTATCGATCCGCTTCTCACATTGTGATCCATGTTTTGTGCTCTATCTTGACTGTTTCCTTCATATCGATCGATATGAACTCGATCGATACAAAAATGGCTCCTGAATCTCCCGCACCCATCTAGAGCTTTGTTCTTCGTATCGATCCCTGAATGCCTGCTTCCTTTCATGTCCATCCAGCATAGCCTTCTCCGTGTATGTCCTTCGTATCGATCAATAAGTGATCGATACGAAATGCTTCTCTAAATCCCTTATAGCCATTGCCTCGTATCCATTAGTTTGCTTCACTCCTTGTATCGATCCCTCCCTTGATCGATATAAAGCACACCAACATGTTCTGTCGCATCCATCCAATCGATACATATGTATCGATATGAAAATAACAACATCCATCGACATGTTTCCTTCCTGAAGCTGCTTGATTGATACGAATGTCGATCAATCCAGTCCAAACACAACAATCCATCGATACAATAGTATCGATATGAAACCATTATTCACCAATATTGATCCATCCATAACTTGAGCATACGAACTCCGATTGACCTGAAATTTGAAAGGTAACCTCACCTAGCCTTGTATATTATTCCCTATCGATCCCACCTTGACCGGAGATTGGTCCAATTTTGATGGTATCGACCAAAGCCTTGTTTCCAATCGATCTCCAATCCTGATATCCATCCTTTTTAGCCAATTTTTTTATATCCCAGCCTTGACCAAAAGGCGGGGTAACAATTGGTGAGCCCGCAAAACCATTAGGATCAGGTGACCCAGGGAGAAGATAAGTTAGGGACAGACGATCCAGAAGAAGAGTGTCTAACAGGTGTTAGATTATTTGTTTATATTGTCTGGTAGGCTTGAGTCAGCCAAAGGTTAGTAGTTAGCCAAACAAAACTATAGTGTTCGGATAGATAGTTCATTTGTTACCTGATATGTAAGTTTACATGATATTGATTTATAGTTTTTAACCAGTTTTGGTTGCAGAATTATAATTCACAAAAGATATGTTTTAAAAGGATATTAGTAAGGGGAAACACGTTCCGCTAAGTGTCGTGGTCTCACTTATTATCAAATAACCGAGATGTATAGTATTATTCACACCAGGCTTTATGTCTGACTCGAAGTTTATGTTTTTCCCCTTAAACTCTTAGGTGCTCAAAATTCATTTGAGTTAGCTGTGGGTTGAGGATTTACAAGTTTTAGTAGGTCAACAAATAAAGCTTTTGAAGACGAGCAGGAGGCTGATGGCTAGCTATTTAGGAGTTGTCTTATTTATTTTATTCCGTTGTGTTGTATTAAGTCAGTTATGACTATATAGTACTCTGGTCATCCAAGAGGGCATCTTTATATGTCGCTCTAGGCTTATTTTGGAATAATTATATTCGATCTGAACCTGGGAAACGATTGGGATTATGTAATGGAATATGAAACATGTTTTTTGATATGTAATCAGAAAAGTTGTTTTTGTGAAATATGTGATTTTATTTCATATTCATATGCGTCTGATATTATGGATACCATTAACATTACCATATTTGGTCACCGAAAGTTAATACTATGGATGACTGTAGCATCTGTAGCGCTTAGCTTCGGCCCTCCAGATAGGGGATGTTACAATTTGGTATCATAGCATAGGTTTACGAAAAACTTTAACTAACAATGATTTCTGAAAACATAATCCTAAGGAATTAAAGATAAGATTGGGGTATGGGATAACACTATAGTAACATACTTGTATTTTCTATATATAAGCATACGCTACATCTCTATTCTCCTATCTCTCTTAGGCCATTCTTCTGTATCTCACAAGGCTTAAATACAGATATGGACGCACGAAGTGGAAGAGTGAATCTTGGGGGAAGCACTATGAAAAATGGAAATGCCAGACCGAATACTAGAAGGAACCAAGGTCAGGCATAAGCTGGAAATGTTGGTGTTGGGGTTCCACAAGTGGATATGGGAGCTATGTATCAGTTTTTCGTGAACAAGATGCAAGCTGGAATTGCTGCTGGAGTGGTTGGAGGAAATGCTGGAGTAGTAGTTCAGGAAGCTTCGATGGTCAACAATTATGCTATCCTGATAATGTTAGGCTTGTAGGGAAACCATTTATCGGAACTGAAGATGCTATTGAGGTGGAGAGTTGGTTGTTGCATTGTGAGAGAATCTTTGCTAACTTCGGGCTTAATGATGAGCAGAAGAGGAGGCTTGCTTCGAGACAACTTCAGGGAGCAGCTTTATTCTGGTGGAATAGCGTGATGGCTGGAGTGAATGAAGAGACGATGACATGGGCTAAGTTTAGGAGAAGGTTCCAGGAGAGGTTCATATCTGTGATGTTGCAGTCTGCTTTGCTCAGAAAGTTTGCTGAGTTGGAGTAGGGGGAGATGTCTGTGTTGGAATATTCTAGAAGGTTCGAGGAGTTGGCAAGGTATGGGTATGCTATGGTGGATACTGTGATGAAGAGGAATGAGAAGTTCATCAGGGGGTTGAAGCCTGAGATGGTTAGGGCTACATTACCTCATATTAGGGATCCTTGTGATCTCGTGGTGGAGATGGCTTTAAGACACGAGGAGATGCTTGCTTCCATAGAGAAGAATAAGGCAAAGGAGGTCCAGGTGGGGCAGAGTCAGAAAAGGAAGTTCTTTTATAAGAAGGGTGCTCAGAAAGGTAGAGCCACGAAGAAAGGGAAATCGGAGGTTGTTTGCTTCAAGTGCGATAAGAATGGGCATTTCGCTAATGAGTGTCGTACTGGGAAGGCGAAGGAAGTAGTCGGGAAGAAGAATATCAGATTTTTCAACTGCAATCAGATTGGTCATTATAAGAATCAATTCAAAGAGCCTGCTAAGGATGGAAGGGGAAAAATATTTGCATTAGAGCCAACTATATCAGAACCAACAGTGCAGGAGAAAGGGAACACAGCATTGGGAGGTACGCTTCAGATCCACGGTATGTCTATTAGCATTCTGTTTGATACTGGTGCATCACATTCTTTTATATCTCATTGTTTGGTAGATAAGCTTAACCTAGAACCCATATACCTAGTTACTTCTTTAAGGGTTTCAAATCTGATAGGAGGGCATGCGACACTTGGGATGAAGTGTGATTACTTAGAGTTTGATTTGTTAGGTCATACCTTTGTTTGCAGTTTGCATGTTTTTGATTTCGTAGGGTTCAGAATTATTTTGGGTATGGATTGGTTAAGTAAGTATGATGCTAGGATATTTTTCCATGATAGGAAAATATCGCAAACACCCAGATTGTAGTGATCAGATTGTATATACCGTAGAAAACCCTATTTGTGAGGTGAATGCTTTGTTGGGTGTTATGGAGTTAGAGGACGAGTTGAATCGAGTTTTCGTGGTTAGAGAATTCGCAGACGTTTTTGAACCCGTAGTAGGATTACCACCAAAACGAGCCATTGAGTTTCGGATTGATTTGATGCCTAGAGCAGGACCAGTGAGTAGACCGCCAAGTAGGATGACACCTACATAGATGAGAGAGCTAAAGATGTAGTTGGTGGATTTGGAAGGCAAGAATTTTATTAGATGAAGCAGTTCACCCTAGGGAGCAACCGCAGTATTTGCTAAGAAGCCGGACAGATCGTTGAGGTTATGTATCGATTATCGTAAGTTGAATGAGAGGACGATAAAGAATTGATATCCATTGCCAAGAATTGACGATTTGTTCGATCAGTTGAGTAGAGCCAAGGTATTTTCTCGGTTGGATTTAGCAACAGGTTTCCATCAGCTTAGAGTAGCAGAGGATAGTATTCCTCTGATGGCGTATATAACTAGATATGGATCGTACGAATGGTTAGTGATGTCGTTCGGACTAACTAATGCGGCAGAAATATTTATGGATTTGATGAACAGAATTTTATGGGAGCACTCGGATAGGTTCGTATTGGTGTTCATAGATGATATTTTGATATACTTTAAGGATGAAAGGGAACATGAAGTTCATCTTAGAATTGTGCTTGAGACATTGAGGCAGAATCAACTGAAGGTGAAGTTTTCGAAGTGTCGTTTCTGGAAGAAGGAAGTGAAGTTTCTTGATCATGTAGTCTCAGAGAAAGGGTTGTCTGTAGATCCGTCTAAGATTGAAGTGGTGAATAATTGGAAGAGACCCGAGACAGTGACTGTGATAAAGAGTTTTCTTGGATTAGCTGGGTATTATCGGAGGTTCATAAAGGATTTTTCGCGGATAGCTGCACCGACAACCAAGCTAACGCTAAAGGATGTGAAGTTTGTTTGGACCGATAAGTGTGAGGAAGCATTCCAGAGCCTGAAACACTTATTGACCCATGCACCTGTATTAGTAGTTCCAGAAGGGAATCCGGATTTGGCAGTATATACAGATGCATGTGGAATTGGATTAGGAGCTGTGTTAATGCAGAGAGGTAAAGTGATTGCCTATGCTTCTCGACAGCTTAGACCGAATGAGGTTAGATATCCAACACATGATTTGGAGTTAGCTGCGGTTATTTTTGCGTTGAAGGTGTGGAGACATTAACTTTTGGGAGAGCGATTTGAGTTATATACGGATCATAAGTCGTTGAAGTATTTGTTCTCTCGGAAGGAGCTGAATATGAGACAGCAGAGGTGGTTAGATTTTTTAGCTCCTTATGACTTTGCTATTAGTACACACTAGGAAAGGGCAACAAAGTTGCAAACGCACTTAGCCGAAAACATCAAAATGCAGTGTTGGCAATGATAGCAGAGTGGAAAGATTTGGAAACATTGTCAACTTGCAGAGTGTAGTGGAGACCCGAGGCTGGGTCTGGAGGAGAATCTAATATGTTGTCTTGTTTAGAAGTTCGACCGGTGATGATCGAAAAGATTGCTTCTAAACAGGAGAAGGATCCACTATTGGTTGAACGGATCAGAAAGTTAAAGGAAGGAACGAAGAGCGATGACTTAAAGGATTTTAGTCTTGACCAGAATGGTGGTTGAGAAAGAAAGGTAGGTTGTGTGTTCCGAATGTGGGAGACATAATGAAGGAAGTTTTAGAGGAATGCCATCGTTCGAAGTTCACTATTCATTCGGGAGGAACTAAGATGTATCAGGACATGAAGTGGAGTTTCTTCTGGGAAGGTATGAAGAGGGATGTAGGCTTATGGGTGAAGCAGTGTTTGAACTGCCAACATGTAAAAGCCGAACATTAGAAGCCAAGTGGGTTGCTTCAGCCAATAGATATTCAAGTATGGAAGATGGAAGTGGGATTCTATTTCTATGGATTTCATAGTTGGGTTGCCAAGGTCAAACAGAGGAAATGAAAGTATATGGGTCATAGTGGATAGATTAACCAAGAGTGCCCATTTCATTCCAGTTAAGTCAACCAGGACGACACCTATTCTAGCTAAGTTATTTATGAAGAATGTAGTTAGACTGCATGGAATTCCTAGTAGTATAGTAAGTGATAGAGATTCCTTATTCACTAGCAAGTTCTGGAAAGTCTATAAGATACCTTAGGTACCAAGCTCAATATGAGTAACGACTACCATCCACAGACCAATGGGCAAATAGAAAGAGTTAATGAAGTCTTGGAGGATTTGTTACGAGCTTGTGTGTTAGATTTTGGGGGATCATGGGAAGAGCATCTACATTTAGTCGAGTTTTTGTATAAAAACAGCTATCAGACTAGTATAGGGATGACACCATTTGAAGCTTTGTATGGAAGGCCATGCAAATCTCCCGTTTGTTGGTTAGAGACCGGGGATAGGTTCGATCTTGGTCCAGATTTGGTTAGAGAATATGTAGAAAAAATTGGGGTCATTCGAGCTAGGATGAAGGAAGCTCAGTCTAGGCAGAAGAGCTATGCTGATAAGAGATTGAAAGATTTAGAGTTCCCTATTAGAGATCATGTTTTTATTAAGGTATTATCAATGAAGGGTGTGATTAGATTCGGGAAATCAAGGAAGTTGGCACTGAGATTTGTAGGACCACTTCCTATTGTAGAGAGGATCGGAAAACTCGCATATAGAGTAGAGTTACCAAATAGTTTGGCAGTAGTCCACGATGTTTTTCATGTTTCTCATCTAAGGAAGTGTGTTAGAGATCCGAAGACGACTATAGCACCAACTGTGTTAGAGGACTTAGTAGTAGAGCCGAATTTGACTATAGTTAGAAAGCCAGTTCGTATAGTCGCGAGAGATGAGAAGAGGCTAAGGAACAAGACAGTCAGATTATTTAAAGTCCAATGGAGAGACGATGAGAGAGACTGTACTTGGGAGACTAGGAGCAGGATTAGAGATGCTTATCCTGATTTATTTGATGGTATGTTTTACCTTTATGTTTGATTTGTTGTGTACCTTATCGTAATTTCAAGAACAAAAGTCTTTAAGGAGGGGAGTCTATAATGACCCTAATTTTTAGTAACATTATTTAGGATATTTAATTAGCTAAATAAAATAAATTAATGTGATGATTAGGGGACTGAGATTTGTGATTAAACTAAGGGGTAGCCGTGCCATGTAAATAATGAACTAAAGATGAGTTAAAATGAAATAGAGAAGGGGTAAATAGGAAAAAAGAGTATTCTTATACCCTAAACCCTTAGGAATTCATTTACACGTTCATTTCAAAATCAAAGACAAAGTAGAGGCCGGCCACCACTAGACAAGCTAGAGAAAGAGAAAGCAATCAAAGGAAGAAGAGTAATCAAAATCAAATTCATTCAAATCTCAAACTCTTTAATCTCAAAGCTAAGGCGAATAATGACTACATCTCTTGTTTTCTTAATTTTTTTCCGTTTTAAAGATAATCCGAATTTATTTGCAAATTAATGCCATGATTTTGAAGGATAAAATGTTTATATATGCTTGTTGATGACTTATGCCCATTCATATAGGTTTTATTATATGTTTTCGAAAACCCTATTTAATGACACCTAAATGCCTTGCGATTTTATATTTAGATCGGAAATGATATTTTAGAGATGGGTATCAATTTTCATAATTTTCTAAATTAATGTGGATTTTATATTAATTTTCTTGTGAGGAAAATGTTTATGTGGGTTTAAAATAATTTACGGCTAAACTATTTATGTTTTGGGTCTGAAATTAATATATGCTAGAAAACATATTAAAAATGATTTTTTGGAATTTTTATAGAACTTTCCTAGGTGTTTTAATAGATATATAAAATTATTTAAGGTATGAGACTTAAATGTTTTATATATTTATAAAAGGAGAAGGGGTATTTTGTAAATTATTTAAATTGTTTAATTTTGAAATTTTGGTAGCACTTTTAGAAAAGAAAATTTGCAACCAGTAATATTTTAACAAACAAGGCAAGTTAGTTGAAAAGAATCTCCTTTTTAAGTTAAAATCAGTTTTTACATGCTTTTAGCATGTTTCGCCACTTTTGGCACCTAAGTTCCGACATAGTAGTTCCGCCAACATCACCATCGAAACCAATGCGCATGGCATCAAAGACTTGGTGCGCAGCAAATTGGATATTGGCGGAAGGTATTGGGTCGAAACCAGGGGTTCCGAAGGGGTCGAAGCGCTACTTTGCTTTCGAATGAAAACGCGCCTGTTTTTCTTTCGAAGGATATGCTTTTGACTTGGTTGGCTTTCGACTGGGTCAAATTGATTTAAAGAATGTTTCGAACGGGTTGCGCCTTTTGTTTTAAGTAAATGCTTTCGAATGGGGTCGAAACCCCTAGCTGCCGCTTTACTATCTTTCGAAGCAAATGGTTTTGGAAAGTATACTTTGTTTTAAAACCCAAGCCGCTTCTCCAATGCTTTCGAAGGGTTGGTTTCGACACCATCACTTCTTTACTTAGGAAATGCTTTCGAAGGAGCGCTTTCGACTTAAATGTTTTATGACCCTTTTGTTCTGTTGAAGGTAGAACCCAAAAGGTTTCGAAAGAGATAGTTTTGAATGGTTTCGAAAGGATGTTCCATATGTTTTACTTGAACCCAAAGGCTTTAGATAGGTTTGATGTTTTAATGCTTTCAAAAGGTTTTAACGATGGTTTTGAAGGGGTGGTTCTCCAATGGTTTCGAAAGGTTCGAAAGGAAAGGTTTTCCAATGTTTTCGAAAGGTAATGTATAAGTGTTTTAAAGATAGGATGTCTAAGATTTTATAGCTTTTGAAGGAAAGGTTTTTCAATAATTTCGAAAGGTTTATATAAATGGTTTCGAAAGGAATGTTTTGGCCTTTCGGCCTAGGTGACAGAAAAGGGGTTTACTTGGTTTCGAAAGGGGTACTTTCAATAGACCCGAAAGGGGTACTTTCAAAGGTTTAAATGTTTTCATCAACAAAGATTTGAATAAAGTATATATATAAAATGGCTTGGTGATTTTGAGTAAAGCATAGAGTGTATATTTTCCTTGTTTAAGTTTGATTTAAAGGTTTTAAATATATTTGATATGAAAAGGTTTCCAGGGAAAAATTAAAGGAAGATTACACTAAGTAAAATGACTCAGATATTTGTATATCAAATGAGCATGGTATAGGGTCGCACCCTATACATTAGCTATTAGCCCCAGCTAATTTAGTCCAAAATTCCAGTGGGTATGGCTTTGTCATGGGTAAGAATAAAATGATGTTACACACAGAAGGGAATATATATTTGTACTGAGATAGGTTATTGGTGATCCCGCAAAACCATTAGGATCAGGTGACCTTGGGAGAAGATAAGTTAGGGACAGACCGTCCAGAAGAGGAGTGTCTAACAAGTGTTAGATTATTTGTTTATATTGCCTTGTAGGTTCAAGTCAGCCAAAGGTTAGTAGTTAGCCAAACAAAACTATAGTGTTCAGACAGATAGTTCATTTGTTACATGACATGTAGGTTTACATGATATTGCCTTACTGTTTAACCAGTTTTGGTTGTAGGATTATGATTTGCAAAAGATATGTTTTAAAATGATATTAGTGAGTGGAAACTTGTTCCGCTAAGCGATGTGGTCTCACTTAATATTAAATAATCGAGATGTATAGTATTATTTACACCGGGCTTTATATCTGACTCGAAGTTTATGTTTTCCCATTAAACTCTCGGGTGCTCAAAATTAATTTGAATAGGCTGAGGGTTAAGGATTTACAGGTTTTAGTAGGTTGACAAATAAATCTTCCGAAGATGAGCACGAGGCCGATGGCTAGCTATTTAGGAGTTGCCTTGTTTGTTTTATTCCGTTGTGTTATATTAAGTCAGTTATGACTATATAGAACTCTGGTCATCCAAAGGGGCATCTTCATATGACTGCAGCATCTGTAGCGCTTAGCCCCGGGCCTCCAGATAGGGGATGGTACATTGAGCATTGACTATCATTAGTGATTTATAGCTCACCTACTTAAAATATGGGTTGGTAAAAAGAAACCGGTTGACATAGAAACGAACAACTTGTGAATTTAGTTTTACAATTTGACTATAAGGTATTCGATGTTAAGGTTGGGGTAGAATTTGAGTTAATAAAAGATGTTTACTACAGGTTTGAATATTTTAAAACAAATATTCTAAGGGATCTATAAGAATGTGTCTTATAATTAGAAAGGAATTTAAGTAGGAAACTTGAGGACCTAAATCCCGGGGTTTTTGAAAAATGTTTTCAAGGTTTTGGAAAATAATTTTAGTGTTATTTGAAAGAAATTTTGGTTCAAGTATAAAATTTTGAGGAATAAAAAATTGTAGGTAAGAAGAATTTTCTTTAACAATGAGTATTGAATCGTAAATGAGTTAATACTTTGTTTCAAATGATTCCTAGTAAAGATGCTTCAAGAAAAAAGGATATCAATACATCCATTGAGACCAATGTACAAAATGCTCTCTAAATATTAGGAAATGTATTACTCATGACTGTTGGAGGCAGCAAAGGGTTACGTATGTGTTGTTATTAGATAGCTACAGGCGAATTTTGTGGGGCACCTAGTAAATTATTCTCATTATCACTGTACAATCGAAACAAGTTCAAACCCGGACGTACCCAAAGAAAATTGGTGATACATATTTTGGTTGGAAATATTTCAAGTATGATTTCAAGAAAAAACGGGATTCTAATATAAAATAAATATTTTAAGTTAACTAGTTCAAGTGGCTGGGAAATAACTTAAAATCGGGAAAGAGATGTGTTCGGATAGTAAACACTTCTCTTGAGTAGTACCCTTCGAGGTAAGGAAATACGTGATACTATTTGGTAGTACCCAGTTTCTTAGTATCATTTTGGAGTTACTCGGGCTATTTGTATATATTTTTTTTTGATTAAAATATTGAGTTTCGTTTCAAAATGTTTTTGAAATAAAAAAAACGGGTATTTGGATCTTGAGTTTCCTTAGGGAAATAAATGCAAAATGAAACATGTTCAATTTGATAGTTGTATATACTCTTAGGATGAAGTGGAGTATTATACAAATGGAACCTAAGTTAGATTATGAGAATTTTTCATAAAAAATCAGTGGAAATATAATTGCCATTGGTGAGAACCAATAAAATAAGTGCGCAAGTTGGATGTAGATCATTTCTCCTTCAAGGTAGTTTGATTTGAGATTTGAGTACATGTCGAAAATGTGCTTTCACACCATTTCGAATAATGATCTATTACTCGATTTTTGACGGCAAACACTTGATGAGGGTTTTTGGTAGAGGACCAATGTTGTCTATCATAGTTAGAACTATGTAAGGAGGTCAGGGGTTCCTAATCAAGGAGCCTGATCGGAGTCCGCACTAGAGGATTGGGTAAGCGATACTAGTTCGGAAGTAGAGTTATGTATTCGAGTAATAATCGAATCGTACTTTTCATATGAATGATCTATGAACATAATGCAACTTATGAATAGTCTTGGGTATTATGGCGATGTAATTTCGGGGACGAAATTCTTTTAAGGGGGGAAGAATGTAACGATCCGGATTTTCATCGCTTTGATTTATGAATATTTAGTTAATATTAAATATTCAAATATTGGTTTTATAATGAAAATAGACCTCTTTAATTTATAACTAATATTAGAAAGTTCATTTTTGAAAATTCTTTACCAAAATAAATAGTTCATAGAAAAACAGAAAATGCGACTGAAGAACGTTTTCCAGAATTTTGACTTTTCGACACCGGAAAGTTGTCGGAAACGTTATTCTCCTTTATGCAATATATATACACATATATAGTAGATAATTAACCATATAATAATACACTTAGTAATATATTATCTATTATGTTTAGGAAGTGATGTGGCAATTCATAGTTTTAAAGATAATAACTTATATATATATATAAATATTATTTTTATCTCTTGTCATATCATAATATTTATCATCATTAACCATCATTAAGCCTAAGATATGACTAAAGAAGGAAGTGGGTGTGACAAGTAAGGGAAGAAGTAAGTTGATGTGCAATTCATAAATTTAAAAATCATAAACATTATATATATGTGTGTGTGTGTGTGTTGTCACATCTTATATATTTTTATAAGAAAACATCATTGCTATAATTTCATATATGATAAAACTAGAGAAGATGATGTGATGCATGAGAGGATGAGATGTTGATTTGATTTCACAAAATGATGACATGTTTTAAATTTTTTTAAGCTAAGGTTAAAACGGTAATTTTTCTTGCTTTCTTCCTCTATAAACACACGCCACCTTCACCATATTTTCATTTACTTCTACATTCCTATTTTTCTAAAGCTTCTTCCATAGTTTTATGGCTTCCTCTTCTTTTTAATAGAAAAGAAAAAAATCAAAAACCCTTTGAAAAACTTGTTTAAAAATCCACTAATTCACCTCCATTTTTGTCCAACTTCCTTCGGCCGTATCTTCCTCAATAGCACTCCAAATCTAGATTTTCTTTTATCCAAACCATCTAAATTTCCATTAGCTACAACTTTTAGGTGGACCACTTTTTCAGATTCCGAACGTAGATATGTCAAAAGTTCAATTCTTTACAGAGTGTTTTCGGCCCTAGAAATTCCAAGGCCGAAAATACCACCGATTCATTTGACAATCTCTCCCAACAAACAGATCCAATTTGAGTGATTCTTTTTTCGAAATGATATGGAAAAGAAAATACTAAAACTTTTCTGTTGACCACTTTTCAAAATTCCAAGAGTAACATAGTTAAAATTTGAAAGGAAGATGACCTTTTTCGAGTTGCGGTTTTGGGTTTTTTAAGTTTTACAAGCTTAAATTATTCAAGATTTGGAAAGCTTTATGGTGAGTAAACTTGATGATTTTTTTGTAGAAAATTATTAGCTGTAGTATTGCTTCATGATATGATAATATTATAGCATGGAAGTTTGTTAAATACCATATGATTTGATATTGATATGGATTGGTGATTTTGGTTATGTTTGATTGGGTGTTTGGTATGCGAATACAAAGTTAGTAAAGCGCACACACACACATATATATATACATATATACATATATATACATATAAACATATATATATATATACACACATATATATACACATATACATTTATATGTATATATATATATACATACACACACACACACGATTTGTTATGTGAATGTGATGTGTAATGTAATGGTCAACGATGAACTCGACTATAGTCATGATGGGTTGAAACAAAACTGAAACTTTGTATGAAATCGCGACGGATTTGAGGTCGGACTTGGAATCAAAACTTGTTTCAAGGGTTTAAAATTTTGATTTTATTAAAGTTTACATATTTGGTTTAAAAGTTGAAATCTTACTAAAGTACGTTTCAATCAGGAAATAATATGTTTTCGACAAAGTGGTTTCGCTTGAAAGTAAGTCCGAGCGAACTGCACCTATAGAAATAGTCACTATGGATGCAGTTCGACGGATTTTCTCAACTTTGATTTCAAAATGTTTTGTTTTTGAGATTGTTTTATAAAAGTTTTTTTAAACTAAATAAGTAATATTTAAAAAGTGATTAAGGTTTAGAAATTTAATAATTTAATTAATTAACTAAAGGTAATTAGCACTTAATTAGTGATCAAGAAGTAATTAGTAGTTAATTAACACTTAAGTTAAGTTAATAACTATTATTTTATTAATTTAGTTTTAATTAAGGTTTATTGTGATTGAAAAAATAATTAAGTGATCGATGATTACTTAATTAAGATTAGTGATTAATTAATTATCAGTTAATTAAGTGATTATTTAATTAATATTTAGTTAATCAGGGTTTAACTAATAACGATTTAACTTAACTTTAACTGAGATTCATTAAGGAGATACTCAGGACATTAATAATTTCATTAAGTCTAAATAAGATTTAATTAGAGTTTAAACTGGTTTACTTATTTATATCTTTTTCAAGGATGATTTTTAATTCAAACTGATTTCGTTTTAAAAACAATATTCTTTTCAAAGCAAGTTGATTCCAAATCAAATGATCTCTTGTATGGACCTTAAGTAACCCTATATGGTTAGGGAGACTAAATGATATTTGTTAGCAGAACAAAAAACCATTTTGCTATAGTGAAGTAAATTGATTGAATTGTTTGGACATCTATATAGTAGGACAAATCACCATCCTGTTATTATGGTATTATAAACATGTGTGTATATGTTAATTGTAGATTTATTTACATATCTATTGTTATGTAAACCCTTTTGTTACGACTTGAATGTCGTTATAAAATTATGATAGCTCGATTAAGTACCGTTGTGAACTGCTAAGCCTTCTTTCAAATTAGATAAGCAGATGGATTTTTATATCATTGTTTAAAATTAATTGACTATTTAATTAACTAATACTTTGGAGATTATTATTGATTTATAATATGGTACTTAAGAAATACCCTTTTGACTATGACATTATTTATGGAAGGATTTTAAAGTAAATTGGTTTACAAGAATATTTTCTTATTAAAGGGTTCTTTTGCCAATGATCTTAAATTTTTGCAAAAGAATGTACAAATGATTTTAGATATGTATAAGAGCTTATAAGTGTACTTGTGGTTTATACAGAAGTTTATAAATGATTTTGGGTTTTATGAATAGGAGTTTATAACTGAAAATGAAGTTTTTTTAGCATAAAAGAGATGGGATATATAATCATGTTTACATGATTTAATATGGAGATATTTTGATGATAAACTTCTATTATGCCAAGGAATAAGAGTGTTGTCGAGTCAAAGTCTAAGAGGTAATAATACCCCAACTTGAATGGCTTCATTGTTATCTAAGAAATAATATTAGTTTTGCATCAAGTGTTGGTTGTGATTTAAATATTATTTCCATAAATGAAATTGTTTACTAAAGATGTCAAGTTTTGGGAAGTTAAACAAAAGTGGCTTGATTTCTAGGAACCAACTGAAGAAGATTTTGGGAATAAGAACCTTTCTTAAATGGTTTAATATATATATATATACACACACACACATACTTATTTGGGAATAAAGGATATGTAATTAAATTAGTATGAGATTATTTAGTTAGGCTTAGTGGATCCAATGAGATTTAATCTATGTTTGAATGTTTGTTTGTTTATTAATAGTTAAATAACCGACTATCAAATCTTGACCAAAGCGTAACTCTAGGAAAATCTAGGAGAAACACTTGAGTTATAAGGCACAATCATCTTCATGATGCGGTACTGTGCATATAAACCTTGTTTTGTTCTCCTAGGATAATGATAAGAAAATCCATTTACTTAGTGGTCAAGGGTGATTCCCGCTCTTGTGTTGTCTAATTATTTCCTAAATAACCGGGGTTCGGTTTACCAGAAATTATCGGAAGTTGTTTCGAAGAGACCGAGATTGGATATGTTATCCAAAAACCGCATCGATCCAACTCAAGCGTTTCGAAATGACGACATCGCAAAGAGCATGGAATCGAAGATAGAGATGTGAAGTGCAAGGGCTAATCGCTACTAATCCTGAGGGTGATTCCAAAATGGATGTAGTAGGAATAGTGCCTTCGGTTCCGTTCAGACCTAGAACAGACTTGTATGGATGAATGCTATCAGCACATTGTCATTGGAGGGCAATGAGAATTCTAAGTGTAAATGTTCTTGAAAGGTAATCGTAGCCTCAAGCCTCATCAACTAGGAATGACTAAAATATGGGAGATGTAGCAGAGCTAAGTGGGTCGCTCCCAAGTAGGGTATGATCTTCCTTATCTAGAGTCGTTATTATCTCTCATTTGTATGCTTGGGGCCCATTAACGGAGGAATGATCATATTCGGTACTATAGTGTAAGAGGTAGGCCAGTCCTGTGTTGGCAGGGGATCTAGGCGAGGTTCTCGATGTTATTTTATCTAGAGATGTACCATGACGGGCGGTACCCCAATAGCCCAGTCATTGTATGGAATCCATTCTCCAATAAGCGCCGTGCGGACTTAGTTGTGCCCAACTATGCTGAAACGTGAGATGCAAGCATTTTAGCTATTTTCATATTTTATTTTGACCTCTAGACATTGTTATAATATCTTTGGATTTTCTATAAAGGTGTTTTGGTTATCGTAAGGTAAAAACCCATCCGTGTTTATGTGCGACAAGGTCTTACGATATATCTTTGATTTCAAAAGATTTTTCAAGTTAATAAATCAATAAAGTTTTTTTTATGTGATTTGAGTTTACTCACACTGGTATTCCAGCCTGACCTGGTTGTTATTTCCTTATAATTCTCAGGTCAGACCGAGCATGTTTGTCAGGTTAGCTTTAGATGCTTTGGAGCTATGGAGTCGAGTTGGAGGCCCAGGACGTACTCTCGTATTTTGGATATCTTCCGTTGTGTATGTGTTATGTGTAGTTTGTCTGTTGTTGTAAGGACATGTGTTATAACTGTCCAACTCTTATATGTATATGTATAAAAAAGATCTTTGATTTTGTAAAGACTTGATTATATTATATATTATTCCGTTGTGTTGTGAGATTCCATGTTGTTCAGTTTCTCCTTATCTTTCCATTCTACTTTCTTTCCCCTGACAATCTCCTTTCCGACACTTTGTGGTTCGGCATATGCATACCGAGGATGTATTAATGTTGACTTCTAAGGGTCGAAAAGCCAGGTTCGTTACAAATTATTTTATTTACAATGTTTTAAAGTTAACTTAATTATATATTTTTAATATTGTTTTAAATTATTAAACGATATTCTAAATATGGGTTAAATTTTTTTTCGTACTATACACTTCATAAATTTTGGTACTTGGGAGCATATAACATGGTGCACACATTGATATACTAGCCCTTAAATTAAGTATATATACTTTTATATATTAAATACTAAAATAAATAAATGTGTGCCTGTTGGGTTATGTATAATTTGGGCTGTGATTTGCGTCAGAGCATGGGTGCGTGCGTTTGTTTATTACAAAAGTGTTCATGTGATATATATAAGTGTATATGGAAACTTGTGTGTGTAAGTAATTCTGGATGTATAATGTTCTATTGATATTCACGAGTGGGTTGCGTGATTATATATTGTTGCGTATTTCTTGGTGGTTGGCCTTGTTTGTGCATCTAATATATATTTCTTTACGTTATTTTAAAGCTAATTATTATTTAAATAAATTATTATATTAAAGTTAAATTAATTGTTATATTAAAGTTAAATTATTATTTAAAGTTAACTATTTAAAATTAATTATTTTATATTTCAAAGTTGATTATTTTATTCAAAGTTATTTCTTATATTATTAATATTTTAAAAGTTTATTTATTATTATAATAATATTGTTTAAAATTTTATTACTATAATAATATTGTTGTAAATTTTATTTCTCTTTATTGTTATTATAACAATATTGTTTAAAAATTAATTTATTATTATGTTAATATTGTTTAAACCAAGCTTTTTTTATTATAATAAATTGTTAGTATAGACAAAATCAAATCAAACCAAGCTTTTTTTTTCCTTTTAATGGTTTCCTTTCCCTCCTCCCCTCCCTCCATTCTTTCAAATGTCCCTCCTGACCTCCTCTCTTCTATCCCACCTCCTCCTTTCGTCGTACCTCCAGCGCCTGATCCCCTACTCTCTTCTTCTGCCTCTGCTCCTATCTTGCCCACCTCCAACTCCAACCCCGTCTTATCTGCCTCATCTCCTTCTTTGTCTGCTCCCCTGCCACATTGGAATGCACTTTTCAAGTTAAAGCCTCGGAATGCTGGCCGTTACTCACCGGTTGTTATGCCGTTAGTGTATGATGGTCAAGTCCTGGTTCCACCTGACAATGTTATTAACGCTGGAAATGAAGTGTGGGGTGAGTATCTTGTTAGTTTTTTTCTCGACAAACCCCTCCCTTATATGACAGTGATCAACCACTTGAAGCGATTGTGGAAATTAAAAGGTTCAATTAAGGTCAAATCTGATGGGTTCTTGTTCCTATTCAATATGTCTAATGATGAAGATAGAAGGACTATTATTGAAAATGATCCTATTATTATGAGGACCAAATTATTCATTGTTAAACCATATGATCCTGCTGTAGGCAATAGTTGCAGTACTATTAAATCTGTCCCCTGTGGTTGAAGCTTTCTAACATCCCCTTATACTCATGGTCTCATCTAGGCATTAACTGGCTTGCGTCACGAATTGGAAGAATGCTATGTATGGATGACTTTACTGAGAAAATGGAGAGAATTGGTTATGCGAAATGTCTAGTTGAAGTAACACCAAATGATGAATTGTTAGTTGATGGATGGATCTGAACAATTTGTTCAAGTAAAATACCTCTGGAAACCTGAAATATGCATTTCTTGCAAAGTTTTTGGGCACTCTACCAGTAATTTTTTGAAAGCAAGAAAAAATATGGATGATTATGGTAATGTTGAGGATGAGAAAGTAAGTAAGCATTTTGTCAGTAATGTTTAAAACAAGGTTGTGACAAAAGTTGTGAAAAAGAAACAAATTTGGAGAAAAGTACACTTTAAAAAAGGTACGGTTGTAAGTATAGTTCAACATGTTGAGCACAGTCGAAGTGATGGCATGAGTGTGGGTCCAACCATTGAGACCAATATGGGTAATGCTTTAGTTTTCATTCATGAAGCTACAAAACCATGCAACATAAGTGATACAGTGAGTGTTCCAGTTATTCCTTGCTCAACCAATAAATTTCATGTTCTACAAGATGATAATGTTTCAGGAATCTTTGCTGAATCCAATGAAAATAATGATTCTGGGGAGGAAGGTGAAATAAGGATTGATTTACATAATCCATTTCTATATCAAAATGACGATTCGAATGCAAAATCTTCTTGTATTGATAATGCTGTTACTATAGCCAGTGCACTGGTGCACAATGCTATAGTTGTGCATGTTACTAAATCTATGCAACAATCAATCCCTGCAACTCCAAGCAGCACTCGTGCACTTGAGCTCCCTCCCCGAAGTTCTCTCACTACCTCTGATGTTGATGAATCTGCTTTTATTTCTCAATTCCACATACCAACTTTGTGCATGTCAGTGACATTTTACAACCAGTAAGACCAATTACTCCAAGCAGCACCCAAGTTATGATGCAACCTCCCCGAAGTATATCCCCAAGCAATGACCTTTCCGAATCTTCTATATGTAACCTACTTGAGAAACAAATATTGAATTTGATTCTGAATTTGCATGAATCTAACCCCATCACCTCTGATCATCCCTCCCCACTCTTGCAACCATAATATACCTAACATGGTTCCATTCCTGGATGGACCACTCCACCACCCTCCCCTGTAGCCCCTACTACTTTTTCATTCAATTCTACTAAAAAGAAAAAGAATACATCTCAGAAATTATCTGCTTCACTGCTACAAGTAGTTTCTACCTCGGGGTCTCCTTCAACAAGGATCATGAAAAATGTTGTTCATCAAGCTCTCAAGTATACTAAATGACACACCATTTTGCAGTATGGAATATTAGGGGTGCTCACTGCCCATCTAAACTTGAACAAGTCAAACACCTTATCTTTCAACACAATCTCTCCCTTTTTGCTATTTTAGAAACTAAGATTAACAAACCTCTCACTATCAAAGCTGCCAATATGATAAATCCATCCTGGTCCCTGTATCATAACTTGAATGAATCACCTTATGGAAGAATCATGGTCATCCATGACCCCACTGTACTTACTCTCTCACCTGTGCTATCTACAATTCAACTCATTCACTTTCATGCTTATTTTACTCATAGCAATACCTCCTTTTATCTCACCATAGTCTATGCTCGTAACTCCCTTGCTATGAGGCAATCACTCCTCAGTCTTCTTCCTGCTTTCAGCCAGAACTCTCACCCATGTTTAGTCTTTGGTGACTTCAACTGCTGCATGAATCTTCATGAAAAGCATGGAGGAATTCCTCTTCTTCCTAAAGACATCCTCCCTTTGAATGTTGCCATCACTGACTCATGTCTCCTATCAATCAAACATCATGGTTCTCGTTTCTCTTGGAATAATCGAAGTAAAACTGGAACTAGAATTTTCACAACCATTGACCATTCATTTGCGAACTTTAAAGCTTTGACCACTTAGCCATCTCTTTCTTCCTTCCTTCCCCAGCCTATTTTATCTTACCACTCCCCCATCATCTTCTCTACTGGGCAGGAACCATTAAAACAAAAAAAATGCTTCAAATTTTATAATGTTTGGGTCCATAACCCCAAATATACTAATATTATTCAATCTGCTTGGTCTAACACATTTTTTGGCAACCCCATGTATTAATTTTGCAGGAAGCTCAAGGCAACTAAATCGGCTCTGGGAGTGTGGGCTAACAATAAGTTTGGTAATGGCACTTTGTTATCTACGAATCCAGCTCAAAGAAGCTCAGGACTTCATGATGGCTAACCCTAACGACCCTAATGCTGCAACTTTTGAAAAGAGGCTTTTTGAAGAGCTCTTAAGACTGAGGGTAATATGATGAAGCAACAGTTATGTCAGAAATGGATCAGGGAAGGAGATAGCAACACCACATACTTTCATGCTTCCCTCAAGATCAAGCAATCTAATGAGCATATTCAAAATATTTATGATGATAGTGGGGTTCTGCATTCTACCCCAGAGGAAGTGGACTCTGCACTACTCAACTACTACATTAACTTATTTGGTAATTCTTCCAATTTTCAACCCGATCTTAAGGAGCTATCTCATATCTAGTTGCCTAAACTCTTGCCCGATGAGACAAACCGGCTTATTAACAAAGTAACTGATGATGAAATAAAGGACACACTATTCTCAATGAATATGAGTCTAGTGGAGGCCCCGATGGTTTCAATGTCCAATTCTTCATTCATAGTTGGAACATCATTGCTCCTTCTTTTCTCAAAGCTGTACATAATTTTTTTAATAAGTTCAAACTGCTTCGAGAAGTCAATGCTACTAATCTAGTTCTTATCCCAAAATCTAAACCAGCTAAATCAGTTACTTCATTCATGCCCAGTGCAATGCAATGTACAAGTGTATATCTAAGATTTTAACTACCAAGCTTGCTTCAGTACTCAACAGAACTATATCTCATAACCAGTCTGCATTCCTTCCCTCTAGAAGTATTCTTGATAATTTTATGCTTGCATATGAATTGCTAAGAGGCTATGGTAGATCCCAATCAACCCCGAGTGCAATGCTAAAGTTGGATTTGAAGAAAGCTTATGATAGTATTCACTGGCCATCGATTGTTCGAATTATGTCTCTTATGAGATTTCCAAAAGTTTTTGTTGCGTGGGTTTATGAATGTATATCTACCCCAACATTTTCACTAAGGTATAATGGCTTCACTTCTGGCTATTTTAAAGGTAGACAAGGAATCCGTCAGGGTGACCCCTCATCTTCCAATATTTTTCTGCTTGTTATGGCAGTGCTCACATCCATGCGTAATTCGAAGTACTCAAACAAAGAAATTCTATACCATCCGAAGTGTAAATCACCTCACATATCTTCACTTCTATTTGCGGATGATATAATGATTTTTTCCAAGCCTGATAATGCCTCTATTTCATGTATCATCAAAACTCTTGAAGTCTTCCACCAACTTACTGGTTTGAAGTTGAATTATGCCAAGTCTTACATTATAACTACTGGATTTCTTCGGATGTATCTAATGCTCAAATTTCTCTTTCTGGATTGCAACCTATGTAGTTTGACATGACATATCTTGGGCTTCCACTTTGTTCTTTAAGAGTGACCACTGCTTGCTGCTTACCTTTTTTTGGAAAAATGTCATCCATGTTGAATAATTGGGCAAATAGATTCCTATCACAGGCTGGCAGATTAGTGTTAATCAAATTAGTTATATCTTTTATGATTGTATATTGGGTCAGGGCTTTCATCCTACCCTCTAAGCTTCTAAAAATGGTAAGAAGTGCTATGCTAAGATTTTTTTGGTCTGGGTTTATGCACTCTAAAAAACCAGTACCCTGCTCCTTTTCTAAATTTGAATTGCCAAAAAACAACGGTGGTCTTGGAATTTTTGATCTGGAAAAATGGAACAAGTCTGCATTCAGTCATCATTTCAATGCCTTGCTCTGTGACCATGACATCTTTGGGTTCAATGGATTAAGCGACATAACATTGGGACTAAACTTTTCTGGACTATGACTGTGCCATAGAACTAGCTGGGTGTGGAGGAGCTTCTTGGTCTGAGAACCACCTTCCTTCCCTTCTTAAAATTCACACTATCACAACACAATAGAAAGAGCTTCTGGAATGACCCTTGGATTGGCAATGGTCTTATCTTATCTTCTGTTCTTGCTCCTCATCACATTGACCAGACTGGGGTATGTAGAAATGCTTTGGCTGTGTAACGACCTGGATTTTTCGTCGTTTGATTTTTAATATTTAAATGGTTTAAATATTGGATTTGAAATCTATAATTGAGTAAATAAGTTTTTAAAACTGAAATTTCAAGCGATTCGGATTTTTTGAAATCGTCGATTTAATCGACGCGTTAAAATAGCGATCCGGGGCACGGTCTCAGAATTTGACGAAACCTGTTCCATTGGATCCGTAATAGTGTATTATTATCGGATTTCAAATTTCATAGCGGTTGGGGTTATCGTTTGATCGTACATGATAGAAACGCGTTGAATTTAATATCAAAAAATTCAATATAATAATTTGGTTTAAAAAGCTATCTTCTCCATACGATCGAATTAGGACTCAAAACCTTTTCCATTGCGTTCGGAATAGGGGTATAACATAATAATCGCCTAACGGCACGCCTCGATAGGGATTCGAGATTTTGAGTTGCGTAAATAGAGACGTTTTAAAATTTAAATAAATAATTGTCTAGTCAAACTTCTTTTCAGCTGTAATTCCATCCCTTCACTATGCTTTGACCATTCAAACATGTTACCCCCAAATCACATGCAACCTCTTTCTTTCTTTTTAAAAGCCGACCTTGTTCCTCCCTTCAGTTCAAATCGCATAAATTCCTTTTCTGTTTCTTCATTTTCGAATTCACGAAGTCGAAAAAGAAAAAAAAAACCGAGATCGACATTCACTTTCCCTTCAAACAAATAATCGAAGCAGTTTGAAAATCAAAATCTCGTCTCGAAAAAAAAGAGACGAACGAATGAAAATCAAATTCGTTTGACATATAAAATAAGAGAAGAAGGAAGGAATCGCGCGTAGCATAGAGGGATTGGCGACGCTTCTTGGAATCGATCGCGTGGGCGTCACGGCTATAGCAGGGGTTTCGATTTTGCAAAGGGGAGGTTGAAGAGTTAAGGTGACGCACGCGAGGGAGGGTGTGCTCGAGTGCGACAAGTCTGGGTAGGTACGTTGCTCATCTCCGATGATGACAAGGGAAGTCGGGAGGCACTGGAAAGGGCGGAGGTGCGTTATCGCGTGAGCGCATGCGAGTGGGATGAGGTTGCGAGGGTTGGTGTAGTGTTCGACTGTTTAGGAGTTTGCAAAATGTTGGGTTCTTGGCTATGTTTTTCGGTTATAGGAAGTGGAGGCTGCGATAGTCGGGCAAACGATGGGGAGGTGTGGCAGTGAAGGCCGAGGGTTGAGGTAGGTTCTAATGGGTTAAGTGCGCACGTGAACTGGGTAGGGCAGTGATGATCTTATGTTCACGACCAAATTTGGGGAAAATTTCTTAGGTATATTTATATAGGTAAATTAAAATTAAATGTTAAATTAGATTATTATATTCAAATGTTTAAAAATCCTATAACATTTTGAATGCGAGGTTCAAAAATCACAAAAATCAGTGGCGTTGGATTCGAATTAAAATAGGATATGGAATAAGATTGGAACGAATTGCAATAAAAAAATCAAGGAGAGAAAATTCTCACTCATTTGGATTACTGGAGTTTAATTTAAACAGTTAAAATAAAATTTATTGAATGCTGGTTGAATTTATAGATTATTATATGTTGGATGTTATATATATATATATATATATATATATAGTAGCATGTATATTAGTAGTTGGAGTGATATTCCCGCACATTTTAGCGGTTGTGACCCTATGCGCCCCGCATAATAGCGGATGACCCTATATACTACGGTATCCCCTCGAAGTGGGATTGGTATTTTTATGTTGTATTAACATCTGTGGATGCAGGGAAACATGTTGGAGGGATCCAACCGGATTCCTCAAAAATATAGAATTTAATTTCATATATTATGATATATGGTTTATGTAGAAAATCTATTATAGATTATTGTAGTGATTGGAATTTTTGGATGCTACTGTAGCACTTGCCTGAATTTTGGAATTTCAAATACCACAGATATATTTTTAAATATTTAAAGAATTTAAAACGATATTTTTGATATAAAAATATTTAAATTGAAAATTGGATTATTTTTAAGAAAATTGAATTAGGAATAATATATATTAATTTTGGACTGTACGTAATTATTCGTGAATGGGTTTAAATAGAGACTTTAAAAATTAATTATATAAAGGAGTTTGTAAATGGTGTTCTGAAATATGAAAAGGAGTTAAAATCAATATTAAAAATAGATTGGAAGTATAAATGGGATTTATAAGAAATGAATTTATATAATGGAATTTTATAGATAAGATTTGTTTTATAAACGGATAAAACCAAAAGGGGTTATAAAATTTATAAACGATGTTTGTAAATAAAGGAATTCGATATTAGATAATAATTGGGAATATAAATTCATAGGGTGAATTTATATTAGAATATGGAAACAGGGTTGAGAAAAATAGCAGATTCTATTTTTGAAATGAGAATGGTTAGGGAATCGACAATGAATCGATATGTTGTGAAATCGAGAGGAAGTTATAAATTAAATTGGTTATCGAGATTTTAAAATATATTTTTATTTTTAAGAAGTTAAGTTCGTTTTTCAAAGGGAAAACTTTATTATTTAAACTATGAAATTTTAAACTAGTTAATATTGGAATACTTCGAAAAATGGATTTTCAAATATTTAATATTTACTGAAATTAAATTTTAATTTTTATAATCAGCTTTGTAAGTTGATTTGTTTAATTTTAAATGAGTTATTGATGGTTTATTAAAAGTGTTTAATATTTTAAATAATAACTTAAAACATATTTTAAATATAAAAATAAGTTACTATTCTTTAAAAATGCTCATTATATGTATATATAGTTTGAAATGATTGAAAATTTATTCATAAAATTCTCTCGAGATGTGTAAACAGATTTTAATTTAAGGATGAGATTTTATAAGAGAAATCTTATAAATGGAATTCTAGAGACTTAAGAAAATTTCCGATGTTTAGATGCGATAACTTCGGAAAAGAATTTGAATTCATTTAAAGAATTTATAAATGGTTGGTTGGGATTATAAATAAGTATAATCGATTTGGAAATCGTAGGAAGGATTTATTAAAATTCCGAAGACTTATGAGATAAGTTATGAAATATTTCCAAGTTTAATATTAAGATGGTTTTGGAAATTATACGTATAAATATTTTCCTAAGTATTGAAAGGAAGGTTTTGGAATCATTTTTAGTGGGAAATGATTTGGAATAGACGGTAATTTTGGCTATGTATGTTATTTTAAGATTTAATACGTGAAAAACTCTATTAAAAACATGTTTTAAATTACATTTTCAATTTTAATTTCGGTAATAAAAAATTATTTTTTGAAAATTCAATTGGAACATTATTTGTATATTTCAATGATTAAAGCGTTTTAAAAAAATATATAAATATTTGTGGAATTTTTCGTAAATATTCTGAAATTTAAAAATAGTTTTATTTTGTAGTGAAACTGGAGAAAAATGTCTAAAAAAAGTAACTTGAATTCTATGTAATGAGACAAATTTATTAGTTTCAGCATTTAGTGAAGAATGGGATTTGAATTATTCATTCAGCTTCATCAATTTCTATTAGTTGCCCTGAGAGAGTTGTTGATTTATAAAAAACGCTGAAGTGAGTATTAATAGTTACTTCGTACCCAACAAGGGTATCAATTGGCTATTATCATACAATTTGTTGCGTTATTTCTATCAGACTGCATCATCAGCCTTTAGTAAGCGGATCAAAGAAAATAAGAAATTGGAATCAGTTTAGGTTTTTAGTTTCTTAAATAATACTTCTAACATTTTTAGTGTTGCACTTTTTGGGTATAAACTTAAACTTTTCAAAATGTACTTTTAAATTCAAATTACATTTAACATATGTAGATACACTCCCAACTTAGTTGGAATTCCAAATTTTACATTTCATTACTTGATCAGTTGCTCATTATCTTTTAATTAAAGTGGAAACTGTTCATACCTTAATTAAAATGAAAGTTTGTCATCTATTAAAATCAAGTCAGTCAATTATATCTAAATTAAATTTTAAATAAAACTGCTTCTACCTTAATTAAAATGCAAATTTATGTATACTAAAACTAAAGGTGTTTGTTTGGATAAAAAAGGGCTGAATGTTAATCTCTAATGTTAATAAAGAAAATTCAATCAACATGATTTACAGGCGTCTTTTTGAAATTTCAAAATTACCCCTCTTTATTAATGGAATCTTACCGCTCTTGCCGACTACCCATCAAGGTAATATTTTCCTATTAATTTATTCTCGATATCACCAACAAAATAACTTGAAATGTGTTGTGATTACAAAAACATTTGTACTTAAAACACACATCAATTCAAAGTAAACATCTTTGGATATTAGATGCATGTACGTGCGTTATATACTAGTATATATATTGTTTTGTTATAAATGTCACGAATTGGTATATCGATGGATTGTCACATATTCATTATTGTATATATATACATAGATATATATATATACACTTAGATATATATATATATATATATCATACTTTTATGTGTTTAATCCTCAAAATTAACAAACCTACTAGGATTGAAGGCTACATGCTTATAGCCTGCTGCAATGTTATTTACAAAATCTAGAGTAAGGTTGCTTGCAATAGAATGAAAAAATCCTACGAGGTGTCATTGCTGAATGCCAAAATGCATTTATTAAAGGCAGAAGCATTTCTGAAAACTCCCTTGTGGCACATGAACTAGTAAGAAATTTTAATAAAAAGGTACTGATAAATTTTCCATAAGGTTGACCTCCATAAGGCATATAATGAGATAAATCATAATTTTATTCTTCATATGCTTAGCAATATGGGGTTCCTTGATAATTTGTGGCTTTGATTAGATAGTGTATCACTACCCCTACCTTCTCTATTCTTGTGAATAGTGTTCCCAAGGGATTCATTAGTAGTAACCGTGGGATCATGTGGGGAGGTCCTCTATCGGCCTACCTATTTGTTGTAGCCATGGAATACTTTACTCTCCAAATGGAGTTGGCTAGTCATGACAAGCAATTCCAAACTATACACAGTTTTCATCCAAGAGTGAGACACTTGTGACATATTGATGACCTGATCATATGCATAAATCCAAGTTATGAAGCAGCCAAGGTGATTAAAGATATTTTTTGAAACTTAGAAAGGAAGCTTGGGCTCAAGCTGAATAAGCTAAAGACCAAGTGTTACTTTAATAAACTTTGCAAGAATAAACTTGAAGTACTGGACATTCTAAATGTTAGAGAGAGAGATCTTGCAATTGAATACTTGGGCATATCTCTCTCATCCAACACAATTACAGATAGAGATTGTGCTAAATTGATTATCAAATTCAGGG
This sequence comes from Allium fistulosum, assembly GCA_030737815.1. Classification (NCBI taxonomy): domain Eukaryota; kingdom Viridiplantae; phylum Streptophyta; class Magnoliopsida; order Asparagales; family Amaryllidaceae; genus Allium; species Allium fistulosum. The sequence goes on from CM060904.1 coordinate 863,485,825, forward strand.
ACACACTGCAAGGTTGGAGCAATAGACTACTATCATCTATGAGAAGAATTGAACTGGTCCACACTATGATTTAAGCTAAAGTTAATTTCTGGCTGCAAACATTTCAAGTGCTTGATGCTTCTCTGGAGAAAATAAAGAAAGTTTGTGCTGATTTTATTTGGAAGGGAGGGCTACACAAAATAAAATATCATGATTTATGCATGCCTAAGGCAGAAGGGGGATTTTGACCGAGGAGATTAAAAGACATGAGAGATGTTTTCACGCTCAAACAAGGATGGAAAATCATTAATGCTGAAGGGCTATGGGCTAGATGGATGAGGCAGAGATATATTAGGGATAATTTTTGGCAAATGGTTGTTGATAACAATGCATCTCGTACTTGGAAACCTATTATGAGAATCAGAGACAAGTTGGTAGTGAATTGTAACAAAGAAATTGTTCATGGCAAACAAACTGATCTTTGGATAGACCCCTGGATTGAAGGAAAATCTCTAGTAGACATGTTAGGATAGGATACTTATTCAGAATATGGTTGTCCTAATACAAAATAGAACCTATTATATAAGGGGAAAGTTGGAAGCGTGGAAAAATCCCATGTTCAGTAGAACAACGAAGTCGGATAGAATATATGGCCTTATTTTTGGGTAGGGAAGAGGACATTTGGACTTGGAAGAAAACTAGCAAAGATTTTACTACTAAATCAGCTTGGGAAGCAACTAGAGTTATAGATCCTAAAGCAAGTTGGAGCAAAATCATTTAGGATTAGGCTAACTACCCGAAAATGGATGCGACGACATATAAACCTATTCTGGGAAGATTGCCAACAAAAGATAGACTTTTAAAATGGGGAATTGTAGACGACAAAATTTGTCCTTTGTGCGGCAACCAAGCAGAAAATCATAAACATTTGTTCTCTGAGTGTGAATTTTCTATAGGAGTTTAGGCTTATTGTCAAAAAGCTACCAGATTATCTGATAATACAAATAACCTACACCAAATCATTACATACCTGATAGGAATAGGGCAGCATGAACACCTGAAAACAAAAATGCACGGAATCGCTCCGACAGTGGCTATTTGGAGTATTTAGAAGGAGCCTAATCGAAGATTATTTCAGAACAGAAGTCGAAGAAAAATTGAAGTTAGCAAGATCACAATTGTAGACATGCAGATTGTAGGAAACAAATCAATAAGAGAATCCTTACCGGGAGTATGGCAGAAGTAGAAGCCTTGTTTGCAAAAGTGGACTGGACAGAGGAAAAGGTAGGAATCCCAGACACATGCTCGACTAGTTTCCAGCCGCCATGACAGAGAGAGAAGATCATTTTCTTTTCTTCGTTTTAGATCTGAAAGTTGTAAAGTGTGGAGTATAATTGGATTGTTGCGGTTTGAAGTAACATGCTGCTGATAGGCCTACCGTTTTGCGCCAAAATGCCCTAATAAAGTTTTACCAATTTTCAATATATATATATATAGTGTGTGCGTGCATATTATCTATCGATGCTCATGACGTGGAACTAAATTTTTTTCTAGAATTTAACGATAAGATATTATATAAAGTTTAATATTAAATCTAATTTAAAAGTTTAACTCTATATAATATATATATATATGTATGTATGTATGTATGTATATATATATATAAATCCTTATAAAATTTAATAGTTAGTATGACGTTCAACTATTTAATAAAATTGATATTATATATATACATACTTTTATTTAATTTAAAATTATTTTTATATATATTTATTTATAAATAAAATAGAACTGTGGAAATTTTTTATATAAAATAAAATATACTTTATAGTTTCAAATAATATTTTTGTAAGATTTTTTAATTAATTTCATATGTTTTTTTAGTAAATTATGAATTCTATCCAATAAATTATTTAAACTGAAAGCTAAATAATAAAAAAATTATTTTTATTATCAGGCTAAAAGGAACATTAAAATTTATATTAGTTTTAAATTTTATTTGTGTGTGTGTGTGTATAAATGTATGTATAGTTAGATAATTATAACTAGTTATTTGTTTATATATATTATGTATTTAATTTATTTCAAAGTGTGTGTTTGTATTTATAATATTTCCAGTTTAAATTTGTATTATAAATATTATATCTAATTTAACAAATTAATTAAATAGTTTTATAATTTAAATATATTTATCCATATATTTATGTACATATGTGTATGTATCTTAATTAATATTTTATGTAAATAATTTACAACTAATATTATATAATTATATTTTCACGTGTGTGTGTGTGTAATTTTATGTATATATATAAATTGTAACAATCCTGAACTTGAGGATAATTAATAAAAGTAAATGTTAATTATTTAATTAGTTAAAATGGACTTTATGGATTAAATAAGAATAATTTTTGATTTAATATGCAATATTGGAAATTTATAATAAAATAATTAGTGTTGAAATTAAGTTCTCATTGAAATAATTATCTGTTAAAATAAATTAATTAGAAAATTAATTAATGAATTTAAAAATATGAATTTTGGGTATTTAAATTTTAAATGAATTATATATAAGAAATAAATTATAGAAAATTTGTGTAATGTTGGGTAAATAATTAAGTATTGAAGTTATGAATTATTTTATTTGGAATTTTATTGTGATTTGATTTAAATAGAAAATAGTTATAAAAATAAATCAAATAATAAAACAAAAATAAACTTTTTTACTTAAGCCCGTATTTCAGGCCTGAGGCCAAAACCTTATATCTAGAAATTTCTATTCCAGATCTTTCCTCGTTCACTAATTATTATTTCACATATATTTCTCTTAGTTAATTACTTTCTTTTTGATATTTTCTTCCACAATAATCTTCTTCTAAATTCTATAAAAAATCATATGAATTATAATAAAATACGAAATTCAAGTATATGTTTCTCGATACCCATGTGCACTTGTAGCCGAAGGGAATTTGAGTTTTGGTTGTTATATTGGGATCTAGGTGCTTGCGACCAGAGAGGGAGAGGAGGAAGATGCATCAGGTGAGTAAACGCACTCATGAATCTCTGTCTATATCATCTAATTCTTTGTATATGATGTGTTTGGATTGTTTTTTGGTTAAATACATGGGTTGTGTATCAAATTGGAGGAGAAATGATAGAAGGAGGAGGAGCAGATCACCTTAATTGGTGAAACTGCATCATTAATAAGTGATCGACCAGCAGATAGCCTTGGTTTACCAGTCGACCAATGACAGCGACCGATCGTGTATTTTTTTTGTCTATGTGTGTTTATAGATATATATCTAATAATTGTAAATAAGAATGTTTATAAAAGAAAAGGTGTGTTGTGTGTGTATATATATATTTGATTAGAGAAATTTTTTATTTGAATTAAACAAATATTACTGATTATGGTTATTCTTTATTAAAAGAAAATTAGCCCTTTTAACTTAAAATAATTATTTAAATCTATAAAATATTGGGAAATTATCATTTTATTATTTTTTTAGTGCATTTTATGAATTTTGGATAAAAGTAATTGATTTGAGTAGTATAAAAATGATTTGAAAATTGTAATTGATTATAGAAAATTATAAAATGGTTATTATGAGTAGTATTTTGATTTATAAGATATTTCTAAATATTTAAGTATGGTAATGAGATTTTGGTAGTAATTTATAAATAGTAAATTTCTATTTAATTATATAAAACTAGCAATTTTATTTATGAAAGTTTAATGTTTTATTTAATCATGGTATATTAAATTAGTGTTATTTATTTATACTTGATATGAATATTTAATTGAATGTTTCACTTTATATTTATTATATCCTTTTCTATGATTGATTTTGGATATATGAATGATTTAGTATTGATATTCAATTAATTAGTGATTTGGTATGATACTGTAATGACATCTTATATATGATTTTATGAAGATTTTAATTCTATGTAAAGAGGAATCTGAATAAACAGAGTTATACTACCATCTGGTATAGGACTTTCAATTATATTTCTTCGGTTATTCTTAGGACTCGTTATATAGAATACTAAAAGAGCGAGTGCGATGTGTGAGCACTAAATAAACGGACTAGTAACACGTTGTGGTATAGGACGCTGTTGTGATATTTATTCGGCTATTCTTGCTTGTAAATGACACTCATAGGTGGATTTGTTATGTATGACGGGGCTCGCTGCGATGAGTCATGTATTAGCCCTGTGTCGGCAATTGTATCAAGCCGTGTGTTGGCTATATATTGAGCTATGTGTCTGCAACATATCGAGTCATGTGGTGGCATATGTATTAGGTTATGTCAGCATGTGTATATAGCCTGTCTCGGCTATTATATATATATATATAGTATTTGTCAATCACTGTCCGACTCCCTTTATGATTCGGGAGTAAACCAGATTGGCTAGTATCCATCCTAGCGGCCTGGTCACCGTGGTCGAGCCCTGGATCTGTTATACCTTTTCTTATAATCGTGTGTCGGCAATGTATGTAGTAGTGTGTCGGTAACATATAGAGCCGTATGTCAACAATGTATAGCCCCTTTGTATCACCTAGTCCAGTAGTCCGTTACCATTTAGGGGGCGTGTATAGGGTCAGGATCAAGTCCTCGCATAGTCGAGCTCATTGATGGATATGAGTCACGATATCCGTCGAGATAACGAAGTGTATAGGGGCCGTGTTGGTGGAATACGTGTGTTGTATTTGCTAATCACATGTGTAGTCTACTAGAGCAAGTTTGTTTATCAGTCTCCCATCTTGTTCTGGTGTGTGTGATATAGACCTATATTTACACTTCTACTTGAGATAATGAGCTACTATTATACCTGAGACTGTGTCCAGTGTATAGTCAATTCCCGTATCATTCTTAGGCATGTGTCACCAAATACCTTTTCCATTGGTGTGTGTTTCCAACTACTATTCATTGGCATGTGCTGACTATTTATCTTCTTTGGCATGAGTTGCCGATTATTCTTTAGAGGCATGTGTCGCCAACTATATTCTCATAGGCATCTCTCACCAATTACAACTTTCATTGGCATGTGTCGCCATTACTATGTTTTGCTTATGGATTATTACTTGTATTGATATCGGGAATATTTATTACTTGAGTTTAAGGGTTAAATCTGGGGCATTGATATGTGATGGCCCGATTAAACTTGATGACATCTCATTATTGAAGATTTCTGGATTTAGATGATGATTCCTGGATGTGAATGATTTACCCATTTGACATTATTTCGTGATTTCATGTTTGATGAGCTTTTATATAGGTAATGACATCTTTTATGCATGATTTTGTGGTATTGTATTTTATGTGATATTTTGGGAGCTGTTAACCGGGTTTTTTAACCCATCAGAATTCAATAGAAGTTAGAGCATTCAGACTATGCCAGAATAACTTGACACTCAACCAAAACAACCAAGCGAACAAGTCAATAGGACTCAAGGAAAATCAGCCAATAAAATACTAAGTAGATGGATCGTTAGCAATACATCACCAATGGATCGCTAGCAATCCATAGGGAAGCATCATGATTCATTATCATTTTAAGCACACTTACCAAGTTTCATAGCATGCTAAACAATCTAGCTCGAGAAGTGAAGACTCATCTGACTCAAGTTGTTTGACCAAAAGCAGCTAACTTAAAATGGATCTAGAGAACACAAACATAGTCAGATTGACTTGAAATTTTGGGAGAACACTTGGAAGACATGAAAGAAGGCTCATAGAAAAAATGAGATAATTTGGAGGTTGTTTGATGGATCACTAGCGACCTAACTAGATGGATCGCTAACGATCCATGTAAAGTGGGCCTCACCACATGAAATTTGTAGGGTAAGTCCCAAAAACCCTCTAGAGTATACCTACAAAGTTTCGTCTGATTTCGTTAAGTTTTGAATGAGTTATGGATGATTCTTCTGGACCAGATGACCCATAACGACGGATGATCAAATAAACACCAAACGACTTGATATTTGGACAAGGCATTCAAATAGATGAAAGGAAGGCAACCCAAAAGGGTAGTCCCAAAAAAAGTCTAAGGGCATGGATCGCTAGCGATCCATCATGTTAGCTCGGGTTGCCTTGAGCTTTTCTGGACTTCTTCCTAGCACTGAGTAGAGGCTTCTGACAAGTCGGCTTTGGCCCAACTGCTTTCCTACCCATATAAATACAATCCTACCTGCAACTAGAGATGGATCTTTCTTACGAGAGAGCCACCATTACTCTACTAGAATTCCTTCACTTCTTCAACTTTCTTCTCCCTCACAACAGTCATCAAGGGGCTTACTGTGATTCTCCAATCAACCCTTGTACTTATGACTTATTCTAACTCATTGTACCTTAGATCTAAGGACTAATTAGTTGATATTCAAAGAGATTTAACTAGTATAATCATAATAAAGGTTGATTAAAGTGGACGTAGACCAGAATTAACCGAACCACTATAAAAATTCTATGTCTCTTTTCTTACTTCTGCTTTTTATTTATTGTTTATTTGAGATTTATGGTGCTGATTATCTGCACTGGTGCTTTCACACTCGATCCAAGGTGTTGATCTATTTTTGGGGTTAATATTTTGAAGCTTTCACTAAGAACCTTGAACGAGATTTGAAGAATTAAAGTTTGAATCTAAGATTTAGAGAATATGATTAAGCTTAATACTAGATCTTGAACTGTAGCAAGTTAACTGGAGCATGGGGGCAGCCAGGCGATGTCCTCAAATGCTCTTCAACCCAACTATGTGATTAGAGAGGAGATGGTAAGGATGATGAAGAGATGCAGGATGGAATCTTAGCTAGACAACAAGAGATGATGGATGGCCTCTTTCGGAGGATGGAGCAGCAAGGGATGGCTAGATCTGCAAGGAATAGAAATCAAATTCCAAGAAACAACGCAGGAGCTGCTGGAGTTAGATTGGAACAAGATGGAGTCTTGCCCCCATGCCTAGAGCAACCGATACTTGGGGGCAATCTAGAATCAACAAGGGAATCAATCCCAATGTCGGAGTGACTGTTGAAACACCAGGAATTGGTGGTACGGGAGCTAATCCAAATACTATGATGCAACCGACAGAAGAATATGTACTGGAACTTCCTCAAAGGAAAGCAGGTCTGACTGAAGCTAAAGTTATAAATCAGAACACAAGCATGCTGCCAGAAGAGTTTAACCTGGGATACTCCTACCGGAACAGGGGGCAAAATATCGCTTTAGGACGGAGACCTTCATTGGACAGTGAGAACCAAATTACTTAATTGGTACGAAGGTTCATTAGAGGAGGACCCTTAGATCAGAGTCTGAAAGACATAAATAGGAATCCGTTTACTGCTAATATCCGAAATGCGAGAAATCCTCTAAATTTCAAGCTTCTGACATTGGAAATGTACGATGGGAAGATAGATCTGACGGTTCATATGATGAAATACATCCAACATATGGAGGTGTTGGGTGCTTCTGAGGAGGTAATGGAGCTGTTCTTTCCATTATACTTAACGGATTTGGCTGGAATATGGTTCAGACAGTTGGAAAATGGGTCCATAAGGACATGGACCGACTTGGTGATCAAGTTCTTGAGACGATTCAGAGTTCATGTCTCACAACCGAGGAATGTAATTTCACTCTCAAACGTAAATTAAAGGCCCGAAGAGTCCTTAAGAAGTTATTTAACAAGATTCAATGCGATGACAGCTGCGGTCGACAAGCTGGATCCATCATTTATCCTAATGGCAGCAGTATCTGGAGTCGCGAGTAAGACTGATTTCAAGGCTGCATTGAAAATGGATCCACCGATGGATCTTGTGGAATTCTACTACGAAGCTGAGAGATATTTGTGTCAGGAAGACGCTGAAGCTGAGGATGAAGATGTGGATGGTAAAATAATGCCATGGAGGACAGAGTACCATCTCGAGCAGGAATTGGAAAAGACAAAGGGAAAAGGAAAACTGATGATGACTTCGAGGAGCCAAAACGACAAAGGAAGGAGACGAGATTCTCTTCATACACTGATCTGATTGAAACCCCGGAAAGGATATACTTGGATACTAGGGGGCAGAACCTCTATCGGAGGCCACCTAGGAGGGAGCTCACTAATCGATAGAAAATATCTAGAAATTTTTGCATCTTCCATGAGCTGAACGGGCATGAAACAAATGAGTTACGACACCTTCATGATCTGATAGAAGAACTGATTTAGAACAACCAGCTGCCACAGTACATGAGGAGCAGAACTGCGGTAGAATTGCAAGAACAACCACCATCTATGGCAAATGCATCAAGAACACCCAGGGATTTAAGCCAAGACAAATACCCATGACCAGGATAGATGGGAGTCGGATCCAACTCCTATGCTTTGCTTTTTCATTTCTTTTTTCGCACTTTTCTTTTGTTATTTAGACAATAATAACCTCGGGCTGCTTACATGTTTATGGGATCCTGAACAGTCCCTAGGCACGCTCTGAGTCGAATGCCTAAGATGACTATTTAGGACAATAATAACCTCGGACCGCTTACACATGTACGAGACCAAGATTGCTCTGTAGGCACACTCTGAGTCGGACCTCCAAGGTGAACATTTAGGATTTCTGCTTGTTTTTCTTCCTGCTTGTTTGCTTTCTGCTTGTTTGTTTTGATTTGACTATTTGAATTTTGGAAAATCCACATTGACTATGATGATTGATATTGATCGCCTTAGAGTCCCTCCACGGGACCGGAGTGTAGGGTGCAAGTCCCCTTGCCAAAGAGCGAGTGGATGGACTTGTACGATATTGATCGCCATAGAGTTTCGACCGAAGAGATGGGATTAGAGTGCAAGAAGTATGTCACCTCACCGGAGAGTGAGCGGATGGGCTTACTTAATACCCTTAGCTTAACAAACAAACGATCCGGAGAAATCGTCCCCTTAACTTAAAGCATTAAATGATCTGGAGAGATAGCACATTAGACTAAACATTAAATGATCCGAAGAGATCGCGCATTAAACTTAAGCGATCAGGAGAGATCAAGCCTTAAAACAAATTTGATTTAATAAAAGGATTTGAAAGCCTTACAAATAAAATATAAATGATAAATCCTGGATGAACACATGATGATTTCAATATATGATGTGATTCTGATATATGATGTGATTTTGATATATAATGTGATTTTGATATATGACCTCACAACTCTCAATGAGAAACAAAAATTGATAATGATGTAAATCCAGAATTAACATGGGACAATTAGAGATATGTGATGTAAATGGAGATATGTGATATAGTTGGAGATATGTGACGTAATTGCAAACATGTGATTTAATTAGAGATATGTGATGTAATAACTCTGAATGCAATCAGGAAGATTGTAATGTATAGATTACACTTAAGCATAGTCTAGAGTCTTAGGATGTAACAAGTTTGGAATGACTTGTGATTGGTAAGAGAATCCGAAGGGACTGAATGATTCACCCAGGCTAAAGCAACTAGGAAGCTCAACTATCGAAGACTGGAGACATAAGCTGTTCTTAAGCAAAGCACGCCTTTCATTAAAAGGTGTGCTTTTGGGGGCACGTGTTAACCAGTTTTTTAACCCATCGGAGTTTAATAGAAGTTAGAACATTCAGATTATGCTAGAATAACTCGAGACTCACCTAAAACAACCAAGCGAACAAGTCAATAGGACTCAAGGAAAATCAGCCAATAAAATACTAAGTAGATGGATCGCTAGCAATCCATAAGGAAGTATCATGAGTCCCCCAAACCTCTTGCATCATGATTCGTTACCATTTCTAAGCACGCTTTCCAAGTTTCATAGCATGTCAAACAATCTAGCTCGAGAAGTGAAGACTCATCTGATTCAAGCGTTTGACTAAAAGCAGCTAACTTAAAATGGATCTAAAGAACTCATACAGAGTCGGATGGTCTTGAAATTTTGGGAGAACACTTAGAAGACAAAAAAGAATGCTCCAAAAAAATAGGATCATTTGGAGGTTGTTTGATGGATCTCTAGCGACCTAACTAGATATATCACTAACGATCCATGTAGAATGGGCTCCACCACCTAAAATTTTTAGGGTAGGTCCTAGACACCCACTAAATTTTACCTACAAAGTTTTGTCTTATTTCATTAAGTTTTGAGCGAGTTATGGATGATTCTTTTGGATCAAATGACCCATGAAGACGAATGATCAAACAAACACCAAACGACTTGATATTTGGACAGGGCATTCAAACAGATAAAAGGAAGGCAAACCAAAAGGGTAGACTCAAAAATAGTCTAAGGGCATGGATCGCTAGCGATCCATCAGCCATGGATCGCTAGCGATCCATCATGTTAGCTTGGGTCGCCTTGAGTTTTTCTAGACTTCTTCATAACACTGAGTAGAGGCTTCTGACATGTCGACTTTGGCCCAACTGCTTTCCTACCCACATAAATACAATCCTACCTGCAACTAAAGATGGATCTTTCTGAGGAGAGAGCCCCCATTACTTTACTAGAATTCCTTCACTTCTTCAACTTTCTTCTCCCTCACAACAGTCATCAAGGGGGTTACTGTGATTCTCCAGTCAACCTTTGTATTTGTGACTTCTCCTTCACTTCTTCAACTTTCTTCACTTCTTACTTCTGCTTTTTATTTGTTGTTTATCTGAGATTTGTGCGGCTGATTATCTGCACTGGTGCTTCCACACTCGATCCAGGGTGTTGATACATTTTTTGGGTTAATAGGTGTTGTTTAAGATATCATCATTATATACTATGCATACATTATTACTTATATATATATATATCAACATTATGATTATTTTTTGAGATATTTTTGTTGGTGTGGTCATTTTGTTAATATATTCAGTTTATATAAAGTTCCATATCTTCATTGACCTTTTGATTTAGACATAGTCTGACTCGTGTGTTATTTATATAACACTCAGGTCAGTCCGAGACATTTCAGGTTTAGGGACATTTAGACCAGCTTATGATTTGGGCATATAGGAGGCTAGAATTTTGTGTAGTTGTTTTCATCTTGTATTGTAGTCTCTTGTATGTATATTTCTGTGATGTGAATTAGACATACTTTATATATTAAGTATTATATATTATTGTTGTGTTTCTGACTCTATAGTCTTTGTTATTTTCTGTATATTATGTATTGTTTTGTCCTAGTAGCATACTTGTTCATTGCTTTGTGTCGATACTATGTACTTAGCGATGAAGTATTTATTTGATGTTTAAATATGTACCAGTGTTAGCCCAAAGGAATATCCATATTGCCTCATTCTCCATATTATATGATAATATTACCTAGTAATATTCTTGGATGGTATGGGTTTAGAGGTGGGGGTTTACATAAACATTTAGACAATCCATTTGTATATACGAGGGGCTAACATGTCCATTGCGGTATAAATCCCAGTATCTATATACGGGCATATCAAATAATATACATATTATCCTATTGCATGTGCACGCTTGCACATATATGTATATGATACACATATATAAAATATAACACATATTATACTATGTAATATACAATCATAATAATCATTAAAAATTTATTTATAAATTAAATAAAATATTGATTTTATTTAAAATAAATTTAGACTACATAGGCCCAATAAAGATTCAAATAGATAATTTTTTTTGAATTTTACTCAATTACTCCGCTACGGGCTAGCCCAGTTCAAACAATTGTATCAGAGCCCAATAACCTATGCGGTCTAAATTAGTTATATTAGGGCTAACTAATTAAGCATACAACCTAGTTAGTAGGGTGTCTAAGAAAGGTAGTGTCTAGGCTGGATTGTTGGGTAATTAGGTATACTATCCTAACGGTCTAAATTAGTTATGTAAGCCCAAAGGTTGCCCCTAATTGAAAAGGCCCAATTTGAATTAGGCCTTAGGCTAATTTCAAATTGTTTTGAAATTAAAATAGAAGTAATTTAAAAGTTAAATTTAAACTAAGAAAAATATTATAAATGTTATAATATAGATTTTCAAATTGTTTTAAAAATTAAAATAAAAGTTTCATAGTTAAAAGTTTAATTTAAAATAAAACACATATTATAAAAGTTATAATATCATTTTTCAAAATGTTTGAAAATGCTATAAATTAATTTCAAAAATATTATTTATTAATAAGATCAATAAAATAAATGAATTAATTAAACAAGTTAATTAATTAAATAAATACATGTATAATATATTTATAAATATAATGATGTAGTTATGTTGTCTTGAATTTTTAAGACATGAGCATACATGTGTATATAAAAGATTTTTTGAAATTAATAAAATCTAATTAAAAAATTTAATAAAATAAATTAACGGAAAGTTAATTATCTATACTATAATGCAAAACCTTGGTCAAACCGGTCAAAGTAAAGCCTTTTTAGGAATGCCCATATTGCCCACGGTGCATATTCCAACCAAATAATTCTGCTGGGGCACTTCCGTCTTTCTACCACCGCCTCATCCCACGTTCCCCAACCTGCTCCTCTGCACGACTTATAACTTCCTCTTCCGTTTCTCTTCCCTTTTCTTCTCCGTGTTCCTATTCCCTTTCCTTCCGTTTTCCTCTCAGCCGAAAACAATGGCACTTCCCCTTTTCCACTTTTCAAATCGACGTACCTAAATTGACCAAACTCTGCTTTTCCCTTGCTTCCGTTCGATTGCCTCCCGAGACGACCACTGTTGCCGCGATGATTCTCCACCAGCACGCTACTAAATCAAAGTACCAATCTTTTCCTACCAACCACTAACTTGGATGCCAAATCAGTGCCAGAATATTTTTGAACGCTTGCAACAACGGCCGACTATACTTCTCAAGGTAAGATCTCAACCTCACTCTTTCTTTTACTGATTTGATTTCATACGGTTTTCCTTCCCCTCTCCTATTTTAACTCTCTCTGCCTCGAATTCCATTTTCTTCTTTGTTTATTTCGGCCTAATTCCATTTTCTCATTTGTGCAAATTGCTTTGTTTATTTGTTTTGACGTGGTGGTTGGCATCATTGTTCAGCCTTAACCGTATGCTATAGATATTACACTTTGTTTGATGAAATGTGAAATTAGTATTTGTAATTCACCTGATGGTTGTATGATTCAAGTGATATTGATGAAGGAACTAGATATGTTGGATCTGAATTATTTTGATTTGATTGATTTTTTTTCCTCTGAGATTTCAAAGATTATGTTTTCACAGTGAAAGAAAACCTATTTGTCAAAACAGTAAAACAACACAAATATTTGTCAACTTTAGACCATGAATTGGATTCTATTTTCGATCAGTTTCATATATCATGCATGATTGCTCATGTAATGTTTCTCTTTTGATAACTCAACTGCATCTGATGAATGTATTTTTACCTTTAGAAGGTAATTCTGTTGCCAATTCCATCAGTTAACATCGATTTATTTATAAATTATTTCTTGAAAATCATAATCATTTATAGCAACTTCCTTGACAACTTGTTTCAGTTTTAGGTCAGCCTTCAGCAACCGATTGATGTGCAAGAAGCGGACGACGATGATTTTGAGAATAGATGGCTTGGAGTACAACGACTTTGGCAAACTAGAGGGTATCGTTCTAATAACTAAGTAGTGGAGGTACGAAGGTACTGTCAAAATGAAGCCTTTTCACACCTAACGCATGTGTTCTTATAACTAAGTACTGGAGGTACGAAGGTACTGTCAAAATGAAGCCTTTTCACACCTAACCAATGTGTTCTTAGGTTAAAGCACTAATATCTAATTTTTCGTTTCTAGAGTCGAAACTCAAAACTGCTCAATTTAATGTATCCAATTTTCCTTTGTAGACCTCAGTCATTATGTTTAACTTTGTCACTTTCACAGGATCAGTAGTAGTTAGGGATCCAGCAAATGATGTATCAAGAAGACATGGGTGAAGATTAGTTTCAGTAGACATGGGTGAAGATTATTTTCAGAATTTTCCGTTATTGATTTGGTAAGGAAGACATGGACAAGGATTAATTCGGATAGACATTTGAGCTTTGAACAGCCCTGACTACTGTGAGTTCTTTTGTGCATTTTCCTACTTTTATTTGTTTATTGATGGTGACCATTACCCAAGTTCATTGCCCATGCCTCAAGTTATGAAACAATAACATTTAGTTTTTTCAGTCCAACTATTTGATGAAATGACTAATAGTTTGGAACATTCACTATATAACAATGAATGATTAAATGACTTAGGGATTATTACCAAGGGAACACAATATATCAGAGCAAATAGTTTTGATTTGTATGAGTTTTATAGTGGATACATTTTCTTTGTTTCCTTGCTTTGTATATACATAGTTTCCCAATTCTTTGATTTTGTATTATTTTTCCTTGGCAAAACCAAAGTCCTTTTAAACTGTAATTTTACTAATCTATTATTGCTTTGATGCATCATGAGGTTTTGATAGGTTTGTCAACAACCCATCACTTATCTGTATTACCAATAATGCAGATGTATTAATATTTGCTGTTTATTTATATGGCTAAAGTTTTCAACTAATTCTTATATACATAGGGTAACCTAATTATAAGGTTTTTGCATAAAGCTGTGTTGAAAAAAAATCACATATATTAAATAGTGACCATAAAAAAAACCAAAACCTTGCGTTCATTTTGGAAATTATGGAGATAATGAATCACTACACTGGAGGTTAAGCTTTAATAGAGTAAATACCACACTACTGATGTTAGTTCGTCTTCAGTACCTAATAAAGAATTCTTTAACATCGCCACTGTCATAGTCATTTATTGGAAGGCATATCAGATATACTTATATTTTTATGAGTGGTAACAAATTTAGAATCACGACTGGAATTTTTGATATTAAAAGGAAGATCACAAATTTTGGCTATGATGAGGTAGTCTTTTGTATACTAAAGTTGTGTCACTACTTAGTTAACCCTTATCTCTAACTTAATTTTACTGCATAAGTTGATGAACTTCATTTTTTTGTTTGAATGGCTGAGTAATGGAATGATATGCTCAAAGTTTTTACTATTTTCTATAATTACTATTATGCTCCATTGTTTCCAATGAGTAGTATACTATGAAAAGACGGATGAATAAAATATCAGATTTCCCAGTCCTTTGCAGAAGCATATATCAATGGATGAGAGAAATCACTTATGAATGATTCTTGAATTTTAGTAAACTTGCAGAAAACTGGGATAAGTTGTTCATCACTATTAACCCCATTTTAGTTCACCTTCCCTTAGCATTGGAAGAATCGAAACTCCCACAATCATGAACCACTATGCCAAATGCGGAGGATCTGATGTTGTGTTCAAATGTACAAGGGACAGAAGTAGTGATTGAGGTTGCTTGCATATTAGCTAACAAATTAAGCTAAAGCCTCACGTTAGAGCTGATCTTATTAATGGATTGCACATCCACACGAGCATTGACAATAGAGATTACTTCATGGTCATGCTTATCAAAGGGTATACTGCGAGGAAACTATTCTCTGCATTGAATTTCACATCTCACATCAGAACCAGACATAGGAATGATAAGTACATGCACAGTTGCTTCTATTTTATCATTGTATTTCACATCTTAATGATATTACCCTTGGAATTCCTACATTTTTTGTAATTAGGTTTATTTCTATCCTCAATATTCTTTGTTGGAAAAACAAATCAGCATTAGCGTCCAAAATAAGGTTAAACCTTTATGCAATATTGACGACTGTTTATAATGGTTGGTTCAAAGCATTATTTCTGTTCCACTACCATTTTAAATTTTTGTACTAAAGAAATCTATGCTCGCCATTCATTTTGGTGATATGATAGGATAGTGTCAACATGTTATTACTGCACTTTATGTTGCTTATTGTGTAACATTGTGAGGTTTATGTTCGCTCCAGACCATTAACTTAATTCTCTGCTCTTTGCTGTTTAGTAGTGGAAAGTGTTCCATCAGTTGAAAATGTTTCTCTTTGTTGTTTTACCTCTTTTAAATAAGATGGATTAAATTAAAATATTAGATGCTTTTACATTAAGAAAAGCTGCACAACATTAGCTTGCTATAAACTTTAGTTCTTTTATTTTTCGTTTTGATTTTTACAGCAGAAGTTAGTTGGAGATTACTGGCACTGACATTATGTAGATTTTTTTTGGCATTTACTCTTTTTCTTAGTTTAGTAATATACATTTATTATTTTACAGTGGAAAGAAAATGATGAATATTTTTCAATTGTTCGTACAAGTTTTGTTCAATTTGTAGAAAGACAAAGATTTTTCATATACGTTTTTAAGAACTGAATGAAGTAGAAGCTTATGGTATTGTAAATAGAACGGTCAGTCTATGTTCTGCATTTTTGCAGTTTAAAGCTTCATGGATCAGGTTTTGTAGGTCGTCAGAAAGTACATTGTATGTTCTTTAAATTTGATGCTTCGAGCATGATCTATCTATAGGCTTTGTATCTTCTTTTTGCAAGTGTAATTCATTACAGCCGATGACCACAAATTAATGATGTTGCCCTCTAATCTTACTTACTAAACTGTAAGAAAATTGAAGGGATTGAAAGATATTTTCAGTTATGAACATTTAACGCTATTTATATCTAATTTTGTAGGTGTTTACATATCTAATTTTGTAGGGTTTACAAATTTCAGTTTGATCTACCTAAATTTTTGATCATATATTTACAAATGCAAACAATGTAGATTTGAAAGTCAATCACAACAACATGAATTTTACTTATATATTTACAAATATACAACAACAAAGTGGTGTAATTATTACACTATTTATATTTATTACATAGTAAAAACTAAAGATGAAGAAAAAGTGTATATTTATTACACTGTGTGTGTGTATTATCAAGGTCATTTATATTCACTTTGTTAATACTACAGTGATTTCTTCTATTTTTATCATTCATCCTACTCATTTGGATACTAAAATTCTTATTAGATTGCAAGCAAGACAGAGAGTCATTCTAAGTACGCTGGCACAAACGAATGGACAACAGTCACCAGAAAATTTGTTCACTTCCTTCTTTTCCCACGTCCAACGGACGTGCCACCATACTCGTTAAATTAAATACATACATACATACATATATAAAAGATATATGTGTGTTACTTTAAAGGTTATAGTATAGATATTCAATATAATATGTTATGATTGAATGATATAATAATTACTTAAAACTATCAATTAATTAAATTAATTAAATTAATTAAATAAGATTTAATTAATATAATGTTATACATAAAATATTATATAAGTTAAATAAAGTATAAAAGTTATATGATAATAAAACTTATATAATATGAATGTATAAACTAAAGATGGAACAGTACGATACACAATTAGAGTTAAGGAATAAATACATACATATAGTACGTATACCATGATTTCTGATGTGTTCGATGCTCGAATCACGATGGTATTTCATACGAATTACATTATTTCATAAGTCAACATCACTCATTAAATATAATGAAGATTATGAATCTTTAATATAAGTGTTGCCCTCTCTCATTTATATATTAGTAAATTACTTGCATACTCTCAGGTTGTTGAGTAAACTCAAGATAGAGATGTTATGTGTGGTATTATTAATATATTGGCTAGACGAGGTAACATAACTATATGTATTTGTTGAGAAAACTCAAGGTGTGTATACTATACTTAGGCCATCGCAAAATGATAGGTGCGAGTGAATAATCTCTTTCGATTTGTTAAGAAAATTCAAGTTTGAAATGAGATTAGGACAAGGAACCATGGGTTAGGAGTTGTGTGTGTGACATTGATAGAGTTAAGGGTATGCCCTAGGGGTAATTTTAATATATCATGTAACGACCCGTATTTTTACGGATCGAAAAGTTCGTTCAAATCTAGAATTTTTAGCGTTGTTAAGTCATTTCAGATTTTGGGTAGAATTTGGTTAAGTCTTAAGTCGTGACCGACTTATAGGATTGGCGACCTAAGGGGTAGGTCGGCAGTGACTTAAGGAAGCTGGGAGTGTTAGAACGACCTAAGTAGTTAGGTCGTGTGAGAGTTAAGTCGTATACGACTTAGGGAATAGGAGCGACCCAGGGTTATGGCAAGTTAAGGGTTGTGGTTTAGGTCGTATGACAGTTTGGAACGACCTATAGGGTCTGACCGACTTATGGTTGTAGACGACCTTAGGAGTTAGATCGTGGAGAAGTTAGGTCGGTTAGACAACTTAAGAAAACTGACCGAGTTAGGTCGTAGCCTAGTTGGGTTGTGGCCTTGTAGTTAGGTCGTAAGTTGTATACTCAGTTAGGTCGTAACCGACTTAGGGGTTAGCTGCTAAGTCATAAGTCGCAGGATCTCTAAGTCATGGTCTGTTAAGTCGGAATTGTTGGCTAAGTCTTAGGTCGCGTGTTGACTTAAGGTTAGGTCGTAACTCGGTTGAGCTGTTAAGTCATAGGATGGGTTATCTCGCTAAGTCGTCTAACCAGTTAAGGCGCGTGCGCATTAAGTCGTAGACAGGGGGTCCGGTAAGTCGTATAGGCGCGTGTGTTGAGTCAGAGGTTGCTAGGTCGGAAGAGGCTAGGTCAGAGGGGATTAGGTCAGAAGGTTATAAGTCGGAGACGACTTATGGAGATGGCCGAGTTAAGGAGAAACCAGCCTATAAATACTCGTCCATTTCTTCATTTTTGGGATCCGGATTTTGAAGCGACGAAGTGCTGCCATTTTGAGAGCTCGACTTCTACACTTCTTCACTTCTTTTCTCCACTCTAATCTAGTGATTCCATCCATCCAAGTTGAAGATCAAATTGAAGATTCAAGAGCTTAGATTGAAGATCTTCATCCTTTGAAGTGAGATTTCTTCGTTTGAAGCGGATTCGCGATAGATCAAGCTAGATCCTTCGCTGTCCAGATCTGAAGCATTTTGATTTGGGGTTGTTTAGGTGATTTGGTGAGTGGTGATTATCTCTCACACGGATCCAAAGGAGTATGTCGGATTGTTGGCTAGATTTGGTGTTAAAATAGTGATTTCCATACATTTTCTTC
Source organism: Allium fistulosum (assembly GCA_030737815.1). Classification (NCBI taxonomy): domain Eukaryota; kingdom Viridiplantae; phylum Streptophyta; class Magnoliopsida; order Asparagales; family Amaryllidaceae; genus Allium; species Allium fistulosum. The sequence continues at coordinate 863,504,804 of CM060904.1, forward strand.
ATCCTAAGTGTAGATCCATATAGATCCATTGTTCATGATGATGTTACATCCATTTTACTACATGTTAACCTATGCAAGTTCATTCGTCAAGATTATAGAGATATTGTTCATTTTGTCATGCTTATTAGACTTTCAACTCTTTAATTACAAAATTGCCATTATTGTGATAATTGTCTACTTAGATCATATTTGAATGCTTGATTGCTTGGATTAATGTTTGATTTGGTTGATTTCTATGAATTAGATGATTGATGATTTGATTTAGATCGAGGATGATTCAAAAGCTAAGGGAAGGGCTCTTGAATGGGAAAAGCTGCTTCTGGCATTTGTAGCGGATGATGAAGCTCTTATGCATAGATTTGATGATGATGTTGAGATGAGACTTTGCGAGGATGTGATGAAGCGAAGTATGATATGAGATAGTCTTGGTCTAATCCAGACGGGATCATTCCAAGCGGGTTGAGGATAATGGATGCTCGAGAGGCGCTTGAGCTAGTATGGAAATAGTTGTCGAGGAGGACGACTAGAAGGCTGAGATCTCATCGTTGTTGAAGGTTCTAGCATGCTCAAAGCAAGAGTACGTTGGGCAGATTCGATAGTCCCTAAAGGCTACTGATTGGGTAGTCAAGTACTCTGGGCAGATTCGATAGTCCTAGGCACGGGTCACGATGACATGCGGGAGTTATGTCTAGAACCGGGGTTTCCATTAGCCCTTGACGGACGGCTGAAAGAATGTGCCGGTCATTCAATTAACGGTGATATCGAAGCAATGATAACAGTGATAGCCAGAGTCATGGATGTTTGGTTGTATCGTCATTTGGTCTCAAGAGCGGTATTTTCTGGGTGCTTATCTGATCTTGGTTTAGGCCTTGGGGGTTTGTACTTGGAAAACATCGCCCTTGACTCGAGTGATAATTGCTTTACTTTACATTGTATGCTCTGCTATGTTTGCTTCTACTTAGTGTGTGTCTGGGGGCTATCACTGTAGAAAGAGGTTGTAGTGGGAGGGTTGTATTCCTATTCCTTTTCCTTTATGCCCTTTTGGTATGTTGTTAGTTAATTTACCGCTCACTAAGACTGTTGTCTGACTCAAGGCTTTATGTTTTAATTCTTATTGCCTTGGGCTGTTCGTCCATTTTGGGACGGGCAGACTAGGTAGCAGGTGACAGGTGCTGTTCTCTTCTCACGATGCTGATATCGAAGACGAGCTGGAGGGTTGCATATTATCTTCATATTATATGTACTGGATGTTCCGCTGTTTGTATAATCTCTGAGTGTTATGTAGTGAGGCTTGATGTATTGACTATTTGGATGCTTGTATTCAACTATTATGGAGTTTTATATGATGGCATTTTATTCTGTAAAGCTTCACTATACATATGTTCTATTGTATTTTGTCCATGCGCTGTGAGTAATACGATAGGTTCTGTTGTTTTTATCTACCTTGACAATCGTCCATGTTCGCCTGGCACACTTTACAGCGCACTTCCTCTAGTTTCGATGCAGGGGTCATGGGCGGTCGTCACATATCTAGTTCGATAACTAATTTTGTTTAAAATAAAAGGTGTTTTCTTTCTATTATGTACTTGATATAATGTGTTATATTCATTAGTTAATTAATTTAATTAAAAAAATATTTAATAGAAAATCCATAAATGGTATGTTTTGTAATAATAGTTACAAAGTGTGGTAACCATGAGTAATTTATCACATTGAAAATAAATATACCATTTTAAATATTCCTAGTCAAAATGTATCGAGACTGGATATCAATACATCTATTGAGACTATAGTACGTAAAGCTTTCCAAATGTTGGGAAGTGTTTTACTCATGACTACTAGAGGGCACCTATGGGTTACTACTAATAGTTATTGGATAAATATGGAACAACTCACTCGATAGTTTTCTATTGGTTAATATAACTAAGGTCAAACAGAAAATATCGATGTGACTGATTCACACAGTTCTCTCAACTTGAGGATACTGTTGATCTTCAATATGCAAGCTCTGCTTTGATTATAGTCAAATCATGACATGGTGTCCATCAGTTGGGTCGAGTGTAAGTGTTGGAAGTGAAGCACTATTCAAGAGAGGATTCGTCTCCTTAGTTATATGGGGTTAGTATCACGGTCAACTTAAGTCAACTCATAGCCAAAGTCTCTGGCCAGAGCAGTTCGGTTAATAGTAATTGTTATTATTGAACCAAAAACTTTATGTTTGGACTATAAAGTTGAATATGGACTATATTGAAATTTTGACCATTACCAAATTCCATAGGTCCAAAGTGATATAGTTTTGACGAAGAGAATTGGTGTAAATAGAAGTCGCAACTGGGTAATGCTTAACAAAGTGAAATTGGATTTTACCGAAACCATGTCAATAATAAATTTGGCAAAAACATCGAACTACCTGCTAAGCGACATGTGAACGTTAATATTCGAATAGTTTGATATTAGTCGTTGACTAAATTTACACTCGATGAGTCACACAACCGAAACAATGAATTCTCCTTTGACCAAACAATTTAATTAGTTTATAATTGTTATAATTAATCAAATTAAGTAATATTTATGAAATATTAATTATAAAATTTGATTAAGATTTGAGAAACAAATATATAAAATATATTTATAATAGTTATAAATATATCAACCGATATACGATATTGATAAGCATTAAATTGGATTAAATTGCATAATATTTTTATACTAGCTTAAATGGGTTTAAAGCCCATCATAGGGCTTGTTATTTCGGTAGCATATACATGGTATAGGCGGCTTGATTATGGTGTGATTGGGCTTGATTTTGGATGGCTTAGACTGTGGGAGAATCGGTATGAGATGAGATCCACTCTTTTTTCTCTTCTATCCACTATTTAAACATCCCTAACCCTAATTAGACTAGATCTATGTCTGCCTCTTCTTCCCTTCTTTGTTGGCCGAATTCATACCCTAGCCTCTCCATTAATACAAACTTAAATCAAGTCAGATTCAAATGTTATTTGATAGCTAAAGGTCAACGGTCAAGGACTAGCAATCTACCGAATTGAAAAAGGGTTCAAAGGGGAGAATTCATCCTTTCAAGGTGTACTTCAAGGCTTTGGTTCTTAGGTTTGTTTTATCAAATTATAGTTTATAATTCTTTGAATAATATTTTATTATTTGTGTGTATATATATTATATTGTTGGGTAGGTGACGGTTCTAATTGAATTAATGTTGTCACAAATTGGTTTGGTTATATGCATGTATATACTTATAAAATAAAAAATAAAAAATCATTTTCTTTACATATCAGATCTATACAACAACATAATATACATATCAATCAATATTTTATGAAACTATAAATATATTATTTAATTGCATATATATAGTTTATAATTAATTACTATATTATGCTATGGTTAAAATTGATCATATAATTCTATATATGTAAATACACTGTGATAGTGATTTCCGATAGAATTTTTTTATAATTATTTAATATTATTTAAATCAATATTCTACATAAAAAAATTCGTATAAAATCAAATATGTTATGAAAATTATTTTAACATCAGATAAGGTCTCGGCCAGAAATTAAAAAATTTTAAAAAAATTGTTATTTTGAAAAATTATTATTCAAATCGACATAAAATTAATAAATTAATTAAAATAAATTTTAATTGAAAAATTATGAAAAAATTCCAAACTTTAAAATATCTTTTGCGATTTGCTAGAAATTTAACATTTGAAAGAAGGTTTCGAAAATAATTTTTATTAATATTTTATGTAATTTCGAATGAATATTCAATTAAAATATATTTTGAAATAATAAAAATATTAGTAAACATTTTCTGTGCTGTACACACGATCTGGAATTTAAAAAAATTAATTTTACTAAAATATATATATATATATATTATAAATATATTTATGTATATATATACTAACATAAATATAAAATATTATTTTATTATTCTGTATATACGGGTACGTATTTTATTCATGGTTTTATAAAAAAAAGTATTATTTATTCAATATTGAATTAACTTATTTACATTTAAACGTACTAATTATAATAATATACATTAATATATATTTTTTATTTTATTTATAAAATTATACATATACATATACATATATTTAAATATATATATACATTTACGTAGAATTATTTAAAAAAACTTATTATGTACATATATATACAACATTTGTATATAAGTAATAGTTTATATATATAAATATATTTGGATAATATACATTTGCATATCGGATAAGCCAACGTATCTGTTGCGATATAAATCTCAAGATCTATACATGGCAATGTTATATCTTGCACGGATTGACATGTTACACACATACACACACATATATGTGTGTGTATGATACATACATACAAACTTACATATATATATATATATTTATATATTAGTTCATATAAAAATTAAATAAAATATTACATAATTTATAAATTTAAATAAAATAAAATATTTCATTTAAATAATATTTAGAAATGTTCTAAATGAATTAGACTTCGTAGGCTAACTAAAGACCCAATAAGGGATTTTTTGAAATTCGCTCATAACTTCCGTTGTGGGCTGACCCGGTTCCAACAATGGTATTAGAGCCCGATAGCCTATGCAGCCTAAATTAGTCATGTTAGTGTTAACTAATTAAAGCCAACCCATATCGTAGGGTGCCTAGAAAGGTAGTGTCTAAGGTTGAGATTGGATAATCAAGTATTCTGCCCTACCCGGCTATTAGCCTGACCTGAAATGATGATGTAAGCCCAAAAGGTTATCCCTAATAGAAAAGGCCCAATTTGAATTGAGCTTTGGGCTAATTTCAAAATTGTTTTGAAATTAAAAACAAAAGTTTTAAATTTAAAAGTGAAATTTGAAATAAGGAAAATATTATAAATACTATAATATAAGTTTTCAAATTGTTTTGAGAATTGATTAGATTTTAAAATTTCAAAGTTAAATTTAAAACATAATATTTACATTTTATAAATGTTATAATATAATGAAAATTTTCAAAATGTTTGAAAATTAATATAAATTAATTTTGAAATTTATAAAATGTATAAAGAAGATAAATAAAATATATTAATTAAATAAGTTAATTAATAAATATATACATGTATTGTATATTATGATATATGTTATGTTGTTTTAAAATGTTAAATTAACATAAGTATACATGTATGTATATAAATGAATTTCAAAATTAATTTAAATTAAATTCAAAAATTAAATTAAATTAATTAATTAAAGGTAAGTTAACTAAATTATATACATATATGTGTTATACTATAAGGTTATAGTATATAATGATTATTTAATACAAATGTTATATTAAAATAATATAAAATTAGATAACAAAGTATGGTTGGATTAAGGTAAGGGAGTATGGGAGCTGTTGCCATGAAAAGTCTTTTTTTGTTTTTGAATTATTCTTATCTGAAATTAGACCTCTAAATTGATTGAAATAAAGGTTGTTGGTGCTCAGTACTCTTGGAATAACTGTAAGAGGAATGGCACAAGAACTTTCTCCAAAATAGATTTTGCCTTTTGCAATCATAAAGCTCTGAATTTCTGGCCAAATATTTTCAATTTCTTTTATATTCCTTCCCTATCCAATCACTCCCCTCAAATCATATCTCCTGGTGTTTTTGCCATAAAAGGAAAAACAAGTTTTAAAATTTTCAATGCTTGGATTAATGACCCTGAATTCTATGATATTGTGAAACGGGCTTGGTCTAATAATTTTTTTGGTTATCCAATGTTTTTGTTGCAGAAAAAATTGAAAGCTACCAAAGAGGCCATATGGTCATGATCTAACAGAAAGTTTGGAGGAGTAAATACTCTGACAACTACCTCAAAGAACAAGCTTGATGAAATGCAGAACACTATGGTCAAACATATGGATGACCCTGCCTTTTCTGTTATTGAAGCTACTCTTTCATCCCAATAAAATGAAGCTTTGCATTAAGAAGCCAGCATGCTTAAACAGAAATTAAAAATGAGATAGGATATTAGGGGGGACAAAAATACCGCTTCTTTCCATTCCTCCCTAAAATCTAAGCATGCTAGAGAGAACATCAATGCTATTTTTGACCAGTATGGAGAGCTGCATACTAATCCTACCAAAATTGAAGAGGTGTTTCATTTTTACTTCAAGGACTTATTGGGTAACTCAACTAATTTTGTCCCTGACTTAGATGCTCTTGACAATATAAATCTGCCTAGAGTTAATGCCCAGGAACACAAATTTCTATGCACTGAAGTATCTAATACTGAAATCAAGCAAGCTTTCTTCTCTATGAATCATAAATCTTATGGGGGAGCTGATGGATTTAATCGAGCATGACATATACGAGCATGGATTTAATCATAAATCATAATTTGGTCTTTTTCACATCTTGTTGGGAAATAATCGAGCATGACATATACGAAGTAGTGAAAATTTTCTTTAACAAATGTAAGATATTAGGCTCTATTAATGCAACTAATATTGCCTTAATCCCAAAAGTTAAACATGTTGGCTCTATTCAATCATTTAGACCTATATCATGTTGCAACACTATTTACAAATGCCTCTCCGAAATCATAGTCTCAAGATTGAAATGTGTCCTTCCTAACCTAATTTCTCCTAATCAAGCGACTTTTTTTACCTTCAAGAAGTATCTTACATAATGTAAAGATATCCCATAAATTATTAAAGGTTACAATAATTCTCATATATCACCAAGGGCTATGTTGAAGTTCGACTTAGGAAGGCCTATGATACACTCCATTGAGATTCTATAGTTATAAGTATAACACTAATGAATTTTCCCAAACACATAGTTGCATGAATTTATGCTTGTATTTCAACTGCCAAATTTTCTTTAATTGTAAACTACTCTAATGTTAGATACTTCTAAAGTAGACAAGGCATAAAACAAGGTGACCCCATGTCCTCTTATATCTTCATTATTATTATGGAAGTTCTTAATCAAATTTTTAATAATCTGGTTTTGAATGGCTAATACAAATTGCATCCAAACTGTAAGGAGCCTCAGATAGCATCTTTGATGTTTGTTGATGACTTGGTTGTTTTTACTAAACCTGATATGTCCTCAATTCATGCAATTATGGAAGGATTCGACCTTTTTATAAAATCACTGGCCTTAAGGTTAACATTTCCAAATCTGACATCCTAGTTGCTGGGGTGAATCAGCTTTATTATCAGGCTATTCTACTGCTAAATCCCTTTAGCACAATCATGAAACTCTGAGTTATTAAGGTATTCCCCTAGCTATATCAAGAATAACCAAACTGCAATGCTTGCCTTTATGTCAAAAGATCCTAGCCAGATTAGACAACTAGGCTAATAGTCATCTAAGCTAAGCTGGAAGATTAATTCTAATTAAGTCTGTTATATTTTCTATGACGGTTTATTGGTCAAAATCATTTATACTTCCTATCAAACTGATTAGAATGATTAGAAGTGCTATGTTAAAATTCTTTTGGAAAGGTAGCATTAATACAAATATAATAGTCCCTTGTTCATTCAGTAAATTGGAGTTTCCAAAAAGTAAGAAAGGACTTGGAATTAAAAATAAGTTATTATGGAACAAAGCTACCTTTGCAAAGCATCTTGATGATTTCTTATACAGGAAGAATAATTTATGGGTGATATGGTCATATAAATACATTGTGGGCAGCATGAACTTTTGGCAAATGCAATCACCTCAAAACAAAAGTTGGACAAGGAGGAATTTATTTAGGCTCATAGGAGTCATGCTCCATGAAATCAGATATGCAACCAAAAGATGTGATGTCCTTATCTAGCTTATTTCAGGGATGAAATGAATCTTTGAAATCCTTCATAAGTCGGTTCAACACCACAGTGACTGAAGTAAGTAACCAAAACGAAGATATGGTCTTCATGACCATGGCTCGCGCTATCCACCCTGATAGTGTATTCATAAAATGGATCAAAATGAAACAACCTACCACTAGGAAGGACTTTAACCGAAAGGCAAGCCAGTACTTGATATTTGAAGAGGTGGAGGAGCTAGAAGGAAAACCTGCTAACCTACAACCAACCAACACTGGCCAAAATGGCATGGCAGCTAACCAAGGCACAAACACCTCCAGAACCGCTGCAAGAAACACGGGAAAGGATGGGAACCAGAAAGGGAAGAATCGGAATTCCAATAAGCAAATCGGAGGCAACGAGCGACTTAAAGGCTTGAGGCCCGTAGACTACACCCCGCTTAATGATACTTCAGAAACATCTACCTTGCGACACAAGGGGTGGAAGAGTACAAGAAGCCACCTATAAAAGAAGCGATTAAATAGGAAAAGTGTTCCAGAAAGTACTGCCACTTCCATGAAACACATGGTCACAAAAAGAATGAGAGTCGACACCTGCAGAACCTGATTGAAGACCTGATTCGAGAAAACAAGCTTCAGCGGTATGTGAGGAAACCACAAAATCCTAACCAGCCTGTTGCACCCAAGCTCCTAAAGATCAGGGAAACCAAGTTGGAACTAGCGAAGAGGGTTTCAGCCGGACTGACCAAAGACTCATTATCGGGAAAATATATGGTGGACCTCATCCCGCGCAGAAGAATTGGGGAGAAATGGAACGATATGTAAGCTCATTGAAACATGTTTCGAAAGATTCATGCTTCGCGGTTGAAGACAGAACTTCTGCTAAGCAGCAGAGAACCCTGAATGATGATATAATATTCTGAATTGAGACACTAAATGAATAGAAGCTATGACCCTTGACCCTATGTTCGTGATGGTAGGAATCGGACTAGCCATAGTCCAATGAGTATTGGGGACAGTGGCAACTCAGTCAATATCCTATTTAGACACACGTTTGATCAGATGAAGATTAGTATGAAGACATATTCGTTTGTTGAACAAAGATCTAGGGATTCACTGGTGAACCTTAGCAACCTGTCGAAACAATTGATTTGCCCATAGAACTTGGTTAAGGTGACCGAAGAGTCGTCCTCATCCAAACCTTTGTGATCGTAAATGAAAAGTCCGCCTACACTGCTTTCTTAGGTCGCCCTGCTTTGGCAGATTTTAGGATTGCTTTAGCTCAATGGTGTCTAACCATGAAATTTCCAATAGAGAATGGAGTTGGGGTGATCCATGGAGACCAAAGTGTCGCTGGAGAATTCTACATCGCAAAATTGCACGAATCTAGAAGAAAAGAAAAGGAAAAGAATACGGGGTGAACTCTCCACATCAATGAACCTACCGCATAGCAACTACAGAGCCGCCCTAGCTTGGGGACCATATCCGATTCAATAAGGCTTTGGACCCTAGAAAGAAGAGTTCAAGGGAAGATCATGCAGCACCGGCCGAATTGACGGTGCCTGTCCCAGTTGAGATGGATGACCCAACTCGGGTCCTGAAAATTGGGTCACATCTTGGAAACAAGATGTGACAGAACTTCTCAAATTTCTTCGTGCCAACCTGGGCATATTCACTTGGATGCATTCTGATATGTGCAAGGTGTCGTCGGAGATTGCATGCCATGCACTCAATATCGATCCCAAGTATACACCAGTGAGTAGAAGAGGCACAGCCTAGGACCCGAATGGTCCAAAGCGCTAAGAGAAGAAGCAGATAAGCTGATGACGAATGGCTTTGTCCACGATGCAACCTATCCCAAATGGATATCCAACCTAGTCTTGGTCAAGAAAACCAATGGAAAATGACGAACTTATATCGACTACTCAGACCTAAACAAAGCCTACCCAAAGGACTGCTTTCCAATGCTTAGAATCGACCAGCTTGGGGACAGGACAGCAGGACATGAATTGTTATCATTCATGGATGCTTACTTGAGATACAACCAGATCATGATGTACGAACTAGACTTGGGAAACACCAGTTTTGTCACTGATCCGGGATTATACTGCTACAAAGTGATGTCATTCGGCTTAAAAATGCTAGGGCAACTTACCAACGATTGGTGAACGCCATGTCCAAACATCAAATCGGGAAGACTATGGACGTCTATGTAGATGATATGTTAGTTAAATCGCGCATAGTCGCAAATCACTTGGACAACCTCACTGAAATGTTCGAGATACTCCGTAAGTATAGAATGAAACTCAATCCACTTAAATGTCACTTTAGGGTAGCCTCTGTAAAGTTCCTAAGATTCATTATAAGTGCCAGAGGCATTGAAGCTAATCCCAAACAAATTACCACTTTACGGGAAGTCGAGGCCCCAAGGAATAAGAAAGAGTTAAAAAGCTTGAAAGGAAAAGTTGCAATGCTAAGTCGGTTCATCTCAAAAGCAACCGACAAATGTATGTCGTTCTTTGACGCGCTAAAGAAGGGAAAGAAGAACTTTGAATGGAATTAGGCTTGTTAAACTTCATTCGAAGAACTACTATGACATATGGAGAATTCGCTAATCCTATCCAAGCCTATAGACGAAGAAGACCTGTTTATCTACTTAGCAGTCTCGCCTCACGCATTAAGTGCCACGCTTGTATGTGAAGAAGCTAGTGTCCAGTGACCCGTATATTACATCAGTAAATGGCTCACTAGAACTGAGAAGAATTATCCGAAGTTGGAAAAACTAGCCTATTGCCCCTTGATCGCATCTAGGAAATTATGACCATACTTTCAGGCACACCCGATCAAAGTACTAACAGATCAACCCTTGAAGCAGGTGTTGTTCCGCCTTGAGACCTTGGGATGGCTTATCAAATGGAACATTGAATTAATTCAATATGAAATCACTTACCATCCTCGAAGGGCGATCAACGGGCAAGCACTAGCAGACTTTATTGCCGAGTTTACAATACAATATAATGAAGAATAAATTACTCCAGAAGTGGAGACACACTGGAGGTTGTTCGTCGAGGGTGCATCAAACAACTTTTTCTTTGGGGCAGGAGTCGTGCTCCAAACTCCCGAAGGATGATCCATTTGCTACGCCTTAAGATTGGAATTCCTTGCAATAAACAATAAAGCGGAATATGAAGCATTGATAACCGAAATGAAAGCTGTAAAGGAACTCAGAATAAAGTCCATACATATATATAGCGACTCTCAACTGGTCATCTATCAGGTGAGAGGCGAATATCAAGCCCGAGGAGAGAACCTCACCCCGTATCTATCCAAAGTGCAGGAATTGTTAAACGGCATTGAGCATTACACCATAGCTCATATCCCGAGGGAACAAAACATGAAGGCAGACTATCTAACTAAACTGGCCAGCTCCAGAGAAGCTTAATCAATGGGACTGGTCCTAGTTGCAACTCTAACTGACCCAAGTATATGTGAGATGGATATCGATTGGATTTTCGAAACGATCGAAGAACCAAAGATATGGATGACACTGATCAAGGACTATCTACTCAGAGGAATACTCCCCATGGATAGGAATGAACGAAAAAAGCTCCTTCGAAAGGCACCACAGTTCGTAATACAAGATGGAATACTCTACCGAAGATGGTTCTCTAGCCCCTTGCTCAGGTGTGAGACCAACGGCGAAGCTCGAAAAATCCTTAGGGAAGTTCATGAAGGCGACTATGGAGATCACACTGGGGGAAAAACCTTAAAAATAAAGTTCTCCAATATGGGTATTTTTGACCAATGGTCAACCGCAATGCAGCGGATTATACCAAACAGTGTGACCATTGCCAAAGATTTGGCAAGATCAAAAGAACTCCTTTAGTAGAGCTAACACAAATGTTCAACCGGTGGCCATTCGCGATCTGGGGAATCAATTTAATTAGTATATTACCGATAGCCAAAGGAGGAGCCAAATACGCTATCGTTGCTATTGACTACTTCACCCAATGGGCCGAAGTGGAACAACTGGCCACAATTACCACAAAGAAAGTTGTTAACTTTGTCACTAAAAACATTATTTGCAGGTTTGGAGTGCCACAAAAAATCATTACGGATAATGGGACTCAATTCGAAAGCGATGAATTCAAAGTTTTTGCAAACGCTTCTGAATCGAGAAAAGCTTCTTTGATGTTGCACATCCGCAAGCAAACGGGCAAGTGGAAGCCGTAAACAAGGTCATCAAGTCCACCATCAAAAAGCGGCTAACTAAAGCTAAAGGAAATTGGGTCGATGAACTTCCACTTGCACTATGGGCTTATAGAACAACACACAAATATGCAACTGGCACTCTCTATTCGCCCTAGCATATGGTTCAAAAGCGATGATCCCAGTCGAACTGGAGGTCCCTTCTCATGGAAGGCGAAACTTTAATCAACAGCAGAACGACCAGCTCCTACTCAAGTCGCTCGATATGGTCGATGAGAAGTGGGAAGAAGCCGAGCTAAGGACCGCCTCTCAGCAGATAAGGGTCTTACGCTATTTCAACTCCAAGGTCTGTCACCATACCTTCGAAGTAGGAAACCTTGTCCTCAAACAGTTCTATCCTGTACAGGAGCATTCTGACCAAACTGTGAAGGACCCTATGTGATCGTCCAGAAGCTAGGGGATGGCACGTTCAAGCTAGCAACCGTTGTTGGAACCTAAATTCCCCATGCTTGGAATAGCGAATTGCTGCGTCGTTACTTTATATAAGACTATCTTATGTATTTCCTATTTTATGCAAATAAGCCATCCTGGGATACCGAAGGCATTATAAATAGGCAGAACTTGCCCAACTTTTATTTCAATTAATGAAATTACTTTGCTTTCTAAAACAATAAAACCGTGTTTGCATAAGTAACCTGCTGAATCGACGGGGTCAAATTGGCTCAAAATTATCCGATCGTTGCTTGAGATAGTGAAACCATGCTAAAGTACGCCCCATCTACCCACTGAGTCAACAGAAGCAAATCGACTCAAACCGTTGGACCAACGGAACTCGATCATTGCCTTATAAGAACCGATGTAGCTCTGACGACACCGGGAAGGTCCGAATCAAAGCTGCATATTTTATAAGCCATGCACCGTCTTTTGGACTATTAAATCACATCCAAGTGAACACGGTTACCCAAGCCGCACATCACTTCTTAGTTCGCAAAACTGCGATAGGGTAAGCCTCAATCCCACTATTTGCATTTCGTAAGCCGCACACCACTACTTGGATCGGCAAAATTGCATCCAAAGACAAGGAACTCTCATATTACAGAAAGCCATGCACCACCTCCGAAGCCAAGGAAATAACACTCCAAGGAGCGAAACGTGTGCACAATAGCCGGAACGTCAACATTGCGATGGAATCACTTAACAGTATTTCAAGTGATTGGTGTTGCTCTAGCATCACCAATCACTTATTAAAATTTTTAAGTGCGTAAATCACTCGCCATAGGGGCACTAAAAAAATAAGCTTCATGGATATCTCAAGTCAGAAATCAAATGGGTTATCTAAAATAAGGACAATAAAACCAGAAGTTCCCAAAGAGAGGAGTTGTAGTATAAATCCGACTGGGGGCATCTGGCAGACCACAAGGGACATCCAGTCTCATATCAAGTGTTTGGTGTAAACAGTCCCGTGAACCAGGGGGCACACACTCACCAACACTCGACCAAAGTAGCAAAAACTTCACAGTTCTGTTATTCCAAACAAAGAATTTTGGTAGTAATTACAGGACTAAATAAAACAGTATGGGAAAAATATCAATGACTACTCACATATACAAAATCATGCTACATAAAAAAATGGCGGTATAGAAAGGCAATTGTGCATGGAATGTGGATAAGTAGACAAGTGAAGTTACAATCAAAATTTCAACAGTTTTATTACTTACAATGTTTTTTCATGCACAACAACAAATGTAGGCGCCGTACCTGCACAATATTGGCCAAAGAAAGGAAAATACAAACACCACTGTTAATCCGCCTTTTGGAAAGGCAGTACACATGAGGATTTAACCCAATAGACTTTACAATTATCAAGGCCGATGAATGCAGAGTGACGCCTGTAGGACCCGAAGGTAAAGTACAAATGGTTATATGAAGCCAGAGTTGGATGGAGTTGGTAAATAACGATGCAGGATGCTTGAAATATGGCTGTTTGCTTGGACAAGTAAGGGATCAGCATGGAATGGAAGTATCATAAGGCTCGGCATAGATGATGGCAGAGGGATCGACATGTTTTATTTGTTTTGGAAGTTATGAAGAATGGATCGGCATGCTTCAATATAGAGGGATCAGTATGGTTTGGCTTCATTGAAGAGGGATTGGCATTCTTGATTAAGAGGGTTCGGCATACCTCATTCCAGAGGAGAGGGCTTGGCGTAGTTTGTTAGGATGGCTTGGCATACATCAACTCACAGATAAGGGATCGACATGACTGGATAGGCAAGGGGTCGGCATGGTCGAAGCAAAGGAGGGATCGGTGTAGGTGAGAGTATATGGGTCGGCATTTTACTAAGGAAGGGTCGGCTTCAATTTATAGGGGTCGGCATGCTACATCCAGGAGGGATCGGTATACTTCAATGGCTCAGCAACTTGAGGGGATCGGCATTGGTTGGGTGCTATAGAGGGTTCGGTCTACTTCATTAGAAAAAGGAGGGATTAGCGTGCTTTATGGAGGAGTGATCGGCTTACTTCATGGAGGAGGGATTGGCATACTCCATAAAGGAAGGTGGTATGCTCAATATAGAGGGATCAACATATTTCAGCTCATAAAGGAGGGTTCGACATGCTTTATTGGTAGATATGGATCGGCAAACTTCATTGAATAGGGTTCGACATGCATCCAAGTCTAAGGGTATTCTTGCATTCAACAATCAATAGCTCGAGCTCTGTTGATCCAAATGGCATGAAAATTTGAGGTTAAACATATTTTAGTATGTAGAAGCCACCATTGGAATCGTTGCCCAAAAATCAACCAATGGAGGGATCAGTACTGATCCCTCATCATTGGAAGTTGGGCCTAGCGACCCCTATGGTGGGCTCATATCGATAAGAAGGTCCTATATCTGAAATTTCAGAGAGAATGGTGGTCGTGTTTACCTATAAATATAGCAGGCATGATTTTAGAAAAGGGGATCTTGTTTTTTGCTTCTCTTTATATTCTACCTAGGCTATACTCTGCCATTTTTATTCTTGAATTTCATGGATTTGTAACTGTAATCAGCAGTATAAACTAATAAAAGAAAAATCTTTGGAGTGGACGTAGGCCGGAGTTCGCTGAACCACAATAAACCTGTGTCTCTATTTATTTGCTTTCTAATAGTTTTAATTTTGTTCTTCATTTATTTCTCTTCATATTTTTGTGATTGGATTGGATATTGGTGCTTTCATATAACTAGGTGTTGGTGATCAATTTTGATGCCAACATTTTGGTGCTTTCACTGAGAAGGAGTTGCATAAGCTGATTTGGAAGCTAGGAGCTCAGATTTTGAAGCTTGGATACTTGGAGATAGAAAGTAATGGCTAGGCAATCAATAAGGAGAGCGCTACTGGAAAGGAGCCACCATGGAGGGAGTAAGGAGGCTTCCTCTGGAGATGGAGCTAATCAAGAATCAATCTACATCACCAGGGATGAATTGGAGACGATGATGGATGCTATGTAGGAGAGGATGTTGGAAAGATAGGAGGAGATGATGCAAAATTTACTCCAATGGATTAGATAAGTTGGAGCATAGTATCAAGGAGTTTAAGCAGCAGGATTCACTAGAAATCAGAACCGGGAGCATGAAAATTGAGCAAATAGACAAAGGAATAGAACAGAGCAGCTGGGAGCAATCCCCTGCCAACTAGAGGGATTGGTACCGATCCCTGCAGAGGGATCGGTACCGATCCCCAAAGGCTAGGGGGCATGCCCTCGGGTCTGGTTGATCGTAATGTTGGAGGACTTGCGATCGATCCCATGGAGCTTGGTGCGAATCAGAATTTGGATGCTCATCCAGAGGAATACATTCTTGAATTCCCTCATAGACTCGGGGGCAGCTTGGACATGATGATAGGAGATTACCATTGGAATACAATGTGTAACATCCCCTACTTGAAGGCCCAAAACTAATGGATACGGATTCTGCATTCACCCATAGTTATATTAATCCTCGGCAACCAAATACGGTAATGTTAGATATATTGATAAATAGAAACACATAAATATGGAAAAAAAATTAAAGCATCAAACAATTTCCACATTCGATTTCAAAACATTTCATATTCATTACATAATCCCACTATCGTTAACCACGTTCAAAGAAAATATATTTATTACAACATACGCCAAGAGCGACATATGAAGATGCCCTCTTGGATGATCAGAGTATATATATAGAAAATTTAACAACTTTGCCATTACAACAACAACATAGTGGAATCAAAATAAAAGAGAACTCTAGATAGCTATCATGCCTCATGCACGTCTCCGGAAGCTTATTCGTCTAAGGAGGTACCTGAAAACCTCAACTCTCAAACTAATCAAAATCAATTGAGTACCTGAGAGTTTAAGGGGAAAACATAAAATTCGAGTCAGACATAAAGCTTGGTATGAATAATAATCTACCATCTCAAACCATTTAGATATCAAGTGGGACCATGCCGCTTAGCGAAACGGGTTTTCCCCTCACTATTATCCTAAAACCTTTATAAAACCATATATTATGCTCCAGCATCCATAATGGTTAAAACAATTCAAAACAATATGATGATATGCAAAACAAGTAAATCAGTTCTGGAATATCCATCCCCGTTCATTTTGACTATCTGTCTCAGTTATAGTTTCTAGGGTCACTATTAAATTATTAGTTTTTGTGGGCTTACTAATAACCTGTTTAATGTTTAAGGACTCCATGTCCAGTTACATAGTTTTCATGGGATCACTAAGAACCTATTGGCCCCTGCCAATATCTTTATTGTTTCATGGGTTCTCCTTGAACCTATTGGTAACTCCAATATCCTTCTCTTATCCTTGTTTTCATGAGTTGATTAGGAACCTATTGACTTTTGTCAATATCTTAATCCGGATATAGTTTTCATAGGCTAACTACAAACCTATTGGCCTCTGCCAATATTAAATCATAGTTTTCATGGGCTAACTATGAACTTGTCTTTCTGACATTTTCATTTATACATAGTTTTCATGGGCTTACTATGAACCTATTGTCCTTGCCAATATCTTTTCCTATACACAGTTTTCATGGGCTTACTGAGAACCTATTGGCCCCTACCAATATCTTCCTTTAATATTTTAGCACCCTATATTCTGGTCTTCCTGACCTCCTGGATCCAATTCTACTCATTCAAGAGTTAACTTAATTTATATTTACTACTGGATCAACCTAGCTGGTTATTCTGCCCTTCCCCAAAATACAGTTATGAGTCCATTACAATGTGAATATATACATATATGAAGAAGCAAACATAATAACTTGGTTAATCCCTTTAACCTATTAATCAAAGAAAACTTCTTTAAAAACTCTATTTTAAAAATACTTTATTTATTTATGCCATGGTTTTCCTTTAAACTAAGATTGGGTTATTAGTTTTGAAAACTATGATTTTCGAAACCTTCAAAACTTTGCTTTCAACCTTACTGGATAAGCTCCTTCGAAAGCAAATAAATCTCTTTTCAAAACATTAGGCCCTTGCCTTTTGAAACACTTTAAAACCTGAAACACCCCACACCCCTTAATATACCCAAAAAAGGACACACTAAAGGATATGGTGCGTTATAGGTATAGCTAAAGCATCACAGAGACTAAGATTCACAAGACAAATAAATAATAACAGCGGAAACATTTAAATAATAACTTGATATTCAAAATTAAACTTCATAAAATAATGTCATAAAATAGAGTATGTCTCAAATACCAAATGCACATGTCTTATGAAAAATATAATCTCAGTCACATCATCAGAGTACATAATAAAAATCATCCCTCTCATAAAGTACCAGTACATCCAAAGTCAAATGAAAAGAAAACAAAAAGGAGGAAGAATACATGAAAAATGAGAAAGCTCTGCAAATGGGTCTCCAAGAAATCCAAATCTACTGTCCCTGCCTCTGCTGGCCTATGGGGGGGAAAGGGGAAATAGAGGAGTGGGTCAGACTATAAGTCTGGTGAGTGAAAGTAACTACTAGTATTTTAAGTAAGATAAAGATAATCCCCCGATTTGGGCTTCTATCTATTGGCCCCTTATTTACCCTAGTTAGCATAAGCATGTCCCAGCCTCACCTAACTGTTGTGAGACCGTCACTCCTAGTCTGAAAGGGTCCTACCCAGCTTCACCTAATCTGTTGTGAGACCATCAGTCCTAGTTTGAAAAGGAATGTTGTTGGTATGGGCCCTATTTTTGTTCTTACTTATTAACTTAGTGTAAGTTTTAAAATAAGCCTCTTCTGTTATTTCTACTCTGTTTGCTTATTAATTTAATCTAAGTCTTAAATAAGCCTTTTTCTGTTATTTCTGCTTAATTATAACCTACGTTATAATTACTATTCTTCTTTTCTATCTTTTTAGTTATAACCACTAGTTAAAAACATGCTTGCAAATGTCTCAAATTTGCCTATTTCAGTTTATCTTCTTTTTATTACAATCTTTCTTATTTTACATCTAGTTTCTGTAAATTTAGTGTTTAGATCTATTTAATCCATATTTGCGAATTACTCTCTTTTAATTATTTTTATTCGCGTAAAAAGGAATAAAAAGAAACTAACATTTACGGGTTGAATTCTAACGTAAAATAGATGTAAATAAATGTAAATGACTGTAAATAACTGAATAAAATAGCTAAATAAAAATAGCTGAATAAAATAGACTGAAAAGAACTTTAAAAATTAACTGTAAATAACTTATATAAAAATTATCTCTAAATTGCAGAAAAACTACAACTATTGAGAACCCTATTATTTTAAATTACTTAAAAGTTTAAAATAATTACTAAACACTCACATGTGGTCCTTAACTCTATTCCTTGGGCTTCCTTGATCCACTTCTAGAGCGTAGAATATTTTTATCGAAAAGATCTTCTCTTTAGAAAAATATTCTATTTAGGGTCCAGCCTCAAGCAATGAACCCAAATAGGAGAAAATCTGAATGAGAAAAAAAGCTATGCCAAGGGTCTTATTTATAATGTGGTTTAGGGATCTCAGACCATTGGATTTGAAGATTAAATCCGGTGCAATCACGTCATAGGCTCGCTCGAAACTGTCGGATGGAAGCACGGACGCACAGGATTGAATAAAATTGAAAAAACACGTCATCTTTTAATCTGGACGAAACATCGTCTAAATACAAGGGTGGGTTGACATGCAAGTTGACCTACATATGTTGGGGGTTGACCTAGCTATGGTGAGGGTCGACCCTTGGGTCGACCTGACCTTGTATATTTTTTTCGTTTTCTTATTTCTTGTTTAATTCGTAACTTCTTCGTTTTAGCTCGGATTTTGACAAACTATATATGGAAATTGACCAGAAAATTACCACGGACACAATGGTGCAACTCCCGTAGCTCAATTCTGAAAATTTCACAAACTTATTTTATTATTTAATTAATTTGTTAATTAATTATTATAGCTTAAATTTTGGGTTGTTACATTCTCCCCTCCTTAAGGGGTTTCGTCCCCGAAATCTCTAAGGACAAAAGAATGATATAAATGTTTTCATCCGAATTCTACAACCATATACTCAACCATCATCCATTACATCCATAATCCTTAAGCTTTCTAATGCAATTTGTAACAACCCGCAAATTTTGAAAATATTTTAAATGAAAATTCATTTGAAACTTTGAATATAATTATTTTAAAATTTGATAAATTTGGAAATTTAATGTAATATTTTGGGATTTAATGTGAAATGTTCTTCCAAATTTAATAAAAAAAGGTTTTCCTTAAAATGCAAATATTGGTCAACTTTGGTCAAAGTTTGACTTTCTGTGAAAATTTTAAAATTTGAATTTTGAACTTTTACTTTTTTTTATGAAGATGGATTTAATTCTAACATTTTCTTTGTTTTTCGTTTTGTAAAATTTAGATTTCTACTTCTCAAAATTTACAAATTTTGGCGTATCACACGTAGTTATTTTCCTATAACATTTATCTTATTTACATTTTGATTTTGGGCTTGTACTATTGAGCTAGGAATTATTTTAGTAGATGAGAAGCCACATGATTGAGATGACTATATAATATCCTACGGTTTTGCTAGACTCTTCATTTTCATTTGTGCCTCCACAGAAAGAAATTAATGTAAGTTTTTCTTCTTCCTCTTCCTCCTCAAAATGCTAGACTTCTCCTCTAAAATTTCTCCTTCTTCCTTCCCTAAATTTCGGCCATGCTCATCACCATACCCATCTCCTCTTTCTCCACCCAAAAACCCTAGCCAAAACCACTTCTCCTCCTTCCTTTTTCCCTTCCTCTTCAACAAATTTCGGCCTCCACTCCTCTTCTTCTCACCATAAACCCTATAGCCGAACCATCACCTCACCCTTCCCCTTGCTTTGCCTTGGCCGTGACCACCTTCTCCACAACCAAACCCTAACCCTAGCCAAGACCGAACCTAAACCCTAGCCCTAGCCGAACCAAACCCCACCCAAATCTAGCCTAGACCGAACCCAAACAAACCCTAGACCAAACCTATGTGTCCCTTTGACAAGCCCTTTCATATGTTTACCAATATAAAAAAAATTCTACTTTTATTTTCTATGCGAATTCTATTTGTTTACATATGAAATTTATTTTATTTTTTCAAAGCTTTGGATTTGGATTCTCCTCCCACTCAAGCTTGTTTGTAATTGTCGTGCTTGTTGTAGTCGTTGTGTTGTGTTTGGAATCACTTCTCTAACTAAAGAAGGTGAGTAATCACTCTTGACAACATACTTATATTTTGGGGAATTGACGACAATTGAATTGTATGGATATGTATATGCAAGTTAGAAATTTCACCTATGTTTTATTATGTTATTTCCTAAGATATTAAACCTGTTGTGATCATATGCCATGATATTTTATTTATTGTTCTGTTTATTTCATATTATGTTCTCACACTGCAAGTTCCTTTACTATGGGTTGAAATGATACATACCCGAATGATCTTTAGATTAAGGAAAATTGTTATGGGCTGAATTGATAGGCCTGAGCAATTTTATTTGACTTGGGATTGCGGGTTTGAAATGATATAAAACCCGGAAATTAAATAAATTGCGGAATGAAATGATATATGTCCGTATTTACTTGACCCTAGGGTAGAGAATTTTATACAGACTCTGTGGTTGATTTAAAATGATTTTCTAAAAATTATTAAGTATTTTGGATTTCTATATATGAATCTCAACTAAAATTTAATGTAATAATTTCTGTGCATTTGTTTGCATGAGTTAAAATTTTTATAAGAAATAAATAGTTGGAAATGTAAATTTTGGAATCTAATTACAGAATGAAGGTTAATTGAAATTTAATAATCCGATTTGACTTAATAATGGTATTTTATTCTAACTTATAAATTGTAAGTTTTAATTCATGTAATAGTGATTAAAATGATAAATGTTTTTTTTGTGGAAAAAAAAATGTAAGTTAAAACGTACATTTGACATGTAAGTTTTTAACTAATGTAAATGGTATAACTTGGGTAATAAAAATGATAATTGTTATTTACTGAAAAGAAAAAAAAGTGTAAGTTAATAACGTACTTTTAACTTAGCATAAGGATTTCAGCTTTAAAATTGACATTATAGTAACAAAGTTAATTAACTAAAGGTGTGGTTTCTTTAATGACCAAATAGCTAAAATTAGAGTAATATAATGAGAATGATATAATGACTATGTTAAAAACTGTAAATATATGTACTATTTGATTATATAAACTATTGTAGTAGGAAGTATTACAGTAACAATTCAAAACTACTGCGATTTCTTAGGGTATCAATTCAAAACTACTGGGATTTCTTACTGTAATAATTCTGCACCGTTGCAGATTCTTACAGTAACAATTCTACACCATTGTGTATTCTTACAGTAGCAATTCTGCACCGCTGCGAATTCTTAAAGTAGCATTTCTGTACTGCTGCATTTTCTTAAAAGTGACATTTCCAGAATGCTACAAATTTTTTTAAAGGGTTATAGTTCCGAATGTTATGGTTCTAAAGGTTACATTTTTAAAGCGCTATGATCTCTAAATTTTTACGTTTCAAAGGGGTTATAATTAAATGAAAATTTGCAAGTGTTACAACTTTGGAAAAATGAATAATATTTTAAAGAACAATGATATGGAATTTATATGGTTTTGAAAGGAATATGTTTGATATGAAAAATAAAACAATTGAAATTGAATAACCACGGGTTATAATAACGTTTGGTTGTTAAAGAGACCGGGATCAGATATGGGCATACTCTCCATCGATACCGAAAACCACTTTAACAACTGTGTACGCGGTGGAGATTCCAGAATGAAGTAGGATGGTGGCGACGATCCTAAAGGTATACATACATGGACCTAACTCCCATGAGTTAGCATAAGATGGCTAAAACATGAGCAATTGACGGGCCAAGTGAGGTAGCTCCTCCGATCTGATACACTTCATCGTTAGCCATTCTATTACTTTGTGATTGATTTGGTGCGCACCTTTGATTCGGGAGTGTGGATCGAGTTGGGCGGTAGTTGCGGCTATGTGTTACCAATAGTCCGAAAGTGTAATTGGTATATCTACCCTGGCATTTCCTTGTTGTGTCGTGTCACCTACCCTAGCACGCCTTCTACGAGTTTGTTTTATGTCGTACCTATGGGGTATCCTCTGGCGGCCCCAGTTTACGGGGAGTTACGGTACTGTATAGACTATTGGCATTATAAAATGTGTTAAGGGGGAAATGGGTAACGCCTCAACGCTATTTTAATAGTTTACTTTAATTTAGACATTATTATAATAGCGTATATTACTGCATAGTAGATAGTTTAATGGATCCTTAAAGCATGGGCGATCCCAAGCATCCTTTAAGTTATTGATGCATTTCTTTTACAGTTCACTTGAGTTGATTTACATTTTATAAGTATGTATGTCCTGACTCGAGTTTTTTGTGTTTTTGCTTTACGCTCGGGTCAGCATGAGTTTCACAGATTTGGTTTCATCCTTTTTGGAGCTAGAGATCCGCCGGAGATTTAGTTGTCTACCTGATATTTCCATTCAAGTTATTTCTACTCAGCTTTTGCTTTTGTAGTAGAGAACTTATGTATCTAAACTTTCCGTTGTATTTGTTTTCAGACTTGGGTACGAAGTATTAGTTTGAGACTATGTATCTAGGAGCTTCATGAACTCCTACGTTTATTTTATTCCACTACGAGTTATTCTAATATTCTGTGTCTGTGATTCTGTGATTGATTTTATTTGCCCCAAATTTTATTAACTATCTGTTGTTTTGAATTATTCAAGTCTGACATGTGTGGTTTTATTTTCAATTTGAATGGTACAAAACGGCGGGATGTTACAGGTTGTATCAGAGTTTTGGTTTTAGGCAAACCTTAGCCTACAGGGCAAAAACTCATTAGAGATAGGGTAGAAATACCCTAGAATGAGTAAAATCAATCTTAGAATCATTCTTTGTGAGAGAATGTATTTTCAAGTATAAAATGGTTTTCAAATGATTTTAAAGGATTATTTTGGATATAAAATTTTTCTTGTTTTAAAATCTAATTTTCCTTAGAATTTCTCTTCTTTTCGAATCCACCTTGTTTAATAGAATTCTTTGATTAGGATTTCCATTCTAGTTGAATCTTGTCTTTTGTCTTTCTCCTCTATCTTGGTCCTAAAGAAAAAAAATTCATTCTTGAATTTCCAAGATGAATCGTAGGAATGCCAGAGGTCAGGGTCGTGGTGTTGCCCCAGTTCCAGCATCAGTTGCACCCATTAGGTTTACCATTCTCTATAAGGAGTTCACTCAGCTAGGTGGTACTAAGTTTACGGGATCAGAGACCATCATTGAGGCTCAGCAGTGGCTGAGGAGTTTGGAAAGGATTTTCACTGGTTTGGAGATCACCGACGCTTAGAAGCGTTAGTTAGTTAGCAACTTGGCAGTTATAGGAGGCAGCCCTAGACTGGTGGGAGTCAGTTACAGCCAACACTATTAAGGCAGATATTTCTTGGGAACAGTTTCGGGAGGCTTTTGTGGCGAAGTGGATGCCATAAGCTGGGAAGACTCGGCTATACAGGGAGTTTATGGATCTTAAGCAAGGGGATATGTCATTTTCTGAGTATGAGCGGAAGTTCAACGAACTTTCCAAGTTTGGTCCTAGCTTGATTGATACCCCTCTTAAGAAGAATGATAAGTTTATAGTTGGAGCTCGCCTAGAGTTTTATGATCGTCTGATTTCTCATGTGCACAGCCCTTTTACTGGATTGATGGATATAGCCATTAGATATGAGAACCCCACTTCTAAGGAAGCATATATTGCTCGTGCACCGTCATCTCAGCCCTTTTCTGGCAACTCTAAGAAGAGGAAGTCTAATTTCCATCGACAGAAGCAGAATTGGCTTAAGAATCTAGGTTTAGGATCTTCTTCTTCCCGGAGGCAGCCTATTGATCTTTCTTCCATCACTTGCTTCAAGTGTGATCAGAAGGGTCACTATGCCAACAGTTGTCCAGCACCTGCCAGTGCCGCCATTCCTCCACCTTAGAATACCAAGAACAACCTCTACATTGTCTGTTTGCAACCTTGCCATTTCAAGGATGATTGTCCCTTGTATCAGAAGGGCAAGACATCTGGAGTCTTTGCCAAGACTTCTTTCACTCGTGCTCCGCCTACTCCACTTGCTCCTAGTGATACCCAAGGTACTCTCCAGGGCACTTTTACTTTGTTTAGTTTTCCGGTTCGTGTTCTATTTGACACCGGAGCTTCTCATAGTTTCATTTCTGTGGACCTTTGTGATAAATTTGAGCATATCCTTTCACCTAAGTTTGCAACCGAACCTTTGTGTGTTACTAATCTGATTGGTGGTCCCGCAAACCTTAGTAGGATTTATAACAATGTGAAACTATTCTTTTCCGACCATCGCTTTTTTGGTGATTTCTATGTTCTTGGTTTCGATGCTTTTGACATATTGCTTGGAGGAGATTGGCTGAAGATGCATGAAGTTGTTATCTCTTGTAAAACCTAGACTGTTTCTCTTATTGATGATTTTGGAAACCCTTTGGTGATTCAGTGCCGTATGCCTCAGGAGTATGCAGGCAGTTTTATCTATTCTCTTGATTCATCCTCTAGTGATCTTGATTCTACTCCTATGGTCAAACTCTACCCTGATGTATTTGGTGAAGTCACTTCTTTACCTCCTAAACGGGAAATCGAATTTCGTATTGATCTTATTCCTAGAGCTTGACCTGTAGTTCTTCCTCCCAGAAGGATGGCACCCCGCGAGAAGGTTGAGTTGAGGAAGCAAATTGAAGACTTGTTCTCCAAAGGTTTGATCAGACCTAGTCATTTCGAATGGGGAGCAGTGGTGGTTTTTGTCACTAAGTCTGATGGTTCTTTGAGGATGTGTGTTGATTATAGGGAGCTGAACAAGCTCACTATGAAAAACAGATATCCAATGCCTCATATTAATAATATGTTCGATCAGCTTTATGGAGCTACTGTATTCTCTCAGCTTGATCTTGCCACCGATTTCCACCAGCTTAGAATTGCTGAGGAAAGTATTCCCAAAACTGCTTTCCGTTCCGAGGATGGTTTCTTTGAATGGTTAGTTATGCCTTTTGGTTTGACTAACGCCCCAGCTTTCTTTGTCGACCTTATGAACCGAGTTTTCCGTGATGTTCTTAATAAGTTTGTTCTAGTCTTTGTCGATGATATTCTGGTTTTCTCTAAGTCTAAGGCGGAACATGAAATACATTTGAATTTTGTTCTGAAGACCCTTAGGAGTCATCAGTTGAAAGCCAAATTGTCGAAATGCCATTTCTGGAAAGATGAAGTCCGATTTCTTGGACATATTGTTTTTGGTAATGGAGTTTCTGTTGATCTAGTTAAGATCGCTGCGATCAATGTCAGTCTATCTTCTCTTCTTTCCTTTGTACATTAATTATTCTATCTCTTTCTCGGTTCTTATTCTCCCTATTCTATTTTAGAATTGGGAAACTCCTAGGACTCCATCTGATATCCGTAGTTTTCTGGGCCTTGCCGGTTATTATTGGAGATTCATTGAGAATTTTACTCGGATTGCTGCACCTCTCACTGCTCTAACTCGTAAGAATGCTAAGTTTAGATGGAATGATAACTATGAAGCTACATTCAATGAGTTGAAGCGCAAGCTTACTTCCGCACCAGTTCTTACCGTTCCAAATGGAAATGAGGGATTAACGGTATACACTGATGCCAGTCGTGAAGGTTTGGGAGCCATTCTGATGCAGAATGGGAAGGTTATCGCTTATGCCAGTCGTCAATTGAAGACTCATGAAGCCAATTATGCAGCCTATGATTTGGAATTGCTTACCGTAGTTTTTTCTTTGAAGCTTTGGAGACATCATCTATTGGGAACTAAGTTTGAGCTTTTTACGGATCATAATTCTTTGAAATATATTTTCACCTAGAAGGACTTGAATTTGAGGCTGGTTAGGTGGCTTGAGTTTCTAGCTTCTTATGACCTCGACATCAACTATATCCCCAGGAAAGCTAATGTTGTAGCCGATGCTTTGAGTTGAAATAAGGCGATGTTGTGTCGGCTTGTTGTTTCTTCTCCTCTTATGGATCGTATTATTGCTAAGAAAGATGAGGATGAGATGCTTAGGCTTATTGAGGAAAATGTTCGTAGCAGGGTTGGTGGTAATATTCAAGATGGAAGTGGAGCTCAGATCGATGATAAAGAGATTTTGAGGATTAATAATCGGATTTGTGTCCCGAATGTCGATGGATTGAGGAAAGAGTTACTTCGGGAAAATCATCGGTCTAGACTTTCTATTCATCTAGGTGTGACGAAGATGTACCATGATATGAAGAAGATGTATTGGTGGAGTGGTATGAAGCGTGATATCTCCCTTTTTGTTAGTAGATGTGCAACTTGTCAGCAGGTTAAGGCTGATCATCAGAAGACCGCTGGATTATTGCAACCCCTTGAGGTTCCCAATTGGAAATGGGAACAAGTTTCTATGGATTTTATTGATGGATTACCGAGGACTAGGAGAGGTAATGAGAGTATTTGGGTAATTGTGGATAAATTGACCAAGTCAACTCATTTCATTCCGGTTAGGTCTAACCGTTCTGCTTCTAGTTTAGCTGGGATTTATATGAGAGAGATTGTTCGTCTTCATGGTGTTCCGGTCAGTATTGTTTGTGATAGAGATCCCATCATTACCAGTCAGTTTTGGAAAGCTTTTCAGGAATCTTTAGGTACTCGTCTGAATCTGAGCACTACTTACCATCCGCAGACCGACGGTCAAACGGAAAGAGTGAATCAGATTCTGGAAGATCTTCTTCATGCCTGTGTCCTTAATTATGGAGGATCTTGGGAAGATCATCTCCATCTCGTTGAATTCACCTATAACAATAGTTATCAGGTATAATCTCAAATATCTGTTTAAGGTTGTCTTAAACATTTATATATCTTATCCCTTTTTTTTGAATTCAGGCTAGTATCACAATGGCTCCATTTGCTACTCTTTATGGACGCCCTTGCAAATCTCCATCTTACTGGATTGAATCCGGTAATCGTTTGGTTCTTGGTCCTGATATGATTCTAGAAGCATCCGAGAAGGTTGAGGAGATTAGGAGAAAGATGAGGATTACTCAGGATAGACAGAAGAAGTATGCTGACAGGCGTAGAAGGAATTTAGAATTTTTTGTTGGTGATCAGGTTTTCCTTAAGGTCTCTCCATTAAGAAATGTGATTCGTTTTGGTCGGAGAGGGAAGCTCGCTCCTAGGTTTATTGGTCCTTTTCGCATCTTAGAGAGAGTTGGTTCCTTAGCTTAATTACCGTTTGGATTTGCCAGAGAAGCTTTCTGGAGTGCATAATGTGTTCCATGTTTCACATGTTCGTTGGTATCTTCATGATCCATCTTTGATTGTCCAGCTTTCTACTCTCGAGAGTTTGGATGTTGAGCCGAACCTTACTGTCGAGAGGAAGCCATTTCGTATTATCGATAGAGGTACGAAGCAGCTACGAAGAAAACCTGTCAACCTGGTCAAAGTGCAACGGAGCACTGATGATTGGGATTGTACTTGGGAAACAGAGGAGAGCATTCGTGCTTCGAATCCGGAATTTTTTGTTCCAGGTACTATTCATTATCCTACCTTATCCCTCTTTGTTTTCTGGGTCTCGTTCCTTTTCGAGGACGAAAAGTTTTTAGTGGGGGAGAGTGTAACAACCCGCAAATTTTGAAAATATTTTAAATGAAAATTCATTTGAAACATTGAATATAATTATTTTAAAATTTGATAAATTTTGAAATTTAATGTAATATTTTGGGATTTGATGTGAAATGTTCTTCCAAATTTAATAAAATAAAGGTTTTCCTTAAAATGCCAATTTTGGTCAACTTTGGTCAAAGTTTGACTTTCTGTGAAAATTTTAAAATTTGAATTTTGAACTTTTACTTTTTTTATGAAGATGAATTTAATTCTAACATTTTCTTTGTTTTTCGTTTTGTAAAATTTTGATTTCTACTTCTCAAAATTTACAAATTTTGGCGTATCACACGCAGTTATTTTCCTATAACATTTATCTTATTTACATTTTGATTTTGGGCTTGCACTATTGGGCTAGGAATTTCTTTAGTAGATGAGAAGCCACATGATTGAGATGACTATATAATATCCTAGAGTTTTGCTAGACTCTTCATTTTCATTTGTGCCTCCGTAGAAAGAAATTAATGTAAGTTTTTCTTCTTCCTCTTCCTCCTCAAAAACCTAGACTTCTCCTCTAAAATTTCTCCTTCATCCTTCCCCAAATTTCAGCCATGCTTATCACCACACCCATCTCCTCTTCCTCCAACCAAAAACCT
Source organism: Allium fistulosum (assembly GCA_030737815.1). NCBI lineage: Eukaryota > Viridiplantae > Streptophyta > Magnoliopsida > Asparagales > Amaryllidaceae > Allium > Allium fistulosum. Next base: position 863,533,669 of record CM060904.1, read on the forward strand.
AGCCAAAACCACTTCTCCTCCTTCCATTTTCCCTTCCTCTTCAACAAATTTCGGCCTCCACTCCTCTTCTTCCCACCACAAACCCTATAGCGGAACCATTACCTCACCTTTCCCCTTGCTTTGCCTTGGCCGTGACCACCTTCTCCACAACCAAACCCTAACCCTAGCCTAGACCGAACCCAAACCCTAGCCCTAGCCAAACCAAACCCCACCCAAATCTAGCCTAGACCGAACCCAAACAAACCCTAGACCAAACCTATATGTCCCTTTGACAAGCCCTTTCATATGTTTACCAATATAAAAAAAAGTTCTACTTTTATTTTCTATGCGAATTCTATTTGTTTACATATGAAATTTATTTTATTTTTATAAAGCTTTGGATTTGGATTCTCCTCCCACTCAAGCTTGTTTGTAATTATCGTGCTTGTTGTAGTTGTTGTGTTGTGTTTGGAATCACTTCTCTAACTAAAGAAGGTGAGTAATCACTCTTGACAACATACTTATATTTTGGTGAATTGACGACAATTGAATTGTATGGATATGTATATGCAAGTTAGAAATTCCACCCATGTTTTATTATGTTATTTCCTATGATATTAAACTTGTTGTGATCATATGCCATGATATGTTATTTATTGTTCTATTTATTTCATATTCCGTTCTCACACTGCAAGTTCCTTCACTATGGGTTGAAATGATACATACCCGAATGATCTTTAAATTAAGGAAAATTGTTATGGGCTGAAATGATAGGCCCGAGCAATTTTATTTGACTTGGGATTGCGGGTTTGAAATGATATAAAACTCAGAAATTTAATAAATTGCGGATTGAAATGATATATGTCTGTTTTTACTTCACCCTAGGGTAGAGAATTTTATACAGACTTTGTGGTTGATTTAAAATGATTTTCTAAAAATTATTAAGTATTTGGATTTGTATATATGAGTCTCAACTAAAATTTAATCTAATAATTTCTGTGAATTTGTTTACATGAGTTAAAAAATTTATAAGAAATAAATAGTTGAAAATGTAAATTTTGTAATCTAATTTACAAAATGAAGGTTAATTGAAATTTAATAATCCGATTTGACTCAATAATATTTTATTCTAACCTATAAATTGTAAGTTTTAATTCATGTAATAGTGATTAAAATTATAAATGGTTTTTTTTGTGGAAAAAAATTGTAAGTTAAAACGTACATTTGACATGTAAGTTTTTAACTAATGTAAATGGTATAACTTGGGTAATAAAAATGATAAATGTTATTTACTGAAAAGAAAATAAAGTGTAAGTTAATAACGTACTTTTAACTTAGCATAAGGATTTCAGCTTTAAAATTTGACATTATAGTAACAAAGTTATTTAACTAAAGGTATGGTTTCTTTAATGACCAAATAGCTAAAATTAGAGTAATATAATGAGAATGATATAATGACTATAATAAAAACTGTAAATATATGTACTATTTGATTATATAAACTATTGTAGTAGGAAGTATTACAGTAACAATTCAAAACTGCTGCGATTTCTTACGGTAACAATTCAAAACTGCTGCGATTTCTTACTATAACAATTCTGCACTGTTGCGGATTCTTACAGTAACAATTCTATACTGTTGCGAATTCTTACGGTAACAATTCTGCACCGCTGCGAATTCTTATAGTGCATTTCTGTACTGCTGCGTTTTCTTAAAAGTGACATTTCCAAAATGCTACAAAATTTTCTAAAGGGTTATAGTTCTGAATGTTATGGTTCTAAAGGTTACATTTTTAAAGCGCTATGATCTCTAAATTTTTACGTTTCAAAGGGGTTATAATTAAATGAAATTTGGAAGTGTTACAACTTTAGAAAAATGAATAATATTTTAAAGAATAATGATATGGAATTTATATGGTTTTGAAAGGAATATGTTTGATATGAAAAATAAACCAATTGAAATTGAATAACCACGGGTTATAATAACATTTGGTTATTAAAGAGACTGGGATCGGATATAGGCATACTCTCTGTCGATAATGAAAACCACTTTAACAACTATGTACGCGGTGGAGATTCCAGAATGAAGTAGGATGGTGGTGACGAACCTAAAGGTATACATACGTGGACCTAACTCCCATGAGTTAGCATAAGGTGGCTAAAACAGGAGCAATTGACGGGCCAAGTGAGGTAGCTCCTCCGATCGGACACACTTCATCGTTAGCCATTCTATTACTTTGTGATTGATTTGGTGCGCACCTTTGATTCGGGAGTGTGGATCAAGTTGGGCGGTAGTTGCGGCTATGCATTACCAACAGTCCGAAAGTGTAATTGGTATATCTACCCTGGCATTGCCTAGTTGTGCCATGTCACCTACCCTAGCGCGCCTTCTATGAGTTTGTTTTATGTCGTACCTATGGGGTATCCTCTGGCGGCCCCAGTTTACGGGGAGTTATGGTACTGTATAGACTATTGGCATTATAAAATGTGTTAAGGGGAAATGGGTAACGTCTTAACGCTATTTTAATAGTTTACTTTACTTTAGACATTATTATAATAGCGTATATTACTACATAGTAGATAGTTTAACGGATCCTTAAAGGATGGGCGATCTCAAGCATCCTTTAAGTTACCGATGCATTTCTTTTACAGTTCACTTGAGTTGATTTACATTTTATAAGTATGTATGTCCTGACTCGAGTGTTTTGTGTTTTTTCTTTACGCTCGGGTCAGCCTGAGTTTCACAGCTTTGGTTTCATCCTTTTTGGAGCTAGAGATCCGCCGGAGATTTAGTTGTCTACCTGATATTTCCATTCCAGTTATTTCCACTCAGCTTTTGCTTTTGTAGTAGAGAACTTATGTATCTAAACTTTTTGTTGTATTTGTTTTCAGACCTGGGTACTATGTATTAGTTTGAGACTATGTATCTAGGAGCTTCATGAACTCCTATGTTTATTTTATTCCGCTGCGAGTTATTCTGATATTCTATGTCTGTGATTCTGTGGTTGATTTTATTTGCCCCAAATTTTATTAACAATCTGTTGTTTTGAATTATTCATGTTTGGCATGTGTGGTTTTATTGTCGATTTGAATGGTCCAAAACGGCGGGATGTTACATAATTTATGATATATGCAATAGTGTAGTGTCAATGTCCCTAACTAATGCAAAAGATTAGGCGGTCTACTGATTCAGTTAACCTCCTTTTATGCAATCATGTTCGTGCCATGTATCCAAATGAATGCAAATTCCTAATGGCAACTTATAGTTCTACATGCGTGCTACAATCATCATCCAAATGCAACAATCATATGCTAATCATCCATTTATAGCAACCATGGAACTAAAATAAAAATGCAAATGAGCACACATCCATATGCATATGCATTAGTGACCTAGTTAGGCTGATCCCTAAGAGATAATAGTGCCTAGTGTATATATATGCATCCATTAGCATCCACTAGCAAACACTTGCAACCACTAGCGTCCATCATACATAACATGTTCTAGTAACATGTTTACATTCAGTCCTACCCTCCATTGGTTAAATCCTAAGATCTACCCTCCCAAAGGATACTAAAGGAAAAAACCTATTCAAAACTAAAGATAGAAATAAGAAATTCAAGACGTACCATCGAAAAGATACGGATAAGAGATATGTATTTTCTCTTCGGCCTCCCATGTAGCATCTTCAATACAATATCCCCATTGCACCTTAACCAAAGGGACTTCTTTATTTCTAAGCTTCTTGATATCACGTCCAACGATCTTGGTAGGAATGCGATGAACCGATGCTTCTCTCTCCACTTCAACTTCCTCGAGTTGACTAGGTTCCACTACCTCTGTTGAATCATGTAAGCACTTTCTCAAGTGCCAAACATGGAAAACATCATGAACTCCTGCGAGCCTCTCCGGTAGCTTTATCCGATACGCCATCTTCCCTACTCTTTCCACAATGGTGAATGGTCCTACGAATCTGGGAGCAAGTTTCCCACTTGATCCAAATCTTACTACCTTTCTTAGCGGAGATACCTTAATGAAAACCAAGTCTCCTACTTCAAACTCAATATCCCTTCTCCGCTTACCTACATAAGATTTATGCTTATCTTAGGACATCTTCATTTTCCTCCTAATCAAATCAACTTTTTCCGACGTCTCTCTAACCATGTCGGGACCAAGTAGCAATCTCTTTGTAGACTCCAACCAACATGAAGGCGACTTGTACAGTCTTCCATAAAGAGCTTCAAAAGGTGCCATTCCAATGCTAGCTTGAAAACTATCATTATATGCAAATTCCACTAAAGGAAGATGCTCCTCCCAAGTTCCTCAAAAATCAAGAATGCACATCCTCAACAAATCCTCAAGAACTTTATTAACTCTCTCTGTTTGGTCGTCCGTCTGGGGGTAGTAGGCCGTACTCAATCTAAGTTGCGTCCCTAAAGCCTCTTGCAAGCTCCTCCAAAACTCGCTAGTAAAGATAGGGTCTCTATCGCTCACTATGCTAGAGGAAACTCCATGAAGTCGGAATATCTCACGAACATATAAGGATGCCAAATAAGGTGTTGTCCTCTTACTCTTGACCAGAATGAAGTGGACTCTCTTAGTTAAACGATCTACAATTACCCAAATACTGGTATTCCCCTTCCTAGATCAGGGTAAACCATCTATGAAGTCCATCTAAACACTATCCCACTTCCATTCGGGTACATCCAATGGTTGAAGCAATCCATCGGGCTTCTGCTGCTCCTTAACTCTTTGGCATACTAGACACTTAGCCACGAACTCTACTACATCCTTCTTCATGCCACTCCAATAAAACACTCTCTTCATGTCCCTATACATCTTATCACCACCTGGATGGATAGTCATCCTAGAATGGTGTACTTCTGCTAGAACCGCTCTCGTCAAATCACCAGTGCGGGGAACACAAAGTCATTCATCTATCCTTAGCCACCCTTTACTATCAATGGAATAACGTTGGAGATGTCTAGAGACCTCTCCTTTGCTAGTCCTCTCCAAAATATCCACAAGCTCTGAATCCTCTCACTGCCTCGAACCAATCTGATCTATGAGGGTAGACTTAACCTTAAGTTCTGCCAACAATCCAAGGGTAATGTCCATAGAGGGCTTAAAATCAAAGGTGGAAATAAACTATAGGCTTTTTCACTCCATGAACATTGGACTAAGGGTTGTTTTCTTCCTACTTAACGCATCCGCAACCACGTTTCCTTTACTAGGGGTGTAAGCTATCTCAAAGTCATATGATGCCAAAAACTCCATCCAACGCTGCTGCCTCAAGTTTAAATCCTTTTGTGAAAATAGGTACTATAATGATTTATGGTCAGTGAAGAACTCGAACCTCTCTCCTAGCAAGTAATGTCTCCAAGACTTGAGCGCGAAAACAATATCAGCTAACTCTAAATCATGGGTGGGGTAGTTCTTCTCATGCGTTCTCAACTGATGAACACGAAGTGTACGAAGAACCTCCTCAAGATGAATAGCATGCTCTTCCATACTCTAGGAAAACACCAAAATGTCATCCACGAATACTACCACGAACTTATTTAGGACATCTCGAAAAACACGGCTCATCAAATCTACAAAATAGGCTGCGACATTGATTGGCCCAAACGACATAACAAACCACTCAAAGAATCCATCGGGTGTCCTAAATGTTGTCTTATCGATGCTATCATCAGCGACCCTAAGCTGATGAAATCCAGTAGCTGAATCAAGCTGAGAAAATACTGAAGAGCCAACCAACTGATCAAAAAGATCATCTATCCTAGGAAGTGGGTAACGGTTCTTCTTCGTGAGCTTATTCAACTCTCTATAGTCTACGCAAAGTCGAAGGGAACCATTCGCCTTTGTAGCGAAGACGACTGGCACTCCCCACTCAGATATGCTCCGTTTGATGAAGCCTTTCTCCAATAGCTCACCGATCTACTTACTTAAATCTTTCCTCTCCCTAGGAGCCATATGTCTCATGGGCAATGCCAATGGCTTAGCATTTTCATTCAGATAGATCCTAAAGTCGATCTCCCTCTTAGGGGGTAATCCCCTAACTTCCTCAAAAACATTTGGGAAATATCTAATGACTGGAACATAATCTAACTCTCCTAGTGATGAATCAAGGGAATAAAGGAAGCTCAACATGACTGACCCCTGTGGGTCGCAAAAAACCTCGAGAGTTCTACCGCTGCATGTCTCTAGCCTGACGACTCTCTATCGCAATCCAATATCGCTCCATAAGTGGATAGCCAATCCATCCCCAAAATCATCCCATGTCTCGAAAATCCCAGTACATAGGCTTCACAATAAAACTCTGCTCCTAGTATAAAAAAATTTCAAACCCCTATAAATCATGGATAAATGTGTCAATCCTCCTATGGGGTTTGAAACAACTATAGGGTCTACTACTAGAGAAATATCTAAGTACAAACAATCAACCAAGGAACTAGAAATGAAAGAATGCGATGCTCCGGAGTCAAAAAGAGTCCGAATAAGACAATCCAAAATAGAGATCAAACCTTCTACAGAGATTTTCCTACCTCTATCCAGTCCACTGCTAGAAGGTGCTGCATCCAAAGCCTGCACTTGCGCTGTCGGTGCGTCTATTCTCTGCCCCGTCTTTTGAGGACAAGCTTTACTAAGATGTCCAGGCTGCCCATAGTTGTAACATCTCCCCTTCATCGTGCCCTTCTTACAGTCCTTTGCGAAATTCCCAACCAATCCACAACTATGACATTTCCCGCCTTTCCCGATCCTCTTTTAAGGTCCTCCTTCTTTCCTCTTGTCCTTAACCTTCTTATTCTTCTACCACTACTTCTTAGAGTTTTCTGATTTAGGTACCTCCTTAACCTCTCCCTTCAGCTGCCCAGATGCAAGCTGAACTCTCTGTCGGTCCTCCAATCCTAACAGCCCAAATATCCTCTCCGTATCCCTTAACCAAGCCCGTGCCTCCATGAAATCCTCCATGCCGAAAAATTTTCTGCCTTCTAGACTAGCGAAGTCCTTGCATAGCTTAGAAAAATTGGTTGCTGCATGTGGATTAACGGGATCTCCACCTACTGGTGTTGTATTGGGTGCTTACCCTTGCTCCTCTGGTACCGTAGCTCTATGGAACCAGTCAGCCATACTATGCAAAGGAAAGAAAATTTAGGCTCGAAAGAATCGAAAGAAGGTTGAACTAGACCTCGAGGGGATTTTTATAAAAACTCTTTTATACTTGAAAATGATTTCTAAGAGTTTCTTTCTGAAAAATACTTTTAAAATATGTTACTTTTGAAAAATACTTTATTTTTAAAACAAGTTTTAGGAATCTTGTAACATTAGGCTCTGATACCAAGTGAAACACCTCACACCCCTTAATATACCCAAAAAGGACACACTAAAGTATATAGTGCGTTATAGGTATAGCTAAAGCATCACAAAGACTAAGATTTATAAGACAAATAAAGTAATAACAGCGGAAACATTTAAATAATAACTTGATATTCAAAATTAAACTTCATAAAATAATGTCATAAAACAGAGTATGTCTCAAATACCAAATACACATGTCTTATGAAAAATATAATCTCAGTCACATCATCAAAGTACATAATAAAAATCATCCCTCTCATAAAGTACCAGTACATCCAAAGTCAAATGGAGAGAAAACTGAAAGGAAGAAGAATACATGAAGAATAAGAAAGCTCTTCAAATGGGTCTCCAAGAAATCCAAATCTACTGTCCCTGCCTCTGTTGGCCTATGGGGGGAAAAGGGGAAATAGAGGAGTGGGTTAGACTATAAGTCTGGTGAGTGAAAGTAACTACTAGTATTTTTAAGCAAGATAAAGATAATATACTTAGCAACAGTTCTAGTAAAAAAAGGAAATAAAGGAAAGATAAATCTGGAATAAAATAATGTTTAACTGTTTGCTCTGATTGTTTCGATTGTTTGCACTTGTCTTAGATTATTGTGATTAGGCTGAAATGCTAATCCTATTTTAATTAGGCTGAATCCAAATTCAACCCATTGATTGGCCTTCTTTCTCTGTTGTGCCACGTGAGCTAGTCCCATCCTGTGGGTCCCATAGCAAAAGACACCAGTCTAGCGGTTGGAACGCAGTAGCGACTTATCTACGCTAATCAATGTGGCACGCTCGGTCATCGCCGGTACTCGCTAACTGTCGCCCCCTCTTGTGACCTCTTATTTACCATAATCAGCATAAGCGTGCCCAGCCTCACCTAATCTGTTGTGAGACCATAAGTCCTAGTCTGAAAGGGTACTGCCCAGCCTCACCTAAGTGTTTTGTGAGACCATCAGTCCTAGTCTGAAAACGGAAAGCTGCCGGTATTGGTCCTAACAAACAAAATCTAGTTGCGCCCCTTGCCCAAATCCCCCGATTTGGGCTTCTATCTATTGGCCCCTTATTTACCCTAGTTAGCATAAGCGTGTCCCAGCCTCACCTAACTATTGTGAGACCATCAGTCCTAGTCTGAAAGGGTCCTGCCCAGTCTCACCTAATTTGTTGTGAGACCATTAGTCCTAGTCTGAAAGGGATGCTGTTGGTATGGGCCCTATTTCTATTCTTGCTTATTAACTTAGTGTAAGTTTTAAAATAAGCCTCTTCTGTTATTTCTGCTCTATTTGCTTATTAACTTAATCTAAGTCTTAAAATAAGCCTTTTTCTGTTATTTCTGCTTAATTATAACCTACGTTATAATTGTTATTATTCTTTTCTATCTTTTTAGTTATAACCACTAGTTATAAACATGCTGGCAAATGTCTCAAATTTTCCTATTTCAGTCTATCTTCTTTTTATTACAGTCTTTCTTGTTTTACATCTAGTTTTTATAAATTTAGTGTTTAATTCTATTTAATCCATATTTGCGAATTATTCTCTTTTTATTATTTTATTCGCGTAAAAAGGAATAAAAAGAAACTAACATTTACATGTTGTATTCTAACGTAAAATAGATGTAATAAATGTAAATAACTGTAAATAACTAAATAACTGAATAAAATAGCTAAATAAAAATAGATGGATAAAATAGACTGAAAAGAACTTTAAAAATTAACTGTAAATAACTTATATAAAAATTGCCTCGAAATTGTAGAAAAACTACAACTATTGAGAACCCTATTATTTTAAATTACTTAAAAATCTAAAATAATTACTAAAGACTCACCTGTGGTCCTTAGCTCTATTCCTTGGTCTTCCTTGATCTACTTCTAGAGCGTAGAATATTTTTATCGAAAAGATCTTCTCCTTAGAAAAATATTCTATTTATGGTCCAGCCTCAGGCAATGAACCCAAATAGGAGAAAATCTGAATGAGAAAAATAGCTAGGCCTAGGGTCTTATTTATAGTGCGGTTTAGGGATCTCAGACCATTGGATATGAAGATTAAATCCGGTGCAATCATGTCATAGGCTCGCTGGGAACCGTCCGATGGAAACACGGATGCATAGGATTGAAGAAAATTGGAAAAACACGTTATCTTTTAATCTGGACGAAACATCGTCTAAATACAATGGTGTGTCGACATGCAGGTCGACCTACATATGCTAGGGGTCGACCTAGCTATGGTGAGGGTCGACCCTAGGGTCAACCTGACCTTGTATATTTTTTTTCGTTTTCTTATTTCTTGTTTAATTCATAACTTCTTCGTTTTAGCTCGGATTTTGACAAACTATATATGAAAATTGACCAGAAAATTACCACGGACACAATGGTGCAACTCCCATGGCTCGATTCTGACAATTTCGCAAACTTATTTTATTATTTAATTAATTCGTTAATTAATTATTATAGCTTAAATTTTGGGTTGTTACAAAGCCTCTCTTTCGAAACCTTTCGAATGTAATAAAGTATTACATATTAACTCTTAGAAGCATAGCTTCGAAACCATTGAAAGTACACCTTTCGAAACATTTGGAAGTATCCCTTCCGAAACCATTGAAATCCCTCTTTCGAAACCATTGGGTTTATATTAAAATATCATTTTGGTCAAGGAGAATATAAACGAAAGTATCTCTTTCAAAACCGTTCTTTATAATGTAAAAGTATTGGGGAAAACTTGATGGCGTCGACCCCATCCTTTCGAAAGCTTCAAATCATTTTAGCAAAACACTGAAGGATAGCATCGAAACCCTCCTTCGAAACCATTGCCTTCGAAACCCTTGGACCCTTTCGAAAGCATTTCGGAAGTGGCTTAGAACATCTTTGAAACAAAAACTACCCTTCGAAAGCATTGATGACTTCAATATACTCGAAAGGCAAAAAAAAACGGCAGCAGGGCTTCGACTATGTCGGAACCACTACTTTTGAAAGCATTATTTTACAAATAAGGTAACTCATTCGAAAGCTCTTACATTTAAAACATAAAATGGCAATCCCCTTCTAAAGCTATTAGAAAACGCCTTTCGAAAGCATATGTTTCGACTTCCTCGAAAGCTTTAATAAAACAAAGGCGGGCGATTAACTTTTAAAACAAACAAAGGTATCGACCCCATCAGAAGCAATGCTTTCGACACCATGCCTTCCCCCATTCTCCAATCCACTACGTACCATCTAAGTGATACCTTGTGTATTAATTTCATCCTGGGTTGGTTTTGACTGAGATGGAGCAGAAGCATTGGGGTCGAAAGGTACTTCTAATAGAGGCGGAACCTGCTTTTTTGAGTAAAAGCTGGTTAATGCTAATTAAAGAAAATTCTATCTAACTAACCTTCCCACGTGTAAACATGTGATTGGTTGCCTCAACTTTCCAAAATCTTTACCAAAACAACTACCGCTTAATTTCAGATCTAAACCAAGGTTAATTTAGCAAATAAGCCCTTCCATTAAGCAAAACCAGTATTATAAATAAGTCCTTCTTCTAAAATAATTTAACTTCCATAGCAAATCACTTAGGAAAAATCCGCAAAAATTACAAAAATTCACTTTAATCATGTTATCTAACATACAAAAATTCTAGACCCAATTTTTTATTCAAATAATCAAAATTAAATTTAAACCCAATTTTGTCATATTTTCCTTTGAAATTTCATAATAATCTTTCCATAGCTTGGAAAATTATCAAAATTAAAAATCAACTCCAAAATCATGTTTTGCAGAACATAATTTTTTTCCATCGCATTCAAAATCATTTACAATTAGTTTTGCCCTAAAATTGTATAAATCCCCATTTAAACATTATTGTTTGAATCAAACGATTCAAACAAACTATAATTCAAGCATACCATCATCCAAAACATCATAAAACCAAATTTAATCTTAAATCTGAAAACATATGATCATAAACAAAATAGAGATGGTATAAATTTTTATTCACCTTGATTAGGATAAGGAGATTGGATTGAGATTAAGATTTATTCTCCTTCTTTAATTCCTTAGCTTGATTTGAATTTTTCTTCCCCTAGCAATGGCCGGCTCCTCTCTTATGCTTGTGTTTTAGGTTTTTGTGAAAATGAGAAATAAACGTGAATGGTATAAGGAACGGAAGTATATATAAGGGTAAGGGGTTATTTGCGGCTATTTCCCAATATATTCTTGTGTAGATTAATTAACTTATAACCTATTCTTAAGCCCATTTAATTTATTAAGCACGACCTTAATTTTTATTTTCATATCTCAATCCCTTTATTACTTTAATTATTTACATTATTCAATTTAATTTATCTAATTAAATGTTTTGAATAATGTTATCAAAAATTAAGGGTGTTACACAATGATAGGTTTGCGGAGATGATAAGGCGAGCTATGCGTGGAGGATTAGTGAATAGGGATTTGGAGGATGTAAATAGAAGTCCATTCGCTCTAAATATCAGGCAAGCTAGGAATCCACCGGAATTCAAACTACCAACGCTTGAGATATATGATGGAAAGACAGATCCCGCTATTCATTTGACGAGATAAATGAGACATATGGAAGTATTAAGGGCATCAGAGGAAGTCATAGGACGGTGCTTACCCTTATACTTAACGAATATAGCTGCACTATGGTTCAGACAATTGGAAAGAGGTTCTATTAGCATATGGACGGAATTGATCGAAAGATTTATGAGGCAGTTTAGGGTTCACATCTGGAGACCCAAAAATGTGATGAGTTTGGAAACACTGAAACAGAGGATCGGAGAGTCCTTGAGGAGTTTCCTAACACGTTTAATGCCGCAGCAGCATCGGGAGATCGTCCGGATCCATCCATGGTTTTGATGGCAGCAGTATCTAGAATTATTGATGGTAGGGAGTTCAAGGATTCAATGGTGCGAGATCCACCTGTGGATCTCGGGGAGTTTTATCACGAAGTAGAAAGTTTCCTACGGGAGGAAGACGCATGAGCAAACAAACCGGAGGTGAATGCTGTGCAAAGTAGAGGATCATCAGGAGATGTAAACAAGAATGATAAAGGCAAACGGAAAATCAATTATGGCATTAATGTGTCGAAGAGGCAATGGAGAAAACCAAAATTTCTCTTCTTATACAGATTTGACTGAATCTATGGAAATGATTTATTTGGATACTCGAGAACGCCTTCAATATCGAAGGCCTACAAGGAGGGAACCCTCTGAACACGAGCGGGCATCAGGGAAGCATTGCCTATTCCATGAGCTGGATGGGCACAATTCAATTGACTGTAGGCATTTGAAGGATATCATTGAGGAACATGTGAGGAATGGTTGGTTACAACAATCCATAAGGAATCGGGCTGTGGTGGTGGAACAGGAGCAGCCACCGTCCACCTCGAATGGAAATGGCATGGATCAAGGCATCATCATCAATTTGTCATCAATTGATCGGGATGGCACGAAATAAGTAATTAACACTGCAGTAATACAACTAAGTTACTTACACATGTACGTGATCAAGGACGGTCCCTAGGCATGCTCTGAGATGACGATAAACCGTTATGCTTGGGTTTGTGAAATTCATTTTATTTCTTCTTATTTGCTTCGAACTTTGGTTTATTGGTTGCACAAAATCTTATTTTATGGACTTAAGGATGCTTAAGTCTGGATTAATGTAATAAATAACACAGGTCACGGTTATAGCCCCGACCGGAGAGGGGCAATAACCGTGAGACATGAGTCCCTTCACCGAAGAGCGACAAGATGGATTTGTACACGGATTAAGTCCTCGACTGGGAATCGAGGCTAGAGAAGGATACCCCACGGATTAAGTCCTTGATTAGGGATCGAGGGCGGAGAAGGATACCTCACGGATTAAGTCCTCGATAGGGAACCAAGGCCAGAGAAGAATACCCCATGGATTAAGCCCTCGACCAGAGAGTCAAGGCCGAAGAATAAAACCCAACAGGTCGTCGAGTATGGATTGTGCTCGGCAAGGATCTGGAGAGATCAAGGTCATCAGGGATGGACTATGCCTGGCAAGGAGTAGGCCCCTTCGCCAGAGAGCGACAAGATTGGCCTACTCAGGTCATTGAGTACGGATTATGCTCGGCAAGGATCCGGTGAGAACAAGGATTTGGATTAGGATAACAACCTAGAGAGGTCTATGGATTTGGATATGGACCCGAAGCGGTCTCGGATTTGGATAAAACTACCCAAAGAGGTCTATGGATTTGGATATGGACCCAGAGTGGCCTCGAATTTGTATAAAACGATCCAGAGAGATCGTGGATTTGGTTAATGAATTTGGAATGGATTCGGAATTGGATATCGACTCAGAATAGTCGTGGATTTTGCTAATGATCCGGAGAGATCATGGAACTAGAATGTCAATAGTTTGGATTCTGAATTGCATAATATGGCAATCAATGGATTATGGACTTCGGATTTTGGATTTAAGGCAATTCAAAACACGCCTTCCTATCGCAAGGCATGTTTTGGAGGGCAAAGTGTTAGCCCCCCTTTTGGCAAGGAAGTGCACTGGCGGATTTAACCCAACAGACTTCACAATTATCAAGGCCGATGATTGCAGAGTGACGGTTGTAGGACCCGAAGGTAAAGCACAAATGGTTATACGAAGCCAAAGTTGGATGGAGTTGGTAGATAAACGATGCAGGATGCTTGAAATATGGATGTTAGCTTGGATAAGCAAGAGATCAGCATGGAATGCAAGTATCATAGGGCTCGGCATAGATGAAGGCAGAGGGACTGGCATGTTTTATTGGTTTGGGAAGTTATGGAGAATGGATTGGCATGCTTCAATATAGAGGGATCGGTATGGTTTGGCTTCATTGAAGAGGGATCAGCATTCTCGATTAAGAGGGTTCGGCGTACCTCATTCTAGAGGAGAGGGCTTGGCATAGTTGGTTAGGATGTCTCGGCATACATCAACTCACAGATAAGGGATCAGAATGATTGGATATGCAAGGGGTCGGCATGGTCAAAGAAAAAGAGGGATCGATGTAGGTGAGAGCAGATGGGTTGGCATTTTACTAAGGAGAGATCAGCTTCAATTTATAGGGGTCGACATGCTACATCTAGGAGGCATCGATATACTTCAATGGCTCAGCAACCTGGAGGGGATCAGCATTGGTTGGGTGCTATAGAGGGTTTGGTCTACTTCATTGGAAAAAGGAGGGATCATCGTGCTTCATGGAGAAGGTATCGGCTTGCTTCATGAAGGAGGGATTGGTATACTCCATAAAGGAAGGATCAGCATGCTCAATATAGAGGGATCGACATATTTCAGCTCATAAAGGAGGGTTTGGCATGCTTTATTGGTAGATATGGATCGACAAACTTCACTGAATAGGATTCGGCATGCATCGAAGTCCAAGGGTATTCTTGCATTCAACAATCAATAACTCGAGCTTTGTTGATCCAAATGACATGAAATTAGAGGTTAAACATATTTTAGTATATATAAGACACCATAGTAATCGCTGCCCAAAAATCAACCAATGAAGGGATCGGTACCGATCCCTCCTCATTTGGAGTCGTGCCTAGCAACCCCTATGGTGGGCCTATATGGATAAGAAGGTCCTATAGCCGAAATTTCAGAGAGATTGGTGGTTGTGTTCACTTCTAAATACAGCAGGCATGGCTTCAGAAAAGGGGATCTTCTTTCTACTTCTCTTTATCTTCTACCTAGGCTATACTCTGCCATTTTTATTCTTGAATTTCATGGATTTGTAACTGTAATCAACAGTATAAACTAATAAATCTTTGGAGTGGACGTAGGCCGGAGTTTGCCGAACCACTATAAACATGTGTCTCTATTTATTTGCTTTCTAATAGTTTTAATTTTGTTCTTCATTTATTTCTCTTCATACTTCTGTGATTGGATTGGGTATTGGTGCTTTCATATAACTGGGTGTTGGTAGTCAATTTTGACGCCAGCAACCACTGTTGCAACAAGAAAAATGCTATGGGCAGACTCTGCACTTGTACAAAATCGACCAAAAAGCAAAAGCTCACTTCACAGATACACAGACATATCATAGCTTCTTGTCACTACCTCTTCTGCCACCTTTCCCGCCTCCGATCGACAACTTCTCAAGCTTCTGCCTTCCTGAGGTAATCTTGCTTTCTGAAACATTGCTACTGGAAAACCCTCCTTTGCCTTTGTACCTGCGGGATTTGTAAGAACTCTTTGACAACCTTTTTTGCTCTTCAACCTTCTCCTACTTCACCGATGCCATCCACTGCTCGATCTCTACTTTGTCTGGTTGGCTAGCTTGATCTGACTGCTCTCGTGTGTCAGTAGCTGCGAAACCCTCCTCTTGAGATACAGAGGGTTCATCCAAACCATGCAGCGCTGCAATTTGCTCGGAGTGCAAACCGAGCTGCGAGCCAGATGTGGAGACGATAGTTGATGGTGTCAGAATGGCAGTAGATCCACCACCGTGAGGAGGAGGTAACTCGGCAAGAAGAGGGGGTTGATCTATAATATCAAAATAAATGGCGGTTATCTCGGCAATTTCATCTAGTGTAAATTGGAAGTCTTCAAACACGAGAGAGAAATAAAATTACCCATTATAGGGATCTGTTCATGCGCCACAACTTCGAATCCCTGTGTGTTTATAGCCTTAGCGGCGGCCGCGGCATCAATAGCTTCTCGTTCTCTCATCGGTCTCAAGATTTCCTAGCGCTCCCCTAAAGCTAGGCGGGGCTCTTCATTCAGATATGCTTGAACCAACTCCTCTTCAGTATAACCGCCAACCATATCTTAAAATCGGGCCAGAATCTCTTTCCAGACTATAGCAAGCGTACGAGGGAACAAAGGACCGAAGTAACTAAGACTCCCCTAATGCAGTGGGGAGTTGACATAGAAGCCTAAAATAGTAGCATCCAAGCCTTCCATCATCTTTGTAAAGGTATCTTGAAGCTCTAAAAAGCTGGCATCCGTGTTAGTCTTCTCTACCACCAGTTGTTTCTTCTCAGCATCCAAATTCAAAACTTTTTCATGAAGAGAGGCAATTTCTTGAGTCTGCTCGGTGATGATTTTCTTCTACATCTCAACCATCCTCTCGCCGATCCTCAACTTTTCTTTTAAAGCCGCCTCATTTTATGGCACTTCTTTATCTCATCTCCAAATATAATTGCGGCTCAGTCAGTGAAATCTTTTAGATCCTTAAGCAAAGAAGCACTCTTGCTCTCCCATTTGAGGACGCATCTCTCTCTTTCTTTAGCCTCTCGATTTCCACATCACGATCTGCCAGCTGCTTCTTATACTCATCCTTTTAGGACTCAAACGAGAGGATTTCTTGTACTTGTTCCGGTTAATAGTAGACAGTTGTATGCATAATTTTTCCCACCCTTCAACTTGCTCCAAGTTGCTCTGAATTGCTTGGAAATAGGGTGAATAAAATCTGGCATGAACTGACTTCAGTTGGGCTTATCTAACACAACCCTCCTTAAGAACAAATTAGGGAATGTAGCTTGTAGATGTGGGGGACCAGTAGGAAGAATGTAAGGCGCATGCCTAGAAATTTGGGGAGTGGCGGTCATGACAGTATGAGTGGAAGAGGTCATGGCACTGGAAGCAGGGACATTTATCCCAAAGGAAGCAGTGAAGCGGATTCTCGTTCTTAGTATCTTTTCGGCCTCTTTGATGGATTACCCCACTCAGTTGGGATCTTCCTCTTTTCGTAGCCACTTCTCATATCTCTGCCTTGATCTTTCTCGGCATGGCGACGCTCTTTCGCCTCCCTCTCTTTTCGTCTTTTCCTCTCCTCGTCAGTCTCCCAGGGAGCATGGTACCTTGAAGAGTGTCTCTACGAACACCGAGACTCCACAACTCGGTGAAGATCATTGTAAAGACCACGAGACATGATTCCTGCAGCAATTGATAAAGTGGCTTTAGAGAAAAGGTTTTTGATGAACTAAAACATCCTAAAATAATAATAATAATAATATAAAGTGTGTGATCCTAGTGAAGTGTGTGTTGCAATTTAACGACTCTAGTGGAATACACAAACAACATCGGTCATGAACTAATGTCAGAACATTGCTTCTGTAACGACCGGGTTTTTCGACCCTCGAATATCGACACTAATACGTCTACTGCATTGCGTGCCGAGCAATCGAATGTTGGAAAACCCGATTGTTAGGGAAAAAGAAAGAAGGAAGAAGATAAGAAGAAAACTAAACAACACAGAATCTCACAGTGGAACAAATAATCTATAATATACATCAAATCTTTACATAAAATCAAAAATGCAATATGTATATATATATATATACATAACATCAATCAGAGTATACTAACCTATTTCAGCCTGGATAGTTATAATAACCTGCCTTACAATTGATGATAAATACCATCAGTGAATACAGTGGAAAAATAACCATCTATGTGAATACATCTCTGGGCCTCCAACTCGTCTCCTGAAGCTCCAAGCATCCAAACTAATCTGTAATATGCTCGGTCTAACCAAAGCATTATAATCAAATAACACCTGAGTCAGTCTGGAAAACCAGCGTGAGAAAACACACACAACTGGATTTAAAAGTATAAGAAAAATCTTTGAAATCAAAAGTATCTCGTAAGACCACGCCGCACAAAAACACGGACGGGTTTTTACCTTATGATAACCAAAACCATTTTCTATAGAAAATCCATTTATATTATAATAATGTCTAGGAGTCAAAGTAAAATATGAATATAGCTGAAATACTTGCATCTCGTATTTTAGCAAAGTTGGGCACAACTAAGTCCCTACGGCGCTTATTGGAGAATGGATTCCATACAATGACTGGGATACCAGGAAACTACCCATCACGATGCATCTCTAGATAAAATAACACTAAGGTCGAACCTATCGATCCCTGCCAACACAAGACCGACCTACCCTTTACTGGATAGTACCGAATAAGATCACCCCTTGGTTCAAATTGGCAACTGTACCGAAGCATACATAAGTTAACAGCAGGGACTCTATATAGGGATGCACTTACCCTCATGGGAGCAACCCACCTAGCCTTGCGGCATCTCCCATGTTTTAGTCATTCTCGATTGATTAGGCTTGAGGTTACGTTTTACCTTTTTATATAGCACTTCCCACTTGGAATGCTAACACCGCCTTCCAGGCAACGACGTAATATCAACATTCATCCATACAAGTTCTTATGGGACTGAACAAAACACTTAAGAGCTCCATCTCTAATTTCATCATCTTTAAGATGTCTTCACTTTGAAACCCTTAAGTTGGATCGAAGTGGTTTTCGGATTACATACCCAATCCTGGTCTCTTCGAAACAACTTTTCGATAATTCCTGGTAAACTCAACCCCGGTTCTTTAGGAAATAAACGGTCAAAGATAAGATCAGAGATCACCTCCTAACCATTAGTGGAAGGAATTCCTTATCATTGTCCTAGGAGAATGAAATGAGATTTATACGCACGGTACAGCATCATCGAAGAGGACTGTGCCATATAACTCACGTGTTTCTCTTATATATTTCAACAGTTATGTTTTGGGTCCAATTTCGATAGTCCCTTATTTAACTATCGAATAACAATATTCAATCAGGAATTTATTTCATAGAGAGAACGAACATTGGTTAAGCATATAAGCAATCACTAGCCTCCTTTTATAAATCTTACATAAATAAGACCATCTGTAAATTACTTGTATAAGAATACTTTTACAAAGATATATCCACCAATTCCTATATTTTCAAAAATTATAAAATATCCATATACTTATCTCAATGGTATAAGTATATTTACACACTGAGAAAGATTCCATTTTTATTAGATTCAAAAATCATTCATAAACTCCTTATAATTCTCTAAAGCATTTATAAACCATTTTATAAAACTTCTCAACCCATTTATAAAACTTCTTTTATAAATTCAGTCACTTATAAATCCTTTTTGTACATTTCTACAACTCATTTGTAAATCCTTTAAAAATCTAAACCATTTATAAAACTTCTTTTATAAATCTATAAACCCGTTTCTAAAATTCGTTTATAAATATCTAACCATTTATAAACTCTTTAACATTGTAAATAATCTTCCCTTAAGTCTTCAAACTATTTTATAAACTCCTTTATAAAATCCAAGTCTTTCACTCTATTCATAGGTCTCAGAAACAATTATAAACAATTAAAAATCTTTTACTTCAAAACACCATTATATAATAATGATTATTAACAATAAACATTATAAATAAATGAAATTTATAAATTTTAAAACATCATAAAAATAATAATTAATAATTTCAAAATATTGTTTAAGAAACAACAATAATTTATCTTTTCCATTTTTATAAATAACAATAATTTATTTTCAAAACCTTATTAATAATCCTTATTATTAATTTCAAACCATAATTATTCTTGAAATAATTAACCTTTTCACATTTTGATAAATTCTTTGAAACCATATTACTATAAACTAATAACTTTAAAACAATACTAATATAATTAAATAATCTTAAAATAATATTACTATAATTAATTAACTTTAAAACAATATTAATATAATTAAATACTTTTAAAACAATATTAATTTAATTAAACAACTTCAAAACAATACTAATATAATTAAATGCTTTTAAAACAATGTTAATTTAATTAAATAACTTTAAAACAATACTAATATAACTAAATTCTTTTAAAACAATATTAATTTAATTAAATAACTTTAAAACAATACTAATATAATTAAATACTTTTAAAACAATGTTATTTAATTAAATAACTTTAAAACAATATTAATATAATTTAATAACCTTAAAGTAATATTAATTTAATTAAATAACCTTTTAAAAAATAATATATTTCTGAAACCCATTTTTGGATTTAAAATCATTTTTCGTCTTAAACCCAATTTCAATTCAATTGGCCATTTACAGTATTTCTAAATACTAATTTTCAGACCAATAGCCGCCAAACGCTCAACCAATATTAATATTGATTTTCTATAATCATTAGGTTTGTGTTTTAGAACATAGAAAAATGTTATAACCATAGTGTCCACAATTAGGTTCATTATTCAATAATCTATATAAAAGGAATATTATCGAAACAATTCGACAATAGCGAGGAATCCCGTTAGATCTCTCCAACCTGTTTCCCCCTGCTTCATAAATGTTATATAATCAAAAATATAAATCAACCGCTTTAAGGCAGGATTCGCATACAAAGGGTCATCCGCTCTTACACGGGAACGTAATTGGGTCTCGTCCGCTCCAATAGGCAGGAATATATCCAAACCAACTAAATAATATAGTAATTCATCCAAACAATCACTCAACAATTTTTATCAACTATATATCATACTAGTTATCCAAAAAGGTGAGTTTAACTCACCAAAATTTTCTATCACCGCCGAGGCATTCCGGTTTTGGAACTAAAACCGAACGACGTCCGATTTTAGCCTAAATTTCAACGGTCTCCAAATTCATCCAAACTAGTTATATCTCAAAGATTTTGTCATTACGAGCGCAACGCAAAAATCCATGCCTCGATTGGACCTCGTATGAAAAAGTTATTATATTTTTAAGTTGTCGATATTTAAACTAATAATTAAATAACTAATTATAAAATTTTACTAAATTTACAAGAATGCCACCTTCTTTCCCAATTCAATTATTTCCTTCCTTGTGCATGTAATGTCAGTGCACCTCTCAACATTCGACCCCTCTCTCTCCTCCTAGCTCCGCAATTTCATTGCTAAACACTTTGAAACCATTGCATAACTACTTTTCCTCGAAAGCTACACCTCCTTGATACCATCAAATCCAACCCGAGCCCCTCCCAGAAATTGCGACACCTAGGCACATTCCCCTATAGTTTCGACGATGCGACCACCCCTAATGAACATTGACCTCCAAAACTTCAACCCGAGGTGCTAATTACCCTATCGAACTCAAATATAAACTCCGTTTAATCTAAACACTTCCAAATCAAGCAGGAATTCCAACCCTAGTTTTGAGCTTCCACTATACACGTTCGAGCATCACCCAAACGCAGTCGTATGCGACCACGAGCACATCGACATCGGATCAAAGCCTACTGCCATACGATTTTAATGAATCAAGAATTTTAATTTTTAATGGAGTCAAGAATTTTAATTTGGAATTTGAAATTTTGGTTTCAAAGAAAAAATCCAATTCTTGTTACAGACAACGTTTAAATAGGGTAAAGGGCATGGTGGTTGGTATAGGCATGGGTATGGGGTAGAATGATGGAGGGTATGGCCAAATTAAAGTGAATATGTGTATATTTTTTTTAAATGTTCAACAAAACATCCTCGAAAATTTCGGACTCCAAACAGGGTGTGTCGCCTGGCATTCTATATGTTATACCCCTATTTCGAACACAATGTAAATTGTTCAAGACCTAATTCGATCGTAGGCATAAGATAGCTTTTTGAACCCAATTATTATATTAAATTTTCAATATAAATTCTAAGCGTTTTGATTTTGGATGACCAAATGATTCATCCGATCGCCATGAAATTTGACATCGTATTATAATTCATTATTACGGATCCAATGAAACTGGTTTCGTCGAAATCCGAGACAGTGCCCCGGAAGGCTATTTTTTATGTTAATTAAAACGAGTTATTTTCAAAATCAATTAAATCACTTTTAAATCCAATTTAAATTTTTTATTATCATCATTCTTATTAAATAGAATTTATATCAGCTTTTAAATCATTTTTATCCAAATTAAAATCCAAGCATCAATTATTTAAACAACTTCAACTATTAAATTCAACAATTAAATTATGCTATAACTCGCTATATTTGAAATTCGAGTTATTTAATCTATAAAATTAACTTTTCAATATTTAAAATCAATTAAATATTTCAATTTCAATTGACAAAATTCTGGATCGTTACAGCTTCCTGCAGGGATGATCTGAGTAGACTAGGAAGGTAACCCTTCCGAAGTAAAGTCATCCATCAAGTCACCCGTATTCATAAAAATGTTACTAGTATCTCCCAAATCAATGTCAGCACCTTCCGACGGAGAGCTAGATATAGGCTCAGCCTTTGGAGAAGCTCCCTCAATAGGCTCTTTCAAAGAAGGTGAGGATGCATGACCAAGGCTTAATTCTGAGGCCTTGTCGCCTAATTTGACGTCACCCTCATCAGTGTCCCAATCTATTTCTTCCTCATTTAGAGGATGCTCCTCATTGATTTCTCCTTCTTCCTTCTCTTTAAGTGGTGCCTTGCCCTTCCATTGAATAAACTCTTCCTCTTTCTCTTCTAGTATCGATGGCATTTGGTGGATTGTCGACCCCGACTTGAATTTGGATCTCCTCAAGGGCCTTCTCTGACCCATCGGATGGGCCACTTTCTTCATCATCATCATCTTCATCTTCACCAGAATCATGGAAAGAGGAAAGAGAACGGGTTCAGGCTCTTGAGGGGAAAGGAGCGGTAACGAATCCAACGGATCTCCTAGGGTGTAAAAGTCCACATTGGCGAAGGTTCTCATCTATGAGCAAGAATCTAATCATGCGCTCCTGAGCATTGACTGCTTTCAAGGTGCTAAGGATGGTGCTGAGTGCCAGGTCCTTGTTAATTTTTGAAAGAACTGCAAAGAATATATGACCGTTCAGAAAAATTATAGAAATTAAAGGAAACTTCGAGCATGGTGAAGGAGACTTACCCCCGTAGTCCATAAACGGGTGAATCCTTCTGGACACTTAGAAAAAAAGAATTGATTCTTAAATGAAGGTACTTTGCTGGGAAGATCCAGTATAAGTTTTCAGCTACACTACGCTTCAATATAAACAAGTGATGGATCAGCCTCTCTCTTCTTGAACAATAGAAGATACTACAGCTCAGCAAAGCTCGAGGCATGATTAAGGGTCTGCATGAACAGAACATATAAGCACGCAAGCATGGCATATCTATTTGGAAGAATCTGAAATGGGGCCAGCCCTATGTTCTGAAGTGTTGTCATTAAGAAGTGATTGAACGGGGGCACTGCACCGTATATGCACATATACTGGTGGCAAGCCATGATCCGGAAGGTGGCATATGAGCAAATTCTCCTCTCGATGGCAGAAGCACATCATCCCCTAGGATACCATATTGCGAGAAAATTCTCCACAACATCCTATATGTAAGAATTGTAGGAGCTTTCTCCGAAGGATTAAGCAAGACAACGAAATTAGGTGGAGTGCAATCGACAATGGGACCGATTGGAATCGGACGACCATATTGACCTGAAGTTATGGAAGCGGCCGATCCAACTGAGATCGATGATGACTCCGCTTCAGAAAGAGGTGAGTCCCCTCAATTGATTTGCATTAAGAAGACTTGCACGTCATTTTATAGAAAACTTGTGTTCAAAACGGTCAGATATGCCTAATCTCTAAACTATAGACCCTTGAATAGTTAAAACTTGAAATCCGGGATATAATTGACGTGGACCAACCACCGATCAGATTCCAAGTGTTAATTGGGAGTGTGTGTGATGTGTAATCTAAATGAGAATAGGTTTGGTGTCCTAAACGTTGTGAATAAACCATTCCATGTAAATGGCTCATTCACACCAGAAAGAGCGATCTGTATCACCCGTTAATTTCATTTCTTCTATACTTACCCGTTATCGATCAACAATCTATAACGAATTAATTGTTCAAAGTGACATAGAAAGCCCTTCCTATTCTAGGTACACTGACTGTGTAATGACAGAACCAATTCGAAGCAAGCGAATATAGATCGATGGGTCCAAATCAAGTAAAGAATTCTCAGCATATGTCGATTTTAGTTCTCTGGAAGGTGATAACGGCATGAACTGCACATAAGACGTTACCTAAGCTATTATCACCTCCTAGAAAAACAAAAATCAATCTATAAGACGTTGTGCCGGGATCGACTGTGTAACTCGGTGCAAGTCAATTCTGACTCTATAGATGAAGATAGTAAAACATGTCGAGTATCAGAGCAAAACCCTAGCTTCGTTCCGTGAAAAATTCAAAACTCAGTTTACAATCTTCTTCCACAAAGTTATAATAAACTCGAATCTTCCACTGTCTCCGTCACAAACATAACTCCGTAACCATTATTGCTAACCATCACCAATACACCAAAATCCATCAACACCAACCTTATAGATCGGATCGGCAAGCTAGGAATTGGATCGAATCGATGGTATTTGGCACCGGAAGGATTCTAGTGGTAGTCAATGGCAGCTCCAGGCAGTGGTGAAGGAGGCTCCAGGCAGCAGCAACGGGGGGACTGAAGATCGGCGCCAGTAAAGGTTTAATCGGCTCGTTTAGGGTTTGGAGAGCTCAGATCGGATCGGATAGAAATGAAATCAAAATGAAAGTGAAGAGAAGGGGTCGGTCCAGCTGCATATAAAATAAAAAAATTGTTCATGTACCTGGATCGATACCGATCCGATCCAGTTGGATCGGTACCGATCAAAATTATTTCACCCGTTCCACTCCAAATTCTTCCAGCACGACCTTCTTGATGTTCGTTTGCATCCCCAAAGATATCAAGTCCAGATTTCTTTGCAGTCACGAGCAATGAAGATTAATACTGAAAGCTAACCGGTATATCACAGAAAACTCCTCCAAATGGACTCAAATTTTCTCTACGCGACCTACTCAATGTTCGTGTTCATTTTGGAAATTATTAAGTCAAGAACCCTCATGAATAATGAAGATCCATACTAAAGACTAAACAGTTAACTAATACTTCATAGATAGCTTTTCAAGATAGCCAAATACGATCAATGAAACTCCTTAGAATGGAAACTCAGAGATTGTCATTTCCAGAGCACACCTTGTTTTTAACGAAAGCGTACTCTAGGGGAAAAATGTTAAACGGGTTCTTAACGCAGTTGAATTCAAAAGGAGTTAGAACATTCAAGCTAAGCCAGAACGACTCGAAACTTGACCGGAAAGCCTAAAAGAACATCATTGAAGTATCCAAAAAGTATGGGCCGAAAATAGCCTAACATTTTGGATCGGCACCGATCCGATCTAATTGGATCGTACCAATCCTAATTATCTGCTCTTTGATACTCTAATTCTCTTGCATCATGACCCTATGCCTCAATTAAGTTTGTCCAACAAGTTTGGTAGTAATCTAGGTAACCTAGTTCAAGAAGTGAAGGTTCATCCAATTCAGAATACTGTTCATTCTAAACCATAGGTGAATCATCATCGAAATGAGTCAACTAGCTACGAAACTACATGGAGAACATCATAACCAGGCAAAAGAGACAACCAAGTAGTCGAAGCATCAAAAATGCTTAACTATTTGGATCAGTACCAATCCAATCTAATTGGATCGCTACCGATCTAAATAGTTCGCTCTGATAACCACCAAACTACTTGGGCTTCCTCTACATGATGACTACAGGCTTCTAGCAAACTGGCTCTAGCCCAAGTGCTCTCCAATCTCTATAAATATCATCCCATCTGCAACATGAAAGGGATCTCTGGACTGGCTGCTGCAACACTGCCATTACTATTCTTCATTCTTCTTTTCCTACACAACAGTCATAAAGGAGCAACTGAGATCCTCCGGTTGCCTCCAAGTACTTGTGATTTAGATCTAACTTAGGTGATTTAATCATATTGTAAACCAAATCAATCATGTAACAGTAGTCAGCTAATAAAACCTATAAAGTGGACATAGGCTTCATTAACAGCCAAACCACTATAAAAATCTTATTGTCTCTTTACTATTTCTATTCTTTTTACATTTACTCTCTATATTTTTTGCTCTAAGAAATAGGGTTGGTGCTTTCACACCCAACCCAGGCTATTGATCCATTTTTTGGGTTAATAATCATGCTCCTTGAAATCAGATATGAAGTTGCCTATGATGGTAGAGTCATTTTTTGGGATGATCAATGGTTGAAACCCAGATTTATTCTAAGCAAGCATCTGAATTTTTAGCAAATTCATCAGTTTGGGATTAATAGACATGCTAAGGCATATGAGTATATTCATGATGGCTATATTCAATTATCGTATTCCAGTAATCAGGTAATCAGATTGCTATTGTCTAGCTTTCAGTGTTTTCATCTCCCAATGGTTGATAAGGATGGCGTTAAATGGACAAATAAAGTAATCAGCTTCAAAATTGGTGAAGTTTACAATTCCTTAGCAAATTATGCTACTGCCTTAAACTACAACTGGAATAAAAGAACATGGCTGAAGCACAATAATAAAAAGGAGAACTTAATGCTATGGAAGGTTATGAGAAATGCTCTGCATATTAAAGTCAAGCTACAAGCTAGAGTGTAACGACCCTGAATTTTGAACAATTTAAATTGAAAATATTTAATTAATTTTAAATATTTGAATGATGATTTGACTTGAATTTCAAATTATCAGAATGAATTGGTGATTAAAATTTTTGAATTTAATCTATTGAAAGTTGAATAAAATTTGAATCTTCAATTTTAAGCCGGTTAAAAATAATTTAAAGGCTTAGAAAATTCATATTGATAATACTGAAGGTAATAGAAGCTTCAGAATTGAATTTGAAAGCGATTTGTTCAGTTTTGAAATATTATCGTTTAAATTGAATTTAAAAATAGCCTTCCGAGGCACAGTCTCGGAATTTGACGAAACAAGTTTCATTGGGTCCGTAATATTGAATTATTACTGGATTTCAATTTTCGTATTTATCGGAATTGTTTTGTGAATATACGACGTATAAACGCGTATAAAATTAATTTGAATTCAATTTGAATTTCTGTAATAACCGGGATTTTTGCATCGATTAGATATCATCGTTAAACGATCTCTATGCTAGCTATTTGCTTATAGGAGTTTCGATTCGAATTGGAATTCGTCTAATAAAAATTATTGTTGAAATTTTTGAATCGGTTAAATTCTTTTGGAAAAAAAAAGAAAAGAAAAATTTGTTAAGGGTTGATGGGCTTAAAAGAAAAGTATATCATGACCCATATCCCTATTTGGTACCATACTATTTTCGTTAAAACCCTTTACCCGTTTTCCCTTTCCCATTCATTCACAAACCCTAAACAAAAAAATCGAAGAGAAATAAAAATGGCGGCCACGTTTCTTTGCTCGTTCCTTCGATCTGAATAGAGAGGCGGCTTTGCTTGAGATTTCGATCTATGCTTGAGCTTCGGCTTCTTCAACACTTGCCTCGACTAGAACTAGGGCTTTCGGAGACCTCGTTCGTTCTTCCTCGCGTTCGTTCCTATGAGATTTGCTAGGGCTTCGTCTTCCTCTTCGCGTTCGTCTCTGCTTCGATCTGCTCCGATAGCTAAGGTGAGGAATTTTATTTCTCACATCTAATTCGTGCTGGGTTTAATGCTTGCGATTTTCTTTGACATTTTCAAATTGGATATATGCGTATATTTTGGGGCTGAGATTATCGGCATGTTCTCGATTTTGAATCACGGTTTTGAATTATATTTTCGTCTTGACTTGATTTAAAATACTCGGCTTTAACTAAAGATGTTGATTTTTAGTTGACTTCGTATTCTCTGTTATTGTTCGAACTTTCTTGACCACCTTGGCTCTGACTTCATACTTACTTCGTCACTGTATGTTGCACTTAGTAGTTGCCGTAGTGTTGTTTTGGTCATCTGTTGGTGTAGTTGCTTTGAGTCACTTGGTTGCTACTGTCTCGGTCTCTGTCTTTGTTTGTACATTTCGTGATCTTCATTTCAATCCGGTTGCACTTCGATCATAGCAGTCTTCATTGAGTCTGTTGTATTTCTTTGCTTGTTTTCCAGTTGCACTCCTTTGACTTCATTGCATATTTTTGCAGTTGCCACTCCCTTCACCTGTACATGTTCATTTAACTTGAATATGTTGCATTGGTCTGTGTCACTGAAGTAGTTGTCACTGTCATTTATTACATATGCCATTCACCTCAGTTGCCTGCATATGCATATTTGATTAATTGATTCTTGTTTACTTGTTAGCACTTCTAACATATACACATGTGCATTTATATGGGTCTGTATTAGACTTTGTATTTGTTCCTCACTTTGAGACAGTTTCAGTTGCAAGTGCATTTAGTTATTTGCACTTGATTTTGTTGGCTTGGTCACTGTGATGTTGTATTGCAGTTTTGCTTTGATATGTTGGTCTTCTTTATTCCAGTAGCATTGGTTCATGTTCATTTGGTATAATTTGAGGTCTGTAGTCTTTATATTGTCACTATAATGTATCTTCAACCTGATGGCACTTGCTTTGATTCGATATAATAGTTGTCACTCCTGTGTTCGACATAGTCTTTGTAGAGTAGTTTGTTTTCCAGTGTAGTCTTGTTGTTGTTGAGTTTCTTCATCCATACTTTGTGCTTTGGTATAATTGTGTGGTGGTCCAGTGTAGACTTTGTTCATTTATTGTAGTTGTTTGTCCTTGCATTTGATCTGTAGCATTCAGTTTTGATTATCAGTTGTATAGTTGTTGTCTGAGGCAGTTGATCATTAATTGCATTCATTTGTGTTCCCATTGTTCTTCACCTGACTTGCTTATTGATCATTTAGTGGTCTGCATCTGTCCATATCACTGTTGGCATTTTGTAGCTTGGTATTGTGCAGTATTGCTGTTGGATTGATGTTCTTCAGGTTATTATGGTTCAGTTGAACTCGATAGTTTTGGGTCTCATGTTGCCTTTGTCTGTGCCTGTTCACTTGACACCATACATGTGATATTTGTTGAGTCTGGGCATTCTTGTATTACTTGAGTACTGCAATTTTCGATTCACCATTGTTTCCAGGTCTTGTCTCTGTTCTTTGCATACTTGAATATGGTCTTGCACTTAACTTTGACCTGTCTGGATTTCATATAAGTAGCTTGCACATATTTGAAGTTGTGCATGTTGTTCTGTCTTCTTTGTAGTTGCACTGTACTTTGAGGGCTGATCATTTGTATACTTACATCCTTGTATGTATATATGTGTATGGCCACTGCATTCTGAAATCCTATATTTGGGTTTGACATGTGCATTTCATTTTGTCTCTGGTCTTATTTATATTTAACTCGTATTCGGCCTTGGATTGAGATTGCTGTATATTTGTTGTCACTTTGTCGATGACACACCAATGTTGAGACAGTGAAATTGAAATTTGAGTCTTTATTTGATAAGTGTTGCGCACTTGATTTTACGATGTTGAATTTGTTTGACTATCGACCTGATTCATTTTTCTTACTGTTTCATTTGTGCTTCCCTTGATGTTGCACTTGCTTAAAACCAGTTTTGTAGTTTGCACCTATGTCGAATTGGCTATGGCCATTGCAGTGTTGAGTTTGAATTGTATTGTCCAATTTATCTCACTGTTGCATACATGTTGGCTTTATTTATTTGCTACTGAGGTTTATTCATGCATCCAGAGGTGCATTTGTACATGAAATACTTGTCGACTTTGCATGCTGCCGGTTGACATGTATGGACTGTCTAGTCTTTGTTGTTAAGTTCACTGCCTATTTGTGATACCATTGCCTTTGTGCACTTGGTCAATCGAGTTGAGTTTTGCTGGCCTTGAAGTTTTCAGACCTGTAACATTATGATTGACCTTATCTTGATTAGTTAGTTGTGCTTTTGGTTGGTGCACATGTTGATGGCGAGGCAGTGCACGTTAGCGTGCACTGCAGCCACACATTTTAATATGGCGAGGCCGTACACGCGTGCGTGTACGGCAGCCAATCGAGTTTTGATGGCTTTAAAGTGACAATTTTAATTGTTTTAAATTGATTTAGTCGATTTGATAAATTGTTTATTTATCTCTGTTGATGTTTTAAATCTGCTGATTTATTGTTTAACACTGTTAAGTGTTATATTTTCGTTATCCGATTTCTTTGTTAAAAGGATCGGATAGACGAGAATTATTGTGACTGTCGTCTATTTAGATCATTATTGCCTATATGCACTAATAAACTGGTTTGAATTAGACTGACCTGTGTATTATTTTCTTTTGAATATAATACTCGGGTCAGACCGAGTATTTTTACAGTTTGAAGATTTTCGAGCAGCGAAGTTAGAGAGAGAGTAAAGAATCATTTATTTCAGGAGAAAATTGTATTTTAAGATATTCCGCTGTATCATTATCAAATTGTATAAACTCTGATGTATATAAAAAGATTTATAGTAATGAAATAAAGATTCATTTGTTTTAATTGATTGTTATTATTCTGTGTTTCTGTGGCTGATTCTGTTTAAACGTTATAAACTAAATAACAATTCGTCTTTTTGAACGTTTCGAGTTGGTTTAATTACCGACTGGAGGCGGTCAGAAGGGGGAATGTTACAAAGTGGTATCAGAGCTTTGGTTTACACAAAGCTTAGTTTATGATGTTTAATATGAATAGTTACTAGAAACACTTTAAAAGGAGAATGTTTTTCAAATCTAAAGAAGTATAAAATTGTTTTTGAATGGATTTGAAATTTAACTAAAGGAAAGTTAAATAAATTTAACTAAAGGAAGTTAAATAAATTGAGCTGGATTAGATAAATTATCGAAATGGAAAATTTAAACTTTAAAGATAAGTGATTATATAATATGAATTGGAAAGTTTAAATTTATAAGTTGTATAACTTATAAAATGAATTTTTTTAAGTAAAACCAGTTTTTAAAATGGTTAAACAGTTTTGTTAAGTAAAACAAAAATCTGAATTTTGAAATGTGATATGAATTTGACTTTAGTAAAGTTAAATAAAATAGAATTTCAAATAAATTTGAGACGAACTTAAGTTTTATGGTGAAAATAAATGCAAGTAGAAATAAAATGAAACATGGCTTAAGTAATATTGAATGAGGTTGAATTTGATATCAAAATGAATTAATAAAGTGAAGAATGAATATGAATTTGAGTTATATAAAGGAAATTCAACTTTAATTGTAAAAGTGAATTTGTGAATATGGTGAGTATAAGAATTCAATCAGAATTAGAATATAAACCAATTGAAATTAAGTGTGTAGAACCAAATTGAATGTAAGCAAAGTAAATAAATTTGGTTAAATTGAATAAATTTGGTTTTGCTAGTTGATCGTATGGAAATTCATTAAGTGTTAATGAAATTGAATTAATGGAAATTGAAAGCTATGTAATTGAATTCAAATTGAAAGATAAGTAAATCTAAATAGAATCAAATTTGATTTGAATTGAAGCAAACTAACTTGAATATAAATTAGTGAATGTGAACTAATTGGATATGAATGAATGTTAGTAAAATCCAATGTGAATGAATCAAATGCGGTTAGATTGAAAACCAAGTCGATGAATGGTTTACTAAAGAACTATTAGATTATTTTGGAAATGGAAAATCGATAAATTTATATAATAGTTTAAATTGGAATTTTTGAATTATTATAAACGGTTTAAATGGAAGATTTGAAAAGATTGATATTATATTGGAATTATAAAATGAATTTGTATAAGTGTTAAAAATGAAATATAAATGTATTTCATAAGTGAAGTTATAAATTGAATCGATGTGGTAAAATAAAAGAATTTATAAGTAATTCACTTATAAATTAAATTTCTGATATAAAACTGAGTTATAGAAGAAATGATTAATAAAGCAATTTTTATGAATTGAAGTCTTTATGAATAGGAATAGAATTTATAAACGTTGTTTATAAATTCGAAACTGACTTATTTTGATAAGTAAATTCTTATAGCTTGTTAAAAGATGTATATTCACGATTTTGGACAGTGAATATATTATTGAATAAAATGGACATGTTTTGGGAAAGTGATATTTTAAAACGAAGTTAATTGTTTTAAAAGATGTTTTCAAAGACATTGAATATCGAAACCATAGATTTCAACATTCATTGTTGAAATAGACGTTTTCGAATATAAGGAAATGGTGGACTATAACATTATTGTTATAGTAAATGATTTCCGAAAGGAAATGTTTTGTGTAGTATTGGGATTTATACATCTATCTAATTTTCGAATTCCTATACTAGTGATTTTGAGTTGTCGTAACGATGTTTTACGTAACATTCGTTTTGACTCAAATAAATGTGTAAAAGAGAATGATTTCCTTAAAGATGAAATATATACTTAATTATGATTTAAGTATATTGAATATTTTCAAATGTTGAAAATAAATTAGATTTGTGAATTACTTATTTTTAAATAAGTATGGAAATGTTTTTCCAAAAATGAAATGTTGTGAATATATTCCGTAAGGAATAAATGATTTGAAATTCATTTTTGAAGTCGAAGTTGCAAAGTTAAATGAGAATTTGAACAATTAGTTCAATTTGGAATTTTTCAAAAAGATTGAATCGTTGAGTTAAAATTGAGTTTAACTTCGACATCAAAGACAATATAAGTTGAGCTTTGAATTTCAGATGATGATTTGGATTGTATGTCTAACATTGTGAATTGATGACATAGCAATTGATTTCTATTAAATATATATCTGTTGGTGGTGGAGAATTTATTCTCTTAGCTTAACACCCTTCTCTGAGACGTACGAGCTTAGAGGTTATATATCGATAGACATCAATTCTGTGTTGAAAATTGACGATGTGATGTGTAATTCAAATCGAATGTGAAAGTCGATAATAAATGGAATTATGAATATGAATTAGGTTTGAGATAACCTTAAATTTCCAAATCGACTTAGAGGAAAATTTTGAAATCCTCTATTTTGTTATGAATATGGAATATGTAAGTTTTAGAACTTATATATATGAATACGGTAAATTTGAAACCGTTAGTTTAGAAAGACATTGTTATGGAAATCTTATGTATGTTTACATAGATGTTATATGTACGAAATGTGAAATGAAAGTACTACATATATGATATTATTTTTTCTAAACTGAGGATGTGGAAAAGTACCTTCCATTTATTATTAGAGAAGGTATTGGAACTCGTGAAGAGTGTCCATTTGAAATTCGTAGCTACGTAGAATTTACATTTAGTCAGAGTGACTATTTGAATCGGAAATCCTTCGCGATAGATCATCGCGATGAGATTAGATTTGATTGATGATTAGCGTAATTTGAGGGGCGAGATGCCCACAGTTACAAGCGATTCCACTGGGATAGTGGCGCAACCGCCGGGTAAACTGCAATCTAATGCCAGGCGAAATTTGAGGGGCGTGATGCCTACAGACACGAGCGATTCTACTGGGATAGTAGCGTAACCGCTGTGTGTACTGCAATCTATGGCGACAACCATGGCGAAATTTAAGAGATGAGAAATCTACAGCCACAAGCGACCCTACTGGGATAGTAGCGTAACCGCTGGGTGGAACTGTAATCCATGGGGGAACGTGCTTTCCATATCCATTTTTTTAAAAGAATTTTTAAAAGTATTTTCACTGGGAATTGAAGCAAGTATGTTTAGTACTTGGAGATTTTTAGACCTGCGCCTGGCCAGCGTATGTCTAATGTCTGTGAGAACGAAAATGGACTTGTTAAATTTCGAGTTAGCAAGTATTTTCAAACTTTAAATATCGAATCAATAGTTTGAAATTAAAATTACAAAATTCCTACCTAATGAACTAAGGAAGAGGATCTTTGTAATGTTTTGAAAGTCCACAGCTTTGGAAGAGGTATATTATATAAATCTCTAACGTGAAGAATTTGTAAGTTTGAATCTGAGTTGTAAATAAAAAAAATGTTAGTAAAAGACTTTTGGGTTTTGATTTTAGAAAATCATTGAACAAAAGAGAAGATAAACAAAGCTAGTGAGATTAAACAAATGGAATGAATCCTATATTCATTTATTTGTAATAAGTTTTAAGTTTAGAAAATTTTTACTAGAGTATAAATATCGATGAAATTTTAACGACCTTTCCTTTTCGTGGACGAAAAGTTTTTAAGGAGGGGAGTTTGTAACGACCCTGAATTTTGAACAATTTAAATTGAAAATATTTAATTAATTTTAAATATTTGAATGATGATTTGACTTGAATTTCAAATTATCAGAATGAATTGGTGATTAAAATTTTTGAATTTAATCTATTGAAAGTTGAATAAAATTTGAATCTTCAATTTTAAGCCGGCTAAAAATAATTTAAAGGCTTAGAAAATTCATATTGATAATACTGAAGGTAATAGAAGCTTCAGAATTGAATTTGAAAGCGATTTGTTCAGTTTTGAAATATTATCGTTTAAATTGAATTTAAAAATAGCCTTCCGAGGCACAGTCTCGGAATTTGACGAAACAAGTTTCATTGGGTCCGTAATATTGGATTATTACTGGATTTCAATTTTCGTATTTATCGGAATTGTTTTGTGAATATACGACGTATAAACGCGTATAAAATTAATTTGAATTCAATTTGAATTTCTGTAATAACCGGGATTTTTGCATCGATTAGATATCATCGTTAAACGATTTCTATGCTAGCTATTTGCTTATAGGAGTTTCGATTCGAATTGGAATTCGTCTAATAAAAATTGTTGTTGAAATTTTTGAATCGGTTAAATTCTTTTGGAAAAAAAAAAAATTTGTTAAGGGTTGATGGGCTTAAAAGAAAAGTATATCATGACCCATATCCCTATTTGGTACCATACTATTTTCATTAAAACCCTTTACCCGTTTTCCCTTTCCCATTCATTCACAAACCCTAAACAAAAAAATCGAAGAGAAATAAAAATGGCGGCCACGTTTCTTTGCTCGTTCCTTCGATCTGAAATAGAGAGGCGGCTTTGCTTGAGATTTCGATCTGTGCTTGAGCTTCGGCTTCTTCAACACTTGCCTCGACTAGAACTAGGGCTTTCGGCGACCTCGTTCATTCTTCCTCGCGTTCGTTCCTGTGAGATTTGCTAGGGCTTCGTCTTCCTCTTCGCGTTCGTCTCTGCTTCGATCTGCTCCGATAGCTAAGGTGAGGAATTTTATTTCTCACATCTAATTCGTGCTGGGTTTAATGCTTGCGATTTTCTTTGACATTTTCAAATTGGATATATGCGTATATTTTGGGGCTGAGATTATCGGCATGTTCTCGATTTTGAATCACGGTTTTGAATTATATTTTCGTCTTGACTTGATTTAAAATACTCGGCTTTAACTAAAGATGTTGATTTTTAGTTGACTTCGTATTCTCTGTTATTGTTCGAACTTTCTTGACCACCTTGGCTCTGACTTCATACTTACTTCGTCACTGTATGTTGCACTTAGTAGTTGCCGTAGTGTTGTTTTGGTCATCTGTTGGTGTAGTTGCTTTGAGTCACTTGGTTGCTACTGTCTCGGTCTCTGTCTTTGTTTGTACATTTCGTGATCTTCATTTCAATCCGGTTGCACTTCGATCATAGCAGTCTTCATTGAGTCTGTTGTATTTCTTTGCTTGTTTTCCAGTTGCACTCCTTTGACTTCATTGCATATTTTTGCAGTTGCCACTCCCTTCACCTGTACATGTTCATTTAACTTGAATATGTTGCATTGGTCTGTGTCACTGAAGTAGTTGTCACTGTCATTTATTACATATGCCATTCACCTCAGTTGCCTGCATATGCATATTTGATTAATTGATTCTTGTTTACTTGTTAGCACTTCTAACATATACACATGTGCATTTATATGGGTCTGCATTAGACTTTGTATTTGTTCCTCACTTCGAGACAGTTTCAGTTGCAAGTGCATTTAGTTATTTGCACTTGATTTTGTTGGCTTGGTCACTGTGATGTTGCATTGCAGTTTTGCTTTGATATGTTGGTCTTCTTTATTCCAGTAGCATTGGTTCATGTTCATTTGGTATAATTTGAGGTCTGTAGTCTTTATATTGTCACTATAATGTATCTTCAACCTGATGGCACTTGCTTTGATTCGATATAATAGTTGTCACTCCTGTGTTCGACATAGTCTTTGTAGAGTAGTTTGTTTTCCAGTGTAGTCTTGTTGTTGTTGAGTTTCTTCATCCATACTTTGTGCTTTGGTATAATTGTGTGGTGGTCCAGTGTAGACTTTGTTCATTTATTGTAGTTGTTTGTCCTTGCATTTGATCTGTAGCATTCAGTTTTGATTATCAGTTGTATAGTTGTTGTCTGAGGCAGTTGATCATTAATTGCATTCATTTGTGTTCCCATTGTTCTTCACCTGACTTGCTTATTGATCATTTAGTGGTCTACATCTGTCCATATCACTGTTGGCATTTTGTAGCTTGGTATTGTGCAGTATTGCTGTTGGATTGATGTTCTTCAGGTTATTATGGTTCAGTTGAACTCGATAGTTTTGGGTCTCATGTTGCCTTTGTCTGTGCCTGTTCACTTGACACCATACATGTGATATTTGTTGAGTCTGGGCATTCTTGTATTACTTGAGTACTGCAATTTTCGATTCATCATTGTTTCCAGGTCTTGTCTCTGTTCTTTGCATACTTGAATATGGTCTTGCACTTAACTTTGACCTGTCTGCATTTCATACAAGTAGCTTGCACATATTTGAAGTTGTGCATGTTGTTCTGTCTTCTTTGTAGTTGCACTGTACTTTGAGGGCTGATCATTTGTATACTTACATCCTTGTATGTATATATGTGTATGGCCACTGCATTCTGAAATCCTGTATTTGGGTTTGACATGTGCATTTCATTTTGTCTCTGGTCTTATTTATATTTAACTCGTATTCGGCCTTGGATTGAGATTGCTGTATATTTGTTGTCACTTTGTCGATGACACACCAATGTTGAGACAGTGAAATTGAAATTTGAGTCTTTATTTGATAAGTGTTGCGCACTTGATTTTACGATGTTGAATTTGTTTGACTATCGACCTGATTCGTTTTTCTTACTGTTTCATTTGTGCTTCCCTTGATGTTGCACTTGCTTAAAACCAGTTTTGTAGTTTGCACCTATGTCGAATTGGCTATGGCCATTGCAGTGTTGAGTTTGAATTGTACTGTCCAATTTATCTCACTGTTGCATACATGTTGGCTTTATTTATTTGCTACTGAGGTTTATTCATGCATCCAGAGGTGCATTTGTACATGAAATACTTGTCGACTTTGCATGCTGCCGGTTGACATGTATGGACTGTCTAGTCTTTGTTGTTAAGTTCACTGCCTATTTGTGATACCATTGCCTTTGTGCACTTGGTCAATCGAGTTGAGTTTTGCTGGCCTTGAAGTTTTCAGACCTGTAACATTATGATTGACCTTATCTTGATTAGTTAGTTGTGCTTTTGGTTGGTGCACATGTTGATGGCGAGGCAGTGCACGTTAGCGTGCACTGCAGCCACACATTTTAATATGGCGAGGCCGTACACGCGTGCGTGTACGGCAGCCAATCGAGTTTTGATGGCTTTAAAGTGACAATTTTAATTGTTTTAAATTGATTTAGTCGATTTTGATAAATTGTTTATTTATCTCTGTTGATGTTTTAAATCTGCTGATTTATTGTTTAACACTGTTAAGTGTTATATTTTCGTTATCCGATTTCTTTGTTAAAAGGATCGGATAGACGAGAATTATTGTGACTGTCGTCTATTTAGATCATTATTGCCTATATGCACTAATAAACTGGTTTGAATTAGACTGGCCTGTGTATTATTTTCTTTTGAATATAATACTCGGGTCAGACCGAGTATTTTTACAGCTTGAAGATTTTCGAGCAGCGAAGTTAGAGAGAGAGTAAAAAATCATTTATTTCAGGAGAAAATTGTATTTTAAGATATTCCGCTGTATCATTATCAAATTGTATAAACTCTGATGTATATAAAAAGATTTATAGTAATGAAATAAAGATTCATTTGTTTTAATTGATTGTTATTATTCTGTGTTTCTGTGGCTGATTCTGTTTAAACGTTATAAACTAAATAACAATTCGTCTTTTTGAACGTTTCGAGTTGGTTTAATTACCGACTGGAGGCGGTCAGAAGGGGGAATGTTACAAGGGCATGAATATTGACTGTCTATGTTCTTTTGTAATGTTGGTGTTGAAGATAACGTCCGCATATTTTTCAACCTCTGGCAATTTCCAATGTTAATTATGGGCAGAAACAATGTTGCAAGGGACATTGAATAGAATGGTCTTTGATATATAAAGTCACTAGATAGAGAGGAATGAAAATGAATGCATTGTTATTTGTATTGAAGAAATTTTTGAAAGTGATGTGGGGTGAGAGAAATGCTATTCTCTTTCTAGGACAAAGGAATCTTCTTTTCAACTTAAGTAGTACATGATGCATGAAATAAGGATTGGGATGGAATAGTCAGTCTATGAGTTTGACCCAGATATTGTGAATGCTTTTCACTGACTTGCTATCCTGTTTTTTTGCTGTGTTTTGCTTTCAGTTTCTTGTGTTTTTTCTTTT
Organism: Allium fistulosum; assembly: GCA_030737815.1. Taxonomy (NCBI): domain Eukaryota; kingdom Viridiplantae; phylum Streptophyta; class Magnoliopsida; order Asparagales; family Amaryllidaceae; genus Allium; species Allium fistulosum. Next base: position 863,572,246 of record CM060904.1, read on the forward strand.
TATGTGGTTGCTATGCCCTGTTGTCTTTGTAGCCCTTTTTCTCCTTTATTTATTATTTCCTAACCAAAGCATGCTTTCGTTGGGTTTATTTCCTTTCTATGTAATTCCTAGGCAAATCAATAAACTAGTAGGGGCATAGATAACCCCGCTGGCTTTGCCAAAAAATAATAATAATGTAAAATTAATTAAAATGTTAACTAATTAAAATTAATTAAATAAGATTTAATTAATACTAGTAGGAAAGCCCATGCGTTGCACGGGTGTAACAATCCTGTATTTGGTAATTATTTTAAATTGAATTTCCTGATTTAAAAACTTTTTTTTATTTATTAAAATGGATAAATTTTTTTATTTTAAATATAAATTTTGATTTGTATGTGAATTTTAATTCCAAACATGAATAAATAGAATATTTTACAGAAATTTGAATTTTGGTCAATTTGGTCAAACTTTGACTTTTTAATTTAAAATTTTAAAAGTTTGAAAATTTGAATTTTATCTTTTATTATGAAAGTAAATAAAAATTTAAGAATATTTCATTTCGTTTCGTTGAAATCTGATTTATAATGTGAAAGTTATGCCTTTTTAACTATTGTGTGTAATTTGTTGTATTTAACCAAATTGTTTATTTTAAATTATATAAATAATATTTTATTTGGTCATGTAATGTTCTAAATTATATTTATATGGGTAAAATAACTTGTTATGTATATATTTTGGTTTTAAAATATTTTTAAAAGAAGTATAAATTTTTCTAGAGTTAATGGTAATTTATTTGAAATTTTCATGTCCTGTTTCCTATTTTTAAACAATTTCTTCAGTTCTTTTGCTATTTTCTCTAAATTTAATTATTTACTTCACTTTGAAAATGTTTAAAAATCATTTTTATTTCAAATTTTGTTTTGGAATATTTTTAAGATGAAGTTGATAATTTTCCAAAGTCAATGGTGATTTATTTGTAACTTCTGGACACTGTTTTGAATTTTTAAGCAATTTATTATATTTTTTCCATTTTCTCTAAAATTAAATATTTAGTTTTATTCTATATTACTTTGTTTCAGTTTTAAAGCTAATTACTTATTTTATTTTTTGTTTTATTTGAATTAAAGAAAATAAGAAATATGAAGAGTTTTAAAAGCTTTTGAAACTTAAGTCTTTTCGTCTCCAACGTCTCTTCATTTACCATAACTCTCCTCATTTACTTTGGCCATGCAATTTTTTATCAATTAGCCGTGACTTGCACTTCTCATTCATGAAAAAATTCATATCCCACTTCTTCATTCACGGCTCAAAATATTTTGGTAATGGCTCCTCCTTGTTTTCTTCCTTTTTCTTCTTATTTTCATATGATTTTTGCCTTGTTCTCTCCATAGTTTTGATCGGCCTCTCCTACATAGCCATGGCCACCACCTCCTACACCTCTTCCCTGCCATCACCACCACCTACCCTTTTAGCCTTGACCATAGCCGAGCCCACCATGATGCAAATATCCACAAAACTTCAACATTTGCCTTGAAACCATGCTTGCTTGACCACCACATGCTTCACCACTCCATTTGTCCACACCACCACCACCACCTCTATCCAGACCCATACTCACCCCTCCTACCCTTGTCCAGACCCACACCCCACTGTCCAAGCCCAAACCCTCAATGGCCGAGCCCAAAATTGAACAAAAACCTACCCTATGTTGCTTGAACCCCTTCACCTTCCGAAGTATAACTTCCTCTACATGTTATTGCTTATGCCATGCATTTCCTAACCCAAACCTAAGCCATACTATGTTTAAACCAGAGCTAACCCACCCCTAGGTCGTGTAAAAGAATAGAGAAAGCAAGGAAAAAGTCGTTGCATTCATATTTTTTTTATTCCAAAGTTATATCATTTCAAAGTTGCATTGAAATTTATAATTTGTTTGATTTGTTTTGGATTGTGACAAGATCATTAGCTTGGTTCTCATCCACTTGAATCCATCGTTGTGTCATCGTGCTTTCTAGTATCCGTTTGTGTCAGTTGATTTGATAACTCCAGCATAAAAAGTTGAGTAAATCTCACTAGACGTTTATACTTATGCAAATGTGAAGCGACAACAATTGAATGTGTAGAATGTTATATTATGTTATACATGCTTGTGATTATATATGTTATATGATGTTAACCCTGTTTAATTACCTGTCATATCATCTGTTACTGTTATTTATTGTTAACTGTTCATTTATATCTATTTATCACACTGCAAGTTCCCTGTTAGAATAGAATCACTATGGGTTGAAATGATACATACCCGAACGGACTTTAGAATAGGGAAAAATCGTTATGGGCTGAAATGATAGGCCTGAACGATTTTTATTTATTTTATTTAACTTGGGATTGCGGGTTTGAAATGATAGAACCCGCATTTTCTTTGTAAACTGCGGATTGAAACGATACATATCTGTATCACTTAACCTAGGTTAGAAAACTATATACAGGCCCGTGGTTATTTTTATTAAGTATTTTGAATATTTTAAATATTTTTAAAAGTGTAAAATTATGAAAATTTGATTTAAATTGGATTTTTAATGTTTAAATAAAGAAATTTGGATTTTTCTAGAAGTAAAAAATGTAATTTAAATGAATGGTAAAAGTGAATTTTCGAAATATAACTTAAGTTTGGAAATTTGGAATTTTGGTTTTAAAACGATATTTAAGTTATATAAATAAAATGGAAATTTAATTATATTTGGAAAATGGTAAATATGATAGTTAGATTTGAATTTGAATTTAAATGATTTAATAAAGTGTTATTGAGTTTTCTATGTATTAAATGGTTAAATAAATGAATGCTTAAAAGTGTAATTTTAAAATATAACTTGACTTGGAAATGTGAATTTGTTTTTTATTAAAGGTTTAAGTTAATTAAATAAAATTGAAAATTTAGTTTAATTTGTGAAATGGAAATAAAATATAAGTGTTAAGTTTATTTGTTAGATATGTGAAGAAAAGAGTAATTTGGATTTTACTGTAAATGTTTCTTATAAAAATCATAAATTAAAAGAGTAATTTTAATGAACATTTTTGAATGACAAAATTTGATTTTTATAATGTTTAAAGGGTTTAATATTGAAGGTTATTATTTGCTGGAAATACACTAAAATCTGGAAATTACTTTTTATAGCATTCAGAAATGTTATGATTTCTGTAAATGAACTAAAACTTAAATAAGAGGCTATTACAGCAGTTCTGTAATGCTGTAGTTGCTGAAGTAAATTAAAAGGCTAAAAACTTGATAAAGGCCTATTACAGCAGTTCTGTAATTGCTGTAATGGTCCGCTGTCTTTGCTGAATTTAATGAAACCCTTTAATTTGAAACCTGAGCTATTACAGCATTTCTGGAAATGCTTTCTTTGCTGTTTTAAACAAAATTTGAACTAAAACTGAGATTTAACAGCATTTTTAAATGCTGTCTTTGCTGAATCAAAATGTTTCAAGTATAACTTATAACTGCTTTTTCTGAATGCTGTAAAAGGCTGAAATTTTCAATGTTTATGGTTTTTAACTTAGTAAATGAACTCAGAATAGTTTAAACTTTGGTAATTGAATACTTTATTATAAAGTATAATATTTACACTTTTAAATGGTTTAAATGAATTATTTTGATTGAAATATAAAGTATTTAAAAGGTGACTTGAAATGATAATAAATGAATGTTATCTTTAAATTTAAAAAGTATTTAAAGTTGAATATTTAGATTTGAACTCAAATGATATTTTGATATATTAAAATGATTTGAAATGAAGTTTTGGAAAGATATGATATTTTGATATATTAAAATGATTTGAAATGAAGTTTTTGAAAGGATATGATATTTTGATATATTGAAATGAAGTTTTGAAATGATATGATATTTTAAATATATTGAAATGGTTTGGAATTGATTTAATCTTTATTTTGATAAAGATTTGGATTTGAAATGATATTCTATTTTGAAGTATAAAATATTATTTCAAAATTTTTACCACGGGTTATAATAACGATTGGTTGTTAAAGAGACCGGGATCAGATATGGACATACTCTCTGTCGATACCGAAAACCACTTTGACAACTGTGTACGCGGTGGAGTTTCCAGAATGAAGTAGGATGGTGGCGACGATCCTAAGGTATATATGTGGACCCAACTCCCGTGAGTTGGCATAAGGTGGCTAAAATAGGAGCGATCTCGGACCAGTGAGGTAGCACCTCTTATCGGACGCACTTCTTCGACACCATTCTATTACTTTGTGATTGTTTGGGTGCACTCCTTGATTTGGGAGTGTTGTTCGAGGTCGAGCGGTAGTGGCTGCTATGCATTTCCATCAATCCGTGTGCGTAATTGGTATATCTACCCTGGCATTGCCTTGTGTGCCATGTCACCTACCATATCGAGCTTTACTTCGAGTTTATATTTGTGTCATACCTATGGAGTATCTTCTCATAGCCTTTCGAGGTATGCAGGTACTGTATAGACTATTGGCATTATTCGTGTTAAGGGGAATATTGGGTCACTCCTTAATGCTTTTTTAAATTATGTTTATTTTATAATTAGACATTATTATAATAGCGAATATTACTACATAGTAGATAGTTTAACGGATCCTTAAAGAATGGGCGATCCCAAGCATTCTTTAAGTTACTTGTACTTTTACTACAGTTCACTTGAGTTGGTTTACATTGTATAAGTATGTATGTCCTGACTCGAGTGTTTGTATTTTTATTTACGCTCGGGTTGGCCTGAGTATTCATAGATTTGGATTCCACTTTCTGGAGATTGGAATCGCTGGAGATTATCTGCTTATCTAGTTTTATCTATCTCAGTTCTGTTGTTCTATTCAGCTTGTACTTGGTTATCATATTGAGACTTCTGTTGTACTTTATTTCTTCTGTTGTATCTTATTTAACTCTGATATATTTACATAGTAGCTTCATGAACTACTATTTCTTTTACTTCCGCCGCACTTCTTACTCTGTGTCTGTGATCTGTGATTATTTATTTACTGTATATTATGAGATTTGCCAAATTTTAATTACAATGCGGTATTTTGAGCAATTCAAGTCCGGCATGTGCGGATGCGAATGGTTGAAAATATCGGGTCGTTACAGTTGGTATCAGTGCTCTGGTTTTAGGCAAACTCAGCATATAGAGTAGATTTAATTACAGAATCACCTTCGTTCGAACATGAATTCCTTCTTCTTCGATTCGGTTTCCTTGGAATTTTGGAACGTTCCCTTCAGTTCCAAGTCCATCCCTGTCCTCCCCTATTCGTGTCTTCTTGATTTTGGAGTATCCCAAACTCCACTTTGGATGATCTTTATAATGAATTGGCGGTCCCGCCAATATTCTAATGACTTGTAAAGGGGTGAAACTCCTTTACAATGACATTGATTCACCGAAGATTTTATATATCCTCGGTTTACGATGCTACTATCTCTTTCTATGGTTGAATTCCATCTCTTGAGAACGAAGGTAGATTTGCTTCAGAGTCCTGCATCGCTCTTATTCGTTAAGTCACGGTTGACCTGGTTAAGATTGCCCGCGATTTATATAAGCTTATCCATCTCCCTATTCTGTTGTTTAATCATCTTATCTTTTGTCTCCAACTTATATTCAAATCAGGTTTCTCTTTGATTTGAGTCTATCAAATCTGAATCCCTATTCTTATTTTGAAAATTAATCTTGTATTTGAAAATCTTATATTTAAAGATGTTTTATATATTGTGTTGTTTGAGTTTTTGATGTTGATTTGGGTTTCCGATCGATTCGTCTGATCAACGTTATCGATAGGATCTCCAAAACACTCGAACAGAGCAAACTGACACAATATGGTTTTTCCAATTTAGTAGATAGATAAATTTTGTATAATTATAATAGGTATAAGGATAATTTTCTGAATTTTGATAATTAATGGAATTGGATGTTAAGAAATAATAATTGACTTTGTATGTATTTTATAACCATTGTCTTTTGTTTCATATATAAATAATTGAACTATAAACTTGGTTATAAATTAATTTGGAAATTTAAATGGATTTAAATCAAGAATGTGAGAATTTAGTTTCCGATGATTTCGAACCTTGTTTTGAAAGTTTTAAAAGGATTTATTATTTAAAAGTATTTCTGGTAGAAATTGTTTCAAAGGATTTTTAATTTGTAAATCAGTGCTCTTTTCTTTGTCGCTGGAAAATAATTTCGGTGATGACTACAACATCATCGACGTTCATTTTCGGGTTTCGAAGTGGAGAGACCATTCTGTAGCCTTGCTACAGTTTTGCTTTGGAAAAATTAAATTGATTTGAATTTCTAAGTATGACTTGATTTATAATATATGTGATTTAAGAGTTGATTTGATATATATTGTGTATATTTAATTATCTCTAAAATAGTTTGAAGTTAATCGGAAATCTAATTCTTAAATTTTATCTTAAAGGATAATTTCAATTATAAAAGTTTGAATAAATATGTAAACTTGTATAATTGAATTAGAAAGAATTTATTTGTATAATACTCAATTACATTCCAATATAACTTACCTAAATTATTAAAAGTTAAATATGTAATTGGAAAATACAAAATAAAGAGAATTTTTATAAATAAAACTTAAGTGGTTATAATAAATGTTATACACTTAAATTTTATTTATGAAGGATCAATAGAGGTAAATAGAGAAAAAGGGTTAATTTAATAATTTACAATATAATGATATTTAAAAGAAATTATAAATAAACTAGAATAGTTATAATAAGTGAAATACACTTAATATATATAGGATTTGATATATTAAGAGGAATAAAGAAGAATGAAATTTAATGAATAAAGATGAAATATAATAAATGATTCTTCAAATTCATGACTTTATAAATTGTTGATTTGATGATGAGATAATGAGATTTAAAAATAATTAAGATTTATTTAACTCAAGTGAAATCAAATGGATGAAATTAATTATTAATGTAAGTTGAAATTTTCATGGTTTTAAATTTATCATCTTATTATGTTTTCCAATCTATTTTCCTTCTGGTTGTTTCCATTTTCCTACCTTCTAAGTAGGAAATCAAATTCAAATTGGTTAGCCTTGGAGCTACTGTTCTCTTTCAACTTGATCTTACCACTGATTTTCACCAACTCAGTGTTGCTGAGGAAAGTATTCCTGAGACTGCTTTCCATACTGAGAATGGTTTCTTCTATGAATAGTTAGTCATGCCTTTTGGTTTGACTAATGCTCCTGCTCTCTTTGTTGATTTGATGAATCGTGTTTTTCGTATTGTGCTTAATATGTTTGTTCTAGTCTTTCTTTCTTTCTCTTTTTCCTTCATCGTTTAACTTTTCTATCTCTTCTGTGGTTCTTACTTCTCCCTATTCTGAATCTGAGCACTGCTTACCATCCATGGACCGACGGTCAAACGGAAAGGGTGAATCAGATTCTCGATGATCTTTTTCGTGCTTGTGTTCTTGAATTCTGGAGGATCTTGGGAAGATCATCTACACCTTGTTAAACTTACCTATAACAACAGTTATCGGGTATAATTTCAATCTTCTAGTCATCTTGTCTTAATCCTATTTCATTCTATCTTTTTCTGTGTTTTCCCGTACCTCATTCCTTTTCGGGGACAAAAAGTTTTGAGTGGGGGAGAGTGTAACAACCATGTATTTGTTAATTATTTTAAATTGAATTTCCTGATTTAAAAACATTATTTTATTTATTAAAATGGATAAATTTTTTATTTTAAATATAAATTTTGATTTGTATGTGAATTTTAATTCCAAACATGAATAAATAGAATATTTTACAGAAATGTGAATTTTGGTCAATTTGGTCAAACTTTGACTTTTTAATTTAAAAATTTAAAAGTTTGAAAATTTGAATTTTATCTTTTATTATGAAAGTAAATAAAAATTTAAGAATATTTCATTTCGTTTCGTTGAAATCTGATTTATAATGTGAAAGTTATGCCTTTTTAACTATTGTGTGTAATTTGTTGTATTTAACCAAATTGTTTATTTTAAATTATATAAATAATATTTTATTTGGTCATGTAATGTTCTAAATTATATTTATATGGGTAAAATAATTTGTTATGTATATATTTTGGTTTTAAAATATTTTTAAGAGAAGTATAAATTTTTCTAGAGTTAATGGTAATTTATTTGAAATTTTCATGTCCTGTTTCCTATTTTTAAACAATTTCTTCAGTTCTTTTGCTATTTTCTCTAAATTTAATTATTTACTTCACTTTGAAAATGTTTAAAAATCATTTTTATTTCAAATTTTGTTTTGGAATATTTTTAAGATGAAGTTGATAATTTTCCAAAGTCAATGGTGATTTATTTGTAATTTCTGGACACTGTTTTGAATTTTTAAGCAATTTATTATATTTTTTCCATTTTCTCTAAAATTAAATATTTATTTTTATTCTATATTACTTTGTTTCAGTTTTAAAGCTAATTACTGATTTTATTTTTTGTTTTATTTGAATTAAAGAAAATAAGAAATATGAAGAGTTTTAAAAGCTTTTGAAACTTAAGTCTTTTCATCTCCAATGTCTCTTCATTAACCATAACTCTCCTCATTTACTTTGGCCGTGCAATTTTTTCTCAATTAGCCATGACTTGCACTTCTCATTCATGCAAAAACTCATATCCCACTTCTTCATTCACGGCTCAAAATATTTTGGTAATGGCTCCTCCTTGTTTTCTTCCTTTTTCTTCTTATTTTCATATGATTTTTGCCTTGTTCTCTCCATAGTTTTGATCGGCCCTCCTCCATAGCCATGGCCACCACCTACTACACCTCTTCCCTGCCATCATCACCACTTACCCCTTCAGCCTTGATCATAGCCGAGCCCACCATGATGCAAATATCCACAAAACTTCAACATTTGCCTTGAAACCATGCTTGTTTGACCACCACATGCTTCACCACTCCATTTGTCCACACCACCACCACCTTAGGCCACCACCACCACCTCTGTCCAGACCCTTACTCACCCCTCCTACCCCTGTCCAGACCCACACCCCACTGGCCGAGCCCAAAATTGAACAAAAACCTACCCTATGTTGCTTGAACCCCTTCACCTTCCCAAGTATAACTTCCTCTACATGTTCTTGCTTATGCCGTGCATTTCCTAGCCCAAACCTGAGCCATACTATGTTTAAACCAGAGCTAAACCACCCCTAGGCCGTGCAAAAGAATAGAGAAAGCAAGGCAAAAGTCGTTGCATTCATATTTGTTTTTATTCCAAAGTTATATCATTTCAAAGTTGCATTGAAATTTATAATTTGTTTGATTTGTTTTGGGTTGTGACAAGATCATTAGCTTGGTTGTCATCCGCTTGAATCCATCGTTGTGTCATCGTGCTTTCTGGTATCCGTTTGTGTCATTTGATTTGATAACTCCAGCATAAAAAGGTGAGTAAATCTCACTAGACATTTATACTTATGCAAATGTGAAGCGACAACAATTGAATGTGTAGAATGTTATATTATGTTATACCTGCCTGTGATTATATATGTTATATGATGTTAACCCTGTTTAATTACCTGTCATATCATCTGTTACTGTTATTTATTGTTAACTGTTCATTTATATTTGTTTATCACACTGCAAGTTCCCTGTTAGAATAGAATCACTATGGGTTGAAATGATACATACCCGAACGGACTTTAGAATAGGGAAAAATCGTTATGGGCTGAAATGATAGGCCTGAATGATTTTTATTTATTTTATTTAACTTGGGATTGCAGGTTTGAAATGATAGAACCCGGATTTTCTTTGTAAACTGCGGATTGAAATGATACATATCCGTATCACTTGACCTAGGTTAGAAAACTATATATTGGCCCGTGGTTATTTTTATAAAGTATTTTGAATATTTTAAATATTTTTAAAAGTATAAAATTATGAAAATTTGATTTAAATTGGATTTTTAATGTTTAAATAAAGAAATTTGGATTTTTCTAGAAGTAAAAAATGTAATTTAAATGAATGGTAAAACTGAATTTTCGAAATATAACTTAAGTTTGGAAATTTGGAATTTTGGTTTTTAAAATGATATTTAAGTTATATAAATAAAATGAAAATTTAATTATATTTGGAAAATGTTAAATATGATAGTTTGATTTGAATTTGAATTTAAATGATTTAATAAAGTGTTATTGAGTTTTCTATGTATTAAATGGTTAAATAAATGAATGCTTAAAAGTGTAATTTTAAAATATAACTTGACTTGGAAATGTGAATTTGGTTTTTATTAAAGGTTTAAGTTAATTAAATAAAATTGAAAATTTAGTTTAATTTGTGAAATGGAAATAAAATATAAGTGTTAAGTTTATTTGTTAGAAATGTGAAGAAAAGAAAATTGTACATTTGGATTTGTTAAGTAAAATTATTGGAAATTTGGATTTTACTCTAAATGTTTCTTAAAAAAATCATAAATTAAAAGAGTAATTTTAATGAACATTTTTGAATGTCAAAATATGATTTTTATAATGTTTAAAGGGTTTAATATTGAAGGTTATTATTTGCTGGAAATACACTAAAATCTGGAAATTACTTTTTATAGCATTCAGAAATGTTATGATTTCTGTAAATGAACTAAAACTTAAATAAGAGGCTATTACAGCAGTTCGGTAATGCTGTAGTTGCTGAAGTAAATTAAAAGGCTAAAAACTTGATAAAGGCCTATTACAGCAGTTCTGTAATTGCTGTAGTGGTCTGCTGTCTTTGCTGAATTTAATGAAACCTTTAATTTGAAACCTGAGCTATTACAGCATTTCTGGAAATGCTGTCTTTGCTGTTTTAAACTAAATTTCAACTAAAACTGGGATATAACAGCATTTTTAAATGCTGTATTTGCTGAATTAAAATGTTTCAAGTATAACTTATAACTGCTTTTTCTTAATGCTGTGAAAGGCTGAAATTTTCAATGTTTATGGTTTTTAACTTAGTAAATGAACTCAGAATAGTTTAAATCTTTGGTAAATGAATACTTGATTAGAAAGTATAATAATTACACTTTTAAATGGTTTAAATGAATTATTTTGATTGAAATATAAAGTATTTAAAAGGTGACTTGAAATGATAATAAATGAATGATATCTTTGAATTTAAAAAGTATTTAAAGTTGAATATTTAGATTTGAACTCAAATGATATTTTGATATATTAAAATGATTTGAAATGAAGTTTTTGAAAGGATATGATATTTTGATATATTGAAATGATTTGAAATGAAGTTTTGAAATGATATGATATTTTAAATATATTGAAATGGTTTGGAATTGATTTAATCTTTATTTTGATAAAGATTTGGATTTGAAATGATATTCTATTTTGAAGTATAAAATATTATTTTAAATTATAACCATGGATTATAATAACGATTGGTTGTTAAAGAGACTGGGATCGGATATGGACATACTCTATGTCGATATCGAACCACTTTGACAACTGTGTACGCGGTGGAATTCCATAATGAAGTAGGATGGTGGCGATGATCCTAAGGTATATACGTGGACCCAACTCCCATGAGTTGGCATAAGGTGGCTAAAACAGGAGCGATCTCGGACCAGTGAGGTAGCACCTCTTATCGGATGCACTTCTTCGATACCATTCTATTACTTTGTGATTGTTTGGGTGCACCCCTTGATTTGGGAGTGTTGTTCGAGGTGGAGCGGTAGTGGCTACTATGCGTTTCCATCAGTCCGTGTGCGTAATTGGTATATCTACCCTGGCATTGCCTTGTGTGCCGTGTCACCTACCATATCGAGCTTTACTACAAGTTTCTATTTGTGTCGTACCTATGGAGTATCTTCTCATAGCCTTTCGAGGTATGCGGGTACTGTATAGACTATTGGCACTATTTGTGTTAAGGGGAATATTGGGTCACTCCTTAATGCTATTTTAAAGTATGTTTATTTTATAATTAGACATTATTATAATAGCGAATATTACTACATAGTAGATAGTTTAATGGATCCTTAAAGAATGGGCGATCCCAAGCATCCTTTAAGTTACTTGTACTTTTACTATAGTTCACTTGAGTTGGTTTACATTTTATAAGTATGTATGTCTTGACTCGAGTGTTTGTATTTTTATTTACGCTCGGGTCAGCCTGAGTATTCACAGATTTGGATTCCACTTTCATGAAATTGGAATCGCTGGAGATTATCTACTTATCTAGTTTTATCTATCTCAATTCTGTTGTTCTATTCAGCTTGTACTTGGTTATCATATTGAGACTTCTGTTGTACTTCATTTCTTCTGTTGTATCTTATTTAACTCTGATATATTTACATAGTAGCTTCATGAACTACTATTTCTTTTACTTCCGCCGCACTTCTTACTCTGTGTCTGTGATCTATGATTATTTATTTACTGTATATTATGAGATTTGCCAAATTTTAATTACAACGTGGTATTTTGAGCAATTCAAGTCCGGCATGTGCGGATGCGAATGGTTGAAAATATCGGGTCGTTACAATGGGCAAGAAATTCAGGGCCTATTTGGTTTCATTTTGCGCTTTGCATTTCCAACATTCCTAACAAAAAATGATGATCACAGAAAAAGAATATAAAATTTTAGACCATTGCGGTGACGATGGATGTACGGCGAAGGGGATGGATGAATAATACGGCGGGGATGGATTGTTTTTCATTCTTTTGTTATTTCTCAAAATACGAAAAACAAAGTAAATTTGTTATCTATTTCATATGTTAGCTTCATTTTTCAATTTGGTTGTTTTTAAAAAATACACGCGTCGTGTAAACGTTTTTTTTTACGAAAACACAAACTAAAAATGATAAACCAAACAGAGCCCTAATTTTTACCATGAAACGGAATTATATAACTTACATAATTATGGTTTTCTAAAAAAATATATATCGTTATTAGTGTAAAATGTAACTTTAACTATATTTTCTGTAGGAATATTTGTTTGGTTTCTTTATGCAACAATTGTATTGTAACACTATGTTTGTGTTTTATTGTAAATTATGTATCAAAATGGAAGATGCATTCAATGCTCATAAAAAAGAATGAATGTTATAACATATAATTAATATTTTTAGTTTATATATAGAGTTGATTTTAGACATAATTCTAATAATATTTTTAGTTTATATATAGAGTTGATTTTAGATATAATTCTATATTTTTCCTAACTGTTTATACTTTGTATTATAAATGGTTCTTATCTAGTTTTACCAATATTTTTGGGTGCTATTTTAATAAAGGGCCGGCTATTTGGACACAAAATCAAAACACATTTGATGACACAATGGATCTGGACCATTGGATCTTTTTGTCTCTATGTCAGAGGTGAAAATCAAGGGGAGATCTAATACTTAAGATCTTTTATGTCATCATTTCCTTGAACAAATTGTGTCTAAATAGAATTACCCTTTTAATATATTGTAAAATAATTCATTTGTAGAAATATTGTTATAATTCACTAAGTTGATTTTTTAAAATAATAAACACGATATAACTCGTTTATTTGAAATTTAATATCATGTTGAACAAAAAACATATCAACAATACACTTGGTTATAAATATGACCATGTACCATACACTTCACAATATTCAATAAATTACAGAATTACATAAATGTATCTAAATTGTAAAAAGTGAATCCTTATAATATAGTAAAATTTTACATTAAGTAGAACAAAATTCATCCTTTGTAACTACTTCACGACACTAATGAAATCAAACAATTTGCTTGAGCTGTAATACACATTGAATATCATCTAGAACCAACATAAAAGAAAAGGGTAAAGTCCTAGAGACTTAACCCAGAGAAAACCAATCAAAATTAATAGACATTACATATCAATTAGTTTAACATAAAAGAAGTTTTTCTTTAATAGTACCATTCTCGATACACCTGACTAAGGACACTATTGTGACAGAATGAAAAATAATTATAATATATTATTTATAGGCTACTGGAAAAAGCAAACATAATGCCAAGTATCTCATGGATTTCAAGTATGCCATGATATTACTTTAACAAATAATGATTTGTAGTGTATTGTAATGCCATAACTTTCGGTGTCATCTTAATTTTACTCGAAACAAAAACACTTATTCCTCAAAAAAAAAGATAAGAGCTCTTTTGGTAATCCTTGATCATTCATAATATGAATCAAAGCGCCATTTTTTTAATTTTTAAATATTAAATATTTGAAATGGATCAAAACATCTATTCTTCCTTCCAAATCACAACACTCACTTTTTGGGTCAAAACTCATCATGAACACATTATCATACAAATCAATATTCATCTTTTTTAATCCCAAAGTCCGCTTTTTATATTTGACCATGGTATTAATTCAAAGATACTGAAAATCTAAGTAATGAAAACATAAAAAAAATCAGAACGATGAAAAGTAAGAAGAGATAATAAAAGAAAAAACCACTACTGGCATGGTTCATTCATGAAGTAAGATGTGAGATCAAATAATTAAATTACCAATTCATGATTAATTGAGAGAAAGGAGGCATCAGTACAAAAAAATGAAAGTAGAAAAAATGATTTTAACATGGTAAATCATCTCATAAATGCAATGGATATGAATACTTGGAAATTACTGAGTGGACCCTAACCACATTTAATACATTACATTAATTACATTAAGCCACTTAGTTTATTTTCTTTTTCAAACTTATGAACCGAACTGTAAATACATTTTGCAAATAAATTTTTATAATATTGAACTCAACTTTTGAACTAAAAAAAGGGTTTGGCATTTAAATTAAAAAAAAGGTCTACCCTTTCATGATATGTGGACATTCTCTTTAACTTATTGAACAATTTAACAATCTCTTGCATGGATCAATACCCATTTGTAGCTTTTAATATAAATTTCATATGTTAGGTATTAATTAGAAATTCTTGCATTGATCATTTAATGTAGTCAACTTCATCTCATAAAGGTTATATGATGTTGTGGTGGAGTGTGGAAGCTTCTGTCACAATTCATTAATTTGTAAAAAAGGCTATAGCTAAGTAGTAAATCATGGGAGAATAGCCAGTGATCAAAAGAAGTAATTTAAAATTTACAACTATAGAATCCATGTCAAAATCTAACACAAAAAGTTCTGAATAATATAGTATATTTGAACTTTTAATTAAAGAATGCAACGCATCTTCTATTACCGCATATACAATGGATTACTTCCATATATCAGTCAAAAATTGGTCAAATGGAAACTAATTAAGGTGTTTATAAGGGAAAATAAAATATTCCAAAATCAATATAAAGTAAACATATTTCATGTTAGATAATAACGAATTCGATTCATTGCCAATTTTTTAGTATGCATACAATATTCAAATGGTATGAAGTTGTATTCAAATGGTTGGAAGTTTAAATATTTCACTTTTGGAGAATAATCTCCATTTGAAAAGTTCATATATCAAAGTGGAAAGAAAAATACAACGAATATCTTCAAACTTCAAGATATACTTCTATGAATCCTTGGTTCAGTTCATGATATACATATATACATATATATATATATATATATGTATATATATATCATCATCTTCAGTTTTATCCACTTTTATTTCCTTTTGTATTTCAGCAGCGGACATTCAAAACATAAGATTTAATTATACATTACATCGCTTTCAAAACAACTGTCTATTCATAGTACATATTGCATAAAGATTAATGCATTGAATCAAAAAATGAAATATTTAACTCGGTTGAAATTAAATTGTTGATGGAAACACCAATGAACGAAGCCAACCATTAATCCAAAGGACAAATAATCAAGTTTGGAAACTTAGTTTGCAAAACGCACAAAAAATAGACAAACAATGACAACCTGGAAAACAAAGAAAAACAACGATGGAATATTTATGAATTAGTACTTATACAATCAGTAGGCGTAGTCATTTCTTCCTTCCTTATCATTTCATCCATTTGAGAAGAAGAGAATGTGTGTAAGGACATAACTACATGAACTTCTTCCATATTCTCATCAATTTCAAGAATTCCACCTCAGAAACACAGGACTTAGAATTTTAAGAAATCACTTAAAGTTCTAGCAGGCATCTAACCACCTTGTAAAAGTTAAATTCATTTATAATCAATCACAAACCCATAGAAATTTCAATCAAATAAACAACTTTTCAAATATAGATTGTCACTTGATCAAGTTAGTAAAATGATGATCTTTAGTTAACTTTAGCCTTGAATAGAGAGTGTGCGTCTTAAGTAAGGATAATGATATTTGGAGAACAAAGTCAGAATAACACAATCGTAGCTAAGTAAGAATCCATCAAACGTGAAGATAGCAGGCGTGAGTAAATCATTGATCATCTTTTGGTGGAGTGACTATCTTGATGGTCACGAATTCAAGTGAAAAAGTAAATTCAAGCATGAAGTTCTCTAATATGACACAATATGGAGCATCCAACATCTACAGAAGATTTTTTCCGAGACTATTGATTGCAATTGCAATGGATTTTGTTTTGGTAGAAGGAAAAATTAATTATTACATATATCGGTTTAAAGAGAAGGGGATAAGATAATTTAATTAAACTCAAGATATATATGATGCAAAATTGGTTATCAATCATAAATAGAGGATGATTAACTGCTTGTACATGAAGCATGTTTGAAATGATGGTAGGCAGGTGGATAAACATGGAGTTCGTAGGTGGATAAACATGGAGTAGAGTTCGGGGAAACATAAGATAAATGTATGCGGTTGAAGAAAAAAAAGGAGTAGACTTAGGGAACAGAAGACAACGACAAGTTTGTTCACAATAACGGAAGTTAAAACTTTAATTAGGTGGATAATTTAACAATGTTTGCTATCTTTTGTGTAATTAAATCTTAACTGTCCTTTGTTTACTCCATTAAAACCCATGTATTTTATTATATAGTTAATATTATACATAAGGCTATTCTAGAAGTAACATGAAATATAGAAGTTATATGATAATAAAACTTATATTATACGAATGTATAAACTAAAGGTGGAACATTAAAGAAACCCAAATAGACCTAATGAATAAATACATATGAAAATGTACATATACCATGATTTTCGATGTGTCCGACACTTGAATCATGAAAGCTTTTCATAAGAAATACATTAGTACATAAGTCGATGTCATTTAATATAATATATTAAAGATTATGAATCTTTAATATAAAGTTTTCCTCTATCATTTATATATCAATAGATACTTGCATACTTTTTAGTTATTGAGCTTTCCATAAGCTAGAGATGTTATATGTACTACTATTAATATATTGAATAGATGAGGTAAGATAACTGCATGTATCTGTTGAGCTTTCCTCAAGGTACATGCAATACTTAGGCCGTCATGAAATGATAGGTCCGAGTGAATAGTTCCAATTTATTTGTTGAGCTTTCCTTAAGGTAATTGCAAGATTAGGATAAGGTATCATGGGTTAGGAGTAGTATGTGATACAACCGATAAGGAGTTATCCATATATGCGGGCTTATGATTTCTTGATCTTTTCTCAAGGTCAAAATCCAAAGGCATACGAGTCCTAACACCCACTAGTGAAGTTGAAAGACTTTTATGTTTTGACTTAGGGTTTGGCGAAATATGAAGGACTAGTGGGAGCCTTATTAGAAAAATTAAATGATGTTATTTAGCCTTTCTAATATTGTAAGAACATATGCTATATAATGTTATAATTATCTACATTGATAAATTTGTGCATTTGATATGATTGATAAAATGTTTATCAATTTAGATATACAAATGAACTGGATTGAAGATTGATAAATAGATAACATATACCGACTAATAAATGATTCTTGCATGTTAATTTTTCGCTACTCATGCAAGCACCTGATTTTACAACTGCTAAATAAGTTCGTAATTTGGTCGCTTATGCGTTTATTTGGTCAAGACCATGTATTGCATTCTATGAGTTTCAAACTCTAAAAGCAATAGAAGATTATAGATATTTGATCCATATATTATCGCATATAAGTGTTATATGGGGGACGGTCATATTTTATTGTGTTAAATGTAACACTGGACCAAAACCATATGATAGATTTAAGAACTCGATTGTTGAAATGTCGGTTTGATCTTTTTACGCAATGTGCAATATATTTGATATCCTTAAATTTTATGGATAATCGAGTGCCCTTTTTTAAAGAGTTCATTATGATATTGTAGTAAGGGCTTCTTTTTGAATGGTTCGACCATTTAAAAAGAATAACAAATGTACAAGAGTATATATGATTTAAGATACAGTTGGGATGAAGAGAGTGAATGGCCACTTCTGCTTTATAAAGAAACATTGGAAATGAGAATAGTAAAATAATAATTGATACTTAACATTGGAATAAGAAATATGATTTCTATTCAGAAATGAAGTTTCATATAGAAAATTATTTTCTATGAGATTTTATTTCATTGATTTCAAGATATTTGATCAAAGAACACTCCACCATAAACTAGTTACAGTATATGAAATAAATAATATATTAAGTGAACTATGGACCTCTGATTCAGTACATTATTATAGTAGTGGTAGACATAGTGGGAGCATGCCATATAGTGCTTATTTATTGCATCAAGTTATGAAAAATGTTTTCGTAAAACATACCAAACAAAATTCATGAAGTAATGACTATTTTTCGGTGTCGACTGAAAAATAGATATGGTTATGTGAATATTATGAATATTAGTTATGAAATAAAACTATAATGTGGTATTTGATTTCACAACAATAGTAATGCATTGGAAAATACTGAGGTATCTAAAATTATTTACAATTACTTTGGAATTATAGACTAAGCCATAGTTTTAAGAAATAATTTTTATTATATGATTATGAATAATATGATACTAGTTAATTATATCTCAAGCAATTAACGGCTATGCAACCATTTAGTGGGAGCGTCATAAGATTTGATGAACTCTTCGGATTGACACATATTGATGTATGCAATTGCAAGTCTATTAGTACCAAAATGGTTCCACTTACTTCGTTATATTCACCGATGATTTATCACCGACATGGACATGTGTATTTGATACACATGTAGTATGTATATGGTAAACTCATAGAGTATAAAATGAAATTAATAAAATAACCTGCAATAAAATAAGATGATTCAATTTGATCGAATAGGTGAGTACGTAGGAAAGAGTTTCGAATGTACCTAAAAGTGAATAAAGTTTCAATCTCAAAACTCACTCCTCCCCATAATACGTAATGATGTATCGAAAAGGAGTAATCGAACTTTGTTGGACAAAGTATGATTAATTGTGAGTGAAGTTGAGTTAATTTTTTCTATAAGGTCGTGTACTTAAGAGAAGTACATAAGGTTAATGTTATTTAATCTAAATAATAGTATACAAGATAAGGGTTTATAAGAAACCCCAACATATCCTAGATCAAGGAGTTAGCAGGTTGTGCGAGTCAAAAGTCTACACGTAATAATTGTTCGTATGGGACCTTGTATGAATCTCCCTAAAAGGATTTGGAAAAAACTGTCATTGGATGAAATATTTATGTTCTGAACATGAATTTCGTAAACTAAAGCCAAATCAGTTTTATATATATGGAAATTCATAAAATGTTTATGAATACCTATTTCATTGCACTGAGGAACAATTGTTCTTTCAGGAAATACCAACTTCATAGTAAAGGAATTTATTTGAGAAATTATTGGTGTAAAATGGAACTGGAAATAATCCAAAGATAAAACTAATTATATGAGATGAAATGGAATCAACTAACCTAAATGAACACATCGCATTAGAGTGTCCAATAATTATTCTCTCATATTAAAGAGAAACTATGAATTTCTTATCGATGTCGAAAATGTCTTTATGAGAAAGACTTGCAGTTGGAATATATCAAAGTCACATTGATCAGAATATTACCATGAATTTAAATTATTGAAATTCATATAATAGGTTCATCCTTAGATGTGCTCATGTTGGCTCAGATTTTACTCACAAAATTACTGCCTTGTATGACTTTATGTTTTGGTATATATGTTTTGAGACAGAAAGTTTTGAATGTAGATTTAGACTAGTCTATTTTCATATAACAACCAAAGTGTCTCGAAGTCAGTGAAAGCGATATTGAGTTTGTTGGTTTTGGATACGATCCAAGAATGTTTATAAAAGTATCATTTTGAAAAGCGTCAAAATTGAACAAGGATTTTAGTTAATGTATCAAATAGTTTAATTGTTAATCAAAATTCAGAGGAAGTGTGTGCTCATAAGAAAGAAAGTTAAAAGATACATAAATATTTCTAAATCATAAGTAAACAACACATTGTCGATTTAACAATGTGCTTGTGATAAAATCAGTTTTAGTTGTTTTAATTCTTAATGTTGGATTTATAAATGATGACTTTTATAGTAAGTATAAAAGATATTGGGATTGCCCTAAAATGATATGCAATGACACCTTATTAAAATGTTTAATACGGAACATGTAAGATGGATTGCTTATGCATTAGTAATAGGAATTATCATGCATGTTAAGTTGTTTACAATAGATTTGTCTATGTATTTAGTACCGAGGAAAATATTAAATCCAAATTGATATCACTAAATGATAGTTTGGAGTGCTCTCGTATATTTACGAAATAGTAGAGAATTATTTATAAAACAACGAACTCCTTGTGAAGGAGTATTCGGACTCAGACCTCACAAATGATATTGAGTATAATTTGTGAATAATAAATTAAATTTAAGAATCTTTAATTTGGAAATGTTCCTAATAAAAGACTATGGTTGATACAACGAAAATGCTAAGTATGTCGCCTTGAATAGCACAACAATAAAAGTAATGTATATAAATATAAATGCACAAATTTATAACCGAGCTGAGGGTGAATCCAAATGTTGAGAGTTGCATAACATTGTTATATGATAACAATGTCATGATATTATTCATAACAGAACTTAGAGCTCATTGGAAGTCGCGAGGCATACTCTGAATTGTTCCATATGATAAAGATAGTTTATCAGCGTCGGAGAGAGTCAATTGACAGAGTGGATAATTACTCGTTCAGTGAGGGACGGACCCAATTGGTTTGGATGAAACCGGTTGAAGAAGTTGGAATAAGATTCCATAATTGATCTCAAGTGCAAGTAGGAGATTGATAGAGTTAGGTGTATGCCCTAGGGGCAATTATGTAAATTGATACATATACTTAACTCGATAATCACTCTTGTTCAGAATAAAAGGTGTTTTCCTTCTATTATATACTTAATATAATGTGTTGTATTAAATAATTAATTTAATTAAAAGTATATTAATAGAAAATTCATAAATGATATATTTTGCGATAGTCATTACAAAGTGTTGTAACCACGAGTAATTTATCACGATGAAAATAACTATACCGTTTTAAATGTTGCTAGTCAAGATGCATCAAGACTGGATATCGATGTATCCATTGAGATTGGAGTACATAACACTCTCCAAATGTTAGGTAGTGTATTACTCATGACTGTTGGGGCACCTAGGGGTTATGTACATAAAGTTATATAATAACTATGGAACGACTCACTTGATAGTTTTCTATTTGTTAATATAACTAATGTCAAACAGAAAATATCGATGTAACTGATTTACACAGTTCTCTTGACTTGAGAATACTCTTGATCTTCAATATGAGAGCTCCAGTTTGATTATAGTCAAATCATGGCATGACATTCATCGAGTGGCTATAGCTAGATCAAGTGGAAGTATTGAAAGTGAAGCAATATTCAAGAGAGGATTTTTCTCCTCAATTATATGGGGTTAGTATCACGATCAACTCAACTCAAAGTGAAAATCTCTGGCCAGAGCAGTTCAGTTCATAGTAATTGTTATTATTGAACCAAGATCTCTATGTTTGGATTATAAAGTTGAACATGGATGATATTGGAATTTTAACCATTACCAAATTCTGTAAGTCCAAAGTGATACAGTTTTGACGAAGAGAATTAGTGTACATAAAAGTCACAACGGGGTAATGCTTAACAAAGTGAAATTGGATTTTTCGAAACCAAATACGGAATAAATTTGTCCAAAATGTCACACCATCTGCTAAATGACGTGTGAACATAAATATTCGAATAGTTCGATATTAACCGCTGACCAAATTTACACCTAATGAGTCACACAGCCGAAATGATAAATTCTACTTCGACCAAATGATTTAGTTAGTTTATAATTGTTATAAATTAATTTAATTAATTAATATTTATGAAATACTATAATGACCCAGAATTTCAGTCGTTTGAATTTAGAATATTTAATTTATTTTAAATACTGAAAAGTTATTTTTATAAGTTAAATAACTTGAATTTCAAATAGTGCGATTTATTTGATAATTAAATTGTTGAATTTAATATAGAAATTGTTTAAATAATTGAATCTTGAATTTAATATAAATGAAAATGATTTCGAAAGTTGAATTAATTTCTGTTTGAACAGGAATGAAGATAGTACACTTTCAATTTGGAATTAAAAGTGATTAAACTGATTTGGGAAATTACTCGTTTTAATTAACGTGTAAAAATAGCTTTTTGGGACACTTGTCTCGAATTTTGACGAAACTAGTTTCATTGGATCCGTAATAGTGAATTGTTATATGTCGTCAAATTTCATGGCGATTGGACGTATTGTTTGATTGTATGAGTTCGAAACGCATAGAAATTAAATCGTGTAATGACCCACTTTTCCGTACAATTCATGCTGGCAATAAACCACACATGTCCAACCCAAAAATCAAAAGGAGAGACAGATAGTTAAGGGAAAGAAAGAAGAAAGAAGAATAGAAGAAAAGAAAATGAGAAAAAAAACTAAAAACAACACAGAATCTCACAATCGCAGCGGAACAAATCTGATGTAATATCAATAATCTTTACAAAAGAGAAACTATGATATACAAACATCCATCAGAGTACAACAACAATCACAATCATCAGCCTGGACAGTTATAACATCCTGTCTTTGTAGTTGTTGATAATTTCAATAACAAAGCAGCAGAAAATAAGCATATACAAGAATACGACTTGAAGACCTCTAACTCGTCTCCTAAGCTCCAATGCATCCAAAGCAATCTGTAAATATGCTTGGTCTGACCCGAGCACTATAATAAAATAACACCCGATCTAGTATGCAAAACCAACGTGAGAAAAACACACCCAATTGAACTTTTAACGTTATAGAAACCTTTCAAAAAGCAAAGGTATCTCGTAAGACCACACCACACACAAACACGGACGGGTTTTTACCTTACGATAACCAAAAAAATTCATATGAAATCCTCTGATATTACAATAGTGTCTAAGATACAAATACTTATTAATCATAGCCGAAATTGTTACATTAATTAAATTCTAGTATACTATGCTCTACAACTAAAACTGAAGGCTCGTATTGGATAATGGATTCCAACTATGAAAGGGTAAGGGTCTGCCCATCGAATCCATACAGCTCTAGATCAAATGTACGGGAGGTAACAACACGTTGCACCTTTGCTACTCGAGACCGGCACTACCGCCTTCTCGAGTAGCACTAAATATGATGACCCCTTGGTTGCAATCAACAACCACACAATGGGATCCTGAAGCATACATAAATATCGCTCTAGATTTGGGATGATCATACCCTACTTGGGTGCGACCCACTTAGCCTTGCCGCATATCAATACTTTATTCATTTCCTAGGTGTGAGGCTCAAAGAGGCCATGCTCTTACCATTTCCTCCTAGCAAACCAACTTGGAATGCTAATATTGCCTTACAACCAACCAATGCAATATCAGCATTCATACACACAAGTTCGTTCTGGGACTGAACGAACCGCTTGAGAACTCCATCTCCAATTCCATCATCTTTAAGATGTCTTTACATCAAATGCTTGAGTTGGATCGAAGTGGTTTTTGGATAACATATCTGATCACGGTCTCTTGAAAACAACATTCGACAGTTTCCGGTAAATTCAACCCCGGTTCTTTAGGAAACAAATAGTCAAATATAAGAATGGAGATCACCTCCTAAGCGTCAATGAACGTATTTCCTTATCATTTTTCTTAGAAGATTGAAACAAGATTTACACGCACAGTACAACATTGTAAAGATCCAAAAACTCGGCCTTCGAAAATCGGCACCCGTACTTCACTTGTACTCAAAATGCCGTAGATTCAAACGCCGAATTTGGTTCTCCGGAGCTTATAACACCATTAAGTATAACAACATAGCGGAATAAAGAAATAGATGATATCATATACAAATCCAATGAATACAATATCCAGTATGATATATAACCATGATATCAATAATGCACAACAATATCAGAGATATGATACAATGACAATAGCAGCGGAAAGAAAAGATAACATCAGCAGCGGAACAATATCAATAGAAGTGATAACTCCAAAATGATCTTCAAACAAAAATGAATCCACAATTCCAAGATGAGAAACTCCGATGAATGAACTCCAAATACTGAACTAGCTCCAGATAATCTACTAACCTAAATATCTGAAAAACCCAACTCTAGACTGCCCGTATGGAAAATTGTGGGCACCCAGAGTTTAGGAAGGGAATAATAAACTCCAGTCAGTCGTGTGACTGGTGTGAGTAACAAAAGCAGTTTATCTTTAAAACAAAGACAAAAGAACTTTAAACATTGAAACCCGTAATGCTTTTGGAAAATGAAACTTCCATAAGACCTCCCGCCACACACACAATGCAAACGCAGAATTGGAGGAGATTTCTTCTTATGATAGTCAAACATGCTTACTACGCAAGAAAGATTGGATCATTATTATTATTAGTGCATAGTGGGAAACATTTCGAAAGTATAGTATTAATCTTAGCCAACATACAACCATTATTGTATGCCTACTATAGCTACTATGTTCAATAGCAGGTTACCGCCACATTCCATAGCAGGTTATACAACTAAAACCGTACAAGGTTCGTATTGTTTCTTTGGATTTTCCAACAAATGGTTAGGCTAAGGAACTTCCTACCGCCACATGGGATCGCCTCTGTCTGGACGTCCCGAGAGACAACTGCTCTCTGCCAACACAAGGCCGGGTTACCCCTGTAACAGGTAACTCACGAATATGCCATTTCCCGGTCCTTTGGGACCTTTATCCGAGGCACCTCGATAAACACACAATCTAACAATAAATGAGATCGGAGTATCCACATAGGTTAAATACCAGGGCTCCATACCTGATACCACCCTTTTCCAGAAGGAAATGACATACCCTAAAGGGCGCGACCCTCATAACCTTGCCGCATATTCCTGTTTCGACCATTTCCGGGTTGTGAGGTCCGAAGAGGTCTCGTCCACAAAGCAATGCTTTTTCACAAAGCCACGCTTTGATCACAAATGATCAATAAATGATCATCACACAGCAACACTCAGCATGCCACATTACCAAATTGGGAGTATATCGCTGATAACCTTCAACTACATAACCTCTGAGCTCATACGTCTCAGAGAAGGGTGTTAAGCTAAGAGAATAAATTCTCCGCCACCAACAGAAATGTATTTGAAAGAAATCAGCTTTATATCTCAAAATGTAATGTCAGACATGTAACCATACAAGTCTGTTCCGGGTTCGAATAGAACCGAAGGCACTTCCGAAGAAGCCCTTGCAATCCGGGTATTCACAATCCCGATCGGATTTCCCATCACTTAGGGAATCTCTATACCGGGGCCACTCAATGCAGAGACAATCGATAGGTTATCTTATCGTTTTCACAAATACCCGGTCTTCACCATCGGTCTTCAAATGCTATCCATATACGACGTATCATTATTCGGAATGGGTTATGTGACACAAAGGTCCTCTCCCGGCTAAACCGAATAATGAGCGCAATATTTGAAAACGTATGGATATTGAGATTTCAATTAAGTCACGACTTATTACCCAAAACCTTTCTTTAAATGGTTTAACAAATTACCATTTTCAAATCTTTAAACAAAAAGATTCATTTTAACAACCTTCAATGGTTTAAACAATTTTCCACACTTTAATCTTTTAAACAAAAGATTCATTCATAGATTTTCCAAATTAATTTCCATTTCAATTGGATTAACTCGTTAAATCTTTAAAACAAAGATTTAACTCATAGCTTTCAAAACAATCCCATTTCAAATGGTTTAAACAAATCATCATTTTAAATCTGTTAAAAATAAACAGATTCAATTCATAGCTTTCAAAAAGAATTCATTCATGACTTGGAAAACCATTTTTTTTCAATTCAATCTTGAAATTCCTTTAATTAAACTGGAATTTCATTTCTTATCTGAAAGCTTTTATCCCTTTGAAAACAAACAGTTTCATTTCAGAAAATCTGATTCATTCATACGAGTTGAAATCCTTGGGTTAAATTCAAATTCCCAAAATTATACTTTTAAAATGGTTTAAATTCATATAACTTGTACAACATCTTAAATCCCTAGTTTCGAATCATAGAATTCAATTTCAAACTTGAATTCAAATCAAATTATTTAAATTTCAAAATGTAATCAAGTTATTCGAAAATAAGTTTTATCTTTGAAATTCCATTTCAAAAGATTTTCACTTTAAACCCAATCCAATTCCAAAATCAATTGAAATTAAAATTTCAATTTCAAAAATATTAATTTTAAATCATCTGTCACTTAACCGATTTCCGTGTGAAATCCATATTTGTGTGTGTATGGTGTAGTCCAGGGGTTTCACACAATAGTGCAACACCATTCAATCATCACATATTAGGATACAGAAATATAGTTGATAAGCGGTATAACTATAACACTTATCTTTCATTCACATAACACAGATATATATATATCACAGATAAGAAATTACATCACAGATAGTTAATTATATTACAGATCTCAACATAAATCAGGATATATCACAAAGCATCACAGATCAGGGAATATCAAACGATTCAATCATTCAATAAAATCCAAACATCCATAAGTATGATCAATTAATATCTGATTATAATTAATTTATACCAGATTAATTGCTTATGAATAACTACAAATCTTGGTTAATTAATCATTAATTAATGATAAACCAATTTAATTAATTGACCTTTAATCATTTATTAATTAACCTTTAATTAATTAATTATCCTCAAATTAATTACCTTAATTAATAAATCATATTAATTTATTAACCTTTAAACCAATTACATAATTAATTAACCCCTTAATTGCTTTCATTAAGTAATTAACAATTTACAATTGATTATCTTAATTAATTAATCTAATTAATTATCAAAATTAATCACATTAATTTGATTACTTTATAATTTCTAGTTAATTATCTTCATTAACTAATAACATTTCTTTAATTGCTTCCTTGAGAAATTATCTTAGATTAATTCATTATTAATCATTTCTAATTATAAATTAATCTAAATTATTTATTTATAAATTAATTAAACCATTCTTTAATTACCTTATTAATCTAAATCATTTTATTACCTTGATTATCTCTAAGTTAATTAATTTCTTTATTAATGATTTCATTAACATTTAAGTGTATTTTAAACATTACTCTTTAAATTTAAATTCAAATTCCATTTTGAATTTAAGATTTCAAAATGATTATATATTTTAACATTTACCAAATTTAAATATCCACTTATAAACCTATACAAGAAAGTTCTAACTAAATTACTTAAGTTTTTTATTTAAAATTTAAGCTTTAAAATATATTACATTTTAAATTCATTTTAAAACTTTAAAACAGAACAAACAGGTTTCTGTTTAAATATGTTATATCATTTTAACCCGAGCCAAACGCCCGTTTACCCGAGCCCTGCTTCGAGAAAACCCATCATTTTCACGTGCTTAACTCCGAGTTTTCCTGTCTTCTTCCCCACTCTTCACAACACAGATCTGTACGTATGCACGAAAACGTGCACGTCCACGTGCACGACGCCGCCCATCATTGGCGAACCACGATCAAGTCTCCGACCAGTCGACTACACCCACGATAACTCCACGCGAACACCCAGACAACACGATTCGATCGAAAATCGTATTCGACCCCAAAACCCAATCTGGAAACGTGAACTGGAACCACCATCAACCTGGAAACTGCCGCCGTTCTCCCAACCTCGACCACCAGAAATCTCGAGACTCCGGTCAACTCTTCGTCGACATCCCTTCTACCATTCCCCAGCACCACGAAGCACTCGATCAACCATAGGTGGCGAACGAATCGAAGATCTCGACCTCACAAAAAATAGGGCTACGAAATAAAAATGCCTGCCGCTGCCATGGAAGATGCCACCTCCGGTTATTTTTCCTAAGATCTCCCATCACTCTACTACTACCGGTGATGATCGCAACTCCCCAGACCACTGAGACCATCGGAAACCACTGAAAACTCATATTTTGTTCAAACCCGCAAAGCTCATTCAAGCTTAATCTAAAAATTATGCTTTCATTCTTAAAAATCATGTTTAGGGTTAAGGATTCAGTTTATATTCCTGAATTGATGAATTAAGAAGTTTGAATTTTAACATAACTTAAAACTTGCACTGTTCTTTTAGTTTCCAGAACAATTCCACATTCATTTTGACCTAAATCAAATTTAAAACTTTAATTTATGATGAAACAAACAACTTTTGTTTATAGCCTATGTTCTAACAGAGATCAGATAAGGAGATAATGAATTTTGCTTAAAATCTAAGCTTGAAAACAAAGAACAGAGATATCTAAATGAAACAGATATGCACATATCATTAAATCAAAAATTATAACAATATAAATACCCAAATATACTTCACAATACAATATTGATCACAACCACGACATGCAGCCAGGATTATACTTTAGGTTCAAAGTGAAGTTACTCACATGGGTTTCAGAAGAAAGAACAGAGCCTGCTTCATGTTGAACAGGTGGTAAAAATGCAAGCTGAAGACTTTTCTTGTGATCTCTGGTTTGTATTGATTTGTTTTTTTAACTGAATGTTGTTTGAGATGAAAATGATATTTGCTTTAGTTTTCTACTCAGTTCTCTTGATGGACGAACTGAAATGAGGTTGATGCATTTGAAAAATGAAGTTACAGGGTAATGTTTTTGTACAGGGTGATGAAATGTGTTTGTACAATAGGCATGGCTGAAGATGCTTGCATTATGGGCTGAGATGTATTATATTGTGTACTAAAGATAATGGCATTAATTGCTTTGTACAATCTACATATACTTATCTTATTTGTTTGTTCATAGATATTGGTATTACCTTCTTTTCTTGTTGCAAGTGCTTTCATATACATGTTTTCTTTTATAAAATTTTCTTTCGGCTGATAGAATACAATTTAGGCTAACATTTATTACTTTGCTTTGTTCTAGGTTGTATCTTGCTTTTTATATATTTGTTTTGCAATTCAGTTTGTACTTGTTCAAGCCTATTCATGTATATATTTTGTTTTCCCTTTTTCAAGTGTTTCATTCTTTTACAAGTCTACATACTTAGTTTATTTTCAGTTTTACATACATATCTTTATACTTGTTTCTTCATATTTATTTTGTTGTGTCTTCTTTCCTACTTGTTTTTATGTTTACTTGTTTTGTTTACAAGCTATTCTCATGTACATGTTTTGTTTCTTCTTTCATAAGCCATATTTCTTTTGCTTTTTTTTCATCACTTTGTAATATAAGTGAGATTATATTTTATTTTAATTTTCTTTTATTATTTTTGTATCTATTTTATTTGTATTATATTGTATTGATTTATCAAGATATATATATTTACTTTATATTGAATAAAACTATAAAATTTATTCATTTTATAATATAGGTAAATTTATAGATTTTAATTTGTTATTGGATTTTATCCAATGTATTTATTTTATACTTTATCCATCTTATATATGTATATGTATCTCTATCTCTAGCTTAAATCATTTATTATCAGTTTTACTTTAATACTATTTGTCTTGTATTTCTATATATATTTTTTTATAATTGTTTTCCTCAAACCATTTATTTGAGATTTTAAACTCAAATTCAATATATATACATATATATAAAATTTCAAATTTACTCATATATCACGTATACATATATATTCACATATATGTACAATATTTAAAAATTAAATGATTTAACAGAATTTATTTGAATTCGGGGAAACTCGCATCGATTTACCAATTAATTTTACAATATTAATTAAAATGAAATTAATTATCAATTTAAAAATTAATTAAAATTCGGGGTCGTTACAGACTTCCCCTCTTAAAAGAATTTCATCCTCGAAATTGCCAAGGAGATGCAAAGATAAATGAAAAATGTTTCATCAAATCAAACTGAACAGCTATTCTACATTTGGCTTACCAAATCAGAATATCAATAACAGATACAAGAACGAATTTGTTTAACACTTCACAAAATACTCGGGTTATCCAGATCTACGAAATATACAGTGGCATTGGTTAGTCCGAAGGGATAACTAACCATTCGTAGAACATATCGGGACCCAAAGAATAGATAGATATATGGATAAAATTTCAAAAATTTTAGTTTAAAACTAAATTATACCTATCAACCATAGCAACCAAAGCAAACAAGGCAACCAATACATCCAAACATCAATTTTGGTATATCCGTAGTTTACGTCCCATATTAATATATCGAATCTTCTTCTTGGATCTACCAGAAACCATCGAAGAATTGAGAAAAGATACTAAACAAAAGAGATTGATAGAGAAAAGATTGTTTCCACTGTTGTTACAGAGTATTGACCATTTATAGTCGTATTTCCCTATCCCTTATCTCATCCTCTTCTTGCACTCATACTTACTATCAGTGGATAGCAAGAGAATTTACTGAGGCGTATGGACGGATATTTGAGAATTACTCATTCTAGGTTATACTTCACCCTATCTCTAATGAGCTACTTAATGTGCTATACTCCTGAGCTAAAGTTTTACCCTCATCTCTGATACCAATTGTAAAGATCCAAAAACTCGGCCTTCGAAAATCGGCACCCGTACTTCACTTGTACTCAAAATGTCGTAGATTCAAACGCCGAATATGGTTCTACGGAGCTTATAACACCATTAAGCATAACAACACAGCGGAATAAAGAAATAGATGATATCATATACAAATCCAATGAATACAATATCCAGTATAATATACAACCATGATATCAATAATGCACAACAATATCAGAGATATGATACAATGACAATAGCAGCGGAAAGAAAAGATAACATCAGCAGTGGAACAATATCAATAGAAGTGATAACTCCAAAATGATCTTCAGACAAAAATGAATCCACAATTCGAAGATAAGCAACTCCGATGAATGAACTCCAAATACTGAACTAGCTCCAGATAATCTACTAACCTGAATATCTGAAAAACCCAACTCTAGACTGCCCGTGTGGAAAATTATGGGCATCCAGAGTTTAGGAAGGGAACAATAAACTCCAGGTCAGTTGTCATGGCCCGCAAATCCGTACCTCTTGATTAACCACTAATCTCCATTGATTAACTCAAAATGAACGGGAATACGAACTATGATGGTTTTAACAAGAAGAAAAAGGTAGAAGAAGAAGAAAAGAAAGAAGAAAAAGAAAGAAGGAGAACAACAGAACAACAGAACAGCATCAGAAACAGAACAATATCAGAATCTCACATATCGCAGCAGAACAACATATAATAGATAAACACTGTCTTTTAAAACAAAGAACTATATCATTTTATACATACATCAATCATCAAAGTCAATATACAACTCAGTACAACAATGGACAGTTTTATACTTGTCCTCATACAGAATACACAGCGGAATAAATATATCAGATACAAATACTACGTCTCGTCATCCAGCTTATCTCCAAAGCTCCAGAATATCCAGAATATCCTGATAATATAACTCTAGGCTGCCCGTGTGGAAATTGGTGGGCACCCAGAGTTTAGAAGGGAAACAATAAACTCCGAGTCGGTCATGGTGACTGGTGTGAGATCGTAAAACAGTTTATCTTTAAAATAAATAGCAGAGAATTTTAAAGTCAATTCGCAATGCTTTTGGAAAATGAAACTACCATAAGACCTCCCACCACACACACAATGCAAACGCAGACTTGGAGGAGATTTCTTCTTATGTTAGTCAAAGATGCTTACTACGCAAAAATCAAATCATTTTGGATATTATCATTAGTGCATAGTGGAAAACATTTCGAAAGTAGAATATAAATCTTAGCCAGCATAGGTACCATTATATTATGCCTGCTATAGCTGCCTCCTGAGGAGACAGGTTATACAATTGAAATCGTAAAGGCTCGTATTGTTTCTTTGGATTTCCAACAAATGGTCAGGCTAAGGAACTTCCTTTTCCACGATGGGTACGTCCCTGGAATAGACGACCCGAGAAATAACCTAACATTACGGTTAGATCTCTGCCAACACAAGGCCGGGTTACCTCTGCAAAAGTAGGTAACTACTGACACACGTATGCCATCCCCCGATCGTCACCGATCTTCCCGAGGATCCCCGATTTCCAACAAACCACATAGATAATAATGCAGCAACCACATAGGTTAAGTATCTGGGCTCCATACCATGATACCACCTCTATCCAGAAGGAATGACATACACTAAGGGGCGCTACTCCCTAGAACCTTGCCGCATCCTTCCTGTTTTGACCATTTTCGGGGTGTGAGGCTCGATGAAGTCTCGTCCACAAAGCTACGCTTTCTACAAAGCCCTGCTTCGGGTCAAACAAAAATGATCAACCTATGATCACAAAGATATAAGATCAAACAAATGATCATATCACAAATGATCAAACACTGATCATTTCACAGCAACACTCAGTATGCCACGTTACCAAATTGGGATATATCGCTGATAAATTTCAACTACATAACCTCTGAGCTCGTACGTCTCAGAGAAGGGTGTTAAGCTAAGAGAATAAATTCTCCGCCACCAACAGAAATGTATTTGAAAGAAATCAGCTTTATATCTCAAATTGTAACGTCAGACACACAATCCATACAAGTCTGTTCCGGGATCGAACAGAACCGAAGGCACTTCTCACGAAGCCCTTGCATATCCGGATAAATTTCTAATCACGTCCGGACTTCCCGTCACTAAGGGTGATAAAACCTCTAAACCGGAGATCAGCCGATGTAGAGTAACTCGACGGTAATCCTTCCGTTTTCAAAAATATCCGGTCTTCAACACCGGTCTTCAAATGCGATTCATAACGACGTATCACATATTCGGAATGGGTTATACGACCCCATGGTCCTTTCCCGGCTAACCCGAATAGTGAGCGCTTATTTAAAAACAAGTGTGGCATTCAAATTCATCCAATTCACAACAAATACCTATCTAAAGGTAATTATTGATAGTCGGTTATTTAACTATCAATAAAGATGCGCAACATCATCAGATTCCAAATAATTTTCCCAAATTATTTATGTTCAAAAATATCTTCATTAGATATAAAACTTCCACACTTTAAAAATAAATCAACGTTTATTTTTCTAAACAGTTTCCATTTCCTTTATAAATTCCATATTGAATTTACATTTCAAAAATATCTACTGATATACGATTTTCAAATCGATTCCAATATTCATTTTCAATTTATCTTTAAGAAGATAAAATCTCAAAACGTTTCATTTCATTTTGGAAAAGTATTTCCATACTTATTCAAAAATAAGTATTTCGCAAATCTATTTATTTTCAACATTTGAAAATATTCAATATACTTAAATCAATATTAAGTATATATTCATTCTTTAAGGAAATCATTTACTATACCCACATTTATTTGAGTCAAAACGAATGTTACATAAAACATCGTTACGACGACTCAAAATCACTAGTATAGGGATTCGAAAATTAAGATAGATATATAAATCCCAATATTATATAAAACATTTCCTTTCGGAAATCATTTACTATAACAACAGTGTTATAGTCCATCATTTCCTTATTCCTCGAAAACGTCTATTTCAACAATGAATGTTGAAATCTATGGTTTCGATATTTAATCATTTTAAAACATCATTTAAAACAATTAACTTCATTTCAAATATCACTTTCCCAAAACCATATCTATTTTACTTAAAAATATATTCACTGTCCAAAATCGTGAATATACTTCACTAACCACATTTTCAATCTTTTCTACACATTTATTTCAAAAATTATCCGCTGTCCAAAATCGTGGATAAAATTCCCTTAATAATCTCTATATTTAAAATCAATCAAATTTGATTTATTTTCGAATTTATAAAACACCGTTTATAAATTCTATTTCCATTTTATAACAGCTTCGATTTATACATCTTCTTTAATGACCCATTCAATTTATAAGTTAATATAACTTATAATTCATTTATTTTAAAAGAAATCGTTCTTTTAAACTTTACAAAATTTAAAACTTTCAGATTTCATTAACTTATGAAATCCCATTTACACTTCATTTTAACACTTATAGAAACTTGTCTTATAATCTCAATATTTCAAATTAATAAATATCCATTTTTGTACATCTTTTAAATAAACCGTTTATAATACTAGAAATCCCAATTTAAACCATTTCATAAATTTCTTAACTTTTATTTCAAAAATCACACTTTGATTTTGTTTCACAAAAATCTTAACTTTTATAACTTTAAAATTTTAGACGTTTAATTATTTGAAATAAATCAATTCAAAAATTAAATAAAACGTCTACTTTCAAAAATCACTTTAAAAAATCCTTTTAAAGTAAAGTCGTTATTTTTAAACTTGAATCCGATGATGCAACAGCACCAAATAGTCAATCACAACATCAAACATCATATATCAACATATGATAACAGAATATACATCAATATCTGTAAATAAATAAATACTGGTGAGGAATCCATTTGGATCCCTCCAACCTGTTCCCTGCATCCAAAGACGTTAGCACAATACCAATTCCACTTCGAGGTGGAATATCGCGGTATATGGGTTTTTTATAAAAATCCGCTTACTAACGGCGCAATAGGGTCTCATCCGCTATACGAGGCGGGAAATCATCAATCCAATATATACATATGCCAATATGTATATATTGCTATATATATAATAGATATATCCTACTATATCTAACATCACATCCAAACAACAATCAATAACTGCAAATCCAAATTTATTTTGAGTGAGAAGATCTCACCTTGATTTTAAATCCCGTTCCAGCGTTTATTTCTAATAAAATTAAACGCGCGTTTAATTTTACCCGAAATTCAAACTAGCTCCAAACGATTCCAATCCAATTGCATCGCGTAGTATTCGCAAATACGATTCCAATGCACTTTGTTTCATCGAAATCTGATAACGTATGACCAAGATACAACATTTTAAACATTACACGATATAAATTATAATTTATTTACAAATTATTTTTAATTTCAAACCCACAGCTTCATCACATCCGTTCGTTCCCAGGAGATGAAATCTGGCCACTACCCTTGCTTCTCCCCCAAACGTGAATATCACGTACGTAGATACCCAACACGCCGCCTCCCAACCCTATTCACGCAAACCCCAAACCTCCACGAAATCTGATCATCACGCCACCATACGCACGCCCATCTCGAGCTCGACCCCCCATGCTCGACCGCACCCCCCTAGCGCCACCACCGGCCAGAAAAACGTGCTTGAACGCGAAGCATTCTCGGCCAAAACGCGACCAACCCGATGACCAAGCGATGATCATCACCGTATAGATCTGTATATCTCACGATCCTCTTCCACTTTGCAGTTGATCGCTCCTTGAATTGATGAATGGATTAGAAGAAATTAAGGGAGGAAGAAAATTGCTTTCTGGCCGTAGGTTTTGAGAATGGCGGCTGAAGCTTGAGAGGATTAGGGTTTTAGTTTTCTTTTGCAAAAGTGAAATAACAAGTCCTTTTATAGAAAATTGCCCAATTTACTATTCATCGAAATTTTCCGAACTCCGATTTACGCGCGGTGACTATCGTTTCTAGGGTTTATCCCGCGTTCCGAATGCAATGGAATAGGTTTCGGAAGCTAATTCGATCGTATGCGCGAGATATGGAAATAAACGATCAATTTAAATTAAACCGATTTAAATCGATTTCGAGGCGTTTTGGCTTGCCCCGGACAAACTGTAATTCCAATTGACACGAAATTTTAAAACCATACAATAATATCACATTACGGATCCGATGAAACTGGTTTCGTCGAAATCCGAGACTTTTTGAAAAATGACTATTTTAACTCGTCGAATCAATATTAAAACAATTTCGATGCGTTTCGAGCTGCCACGGTCAAACGACAACTCTGATTGTTACGAAAATTGAAATCCGATAATAACTAACTATTACGGATCCAATGGAATAGGTCTCGTCCAATTCTGAGACTGTTCGAAAATTGGCTATTTTTCAGTCGATAATTAAATATTAAAATATTCAATTTTCACAGTTTAACTTCAAATTCGATTCTGAAAGTTCTAAAATATTTCTATAACCCCAGTATGATTAAATAAAATTTTACAAATCATTTTTAATCACATTTAATCCAGTTTTCAATTATTTCTGGAATTTCACTATTAAATTATCGATTTAATTATCAAATTAAATCCAATATCCTTTAAATAAATTATTCGACTTATTAAATTCATTTATTAATATTTAAAATCAATTAAATATTCGAATTTTAATTATCAAAAATTCTGGGTCGTTACAAACTTCCCCCCTTAAAAGAATTTCGTCCTCGAAATTACCGAGTAAGGAAAAATGGTCCTTAACTCGTCTACTATTTTTCACAATCCAATAGTTTTATTAATTTATCAAAACAAATCTCCTACTAAAGATTCGTTATCCATCAACTAAATTTCAACTTCAACTCTAAGTTTCAAAACAACATTGTTTACTTCAAAATTCAAATTCAAATTTAAATTTTCAAAATTTTATCAAAAATTTTCTAACGCCCTAAATTTTCGAAAAATTTCGCTAGCGTCTCCTTTGCGCGGCTAATACGGCACGACTACAAAACGCCCCTACGGACTCTTAGATTTCAAAAAGAAAAGAAAAAGCCAAGCGGCTAGACAAGAAAGTCATCAAATCTCATATAGAAATTTAAAATACATACCTTTTGTCGAGCAATTCAAATTTATCTTTGAAAGTAAAATCCCAATTTCCTTTATACACCTGTATATCCTACTAGCCATAATATCTAGTTACATATATTCAAATCATTTTGCAAATTCTATTACAAAATTTTCAATATATGCTTGTTATATCATTTTTACTTCACTGTTGAAGTTACATATTCATTATCATTCAATTTTGCATTTCAAATTCTCATTTTAATTCAATTCACAATTTCAATTTAATTTGGATTCAATTTACTTTTGAATATTGAATTTATCATCAGCTATCTTTTATTCAACTGCACTATTTTAGATTAGTTTCATTTACTAATCCATCATCACTTTATTCAAATTTGCTTTCAACATTCAGTTTCAATTTTATTCACTTACAATTGTGAATTCCATTCATTGAAAATTTATTTCTACTTACTTGAATTTATCTTTAAATTCGAACCATCTCTTTTCATTTAGCTCACAATTCAAGTTTCAATTTAACTAATTCAACTTCCATTTCTGTATTTCGTGAATTAATAAATTATCAAAGTAGCTTATTCGGATTCAACCCATTTTATTTTTCTCAGGTTTGGATTTTATCTCACTTGATTCAAGTCTCATTTCATTTTTCAATTTCAATTCATTGCTTACAAATTCTAAATGAATTACAACTTTCAATTTTACTTTCATTCATTCAAATTTATTCACTTATACTTTCTTTAATCCAACTTAAAATTCCTTAAGTTAAATTTATTCAATCTAAATTCACAGCAAATTGTATAAGTTATCAACTCATTTATTATTCTCATAAATATTTTTATATAGCATTCCAGAGACTTAATAACATTTTCAAAGCCATTTTGAAAACAATTCAAATTATCATTTGAATTTCAAAAACAAAACCCAAATTTTTCAAACAACTTCCTTTTGAAACAATTAGGCAGCAATTTCTCTTTTGGAAACCCGAAAATGAACACCAACGATGCCGCGGTCATCATCGAAGTTATTTTCCAGCGACCGAAAAGAGTTTAGAGCTTTTCATTCCGTCAAAACATTTTTCAAAACCCTTGAAATCCATTTTCAAACCAAAAATGATTTAACTTTCCAAATCTCCAAAATTTTCAAATTATTTTTAAAACATTTCCAAAAACTTCTCTGGAATTCCGTTTCATTTATAAATTCATTTATAATTTATATTCTTAAATTTCATTTGTATATGGATTTATCTCTTAACTTTGGAGTTATGATTTCAATTTCTTATTCAATTTTAGTGACGATAATTCACTATTATTACTTCCTAACATCCATGCAACCATATACTATAGTACTTCATAGAAAAACATTTCTTTTCTATACAAAAATAGTTTTGGGCAAAATTATCTCATTTACCCTATTCAAAACAATACTGTGCCGAATTGTTCTATATAAGTGTTTAGAGATCCCTATCGATAGAGTTGTACGGACAATACCGACCAGAATCCATATACCACTCAACAAACCAATCATCACAATATAAAACAATTTTATATTCACTAACAAATACGCACTCGTATCTATTATTACACTCAAACTCATTCTAGAGTACTACTGACTCTATCTCTAATGAGTAACACCCAACAGAGCAGGGTTGTCGCTTAACCATATGCTCTGATACCAAATGTCATTGCCCGCAAATCCGTACCTCTTGATTAACCACTAATCTCCATTGATTAACTCAAAATGAACGGGAATACGAACTATGATGGTTTTAACAAGAAGAAAAAGGTAGAAGAAGAAGAAAAGAAAGAAGAAAAAGAAAGAAGGAGAACAACAGAACAACAGAACAACATCAGAAACAGAACAATATCAGAATCTCACATATCGCAGCAGAACAACATATAATAGATAAACACTATCTTTTAAAACAAAGAACTATATCATTTTATACATACATCAATCATCAGAGTCAATATACAACTCAGTACAACAATGGACAGTTTTATACTTGTCCTCATACAGAATACACAGCGGAATAAATATATCAGATACAAATACTACGTCTCGTCATCCAGCTTATCTCCAAAGCTCCAGAATATCCAGAATATCCTGATAATATAACTCTAGGCTGCCCGTGTGGAAATTGGTGGGCACCCATAGTTTAGAAGGGAAACAATAAACTCCGAGTCGGTCATGGTGACTGGTGTGAGATCGTAAAACAGTTTATCTTTAAAATAAATAGCAGAGAATTTTAAAGTCAATTCGCAATGCTTTTGGAAAATGAAACTACCATAAGACCTCCCACCACACACACAATGCAAACGCAGACTTGGAGGAGATTTCTTCTTATGTTAGTCAAAGATGCTTACTACGCAAAAATCAAATCATTTTGGATATTATCATTAGTGCATAGTGGAAAACATTTCGAAAGTAGAATATAAATCTTAGCCAGCATAGGTACCATTATATTATGCCTGCTATAGCTGCCTCCTGAGGAGACAGGTTATACAATTGAAATCGTAAAGGCTCGTATTGTTTCTTTGGATTTCCAACAAATGGTCAGGCTAAGGAACTTCCTTTTCCACGATGGGTACGTCCCTGGAATAGACGACCCGAGAAATAACCTAACATTACGGTTAGATCTCTGCCAACACAAGGCCGGGTTACCTCTGCAAAAGTAGGTAACTACTGACACGCGTATGCCATCCCCCGATCGTCACCGATCTTCCCGAGGATCCCCGATTTCCAACAAACCACATAGATAATAATGCAGCAACCACATAGGTTAAGTATCTGGGCTCCATACCATGATACCACCTCTATCCAGAAGGAATGACATACACTAAGGGGCGCTACTCCCTAGAACCTTGCCGCATCCTTCCTGTTTTGACCATTTCCGGGGTGTGAGGCTCGATGAAGTCTCGTCCACAAAGCTACGCTTTCTACAAAGCCCTGCTTCGGGTCAAACAAAAATGATCAACCTATGATCACAAAGATATAAGATCAAACAAATGATCATATCACAAATGATCAAACACTGATCATTTCACAGCAACACTCAGTATGCCACGTTACCAAATTGGGATATATCGCCGATAAATTTCAACTACATAACCTCTGAGCTCGTACGTCTCAAAGAAGGGTGTTAAGCTAAGAGAATAAATTCTCCGCCACCAACAGAAATGTATTTGAAAGAAATCAGCTTTATATCTCAAATTGTAACGTCAGACACACAATCCATACAAGTCTGTTCCGGGATCGAACAGAACCGAAGGCACTTCTCACGAAGCCCTTGCATATCCGGATAAATTTCTAATCACGTCCGGACTTCCCGTCACTAAGGGTGATAAAACCTCTAAACCGGAGATCAGCCGATGTAGAGTAACTCGACGGTAATCCTTCCGTTTTCAAAAATATCCGGTCTTCAACACCGGTCTTCAAATGCGATTCATAACGACGTATCACATATTCGGAATGGGTTATACGACCCCATGGTCCTTTCCCGGCTAACCCGAATAGTGAGCGCTTATTTAAAAACAAGTGTGGCATTCAAATTCATCCAATTCACAACAAATACCTATCTAAAGGTAATTATTGATAGTCGGTTATTTAACTATCAATAAAGATGAGCAACATCATCAGATTCCAAATAATTTTCCCAAATTATTTATCTTCAAAAATATCTTCACTAGATATAAAACTTCCACACTTTAAAAATAAATCAACGTTTATTTTTCTAAACAGTTTCCATTTCCTTTATAAATTCCATATTGAATTTACATTTCAAAAATATCTACTGATATACGATTTTCAAATCGATTCCAATATTCATTTTCAATTTATCTTTAAGAAGATAAAATCTCAAAACGTTTCATTTCATTTTGGAAAAGTATTTCCATACTTATTCAAAAATAAGTATTTCGCAAATCTATTTATTTTCAACATTTGAAAATATTCAATATACTTAAATCAATATTAAGTATATATTCATTCTTTAAGGAAATCATTTACTATACCCACATTTATTTGAGTCAAAACGAATGTTACGTAAAACATCGTTACGACGACTTAAAATCACTAGTATAGGGATTCGAAAATTAAGATAGATATATAAATCCCAATACTATATAAAACATTTCCTTTCGGAAATCATTTACTATAACAACAGTGTTATAGTCCATCATTTCCTTATTCCTCGAAAACGTCTATTTCAACAATGAATGTTGAAATCTATGGTTTCGATATTTAATCATTTTAAAACATCGTTTAAAACAATTAACTTCATTTCAAATATCACTTTCCCAAAACCATATCTATTTTACTTAAAAATATATTCACTGTCCAAAATCGTGAATATACTTCACTAACCACATTTTCAATCTTTTCTACACATTTATTTCAAAAATTATCCACTGTCCAAAATCGTGGATAAAATTCCCTTAATAATCTCTATATTTAAAATCAATCAAATTTGATTTATTTTCGAATTTATAAAACACCGTTTATAAATTCTATTTCCATTTTATAACAACTTCGATTTATACATCTTCTTTAATGACCCATTCAATTTATAAGTTAATATAACTTATA
This sequence comes from Allium fistulosum, assembly GCA_030737815.1. Classification (NCBI taxonomy): domain Eukaryota; kingdom Viridiplantae; phylum Streptophyta; class Magnoliopsida; order Asparagales; family Amaryllidaceae; genus Allium; species Allium fistulosum. The sequence goes on from CM060904.1 coordinate 863,613,930, forward strand.
ATTCATTTATTTTAAAAGAAATCGTTCTTTTAAACTTTACAAAATTTAAAACTTTCAGATTTCATTAACTTATGAAATCCCATTTACACTTCATTTTAACACTTATAGAAACTTGTCTTATAATCTCAATATTTCAAATTAATAAATATCCATTTTTGTACATCTTTTAAATAAACCGTTTATAATACTAGAAATCCCAATTTAAACCATTTCATAAATTTCTTAACTTTTATTTCAAAAATCACACTTTGATTTTGTTTCACAAAAATCTTAACTTTTATAACTTTAAAATTTTAGACGTTTAATTATTTGAAATAAATCAATTCAAAAATTAAATAAAACGTCTACTTTCAAAAATCACTTTAAAAAATCCTTTTAAAGTAAAGTCGTTATTTTTAAAACTTGAATCCGATGATGCAACAGCACCAATTAGTCAATCACAACATCAAACATCATATATCAACATATGATAACAGAATATACATCAATATCTGTAAATAAATAAATACTGGTGAGGAATCCAGTTGGATCCCTCCAACCTGTTCCCTGCATCCAAAGACGTTAGCACAATACCAATTCCACTTCGAGGTGGAATATCGCGGTATATGGGTTTTTTATAAAAATCCGCTTACTAACGGCGCAATAGGGTCTCATCCGCTATACGAGGCGGGAAATCATCAATCCAATATATACATATGCCAATATGTATATATTGCTATATATATAATAGATATATCCTACTATATCTAACATCACATCCAAACAACAATCAATAACTGCAAATCCAAATTTATTTTGAGTGAGAAGATCTCACCTTGATTTTAAATCCCGTTCCAGCGTTTATTTCGAATAAAATTAAACGCGCGTTTAATTTTACCCGAAATTCAAACTAGCTCCAAACGATTCCAATCCAATTGCATCGCGTAGTATTCGCAAATACGATTCCAACGCACTTTGTTTCATCGAAATCTGATAACGTATGACCAAGATACAACATTTTAAACATTACACGATATAAATTATAATTTATTTACAAATTATTTTTAATTTCAAACCCACAGCTTCATCACATCCGTTCGTTCCCAGGAGATGAAATCTTGCCGCTACCCTTGCTTCTCCCCCAAACGTGAATATCACGTACGTAGATACCCAACACGCCGCCTCCCAACCCTATTCACGCAACCCCCAAACCTCCACGAAATCTGATCATCACGCCACCATACGCACGCCCATCTCGAGCTCGACCCCCCATGCTCGACCGCACCCCCCTAGCGCCACCACCGGCCAGAAAAACGTGCTTGAACGCGAAGCATTCTCGGCCAAAACGCGACCAACCCGATGACCAAGCGATGATCATCACCGTATAGATCTGTATATCTCACGATCCTCTTCCACTTTGCAGTTGATCGCTCCTTGAATTGATGAATGGATTAGAAGAAATTAAGGGAGGAAGAAAATTGCTTTCTGGCCGTAGGTTTTGAGAATGGCGGCTGAAGCTTGAGAGGATTAGGGTTTTAGTTTTCTTTTGCAAAAGTGAAATAACAAGTCCTTTTATAGAAAATTGCCCAATTTACTATTCATCGAAATTTTCCGAACTCCGATTTACGCGCGGTGACTATTGTTTCTAGGGTTTATCCCGCGTTCCGAACGCAATGGAACAGGTTTCGGAAGCTAATTCGATCGTATGCGCGAGATATGGAAATAAACGATCAATTTAAATTAAACCGATTTAAATCGATTTCGAGGCGTTTTGGCTTGCCCCGGACAAACTGTAATTCCAATTGACACGAAATTTAAAACCATACAATAATATCACATTACGGATCCGATGAAACTGGTTTCGTCGAAATCCGAGACTTTTTGAAAAATGACTATTTTAACTCGCCGAATTAATATTAAAACAATTTCGATGCGTTTCGAGCTGCCACGGTCAAACGACAACTCTGATTGTTACGAAAATTGAAATCCGATAATAACTAACTATTACGGATCCAATGGAACTGGTCTCGTCCAATTCTGAGACTGTTCGAAAATTGGCTATTTTTCAGTCGATAATTAAATATTAAAATATTCAATTTTCACAGTTTAACTTCAAATTCGATTCTGAAAGTTCTAAAATATTTCTATAACCCCAGTATGATTAAATAAAATTTTACAAATCATTTTTAATCACATTTAATCCAGTTTTCAATTATTTCTTGAATTTCACTATTAAATTATCGATTTAATTATCAAATTAAATCCAATATCCTTTAAATAAATTATTCGACTTATTAAATTCATTTATTAATATTTAAAATCAATTAAATATTCGAATTTTAATTATCAAAAATTCTGGGTCGTTACATCAGTCGTGGGACTGGTGTGAGTAACAAAAGCAGTTTATCTTTAAAACAAACACAAAAGAACTTTAAACATTGGAACCCGCAATGCTTTTGGAAAATGAAACTACCATAAGACCTCCCGCCACACACACAATGCAAACGCAGAATTGGAGGAGATTTCTTCTTATGATAGTCAAACATGCTTACTACGCAAGAAAGATTGGATCATTATTATTATTAGTGCATAGTGGGAAACATTTCGAAAGTATAGCATTAATCTTAGCCAACATACAACCATTATTGTATGCCTACTATAACTACTACGTTCAATAGCAGGTTACCGCCACATTCCATAGCAGGTTATACAACTAAAACCGTACAAGGTTCGTATTGTTTATTTGGATTTTCCAACAAATGGTCAGGCTAAGGAACTTCCTACCGCCACATGGGATCGCCTCTGGCTGGACGTCCCGAGAGACAACTGCTCTCTGCCAACACAAGGCCGGGTTACCCCTGTAACAGGTAACTCACGAATATGCCATTTCCCGGTCCTTTGGGACCTTTATCCGAGGCGCCTCGATAAACACACAATCACACAATAAATGAGATCGGAGTATCCACATAGGTCAAATACCAGGGCTCCATACCTGATACCACCCTTTTCTAGAAGGAAATGACATACCCTAAAGGGCACGACCCTCATAACCTTGCCGCATACTCCTGTTTCGACCATTTCCGAGTTGTGAGGTCCGAAGATGTCTCTTCCACAAAGCTAGGCTTTTTCACAAAGCCACGCTTTGATCACAAATGATCAATAAATGATCATCACATAGCAACACTCAGCATGCCACATTACCAAATTGGGAGTATATCGCTGATAACCTTCAACTACATAACCTCTGAGCTCATACATCTCAGAGAAGGGTGTTAAGCTAAGAGAATAAATTCTCCGCCACCAACAGAAATGTATTTGAAAGAAATCAGCTTTATATCTCAAAATGTAATGTCAAACATTTAACCATACAAGTCTGTTCCGGGTTCGAACAGAATTGAAGGCACTTCCGAAGAAGCCCTTGCAATTCGGGTATTCACAATCCCGATCGGATTTCCCATCACTTAAGTAATCTCTATACCGGGGCCACTCGGTGCAGAGACAATCGATAGGTTATCCTATCGTTTTCACAAATACCCGGTCTTCACCACCGGTCTTCAAATGCTATCCATATACGACGTATCATTATTCGGAATGGGTTATGTGACACAAAGGTCCTCTCCCGGCTAAACCGAATAATGAGCGCAATATTTAAAAACATATGGATATTGGGATTTCAATTAAGTCACGACTTATTACCCAAAACCTTTCTTTAAATGGTTTAACAAATTACCATTTTCAAATCTTTAAACAAAAAGATTCATTTTAACAACCTTCAATGGTTTAAACAATTTTCCACACTTTAATCTTTTAAATAAAAGATTCATTCACAGATTTTCCAAATTAATTTCCATTTCAATTGGATTAACTCGTTAAATCTTTAAAACAAAGATTTAACTCATAGCTTTCAAAACAATCCCATTTCAAATGGTTTAAACAAATCATCATTTTAAATCTGTTAAAAATAAACAGATTCAATTCATAGCTTTCAAAAAGAATTCATTCATGACTTGGAAAACCATTTTTTTCAATTCAATCTTGAAATTCCTTTAATTAAACTGGAATTTCATTTCTTATCTGAAAGCTTTTATCCCTTTGAAAACAAACAGTTTCATTTCAGAAAATCTGATTCATTCATACGAGTTGAAATCCTTGGGTTAAATTCAAATTCCCAAAATTATACTTTTAAAATGGTTTAAATTCATATAACTTGTACAACATCTTAAATCCCTAGTTTCGAATCATAGAATTCAATTTCAAACTTGAATTCAAATCAAATTATTTAAATTTCAAAATGTAATCAAGTTATTCGAAAATAAGTTTTATCTTTGAAATTCCATTTCAAAAGATTTTCACTTTAAACCCAATCCAATTCCAAAATCAATTGAAATTAAAATTTCAATTTCAAAAATATTAATTTTAAATCATCTGTCACTTAACCGATTTCCGTGTGAAATCCATATTTGTGTGTGTATGGTGTAGTCCAGGGGTTTCACACAATAGTGCAACACCATTCAATCATCACATATTAGGATACAGAAATATAGTTGATAAGCGGTATAACTATAACACTTATCTTTCATTCACATAACACAGATATATATATATCACAGATAAGAAATTACATCATAGATAGTTAATTATATTACAGATCTCAACATAAATCAGGATATATCACAAAGCATCACAGATCAGGGAATATCAAACGATTCAATCATTCAATAAAATCCAAACATCCATAAGTATGATCAATTAATATCTGATTATAATTAATTTATACCAGATTAATTGCTTATGAATAACTACAAATCTTGGTTAATTAATCATTAATTAATGATAAACCATTTTAATTAATTGACCTTTAATCATTTATTAATTAACCTTTAATTAATTAATTATCCTTAAATTAATTACCTTAATTAAAAAATCATATTAATTTATTAACCTTTAATCCAATTACATAATTAATTAACCACTTAATTGCTTTCATTAAGTAATTAACAATTTACGATTGATTATCTTAATTAATTAATCTAATTAATTATCAAAATTAATCACATTAATTTGATTACTTAATAATTTCTAGTTAATTATCTTCATTAACTAATAACATTTCTTTAATTGCTTCCTTGAGAAATTATCTTAGATTAATTCATTATTAATCATTTCTAATTATAAATTAATCTAAATTATTTATTTATAAATTAATTAAACCATTCTTTAATTACCTTATTAATCTAAATCATTTTATTACCTTGATTATCTCTAAGATAATTAATTTCTTTATTAATGATTTCATTAACATTTAAGTGTATTTTAAACATTACACTTTAAATTTAAATTCAAATTCCATTTTGAATTTAAGATTTCAAAATGATTATATATTTAAACATTTACCAAATTTAAATATCCACTTATAAACCTATACAAGAAAGTTCTAACTAAATTACTTAAGTTTTTTATTTAAAATTTAAGCTTTAAAATATATTACATTTTAAATTCATTTTAAAACTTTAAAATAGAACAAACAGGTTTCTGTTTAAATCTGTTATATCATTTTAACCCGAGCCAAACGCCCGTTTACCCGAGCCCTGCTTCGAGAAAACCCATCATTTTCACGTGCTTAACTCCGAGTTTTCCTGTCTTCTTCCCCACTCTTCAAAACACAGATCTGTACGTATGCACGAAAACGTGCACGTCTACGTGCACGACGCCGCCCATCGTTGGCGAACCACGATCAAGTCTTCGACCAGTCGACTACACCCACGACAACTCCACGCGAACACCCAGACAACACGATTCGATCGAGAATCGTATTCGACCCCAAAACCCAATCTGGAAACGTGAACTGGAACCACCATCAACCTGGAAACTGCCGCCGTTCTCTCAACCTCGACCACCAGAAATCTCGAGACTTCGGTCAACTCTTCGTCGACATCCCTTCTACCATTCCCCAGCACCACGAAGCACTCGATCAACCATAGGTGGCGAACGAATCGAAGATCTCGACCTCACCAAAACTAGGGCTACGAAAGAAAAATGCCTGCCGCTGCCACCACCGTGGATGATGCCACCTCCGATTATTTTTCCCAAGATCTCCCATCACTCTACTACTACCGGTGATGATCGCAACTCCCCAGACCAATGAGACCATCAGAAACCACTGAAAACTCATATTTTTTTCAAACCCGCAAAGCTCATTCAAGCTTAATCTAAAAATTATGCTTTCATTCTTAAAAATCATGTTTAGGGTTAAGGATTCAGTTTATATTCCTGAATTGATGAATTAAGAAGTTTGAATTTTAACATAACTTAAAACTTGCACTGTTCTTTTAGTTTCCAGAACAATTCCACATTCATTTTGACCTAAATCAAATTTAAAACTTTAATTTATGATGAAACAAACAACTTTTGTTTATAGCCTATGTTCTAACAGAGATCAGATAAGGAGATAATGAATTTTTCTTAAAATCTAAGCTTGAAAACAAAGAACAGAGATATCTAAATGAAACAGATATGCACATATCATTAAATCAAAAATTCTAACAATATAAATACCCAAATATACTTCACAATACAATATTGATCACAACCACGACATGCAGCCAGGATTATACTTTAGGTTCAAAGTGAAGTTACTCAAATGGGTTTCAGAAGAAAGAATAGAGCCTGCTTCATGTTGAATAGGTGGTAAAAATGCAAGCTGAAGACTTTTCTTGTGATCTCTGGTTTGTATTGATTTGTTTTTTTAACTGAATGTTGTTTGAGATGAAAATGATATTTGCTTTAGTTTTCTACTTAGTTCTCTTGATGGACGAACTGAAATGAGGTTGATGCATTTGAAAGGGTAATGTTTTTGTACAGGGTGATGAAATGTGTTTGTACAATAGGCATGGCTGAAGATGCTTGCATTATGGGCTGAGATGTATTATATTGTGTACTAAAGATAATGGAATTAATTGCTTTGTACAATCTACATATACTTATCTTATTTGTTTATTCATAGATATTGGTATTACCTTCTTTTCTTGTTGCAAGTGCTTTCATATACATGTTTTCTTTTATAAAATTTTCTTTCGGCTGATAGAATACAATTTAGGCTAACATTTATTACTTTGCTTTGTTCCAGGTTGTATCTTGCTTTTTATATATTTGTTTTGCAATTCAGTTTTTACTTGTTCAAGCCTATTCATGTATATATTTTGTTTTCCCTTTTTCAAGTGTTTCATTCTTTTACAAGTCTACATACTTAGTTTATTTTCAGTTTTACATACATATCTTTATACTTGTTTCTTCATATTTATTTTGTTGTGTCTTCTTTCCTACTTGTTGTTCTGTTTACTTGTTTTGTTTTGTTTACAAGCTATTCTCATGTACATGTTTTGTTTCTTCTTTCATAAGCCATATTTCTTTTGCTTTTGTTTCATCACTTTGTAATATAAGTGAGATTATATTTTATTTTAATTTTCTTTTATTATTTTTATATCTATTTTATTTGTATTATATTGTATTGATTTATCAAGATATGTATATTTACTTTATATTGAATAAAACTATAAAATTTATTCATTCTATAATATAGGTGAATTTCTAGATTTATATTTGTTATTGGATTTTATCCAATGTATTTATTTTATACTTTATCCATCTTATATATGTATATGTATCTCTATCTCTCGCTTAAATCATTTATTATCAATTTTACTTTAATACTATTTGTCTTGTATTTCTATATATATATTTTTATAATTATTTTCCTCAAACCATTTATTTGAGATTTTAAACTCAAATTCAATATATATACATATATATAAAATTTCAAATTTACTCATATATCATGTATACATATATATTCACATATATGTACAATATTTAAAAATTAAATGATTTAATAGAATTTATTTGAATTCGGGGAAACTCGCATCGATTTACCAATTAATTTTACAATATTAATTAAAATGAAATTAATGATCAATTTAAAAATTAATTAAAATTCGAGGTCGTTACAACATCTTTGGAGATGACTGTGCCACATAACTCTTGTGTTTCTTCTAGATATTTCCAAAGTTACTTTTGGGTCCAAAATCCGATAGTTGTTTATTTAACTATCAAATAACAAATACTCAATCAGGGATTTGATTCCATAGGAAAAACCGACATTTTGTTAAGCACCAAGCAACACTAAGCCTCCTTAATTAATCTTTTCATTAATTAAAACCATCTTGTAAATGCTTGTATCAAAATACTTTTATAAAGATATATTCACAAACCCTTCTATTTTCAACACTTAGAAAATATCCATATACTTATTTCATCGATATAAGTATATTTACAAAACACTGAGGAAGATATCCTTTTTATAAAATTCTAAAATCATTTATAAACTCCATTATAAATTTCTAAAACCCTTTATAAACCATTTATAGATTATTTCCCAAGTCATATATAAACCCTTTATAAAACCATGCAATTATTTATAAAAATCTTTTTATAAATCTATAACCCATTTCTAAAATTCATTTATAAATATCCATCTATTTATAAACTTCGTTACCTTATAAATAACCTTCCTTTAAATCTTCAAATCATTTTATAAGCTCCTCTTATAAAAATCCAAGTCCGTTTACAAAACTCGATTTATGAATCTTGAAAACATCATAAATAAGTCCTAATCCCTTTCTTTAAAACAATATTATCATATAATAGTAATTATTAATGATAACATCATAAATAAATAATAATTATCAACTTTTAACATCCTAAAAATAAAAATTCAAAATTCAAAACATTATGAATAAAACAATCGTTAATTTTTACCAACTAAATAATAATAAATTACCAAAATATTATTAACAATCATTATTATAAATTTCAAACCATATTAACAATTTAAATAATTAACCTTTCAAAATATTTAAATATTAACCAACAAACTTTAAACAATATTAATATTCGTAATCAACTTTTGGAGCATAATATATTTCCTTAATAAAAATCCATACTAAATCTCCAGCCTAATCATTTCCATAATTATAAAACTACATTTAATAATCTCTTTCATTTTATAAAAACTTCCTTTCGTAAAACTCATTTATTTATGAATTTCATTAAAACTTTATTTTCTTTATGAATCTCACTTATTCATAAATCTCATTTGAAACATCATTCACCATCCGTTTTAACGTTACTTCTATATAGATAAATTCCCTTTATAAATCCCTTTCTATTTATAAAATATCGTTTAACATTCCAAATTTTACCCTCGCTTTCAATTTCCAAAATAGAGTCAACTATTTCTAAAATATCATTCCGTATCTTATAATAAATCCACCATTTGATTTATTTCTCCAATTTATTAACGATAATAGTTTCCTTTAATTTATAAACCACGTTTGTAAATCCATACTTTTATTAATAAAATACGATTTTGCAAACCTTCACTTTATTTGTAAAATATCACTTTCATAAATTATCACACTTACAAATCTCACATTTGTAATTAATCTTTCTTATATGTACACACACACACACACAGACACACACATACACACACACATAGATATATATCTATATATATTACTTTATATAAAATGGCTAATAAAGATTAATATCAAAATATTTCTATCACGACCCGGCTTTCTATGCCCAGAAAGACGTATCGTGAATTAAGAAAGAAAGGGGTAGAAGAAGAAAAGAAGAGAAGAAGAAAGAACAACAACATCAGAAACTCACAGCGGAACGAATGAAATATAATATATCATATAAAATATTACATAGTATCATATACATCAGAGTTACACAACTTATACTACACATATTAGACAGTTATAAACATCTGTCTAATTCATACAACTCAAGTATCACAGATACAGACACAACATATACACAGCGGAATCATCATATATCTACACGGTGAAGCCTCCTGCTCCAAATCTCCTCCAGAATTCGTCAAAGCTAAACCTGAATCCCTTGGCTACTCGTAAAAATTTGAGTACCCAAGAGTTTATAAAACAGAAATAAACACTTGGGTCAGACATGGGTCTGGTGTGAGTAAACGGGTTAAAATTGTTTAACTTCAAAACCTTTTGAAAACAAAGGTATCACGTAAGACTTCCCACACATAAACATGGAAAAGTTTTTACCTTACGCTAACCAAAACATTTGATAGGAAATCCAGTTATATTATAATAGGGTCTAGGGTTTTCAAGTAAAATACAGAAATAGCTGAAATGCTTACATCTCACATTCCAACATAGTTGGGCACAACTAATACGTACGACACTTATTGGAGTTTGGATTCCATACAATGGCAGGGCTACTGGGGTACCGCCCGTCACAGTACGTGGCCTAGATCACCGTACCGAGGAGTACGCCCGCTCCCCTGCAACACAAAGCCGGAACCATCCCTTACTGGATAATCCCGAACAAGATAATCCCGTAGTTGGCGCGACCAACCACACACTAAGCCGAATAAAAGAAAAGGGACCTCTAGACAGGGATCTATCTTGCTCTCAGTGGGTGCTACCCACGAAGCCTTGCTGCACCTCCCCTGTTTTAGCCATTCCCGGTTGATGAGGCTTGAGGTTACGATTACCTTTAATCAGAACATATCACTTAGAATGCTCATCGTCCGCCTGACGATGTGCTGAAAGCATTCAATCCATATAAGTTCGTTCCGGGTTCGAACGAAACCGAAGGCATTATCTCGTTACACTCGTTTTGGAATCACCCTCAGAGTTAACGACAATAACCCTTGCACTCTAAATCTTCATCTTCACTTGAGATTCACGACCTATCGTTAATTTGGATCGATGTGGTATTCGGGTCTCCAGACCTGGAATACCGGTATATGGAAACCCGATCCCGGTCTCATCGAAATCCAAAACGTATCTTTTAAGGCCAAGTTGTTTAAAGGTTTAAACATTTAAACTTATTCAGGATGATATAAACAGATAGATAAATCATATTATCACAATTGATAATTCATATCAACATTCATCTCACAAAGCAGCATATATCATATATATATCAGAGATATTCAAATCATCCAATATCAACCAATCACCCAATATCAAACATCCAGTATTAATCAATTATCTAAATAGAATTGATTTACTCTAATCAATTTAATTAACCTTTAATTAAATTAATTACTATCCTTTAATTACTTGGATTACCTTAATCCTGCTCACTATCATTAATTAATTACAAATTAATTAATTAAACATCTAAATGATCTTCCTTAATTAATCTTCCCTGATTAATTATATTTTAATTACATCAAGTAATTATCCATAACCATATACAATAATTAACCTTTAATTACTATCATTAATTACAATAATTTATGAACCTTCATTTATTTATTAACTATAATTAATTATATTAATTCTCAATTAATTACAATTAATTAATCATATTTAAATTAATTACTTTTATTAATCAACCTTGATTAATTTCATTTATTATATTAATAATCCACTAATAAATTTATTAATTAATTAACTTTTAATTAATAAATCTTTAATTAACTACATTCATTAATTAACCGTAAATAAATCTTAAATAGTAATTAACCATCTTGTAATTACTTACCTTAATTAATTAACTCCTTAATTAATTATATTAATTTTACTACTCTTTAATCAGTCATTATTGATTAATTAATCTTAATTAATCAATCCTTAATTACATTATTTATTATAGAAATTAATGATCCTTAATTACTTCCTAAATTAATTATCTTAATTAATTACTTTAATTAATTAATTACTTTTAAATTAATTACACTTAGTAATTAATCTTAAATTAAACATATTTAATTAATTACATTAATTAATTAACTAAAATAATTTAAGTAATTAACTCTTAATTACTTACATAAGTAATTATCTTCTAATTACTTCTTTTAAATGATCTCGATTACTTTCTTAATTAATTACTTAACAAATAATTAATTCCATCATTAAATAATTCTTAATTAATTACTTCATAATTAATTAACTCAAAAACAATTTTATTAATTAATTCCTTAATTAATAACATCATATGATTATTCATTAATCACTTTCCACTTTAATTACTTCCATGAGTAATTCCTCTAATTACTTCCATAAGTAATTTCTCTTTTCTTAATTACAAGGAATAATATTTAAGTTTTATAAATTTGTTTACCTTCATAAGCTCGTTTATAGTTTAAGGTCTAATTTCTTTTATTCAACTCAATTTCACTTTGCAACATTTTCTTTAATTCTACAGTACAAAACATTATAGCACTAACTAAACAAACAACCTATAATACTCGAGATAACTCCGCAACTTAAACTTACGCAGCGAAACCCAAATCAAACTCGAGATAAACCCAGAAACTACTCGCGCCTATCCCAAAACAAACCCAGCGATTCCCTGTACCCAAACCCGAGTCAACCCCTCTAAAACCCCGAGTTGTCTTCGAGTTCTCGCGATCATTCACCTGCTTCGAGCAAAACTGCAAACAACACGAGACCCTCCCGAGTTCAACTCGTCTTCCCAAACGTCTCAAATTCCAGCACTCCAACGTGCACCGTGCACGTGCACGCAAATTCCACCCTCCTCCGACCAACTCTCTGGTCTTCAACAAGTCGCCGACAACTCAAACTAGTGCTCCGACCATCCATCTTCATTGCATCGCCTGAGATTCGAAATCGAACACTTCGACCACACAAGACTTCCAACCTCGATCGATAAAACCTTCACGTGTCATCGCCTCCGTCCACTGGTGGCCTGGCCGACCAACCCGAAGCTACGTCACGTCTCCACACTCTGATTCCCCTCATGCGATCGAGTCTGATGATCCATCATTGTCGAACGAATCTCAACATCTCTCACAACAAAAACCTGCCACTAAACCCTATCTCGTCAAATTCCCATCGCCTCGAACAATGATAAAATGCCTGACCATTTTTCCTAGGTTCTACGATACACCAGCCACCTCCGGTTACAGGCTCGACGTTCCTCCATCTTCCCATCGCCAGAAAATGTCAAAACTCCCAATATTGATAAATTCGACAACTACCATAAATTTTAAGTTTAAAAATTCCAATATTATTACTAAAATTCATAGATTTCATATACGAATTCAAATATATAACTGGAGCTAGAAATTGAAATACTTGAATTTCTGATATAAAATGTTTACCACTGTAATTTCCTATTTTAAATATAATTTCTAAATTTAAATACTGGTAACCATTTCAAAAATCTATCTTACATCGTTACGATTATTTCTTCTTCAGTAATCATAGCCTGAATATGATTATTTGGATAGATATGAATTTTTTCTTATGAAATTGGAACTGAGGATAAGAACAGAGAAGATATGAACATATAAATATTCCACCAGTATATTATTTTATCCATATGCATTCATAAACAATATCCATATAAACATATATACATCATCACAACACAATCTATCACATGCATCAACATTTAATCATAGATTTATAAAACTGTTTTTGAAAAATGTTTACTCACCTTTAATTATAAAACAGAGAATAGAAGATAGATTTTCTTCCCAGGCTGATGTTCCAGATTTTTGAACTTCATTTCATTTTGCTTTTTGATTTAAATTCTAGCTGTTGATCTTTGAATACTTGTTGATAGATCTGCCTTATCTGATTGTTCTTGAAAATTTTGAAACTGATGTTGCCCTTTTGTTTTTGCATTCCCAGATTCCAGATTTCCATTACTTCTTTGTTTCTTAGATTTCCAGTCTTTACTTCTTTGATTTTAGATTTGAATTATATTTTTTTTTAGTAGCGAAAGAAAAAAGATGAATTCAGCTGAAAATGAAACAAATCTCTCTATTTCATATAAATTTATTTATGTTATTTTAATTATTAAAACAATTGTTGACATTTGTCCTCTTAAGTTGTTAATTAGCTTACACATATACCAACCAAGCCTCCATATGTTTACAAGTGTTTTTATGTTTAGTTCATATCTACAAAATTTATTCTCTAATGTTTTATTAATATTTACAAATGTTATTTTCCTATTTAAAACTTATTTAAGTTATATACATATATTTATGAAATATTCATATAAATATAAAATGTGTATACTTATCTTTTAGTAAACAAGTTTTAGATTTTAATAAATACAAAAGCAAATTCATATGAACACTAACTTATATTTTTGATCAAATCATATGTTTATAAATTTGAAAAATTTATTTTAACTCATTATATAAAAATTTAGAACAATTTATAAAATGAAAGAATATTAAAACAAATGAACCTTAGATTTAAATCTTAAATATCATTTCCAAAAGTATTAAATCAAATTTACCTTTCAAATTACAAATTATATATATTAAAGTTTGAAAATACTTATTAAATTCAAATCAATACTTTTTCATTTCAATATATATAAATATTATCCTAAGTGGAAAACAATTTTAACATTAGTTTTGATAATCATCATATTGCATTTTAATACATAACTTCAAATAACAATATATATATATATATATTATAATTTGAAAACATAGTTTTATTAAATTAAAGATTCCCTATATATATCAATATATATATATACATTATAAATATAAAACATTTATATAGGTTTTAGAAAGATAAATCTTCCCAATTTAAAATTGTTAGAAAAGATATTCCCAAATTAAAATGATATTAGTTTTTCAAAAGAAATAAACTTGCCAATTAAAATATTATTAACCTTTTAAAATGAATAAACTTGTCAATTTTATAAAATAAAATCAACAAATCAATTTAATTATTTATAAAGATTATTAAATTGATATTGCCAAAATTCCGGGATATCACATTCCTCCCCCCTTAAAATAATTTCGTCCCCGAAATTTAAAAGCAAAGATAATTTAATAATCTATTTAAATCACAAGCATATATTATCATCCATATGCTAACAACCATAGCAACCAATTCATCCAATCAAACAATTTTAACTATCCAGACAAAATTCTGGATAGAATTTCCTCGAGTTTCCCCAAGTATATATATATACCGGGATACTCGCTCTACAAAAATCAATACTACTAAACTATAGAGCTCCTACTCATCTAGATCTACAGAACTAAACAAAATATCAGACTACAGACGAGTCTGACTCAACAACCAATTCCTCCAGAACTGCTGGTCCCACAACCAATGACAGTTCAAACACGTATTCCCTCAGAGATACGTGAAATACAATGAATTCCAGTTATCCGAACTGGAAACTCAATCCTGTAGATCAAAGAACTAATCCTTTTGAGACCACAAGAAAATCTCAAAATACTTCTAGAGCTAGTTCTCCAATCTTACCAAATCTTGTACCTCCTTTAATTGAAGAAAACTTAAACAATATCCAATTTCAACTTCATCCTTCCTGATCAGCTTAGCCCTTGCTGATGCTTCCTGGAACAATCTAGACCAACATCAAACCAATTTCCGGATCCTTCTCAACAAAATGGTTTCCCAAAAATCACCGAAATCCAGAACACAATTCTACTCCACAAACATTAGAGAACTATGAACTACTTCTCCTATCTGGAATAGCCAAAACAGTTGCACTTGACAACCTTATCTCCAAATCCTGAAAATTTCTTCACACTTAGAGATACACTTGAATTTCTTATAGAAATACTCTACTTCAATAAAATCACAACTCTCGGTTGCTCCCACTCTAGAATAGCTGCTATCTTGCTTTCGCTGCACAACTCTGATCTTGAACAGATGAGAATGCCGTCGGAAAAACTTGAGCACAAACTTGATCATCCACGGTTCATCAGACCATAAAATCTTAGCGACTTCATTCCATTTGGTCAGAAACATCTCGCAGAAACTTCTCCAGAAAAACTAGGTGTGATCAATCCCTCTCCAAAGAATTCTGAGCTGCTTCACCAAATTCTTCTCTCGGAGACATCCTTCTACTAAGCTGAACTTCCGGTAACTCCACGAATCAAGTCGATACGGAATCTCAACATCCAATAATCCCAAGAGAATACCCGAACTATCGCAAGTCACTTTTGCGATCAGCCCAACCTAATTTCCACAGATACTGTTCTCTCTTCACAAATCAGAACAGCTCATACTTAACTATCCAATTCATCGAAGAAATGGATTCACTCTGCTGCTTCTGGACTCCAACTCAAAAAAGACTGCTCAGCCAGAAAACTTCCTGCCAACACAGAACACTTCCGAGCCGTACTGCTGACACAGACGTCAAAGACTTCTTATCCGAAACTTCTCGAGAAATTCGGACCTCAAAGCAAATAGAAACACCCCACTGGACTCAGCCACAACACCGAAACAGACTCACTTCTTCAAACTTGTTCCAGAAGAAACATCTTCAGAAACGTCCATAGCCACCGTGTCTCACCACACAGCTACTTCTTCTTGAAGTTACCAAGATACTATAACTCGCTTCAGCTCATCCAATAGATCTACTCTATTCATCCAACTTCAAAGATAAACTCCGAACCATTACAGTTTCCTTCGGAGATCGATGAAATCCTTTACCATAGCAAAGCTTACTCGAGACGGTATTGGGTCTACAGTCTCGAGAAATACACTTCCAACCTCAACATTTAAACTCCAACTATTGGTAATTGTGTTTCACACACCATTACCCCATCTACCTTTATAACTTATATTGGAAAACCCGAACAGGTAACCCAACAAATAGGTAGAAATATATATATTTAAAATGATACTTTTTATATAGAAATTATTTCTGGGTAAAATTATTTCATTTACCTCTTTAAAACAATATTGTGTCAAATTGTTCTATACAAGTGTTTAGAGATCCCTATCAATGTTGTGGCGTCCCACACATTGACCAGAATCCATAAACTACTCAATAAACCAATCAACACAATATAAAACAATTTTATATTCACTAACAAATACGCGCTCATATCTATTAATACTCTCAAAATTCCCACCAGAGCCAAGGTTGTTGCCAGCCTAAGCTCTGATACCAACTGTCACGACCCGGCTTTCTATGCCCAGAAAGACGTATCGTGAATTAAGAAAGAAAGGGGTAGAAGAAGAAAAGAAGAGAAGAAGAAAGAACAACAACATCAGAAACTCACAGCGGAACGAATGAAATATAATATATCATATAAAATATTACATAGTATCATATACATCAGAGTTACACAACTTATACTACACATATTAGACAGTTATAAACATCTGTCTAATTCATACAACTCAAGTATCACAGATACAGACACAACATATACACAGCGGAATCATCATATATCTACACGGTGAAGCCTCCTGCTCCAAATCTCCTCCAGAATTCGTCAAAGCTAAACCTGAATCCCTTGGCTACTCGTAAAAATTTGAGTACCCAAGAGTTTATAAAACAGAAATAAACACTTGGGTCAGACATGGGTCTGGTGTGAGTAAACGGGTTAAAATTGTTTAACTTCAAAACCTTTTGAAAACAAAGGTATCACGTAAGACTTCCCACACATAAACATGGAAAAGTTTTTACCTTACGCTAACCAAAACATTTGATAGGAAATCCAGTTATATTATAATAGGGTCTAGGGTTTTCAAGTAAAATACAGAAATAGCTGAAATGCTTACATCTCACATTCCAACATAGTTGGGCACAACTAATACGTACGGCACTTATTGGAGTTTGGATTCCATACAATGGCAGGGCTACTGGGGTACCGCCCGTCACAGTACGTGGCCTAGATCACCGTACCGAGGAGTACGCCCGCTCCCCTGCAACACAAAGCCGGAACCATCCCTTACTGGATAATCCCGAACAAGATAATCCCGTAGTTGGCGCGACCAACCACACACTAAGCCGAATAAAAGAAAAGGGACCTCTAGGCAGGGATCTATCTTGCTCTCAGTGGGTGCTACCCACGAAGCCTTGCTGCACCTCCCCTGTTTTAGCCATTCCCGGTTGATGAGGCTTGAGGTTACGATTACCTTTAATCAGAACATATCACTTAGAATGCTCATCGTCCGCCTGACGATGTGCTGAAAGCATTCAATCCATATAAGTTCGTTCCGGGTTCGAACGAAACCGAAGGCATTATCTCGTTACACTCGTTTTGGAATCACCCTCAGAGTTAACGACAATAACCCTTGCACTCTAAATCTTCATCTTCACTTGAGATTCACGACCTATCGTTAATTTGGATCGATGTGGTATTCGGGTCTCCAGACCTGGAATACCGGTATACGGAAACCCGATCCCGGTCTCATCGAAATCCAAAACGTATCTTTTAAGGCCAAGTTGTTTAAAGGTTTAAACATTTAAACTTATTCAGGATGATATAAACAGATAGATAAATCATATTATCACAATTGATAATTCATATCAACATTCATCTCACAAAGCAGCATATATCATATATATATCAGAGATATTCAAATCATCCAATATCAACCAATCACCCAATATCAAACATCCAGTATTAATCAATTATCTAAATAGAATTGATTTACTCTAATCAATTTAATTAACCTTTAATTAAATTAATTACTATCCTTTAATTACTTGGATTACCTTAATCCTGCTCACTATCATTAATTAATTACAAATTAATTAATTAAACATCTAAATGATCTTCCTTAATTAATCTTCCCTGATTAATTATATTTTAATTACATCAAGTAATTATCCATAACCATATACAATAATTAACCTTTAATTACTATCATTAATTACAATAATTTATGAACCTTCATTTATTTATTAACTATAATTAATTATATTAATTCTCAATTAATTACAATTAATTAATCATATTTAAATTAATTACTTTTATTAATCAACCTTGATTAATTTCATTTATTATATTAATAATCCACTAATAAATTTATTAATTAATTAACTTTTAATTAATAAATCTTTAATTAACTACATTCATTAATTAACCGTAAATAAATCTTAAATAGTAATTAACCATCTTGTAATTACTTACCTTAATTAATTAACTCCTTAATTAATTATATTAATTTTACTACTCTTTAATCAGTCATTATTGATTAATTAATCTTAATTAATCAATCCTTAATTACATTATTTATTATATAAATTAATGATCCTTAATTACTTCCTAAATTAATTATCTTAATTAATTACTTTAATTAATTAATTACTTTTAAATTAATTACACTTAGTAATTAATCTTAAATTAAACATATTTAATTAATTACATTAATTAATTAACTAAAATAATTTAAGTAATTAACTCTTAATTACTTACATAAGTAATTATCTTCTAATTACTTCTTTTAAATGATCTCGATTACTTTCTTAATTAATTACTTAACAAATAATTAATTCCATCATTAAATAATTCTTAATTAATTACTTCATAATTAATTAACTCAAAAACAATTTTATTAATTAATTCCTTAATTAATAACATCATATGATTATTCATTAATCACTTTCCACTTTAATTACTTCCATGAGTAATTCCTCTAATTACTTCCATAAGTAATTTCTCTTTTCTTAATTACAAGGAATAATATTTAAGTTTTATAAATTTGTTTACCTTCATAAGCTCGTTTATAGTTTAAGGTCTAATTTCTTTTATTCAACTCAATTTCACTTTGCAACATTTTCTTTAATTCTACAGTACAAAACATTATAGCACTAACTAAACAAACAACCTATAATACTCGAGATAACTCCGCAACTTAAACTTACGCAGCGAAACCCAAATCAAACTCGAGATAAACCCAGAAACTACTCGCGCCTATCCCAAAACAAACCCAGCGATTCCCTGTACCCAAACCCGAGTCAACCCCTCTAAAACCCCGAGTTGTCTTCGAGTTCTCGCGATCATTCACCTGCTTCGAGCAAAACTGCAAACAACACGAGACCCTCCCGAGTTCAACTCGTCTTCCCAAACGTCTCAAATTCCAGCACTCCAACGTGCACCGTGCACGTGCACGCAAATTCCACCCTCCTCCGACCAACTCTCTGGTCTTCAACAAGTCGCCGACAACTCAAACTAGTGCTCCGACCATCCATCTTCATTGCATCGCCTGAGATTCAAAATCGAACACTTCGACCACACAAGACTTCCAACCTCGATCGATAAAACCTTCACGTGTCATCGCCTCCGTCCACTGGTGGCCTGGCCGACCAACCCGAAGCTACGTCACGTCTCCACACTCTGATTCCCCTCATGCGATCGAGTCTGATGATCCATCATTGTCGAACGAATCTCAACATCTCTCACAACAAAAACCTGCCACTAAACCCTATCTCGTCAAATTCCCATCGCCTCGAACAATGATAAAATGCCTGACCATTTTTCCTAGGTTCTACGATACACCAGCCACCTCCGGTTACAGGCTCGACGTTCCTCCATCTTCCCATCGCCAGAAAATGTCAAAACTCCCAATATTGATAAATTCGACAACTACCATAAATTTTAAGTTTAAAAATTCCAATATTATTACTAAAATTCATAGATTTCATATACGAATTCAAATATATAACTGGAGCTAGAAATTGAAATACTTGAATTTCTGATATAAAATGTTTACCACTGTAATTTCCTATTTTAAATATAATTTCTAAATTTAAATACTGGTAACCATTTCAAAAATCTATCTTACATCGTTACGATTATTTCTTCTTCAGTAATCATAGCCTGAATATGATTATTTGGATAGATATGAATTTTTTCTTATGAAATTGGAACTGAGGATAAGAACAGAGAAGATATGAACATATAAATATTCCACCAGTATATTATTTTATCCATATGCATTCATAAACAATATCCATATAAACATATATACATCATCACAACACAATCTATCACATGCATCAACATTTAATCATAGATTTATAAAACTGTTTTTGAAAAATGTTTACTCACCTTTAATTATAAAACAGAGAATAGAAGATAGATTTTCTTCCCAGGCTGATGTTCCAGATTTTTGAACTTCATTTCATTTTGCTTTTTGATTTAAATTCTAGCTGTTGATCTTTGAATACTTGTTGATAGATCTGCCTTATCTGATTGTTCTTGAAAATTTTGAAACTGATGTTGCCCTTTTGTTTTTGCATTCCCAGATTCCAGATTTCCATTACTTCTTTGTTTCTTAGATTTCCAGTCTTTACTTCTTTGATTTTAGATTTGAATTATATTTTTTTTTAGTAGCGAAAGAAAAAAGATGAATTCAGCTGAAAATGAAACAAATCTCTCTATTTCATATAAATTTATTTATGTTATTTTAATTATTAAAACAATTGTTGACATTTGTCCTCTTAAGTTGTTAATTAGCTTACACATATACCAACCAAGCCTCCATATGTTTACAAGTGTTTTTATGTTTAGTTCATATCTACAAAATTTATTCTCTAATGTTTTATTAATATTTACAAATGTTATTTTCCTATTTAAAACTTATTTAAGTTATATACATATATTTATGAAATATTCATATAAATATAAAATGTGTATACTTATCTTTTAGTAAACAAGTTTTAGATTTTAATAAATACAAAAGCAAATTCATATGAACACTAACTTATATTTTTGATCAAATCATATGTTTATAAATTTGAAAAATTTATTTTAACTCTTTATATAAAAATTTAGAACAATTTATAAAATGAAAGAATATTAAAACAAATGAACCTTAGATTTAAATCTTAAATATCATTTCCAAAAGTATTAAATCAAATTTACCTTTCAAATTACAAATTATATATATTAAAGTTTGAAAATACTTATTAAATTCAAATCAATACTTTTTCATTTCAATATATATAAATATTATCCTAAGTGGAAAACAATTTTAACATTAGTTTTGATAATCATCATATTGCATTTTAATACATAACTTCAAATAACAATATATATATATATATATTATAATTTGAAAACATAGTTTTATTAAATTAAAGATTCCCTATATATATCAATATATATATATATACATTATAAATATAAAACATTTATATAGGTTTTAGAAAGATAAATCTTCTCAATTTAAAATTGTTAGAAAAGATATTCCCAAATTAAAATGATATTAGTTTTTCAAAAGAAATAAACTTGCCAATTAAAATATTATTAACCTTTTAAAATGAATAAACTTGTCAATTTTATAAAATAAAATCAACAAATCAATTTAATTATTTATAAAGATTATTAAATTGATATTGCCAAAATTCCGGGATATCACAATTTCTAATTTCCTTTCAACCATATCCCTTAATTATAAAAGATGGACTTATTTTAAGATTTTCAAAAAAATTTATTTTGTAGTTCGAAGATCTCTACTTAAAATATTTTATAAATCTATCAATTTATAATATCTTAAAATCATACCTTTGATTTTTAACTAAATTACTCCTTCATATAATTCAAGACTAATTATTTAAAAAAGATATAATTTCCAAAATCGCTTTGAAATCCCTTTTAAATCAAATCGCTATTTTATAGTATTTTAAAATACCAAAAATGAGGCCTGGTGCTACTGAAGTACTAATTAAGAAAATCATATCACTGTCATCAATATGGCATTCAACTAGTCATATATCACTATATATATGAAAGGTAAAATCAACAGTGTGAGGAATCCTATTGGATCCCTCCAACCTATCCCCCGCATCACACGATATATAATCATAAATAAAAAAATCAACCGCTTCGAGGCGGGATTCGTATACGAGGGTCATCCGCTCTTACACGGGAACGTAATAGGGTCACATCCGCTCCAATAGGCGGGAATATATCCAAACCAACTAATTAAATAGTAAATCATCCAGCAGTCAATAACCATCAATAATAAATATCCAAACATCGAATAAATAGTTTTTATTGACTAAAATATATTTATGGTTAACCAAAAAGGTGAAATTAACTCACTTTGATTTTTTATAATCGCCAAACCTTCTGGTTTGGACTAAAATTAAACGGTCATTCAATTTAACCCAAAATTCCTATTAGCTCCAAATTCATCCATTCCAACTTCATATCGTAGTACGCGCTGATAAGAATGCAACGCAACTTGTCGCGCTCGATTTGGACCTTGTACGAACAAGTTATGAATTTATGAACATTCGAGATAATTAATTTAATTCTCTAAATTAAATAAACATTGAAACTTAAACCTTATCTCTGCTCTTCCCTCCTCGTGTGTTCTAGGTCGAAGCTTTTTTTTCTTTTTTTCTTTCTGTTCGACGATCGCTGTGCCACCCAACCATGACCCCGACCTACCACCATTCGCGCCACACTCACGCGCGCCTCGCCTCTACCCCTCGCTTGCGCCACGCGCGCTTATTTTTTCTTATTTATTTTGCATTCGTCAATCGTTCGCTCAAACCAGCCCACCGCCGACCTTGCCTCCCCGTGCACTGTCACCTCGCCATTTGCCACTCCACCACCACCGATGCTACTCGCGCATGTACGCATGAATCGAACCCAAAAACTGTTGCGAATGGAGGCATTTTGCCGTCACCTTGGTTCGTCGATCGACGATCTAGCCATTGAACAAGTTCGTGTCGTCGTTCTCTATGTTTTCTAGTTGAATTCATTGGCCAATTCGTCCTCTAGAGGCTCCGATCGATGTTAGCCGTTGGGTGAAGGAGTTTTAATGGTGGCTGAAAATTGACTTCAGGGCTAGGGTTTGCAAATGAAAATAGTTGATGGCCTTTATATAAAAAATTTTCCAAAGCACTACTCATCCGTTAAAATTTCGAACTCCAAACGAAGCGTGCCGCCTAGCGTTCTATATGTTATACCCCTATTCCGAACACAGTAGAATATATATCAGAAGCCAATTCCATCATATATAGAAGTTAACTTTTCAAAATCAAATTATATTAATTTAAACTCCTTTATTTAATTTCTATGCATTTCGAACTCGCACAACTAAATGATATGTCAAAATCGCCATGAAATTTGACGGCATATAACAATTCATTATTACGGATCCAATGAAACTAGTTTCGTCGAAATCCGAGACAGTGTCTAAAAAAGCTATTTTTACACGTTAATTAAAACGAGTAATTTCCAAAATTAGTTTAATCACTTTTAAATCCAAATTAAAAGTTTACTATCTTCATTCCTGTTTAAATAGAAATTAATTCAACTTTTGAAATCATTATCATTCATATTAAATTCAAGATTCGATTATTTAAACAATTTCAATATTAAATTCAACAATTTAATTATTAAATAAATCACAATATTTGAAATTCAAGTTATTTAACTTATAAAAATAACTTTTCAATATTTAAAATAAATTAAATATTCTAGACTCAATGACTGAAATTCTGGGTTGTTGCATTCTTCCCTCCCAAAAGAATTTCGTCCCCGAAATTGCCAAGGAAAGAAAAATGCTCCAAACCCATTAACCTTCAAAACAATTACCTAAAATGGATTACCAAATTTATAAGTCTTTCAACTCAATTCATAGTTACTAACTAATACCATTCCAAGTTACAAAACCAAAATCAAATTTTAAGTTACTAAAAAAATTCCCAAAATTCTCAAAAAATTTCTAACACCTTAAATTTTCGGAAAATTTCGCCAGTGTCTCCTTTGCGCGACTCGATCGCAAAGATTTACAATATATATATAATCACAAATATACATCTCATCTTCGAGGATGAGGCATCCCGTAGGGAAAAAAATAAAAGTACGTTATGTAATTCGAGATGTGTACCTTATTTTAGTACTAGCAAGCATATAAAATCAATATAGCGTGAAAGCGAGCTCCAAATGCGAAGCATACGCCATCTGCACCTACTAAACACTGAACAACCAATGAGAACATGTATATGAAAAGTAATATCAATATATAACATAGACCATACAATATTTATATGCAAATGTAGCAAATGCAACAAGGGAAACCATCAAAAAATCAATACTCATCTAATTTATTCATAATCATATCAGTTTGCATCTTCCAACGTCAACATTTAATTTATTAAAGCCCGTACGATGTATATATATCATCCGTACACAAAATCATACCTGATCGCTCGCTCGATCACACAATTTCACTTCCGAACTACTATCGTTCACACGACCACTCTAGTGCGGACTCAGATCTGGTTCCTTGATTAGAAACCATCATTCTCCTTGCATAGCCATATACTATGATAGAGAAAATCAAAATCAATCCAAAATCCATATCCAGGGTTTGCCTTCAAGAAATCGAGTGGAAAATCCTAACTGGGATCGATGTAAATCACCTTGAAGTCGTATATTCGAGTTTGGATCAAATAGTTATGCGAATAAAATAATATACGTGCAACTTACGTATTTATTTCAATTTACTTCCATTCAATTGATTTACATTCAATAATTTACATTAACTTATTTATGCTCGATCCATTTACATTTATTTTTTCACATCCAATTATTCACATTATGTTTAACAACATTTCATTCCATATTTAACTCATTTATGGATCATTTCATAAAATCATTACATTTTAACTTCCCTTAAGTTAAATCTTATTTCATTATCACTTAGTATATTTCATCAATACTAATATTATTTATGAACCATTCCATACAACAATTTACTTAAGTTTTACTACAAACATTTTATACAACCACTAATGTTTATTTTCACTTTACAACTCAAGTTCATATTTCATTAAATTATTGCAAATCAAATTCAGTTTCATTTAATTATTTCGTTAACGACCCAGAATTTTGGTTATTTGAAATTGGAATATTTAATTGATTTTTAATATTTAAAGGTTAATTTTTAACTTGAATTTTAAATATAACCATTTATTGGATAATTTAATTATTGAATTTAATACTTGAATATTGGGTAAATTAGTGAGTCTTGAGTTTTAAGCTTGTTAAAAATAATTTAAAGGCTTATAAAATTTATATTAATAATAATGATGTTAATAAAACTTTTAAATTGAATTTAAAAGTGATTTGTTCAGTTTTAAAAATATATCGTTTGGGTTAACATTAAAAAATAGCATTTCAGGGCATAGTCTCGGAATTCAACGAAACCAGTTCCATTGGATCCATAATAGTGTATTATTATCGGATTTCAAATTTCGTAGCGTTGGGAGTTGTCGTTTGGTCGTACGGGATAGAAACGCCTTGAATTTTATTTCGAAAATTAAGTATAAAAATTGGGTCCAAAAGGCTATCTTCTCGATACGATCGAATTAGAACTCGAAACATTTTCCATTGCGTTCGGAATAGGGGTATAACATTATGAATGCTTAGCGGCACGCCTCGATAGGAGGTCGAAATTTTATGCTACGAAATCGAGACGTTTTGTAATTTAAATTTTATATATATATATATATATATATGTATGCATGTATGTATGTATGTATAATTAATTTGATAAATATTTTCACATCAGCTGTTTTTTTCATCATCTCAAAACACTGTTCATCCATTCAAACATGTTTCCCTACTTATTAGATCACGTCCTTCTTCATTGCATCAGCACGCAAATGTACAGTAAAGAGAAAGCCAAAAAAAATGGCAGCCTTTTGAAAAATCATTTCTCCACTTATATTAAATTAAAAATCACCAGATTAAATTTAAAATTTATGTTTCTCGATGAGCTTCGAATATGTATACATATTGGAAGGTGCGGCATTAGTTGGAGAGGTTCGACATTCGGCAGGGTAGGCTAGGGCTTGGGACTTCTATCAAATCGTGATGCTCAAGTTCGATTGAACGTCATCGGCATATCGTGGGGGTAGATGCGCAACTTCGGGTGGAATTTGGTGGCACTGGGTGGAGAATTGATGGGTGCGACTGTTTGCTACAGTCAATATCGAGCAACAGGTCGCGATCCCTCTGGTGGCTCCGGAGTTGTCGAAGAGAGTGCAGATAGGTGGAGATTTCGATGAGGGGTTCGATTTCGTCGTCAGTTGGAAGAAGCGTAGAGTGGATTACTGTATCAGTGATTTGCGTATACAGCCTGGATATTGTTCAGGCACAGGTGAAGGAAGAGGGAGAAGAAGATGTAGGGTGGGCCGGGTTTGCTTTTGTTTAGGCCGAACAGATAGGGTATGGGTTGTTTTTAAAATAAAAATAAATAAATATGTTAGTTTAATTTTATTAAATGATCGATGAACTTAAAAAATGCATATGTCATGAATACGAGGTCCGATTCGGAGGATTCAAGTTGCGTTGGGATCATGATGTCATCATCTACGCATAGGGAATGGTTTGGACGAAATTAGAGCTTCTGGAATTTTTAGATAAATTCAAACATGCTCGGATTAAATCAAAACCAGAACGCGAAGCGACAATAAAAGTCAAAGTGAGTTAATCTCACTCAATTTTGGATCAACTGCAATTAATTTTAAATAGTTCAAATTAATTATTGATTGATTGGTTGAATTGATAAATTATTATCAGTTGAATGTGATACTATATATGGTAGTATATATATTGGAGTGATTGTTATTCCCGCATATATATAGTGGATGAGACCCTATGCGCCCTGCATAATAGCGGGTGACCCTATATACCGCGATATATCCCTCGAAGTGGGATTGGGATTTAATTTAGAAATCTATTTAAAATTGATTAAGTATTGTGAAACCATTATAAATGGGAAATTGGACTATGGAATTTATAAACAAGATTTATAAATAAAGTGAAGAGATTATCACTGGATAAAATTAAGATATAAATTCACGGTGAGGATTTATAAGGAGATTGGAAAATCGGTTTAAAAATAAATGGTAGATTTATTTTTAGAAATGTGAAAAGTGAATTTACGGAACTGGGACGTAAATCAAATTGGAAATAAAATCGAGAGAGAATTATAGATGTTATACTAGTTATATTGGAATTGAATAATACATTTTTATCGAGAAATTTAGTTATTTTAAAATGGAGGATTTTAAGTATTAACTAGAAAATTTAAAAGTATTTAGGAATATTTCAGAAAATTAATTATTTAATTGTTTAAAAATTGTTTTAAGTATATTTGATTATTGATTAAGTAGTTTATATTAAGTTAATTATTATTTAAGGATTAACCAGTATTATTATGTTAAAAGATAAATTATTCAATATTAATATTATATAATAACTTTTATTTTAAAGAGTATTCGCCTAAATTTAACCTAGAAATTATATAGAAATTTTATAAGTATTATTTTGAAAAATTATTTAATAAAGTTTTCGGAAAGTAATGGTATGCTTTCATGGCGTAATCGGAGGTAGTGAGTGCCTGTAGTTAGGTTTTGGATTTCTCTGAGATAGAGAGGTACCCATTGAGCTATGAATCTATGGTTGATACCGAAGTGGTACTTTCCATATTATTTTGAAAAGGGTTTTCAAATATTTTTGAAAAGGATAGTTTCTGAATATACTAAATTCGATGATATAAGTACATACCTTTGGATAAAGAGATTTTATTTATATAAAATTTAAATTAAAAGGGATTTAGTGTTTTCAGTGGAAAAAGGAAGTATTTGGTTGAATGATTATTTATTTTATAGTTAAAGAACCGACTATCAGATCTGGACCCAAAATATAACCTTGGGAATATCTAGAAGAAACACGGGAATTATGTGGTACAGTTACCGTTTAAGGTATTATACTGTACGTATAAACTTGTTTCATTCTTCTTGGACAATTATAAGGAAATATGTCCTCTAATGGTTAGGATATGATCTCCGATCTTATTTCGTCTGTTTATTTCCTAAAGAACCGGGGTTGAGTTTACAGGAAAATATTGGACGTTGTTTCGAAGAGACCGGGATCAAATAAGTTATCTGAAAACCACTTCGATCCAACGAATACATTTTCGAAAGGAAAACAAGAGCATGGAGTCGAAGATGGAGCAGTGAAGTGCAAGGGCTAATCGCTACTGATCCTGAGGATTATTCCAAAATGGATGTAGTAAGAATAGTGCCTTTGGTTTCGTTCGGACCCAGAACGGACTTGTATGGAGGAATGCTATCAGTACATTGTCATTGGAGGACAATGAGCATTCTAAGTGAATATTCTGTTAAAAAGGTAATCGTAGCCTTTAGCCTCATCAACCGGGAATGACTGAAAAGTAAGAGAGATGCAGCAAGGCTAAGTGGGTAGCACCCAATTAGGGTATGTTTATCACCATTCTAGATACCCTCGGATACTATTCTATTACTACGATTCATGGAAGGATCTCCGAAAAGGGTGGGAACACCCGGGGTGATAGCATATTTGGTCTATCCAGGTTAGGGGTAGTCTGGTCTTGTGTTGTAGGGAATCCCAGCGTGGTCCTCGGTACACTGTTTCTAGACGTGTACTGTGACAGGTGATAACCTAGTACCTAGTCATTCGTATGTAATCCATTTTCCAATACGTACCCTTTACGGGTTTGATTGTAGAGCCTAGTATGATGGAATTTAATTAATGTAACAATTTCAGCTATATGAATAAGTATTTGTACGTAGACACTATTATAATATCAGATGATTTGATATGAAATGTTTTGGTTATCGTAAGGTAAAAACCCATCGTGTTTATGTGTGGCGTGGTCTTACGAGATACCTTTGTTTTCAGAGGATTTTGATAACTTTAATAATTCAAATTGAGTGTGTTTTCTCACTTTGGTTTTCCAGACTGACTCGGGTGTTATTTTATTATAATGCTCGAGTCAGACCGAGTATTACAGATACAGGATAGGATGCTATGGAGCTCAGGAGACGAGCTAGATGATGAAGACGTATTACACGTACTTGATTTTTATTCCGTTGTGTATTGTAGGTTGTTTGTGAGGACAAGTTATTATAACTGTTCAGTATTGAGATATTGATGTGTTGTACTCTGACGATGTAATGTATAAATAACAGTTATAGTTCTTTTTGTATAAAGGCCAATTGTTATCTATTATATATTGTACCGCTGAGATTGTGAGATTTTGTGTTGTTATTTCTATTTTCTTCTTCTACCTCTTTTTTCTTTCTCTTACGATCTGCTATTTTCGACATTCGATTGCTCGACATGTAATACAGTGAACGTATTAATGTCGATTTTCGAGCGTCGAAAATCCACGCCGTCACACTTGGTATCAGAGTTGAAGGTTAAGTAAGAACCTTGGCTCTGGTAGGGATTACTCATTAGAGATAGGGTCAGTAGCACCCTAGAATGAGTTTGAGAGTATTAATATATATGAGCGCGTATTTGTTAGTGAATATAAAATTGTTTTATATTGTGTTGATTGGTTTGTTGAGTGGCTTATGGATTCTGGTCAATACGAGTAATTAACGTTATTGATAGGGATCTCTAAACACTATAACAGAACAACTCGACACGGTATTGTTTTGAAATGGGGTAAATGAAATAATTTTACCCAAATTATTTTTATATATAAAAGAAATAAGTTTTCAGAGAAATTATTATATATGGTTTGCTTGGTTGTTAAGAAATGGTAATGTTAAACTATTATCATTTGTTGTTGTGGTGATTGAAATAAAAGTTGATATTTTAATCAACAGTTAAGGAATAATTTCATATAACAAAATGTGATTTTCTAAACGTGGTTTATAATTTGAAATCAAATGAAATTTTGGAGGAATATTTAAAGATGGTATGGTTTATAAAAATGATTTGTATAAAGGATTTAAAATTTGGAAATTTGGGAATTTAATTCCCTTTGGTTTTGAAATGTTTTTCAAAGTCTCGGAAAAATAAAAGTGATATTATTTGGAGAAAATATTTAAAAATTGAAAATATTTAAAAATGGTTTTTAAAGTAATAAAAGCACTGAACTCACTTCGGTCGCTGGAAAATAATTTCGGTGAAGACAGCAGCATCATCGACTTTCATTTTCGAGTTTCCAATGGAGGAATTGCTACCTTCATGATTTGCAATTTGAGGTTTGTTTGAAAAAAAAACTTTTTTTGGTTTGAGAGGCATAGGAATAATTGATATACAAATGGATTGTGTATATGTATTTGATTTCAAAATTGATTTGAAATAAAGTGGGAATAAGGAGTTAAACTCTTGGATTTTTATTTAAAAGTGTTATTTGGGGAAATATGATAAAATAGTGTGATAACTTATAAAAATTTGAAATTTGATTTGGAATAGAAATTAACTTGAACTAAGTTAAATAAGAGAAATTTGAAAATTTAGCCTAAGTAGGCTAAATGGAATAGTTATTGAAATAGAATTGATTAAGATTGGAAATAAATTAGTGAATGAACCAACTAATGTGATTAGTAAATTAAATGGAATTAAAATTGAATTTGATTAAAGTGAATATAGACTTAAGTGTGAAGTGGTAATTAACCATAAGAAGTTGGATGGGATGTTTATAAACTTAAGTAAGGTTTATGAAGTGATCCACAAATGAATTAATATGGAGAGGAACGAGTTAACTATAGAATTTGGTGAAATAAATTCTCAAGTGAGATTAGTATGGAAAGGAATATACCAAGTTAATATTTGAATGAAGATTAAATAAAAGGTGTGTAAAATGATAGCTGTGAATAAGTAAATGGAAATGAAGTAAATGCGAATAAAAAGAAATTGGTATAGCTAATAATCAATTGAGATAAATACATAAGTTGTACGTATATTATTTTATTCGCATAACGATTTGATCCAGATTCGAGCACGGAATTTTGAGATAATTTATATCGATCCGAGTTAGGATTTTTCACTCGATTTTTGGCGGCGAACACTGGATATGGATTTTTGATTAATTCTGGAATTCTCTATTATAGTATACGGCTATGCAAGGAGAATGACAGTTTCTAATCAAGGAACCAGATTTGAGTCCGCACTAGAGAGTCGTGTGAACGATACTAGTTCGGAAGTGAAATTGTGTGATCGAGCGAGCGATCAGACGTGATCGGATGATATATGTACATCGTGCGGGGTTTTGGGTGAAATAAATATTGGAAATTGAAAATGCTGAATAAAATGATTTTGAATTGTATGATTGGATACTATTGGTAAGTAAGGTGCAGGTTTTTTTTAAAAGCAAAAGCTAAATTGATGTCTTCGATTTCAGATTTAAAATTTGATTGCCCGACAAAAAGGTACATGTTTAAATTGTATTTGAAATTGATGAATTTCTGATTGAGCCACTTGGCTTTTTTTTCTTTTAATGATTTGAGCCTGTAGAGGCATTTGGTAGTTTTTTGGATCTAGCTCGCGAAGGAGACGCTAAAGAAATTTTTCGAAAATTTAAGGAGTTAGAAAATTTTAAAGGAAATTTTGATAACTTAAAAAAAATTGGATTTGAGTTATAACTTGAAATGGTTGATTAAAAGATATATATATATATATATAGAATCTATGGAGGAGTTTGGAAATTAGTAAAAGTGATAGTGTGGTTTCAAAAAATTGATTTGGGGAAGTTGTTTAAAACTGACTGGGTTTTGGAAAAGTAAATGGGTTTGGGACCATTCTTCTTACCTAGCAATTTCGGGGATGAAATTCTTTTAAGGGGGGAGGAATGTAACGACCCAGAATTTTGGTTATTTGAAATTGGAATATTTAATTGATTTTAAATATTTAAAGGTTAATTTTTAACTTGAATTTCAAATATAACCATTTATTGGATAATTTAATTATTGAATTTAATAGTTGAATATTGGGTAAATTAGTGAATCTTGAGTTTTAAGCTTGTTAAAAATAATTTAAAGGCTTATAAAATTTATATTAATAATAATGAAGATAATAAAACTTTTAAATTGAATATAAAAGTGATTTGTTCGGTTTTAAAAATATATCGCTTGAATTAACATTTAAAAATAGCCTTCCGGGGCACAGTCTCGAAATTCGACGAAACTAGTTCCATTGGATCCGTAATAGTGTATTATTATCGGATTTCAAATTTCGTAGCGCTTGGAGTTATCGTTTGGTCGTACGGGATAGAAACGCGCTGAATTTTTTATCGAAAATTCAATATAAAAATTGGGTCCAAAAGGCTATCTTCTCCATACGATCGAATTAGGACTGGAAACCTTTTCCATTGCGTTCGGAATAGGGGTATAACATTATGAACGCCTAGTGGCATGCCTCGATAGGAGGTCGAGATTTTAAGCTACGAAATCGAGACATTTTGTAATTTAAATAATATATATAATTGTTTTGACAAATATTTTCACATCAGCTATTTTTTTCATCATCTCAAAACATTGTTCATCCATTCAAACATGTTTCCCTCCTTATTAGATCACGTCCTTCTTCAATGCATCAGCATGCAATTGTACAGTAAAGAGAAAGCAAAAAAGAAAAAAGAAAAAAAAGAAAATGGCAGCCTTTTGGAAAATCATTTCTCTACTTATATTGAATTAAAAATCACGAGATTAATTTTAAACTTTATGTTTCTCGATGAGCTTCAAATGGGTATACATATTGGAAGGTGCGACATTAGTTGGAGAGGTTCTACATTCGGCAGGGTAGGCTAGGGCTTGGGATTTCTATCAATTCGTGAAGCTCAAGTTCGATTGAAGGTCATCGGCGTGTCGTGGGGCTAGAGGCGCACCTTCGGGTGGAATTTGGTGGCACTCGATGGAGAAATGATAGATGCAACTGTTTGCTACAGTCAATATCGAGCAGCAGGTCGCGATCCCTCTGGTGGCTCCGGAGTTGTCGAAGAGGGTGCAGATAGGTAGAGATTTCGATGAGGAGTTCGATTTTGTCGTCGGTTGGAAGAAGCGTCGAGGGGATTGTCGTATCAATGATTTGAATGCACAGCCTGGATGTTGTTCATGCATAAGTGAAGGAAGAGGGAGAAGAAGATGTAGGGTGGGTCGGGTTTGCTTTTGTTTAGACCGAACAGATAGGGTATGGGTTGTTTTTAAAATTAAAATAAATAAATATGTTAGTTTACTTTTTATTAAATGATCGATGAACTTATAAAAAGAGTATCTCATGCATACGACGTCTGATTCGGACGATTCAAGTTGCATTAGGATCGTGATGTCATCATCTACACATAGGGAATGGTTTGGATGAAATTAGAGCTTCTGGAATTTTCGGATAAATTCAAACGTGCTCGGATTAAATCAAAACCGGAACGCGAAGCGACAATTAAAATCAAAGTGAGTTAATTTCACTCAATTTTGGATTTACTACAATTAATTTTAAATAGTTAAAATTAATTATTGATTGATTGATTGAATTGATAAATTATTATCAGTTGAATGTGATACTATATATAGTACTATATATATTGGAGTGATTGTTATTCCCGCATATATATAGCGGATGAGACCCTATGCGTCCCACATAATAGCGGATGACCCTATATACCGCGATATCCCCGTCGAAGTGGGATTGGGATTTTGATATTGTGCTAACATCTGTGGATGCAGGGAAACAGGTTGGAGGGATCCAACTGGATTCTTCAAAAATGTTGAATTTAATTTCATATATAGTGATATATGAACTGTTGAATAATCTATGATAAATTATAGTGTAATTTGAACTTATTGGACGCTTGGTATTACTGGCCTAGATTTTGGTATTTTAAAATAATATATATATATATATATTGAGTTTTGAAGGAAATTTAAAAAAGGATTTTGGAAGTGAAGTATTTATATTGAAATTTGGATAAATTAAAAGGAATGAATTTGGGTAAAATAAATAGTTTGATTTTAAAATTTGTACTTAATAATTTCGGAATATGGAAAAATAGAGATTTTGGAATAATGTAGATAAAAGAATTTTTAAAATAATAAAACTTAAGCGATATTTGCTAAGTGCAAAAGGATTATTTTAAAAATCGAGATTTTAAATAGTTTGGGAAAAATAAAAAGGAAATTTGGAAATAAAATATGAAATTGTTATACTAGATTTTAAATAAGATTTTATAATATGAAATGGAAGTGGAATCGGAATTTAGTTGGTTTTGGAATATAGTTGGGTTATTTAAAAATGGAATTTAATTTAGAAATCGATTTAAAATCGATTAAGTATAGTGAAACCGTTATAAACGGAAAATGAGACTATGGAATTTATAAAAAAGGTTTATAAATAAAGTGAAGTGATTATCAGCGGATAAAATTATGATATAAATTCACGGTGAGGATTTATAAGGAGATTGGTAGATTGGTTTAAAAATAAATGGTAGATTTATTTTTAGAAACGTGAAAAGGGAATTTATGGAATTGGGACGTAAATCAAATTGGAAATAACATCGAGAGAGAATTATAGATGTTATACTGGTTATATTGGAATTGGAAAATACATTTTTATCGAGAAATTTAGTTATTTTAAAAAGGAGGATTTTTAAGTATTAACTAGAAAATTTAAAAGTGTTTAGGAATATTTCAGAAAATTAATTATTTAGTTGTTTAAAAATTGTTTTAAGTATATTTGATTATTGATTAAGTAATTTATATTATGTTAATTATTATTTAAGGATTAACCAGTATTATTATGTTAAAAGATAAATTATTCAATATTAATATTATATAATAACTTTTATTTTAAAGTGTATTCACCTAAATTTAACTTGGAAATTATATAGAAATTTTATAAGTATTATTTTGAAAAATTATTTAATAAAGTTTTCGAAAAGTAATGGTATGCTTTCATGGCGTAATCGGAGGCAGTGAGTGCCTGCAGTTATGTTTTGGATTTCTCTGGGATAGAGACGTAACCATTGAGTTGTGAATCCATGGTTGATACCAGAGTGGTACTTTCCATATTATTTTAAAATGGGTTTTTAAATATTTTTGAAAAGGATAGTTTGTGAATATACTAAATTCAATGAAATAAGTACATACCTTTGGATAAAGAGATTTTATTTATATAAAATTTAAATTAAAAGGGATTTAGTGTTTTCAGTGGAAAAAGGAAGTATTTGGTTGAATGATTGTTTATTTTATATTTAAAGAACCGACTATCAAATCTGGACCCAAAATATAACCTTGGGAATATCTAGAAGAAACACGGGAATTATATGGTACAGTTACCATTCGAGGTGATATATTGTACGTATAAACTCGTTTCATTCTTCTAGGATGATTATAAGGAAATCCGTCCTCTAATGGTTAGGAGATGATCTCCGATCTTATTTCGTCTGTGTATTTCCTAAAGAACCGGGGTTGAGTTTACCGGAAAATATCGAACATTATTTCGAAGAGTCCGGGATCGGATAAGTTATCCAAAAACCACTTCGATCCAACGAATACGTTTTCGAAACGAAAACAAGAGCATGGAGTCGAAGATGGAGCAGTGAAGTGCATGGGCTAATCGCTACTAATCCTGAGGATTATTCCAAAATGGATGTAATAGGAATAGTGCCTTCGGTTTTGTTCGGACCCAGAACGGACTTGTATGGAGGAATGCTATCAGTACATTGTCATTGGAGGATAATGAGCATTCTAAGTGAATATTCCGTTAATTAGGGTATGTTTATCACCTTTCTAGATACCATCAGATACTATTCTATTACTACGATTCATGGAAGGTGCTCGGAAAATGGTGGGAACACCCGGGGTGATAGCATATTCGGTATATCCAGGTTAGGGGTAGTCCGGTCTTGTGTTGTAGGGGATCCCGAAGTGGTCCACAGTACATTGTTTCTAGACGTGTACTGTGACAGGTGATACTCCAGTACCTAGTCATTCGTATGGAATCCATTTTCAAATACGTACCCTTTACGATTTTTATTGTAGAACCTAGTATGCTGGAATTTAATTAATGTAACAATTTCAGCTATTTGAATAAGTATTTGTACTTAGACACTATTATAATATCAGAGGATTTGATATGAAATGTTTTGGTTATCGTAAGGTCAAAAACCGTCGTGTTTATATGTGGCGTGGTCTTACGAGATACCTTTGGTTTTCCAGACTGACTCAGGTGTTATTTTATTATAATGCTCGAGCCAGACCGATATTACAGATTCATGATAGGATGTTATGGAGCTTAGGAGACGAGCTGGATGACGAAGGCGTATTACATGTACTTGATTTTTATAACGCTGTGTATTGTAGGCTATTTGTGAGGACAAGTTATTATAATTGTCCAGTATTGAGATATTGATGTGTTGTACTCTGATGATGTAATTTATAAATAACAGTTATAGTTCTTTTTGTATAAAGACCAGTTGTTATCTATGATATATTGTTCCGCTGCGATTGTGAGATTCTGTGTTGTTATTTCTATTTTCTTCTTCTACCTCTTTCTTCTTTCTCTTATGATCTGGTATTTTCGACATTCTATTGCTCGACATGTAATACAGTGAACGTATCAATATCGATTTTCGTGCATGGAAAATCCAGGTCGTCACAACCCCTCTTGAGTTAAATTTCCTTTCAAAAATCACCTCATTTAACTTAACTTAAATTTAATTTAATTACCTATCTCAATTTATGGTTTTCGTTCCTTAACATTCACATTAACAAATTTAAAATTTGTATTTAGCTCAATATTCCTTAAATCTATAAGTTATACAAACTTATTTACTTAAAATTTCATTTAACCCTTTTCGTAATTTATTTAACTTAAAATTAGTTAAATTTTGATTTCATATCTCGATTCCCAATTTCTTTTCTTATCTATACTTGTAACACCCCGCATTTTTAGATAATTAAATAATCAAATAATTATAAACAGTGAAAATGAGCGTTTTTGGAATTTTCAGAATATGGCCTCAAAATTTATACCATTGTGTTCATGGTGATTTTCTGATTAATTTACACATATAATATGCCTCGAACGGACTTCGTATGGAAAAGCTATTGACGTTGGAAGTTCCGTATCGAAAAATAATTATACGTGTAAATGTGTGTAAATATATTTGCTTATAAATATATGCACGTATAAATTCTAGAAATAACGCGCATTTGAATTTCAAAATAGACGCGTGTCATAAAGGAAATTAATTGACATCAGCAATTAGAGGTAATTAATTAACATTTGTAGGCAATGTTAATCTAATTAGCAATTAAAGGAAATTAATTTACATTAATTAGCAATGTTTGAATTTCAAAATAAACATGTGTTATAATGGGAATTAATTTTGCAATTGATGGAAATTAATTAGAATGAATAGGCAACGGTTAAAAGTTAACGTTTAATAATTTATAACGTTTAAAAATAGAGGAAATAAATTAATACGTATAAAACAAAAAGGCTAGACACGTCAAAACCGATGTGTTTTGCTTGTTTTTTAACGGCTATATTTCAATCGCTTTAAATGAACGGACGACGTTGCTTTCGCTCTCTATAAATAAACATGCAGGGATAGCCTTCAAACACATATTTTCTGAATGGACGTGGAAGCCCTGTCACTTTTCTTTCTCCTACAATCCTTCAGAAATCAAATATATTAGATTTAGGTTTTCTGATTTGCAATTTGGAGGTAGAAACTATAGATCTAGAAAAGAGATGTCCAAATTAAGCCGTCCGTATGAGGTGAGTTTTCAGATCTGGTTTTCTAGTTTATCTGTTTATTTTTCTTCAATTAGATCCAGATTTATAAATCCATACAAATTTCGGTTTGTGGATCCAAATAGGGTTGCAAAGGGGAAGGCTATGGATAATAGAACTGGACTAAAAATCAGATCTGGAATTTGGAGTGTTTTCTTTTTAGGTGAGTGGATTTAAATTATATATCTTTTATTTTGATGATATATAGTATCATTAGACTCCCGTTAAATATTTAATTTAGCATTTAAACTAATTTCAGTAATTTGTTCTACTAGTTAGTTATGTTGAAACTGTAAATTTTATAAGAGACGTGTACTTATAATTAAATGTTCTTTATATGGAAAAAGAAAGGAATCTAATTAAATATAAGTAATATTATGCTTAAAAATTATAAAGAAAGGCATAAGCCTAAAAGTGAGAAATTTATAGTAAATTATGTTAAAACTCGAGGAATGAAATAAAAAGGGGAAATTTAATAACTTGATTTGGAAGTTAGTGATAGATTAGTTGGCTGGTTTAGAAAAGGGAATACATTTCCATTGTTTAATATTGTAAGAAAAATTGTAAACGTAATTGCAAGAATAAAAGCAAGAAAAATGGAATTAGTGCAAAATAGAGACATTATTGTATGTTGCATTATCTAACAATTAAAGAAACAATAAAAAAAATATTGCAGTTACGAGTTATTGTTTATGGCATTATTTAGTATCAAAACATGGAAATGGATTTTAGTACAGTTTTTGTAACCAACCAAATAGAATAGAACTACTTCCTAGAATAAAAGAGAATAACATAAAGCGTTAAAGAAATTAAAGAAGAGGAAATAATCAAGTTAAATATTTGACAAGATTAGAAATAATAAACAGAAAATGTGACTAGATCTGCATTTACTGCGCGGATAGTAGAATAAAAAGTAAAGTAGTAATTATGATAAGTAATTTGTGATAGTTGGACGTAGTCTTAAGCTAAGACTGTCATATAATATAAAAGAACTAAAGAGAATTTAGTATCATAATAAAAGAAGACAAACTAGAATAGAAAAGAGACACTTGCAATTACATTTATAACATGTAGGTTATAAAAGAAAGAAAAGAATATAAAAGTGACAATTGCAAGTATAACTGTAACACGTAGGTTATAATTAAAAAGAAAGAAATATAAGAGGCTTTATTTTATCAAACTTAGTTCTTGGATTAAATTAATAAGCAAAAAAATAATAGCAGTGGCCCGTACCGACAGCATTCCCTTTCAGGTCTAGGACTGATGGTCTCATATGTGGGTGGGGCTGGGCATGCTGATTTGGGTAAATAAGTAGCCAATAGAATAAGAAAAGTAAACTAAACGCATAATAAAAGAGTAGACGTAGGGTCTAATAAAATGGTAAGGTGCGTTTGGAGTAGCCCAAAGAGAATCTAGATAAAGAGCCTAACGAAGCAGTTTGTCGTAGATTTTAGTACAGAAAGAGCATGTCCAACTTAGTTATTTTGGGCTAAAAGGAAGTACGAGACTTCAACAGGACGTGAGGATACTCTAGGATGGACCTCTGGAGTAGGCCTAACGAAGCTGCACCCCGGGAGGCAGGCCTGTAGGTGTTCCATCAAGAGAGTATGCATTGACTGCTTTTGCATTGCAGGCCTAACGAAGTGGACCTTTGTAGGTAGTCAAAAGGTTGATGATGGAGTAGGATATTCATATGATACCGTACTCTAGTTTGCGAGTAGGTTATAGTGGGCATGACCCATAAGGATAGTGGCATGCGGGTATCAGCCATCATCAGTCAGAGCGAGTTTGGAAAAGACTAGAGTTAAACCAACAGGCCAATGATTCTTTCACTATCGAGACATTGGATGAGGGGCACAACTAATTGGATGTTTAGATTGTTTGAAGTAGGGCACAACCACTTAGCTCTTGAAAGGTCTTTTGATTAGTTCAGGGCGGGCTGCGTGGCCACGATGAGAAAAGAGACAGACCAAGTAGAATATTTGGATTGTAGGCCTAACGAAGTGAAACTTTAAAGATATAGAAAATGCCCGACTGAGTTTCGTACAAGGTAGACCTTGTTGGTGGAATTCAAGGAGTAGAAAGAACGATTACGTATAGTCCTCAAGGTATGCACTGGGTGGTACATTGCGGATGTCCGAGCACTAGTATAAGCTAGTGC
This sequence comes from Allium fistulosum, assembly GCA_030737815.1. NCBI lineage: Eukaryota > Viridiplantae > Streptophyta > Magnoliopsida > Asparagales > Amaryllidaceae > Allium > Allium fistulosum. The sequence continues at coordinate 863,654,432 of CM060904.1, forward strand.
GGATGTAGTTCACGTTTTCATAGTAGACGATGGAACATCTGTATTGTAGACCCCACGAAGATGTCCTTTACAGATGTAGTTACGGTACGCTCTAGTAGCGAGACGATGGTGTCCTTTTCAAGGAGGATACAGAAGGTACTATGGGTAGTACCTAGGACCGATGCGGTCTTTTGGGCATGTAGCTACATATATATTGGTTATTAGGTCTTAATCTACTAGGGAGTAGATGGTTACGATTCACACACAGAGGTGAGAGTATTATAAACCCAATAAACCTAGTATAACAGAAAATGGAAATAGAACGGTATATGTAGAATTATGCTTAGAAGTGTATAATTTGTCCATTCACCAGAACTTTAGTTCCGACCCCCTCCTCATATCATCCCACATGTTAAATAGATGGCATAGATTTTCCAGCTTTGAGACACTTGTTTAGAAAGTGTTATTACCTTGATGAGTATTTACTTATTACTATATTTTACTCAGTTCCGCTATGATATATTTATTTAAGCTTTGATATATTTATCTTTGCCTATTTGTAGGATACCAGACAACCAACTCGGGCTTCAGTGGATTTGGGTTTTAGCATTTTTGCGAAAAATCCGGACCCACTAGAACTTGGGTTGTTACATTTGGTATCAGAGCTTGGGTTAGTAAATCCTAAGTAAATTAGGAAATATGAGTGAACGTATTTGTATTTTTGAACAAAATATAAATATATTATGTACTAAAATCCAATAGTCCCCGATTATAGATTTTAACATATGGAAAGTTTTTAGAAGTATATTTGTGCATAATTTGCTAGTTGGGTTTGGGATGACCCAAGGATGTTGAGCCCTATGTTATTGCCGATTTATAGTGTACAATAAGCTATGTTTTGAGAGAAGATTGGTATCCATATGTTATAGGAAGTGGGAAAGTTCCCTAGGGATAGTAGGGAGAGTATTTTTATTTTGGAAGGAATAAGAGATTTTAGTAAGGAAATGAGATTTCCAAGGTCTAGGAAGGGTATTCCTAGAGTAGTAAGAAGAAAATCCACTTTATGTCTAGCCCAATAAAATGGAACTTTTGGAATTGAAAGTTGAAAAATATAATTGTTACTATGTTTGAGGTAGTAAATATTGGGTTTTCAAAAAAGAAAAGTGGTATGAAATTTAAATTGGTTTTTATATGATGTAAATTTTGTTAAAAGTGAAATTCTTTTTAAAGAATTATTTAGCATGTATAGCTCGCTTGTTTCTTTGTAGGTAAACAAAAATTTTAAATATAAAAAACCTAGAGTGTGTTAAGTATCGAAAACGTAGGTTACAACATTTATTGTTATAATAGATGTTTTCATGAAAAATAAAGGAAGCATAGACTATGACACTATTGTTATAGTAGGTGACTCCCAAGGAAAATGTTTTTACATAACATATGGGATCTATTAATATTTATTTTAATTGATTCCATATATTAGTATTTTTGGGTTGTAGTAATAGTGTTTTATGCAACATCTATTTTGACCCAAATAAAAATGTGTTTTGAAGATAATTTCTAAGTATAGAAATAAAGTGGTTTGTAAGTACACTTATTATTTAAATAAGTATATGGAAATGTTTTCTAGTTATGAAAATATTAAAACAATTTTGAAAATGAGTTGTTCTGGAAAAAAAAAGATGTAAGTTAAATATTAGGAAATTAATAAATTTCGTAGGAAATGTCTATTGTAAGTGAATATAGATTAAACATACTTTAATCTATCGAAATGAAATTAAGAGAAAGTAGTTTCAATACATTAAGGTATAAAACCATTAAGTGTAATAAGAAGTGTAATAATTAGAGATAGTGTTAGTTAGGAGGGATAGTATAGAGAGCCTTAGTAGGAAAGCTAATGAATGGAAATTTCATATTTTTCCATTGATTATGCGCATTGGTTGCTTGCCTTTGTAGAAAGTCCCCATTTGTAGTAAGTTAAAAACTCCTCTAAGGTTAGGTAATTGGAAGAGTAAGAAAGTTAAGGGATTTTTGATAAAATAATTGGTCTTATCTACTCCAGTTTTTGTAAATTTGAAAATCTATGAAAAAAGATGTTTTGAAAACATGTGTGGACATTTTTGGAAGTCAAGAAAAAAAAAGTTTTAAGGACAAGCAAGGCATGTTTTAAAGAACAATGGTTTGGTGAAAAAGTAAATAAGTTTTTGGAAGAGAAAAACTTAGTAAACAGTTAAATTTAAAAATCCAAATTTTTTTTATGGAAAGCTGTAATGGTCTTTAAAAGGAAAAGAGGAATAAGTTTTGAACTTAGAATTTATAAGTTTTCCCCTCTAGGTTTGGGGAATAATTTAAATTCAAAGAGCTGTAAAGAGGCAAGTCTAGAAAGATAAAATGTTAAGTAACCAAGTACCTTTGAATTTAATAGAAACTTCAAAGTAACACTTTTAAAGGCAAGAATTTTAGGATTTGATGTTTCAAAAATTTAGAAGCTATAATTTTTGAAATGAAATTGTAAATACCAAACCAAACTTTTAAATATGGAGTAGATAAGAATCATTTCCTAGGTGTGATGGGAAAAGTGTAAGGCTATGTAGGAGATAGCAGTGATTACTTTTAGTAGTAATAATAAAAGTTCCCGTAAAGTGTATAGGACACTAGTGAGAACCTAGGAATGTTGCTTCATGTGTGTAGACTATAAAAGAATAGTGAAGTGATATTAGTAAGATAGTAAGACACACGTGGTTCGGATAGGTAGACCTTAGTAGGGGAAAAATGAAAGGTAAAAGTAAAGGGAAAATTTTCCCAATCTTAGTTGCTTATTTAGATAAAGACTACATAGATTGAAATCCTTATTCGTTGGTGTAAATGAGACTTGGTTATTCCATTTTAAGTACGGAATGGAAGAGGTGAATAGATCTTATTCATCGTGTGTAATACAGCGTAAGTTAGTAACGGGTAATAGGCGGTGGGGAGAGCATATGAGTTACTTGGATTCCTAGAGTAGGACCTTTTTGTGTCAGGGTAGACATGGTCCTAGGCCTCCTAGCCCTAGATGATAGTTGTGTTTAGCTGCTATATTTACCTATCTAGTATCGCATTGTAGTAGGACTTGTTTTCTCTTTTAGTTATGAGACTGTACTCCTATGTAAGCATTTAGTTCCTGTGGTAGTAAATCAATGATGATTAGTATGATGCTTTTTCTCTGTGTTTTTGTAATGTTCAGAAGAAGAGAATAAGAACATAGGACGTAAATAATAAAAGAAAAGTAAAAGCAGTTAAAAGTAACTAAAAGAAAAATAGTAAAATTTAAAGAAAGCGATAGAAACGTCAACTGTAACGACCCGCTATTTTGGACCATTCAAATCGACAATAAATCCACACATGTCTGACTTGAATAATTCAAAATATCAGATTGTTAATTTAAATTTGGCAAAACTCAGAATATACAGTAAATAAATCAATCACAGAATTCACAGGCACAGAGTAATACAATAATACGCAGCGGAATAGATAAAATAGTAGTTCATGAAGCTACTATATAAACATCAGAGTTAGAAATAAAATACAACATAATATCTCAAATACAGTGAAGTCTCCAATCCAAACAGATGACTTCTGTAAACGAATCAACTGGAAAGCTGGAAGCTGAATCAAAAGTTGGATCTCCAAAGGAAGCTCCAAACTCCAAAGGTGAGTCTCAAATGCTGTATCACTCGGTCTAACCCGAGCATAAAGCAAAACACAAAACACTCGAGTCAGGATTAACATTCTTATACTAATAAATCCAACTCAAGTGAAATATCAACTGAAATACAAGTAACTTAAAGGATGTTTGGGATAACCATCCTCTAAGGATTCTCAGAACTATCTACAAGGTGGAAATATACATTATAACACCGTGGTCATTTCAATTAAATTTATACTTCAAAACCCAAATATCATTTCACTTCAAATATATCCATTTTTCCAAAATAGTATATATATATATATATTAAATGATTTAAAAAGTAAAGTATTTAATTTCCTCAAGTCTAGCAAATCGATTCAAATCAACTTCAAACTCCAAATTCAAATTTATTCAAAGCTCAATTCATCAATTTAATTCATTTCTAAACAGATCATTTAAATTTTCAATATATTTCAAAGCTTTAATATTCAACATTTTCAAAGTTAAATTTAACAGTTTCATATAGCTCTTGATTTAACTTCATTATATTTAATCAGGGAATGTTCACTTAATAAATTCAATATCATTTAACTAGCCTTAAATTACATTTTTACTAAATATTTCCTTAAACTTTAGTTAAACAAAAAAAAATTCATTAGATTACTTATAAATCAAGCTCAAGTTATAAATCATATCTTACATCTCAGTTTCAATAAGTTTCAAATCGGTTTAATTAAATAAAATTCTTTATTGAATACAATTTCAACTAAATTCAAATTATCTTTCTAACCTTAACTTATTCAAATTATTACCAAAATCTATTTTGAAATATATTTTAAACACTCATCATATTATATGTATTTAAATCAATCATTCCCATTTATATATAATAATTTAAGGCTCAACATTTATTAAAACCATATATTTCTTTCCAAAACCATAGAATTCATTTTTAAATATTTATATATATGGACCAACGGTGTCTGTATATATATTTATCATATGGTTAAGTGATACAGATATTTATCATTTCAATCCGAAATTTAAATATATACGGGTAGATATCATTTCGACCCGTAATCCCAATTTCAATTCAAATGAAAATCGCTTGGGTTTATCATTTCAACCCATAACGAAATTCACCTATTCTAAAGTCCGTTCGGGTATGTATCATTTCAACCCATAGTGAATTCTATACTAACAGGGAACTTGCAGAGTGATAACAGATAATATAAAATATAACAACATGCATATATCATCAATATAAATAACAGATACTGGTGTCAGATGTCATAGATGAACATATACAGATAATAGTAATAACAGGCATATAAATACTAGATACTGGTGTCAGATGTCACAGGTGAACATATACAGATAATAGTAATAACAGGCATATAAATACTAGATACTGGTGTCAGATGTCATAGGTGAACATATACAGATAATAGCATATTTAACAATTTAAATAACTACAGCATCATATTTCAATGGTCGTTTCAATTGAAATCAAATTTAATAAATACAAAAACGTTAATCGTGAGTGATTGCTCACCTTTCGAGGCTAGAGATGAACGAGAATGAGAAGAGTTACGAGTCCAAGCACGAATTTCAAAGCAAAACAAAATGAGCACGAATTCGGCGGGTAAGCTGATAAGAGAATAGACAAAAATCCAATCAGAAATGGGTTGATGAAGATAATCGAAATCATCTTGATAGAACAGAAATTATATATATTTCCAAGAAATCGATATTTAAGTAAAAAAATATATTAAAATAACATATATATAATTTAAAATCATTGTTTTACATTAAATATATACATCAAATCAACCATATACAAAATGCAGGTTAGTATATATATACTTCCTACGTGCAGACCACAAACAAAACAAATATGTATATATAGACATACGTTGAAACTTTACATATATGCACTATTGAAAATTGTGTTTAATGAATTTAAATATATAACATGCGTACAAACCGATATGCAGATATGAAAATACATATAAATATACGTGACTTATATATTACACCGTAGCACTAAATATAATACGGCTCACTTTATAACTAACAGTTAAACAATAGGCAGTGAATACAAACCATATATATAACTCTTTGGTTTAAATCTATATGCCTTTCAGAATTAAAATAACCAAATCCACCTATACTTATCTATATACTAATATATAAATACACATATAAACTTACAACTCTAAATCTACCAACTGCATAAGCTTCAGGTCTATTGAACTGGGTTGTAGTTTATACACTAAAAATTTAATACTATATAGCCTATATCTGCAACTGCCACCTATATGCCCTATCGAAAACAACAAATATACTGACATCTGTAAACTAATATATATAAAAGTTATACATTATACACTAACCCTTATATAACTGACAAATATATATATAAATATATGTATTTTACAGACATTACCTTATACGAAAAAGAGAAAGAAAAAAAAATGTGAACACCCTTTTTGTATAGAACAGACTAAAGTACATAGAGTCCTATACTTTATATAGTTAACCTATAACCTATACACATGCCTTTACAACAAATTGTATATGCAACTCATGTATAATACATGCTATAACATGGATGCGACTCAGAAATCATGAGATATGCAAATTTATACCCATATATCCAATAGTAAATGAAATCTTGTAATAAAATTTATATATAATATATGTAAACTTCATTTATCAAAAATCAAATTAGTATAGATATATGAATTAGCTATTTATAACATACCTAAAAGTATAAACACAGAGGTCGACTAGAGGCAAGCAGTGAGATGTCGAGCACGGAACCGAAGTGGGTGATGGATGGGATCGACGCTGGTCGGGCTGGGTTGGCGAGTTGATGGAGATGGTCGGATCTGGGTGCGGTGGTGGGTAATGATGGTGACGAGGTGGTTGGAGGTGTGAGTTGATCGGCCGGAGAGAGGGTGAGATGGATGGGAAGGAGCAGGTTCGGTTGGCGGAGCGGGTTGGAGGCGAGTGTGTCGAGGCAGAGGGTGCTTGCTCGGGTTGGAGGCCTGGGACCGCTGTGCTTGGTGGAGTGGAAACATTGACGTTTGGTTTTGTGGCTCGCGTGAGGAGGTGGAGTGCAAGCTTGGACGGATCTGGTGAGGCTTGAGATCGATGGGCAGATGCGTTGGGTTGTATTGAAGGAGGAGGCTACAGGTTCTGGGAAGAAAAGGAATGGCAAAAAAAAAGAAAAAAGAAAAAAGGGAACAAGCAAATATGAACAAGTTTAGGAATATAAAGTTTTTTTCTTCTTTGCTTGGCAAACGAACAGAGGAGAGGAGAACGTATATCAATAAAAATATAAAAGAAATTCCAACGGTCAGGAGCTATGTTTTAGCCGAAAAATTAAAGCCATTTAATGTTGCTTGGAGTGCACGGTTTAGTTTGAACGGGCAAAGAGAAATAAAAAGTCACGGATTCGGTACCGATACAATATATAGTTTGGTTGTTTCCGTCGTGTACCGGACCTCAAAATACAAAAATAAATATACTGTGATGATCAGCGCGACGAGACGATCAAAACGGTATACAGATGTCAGTGGTACGACCATCCGATCAAAAGTCGATAATCGGTACCGAAAAATGCTGCTACTTTACCAGAAATAAGATAAACGGAGCAGTAGAAGTCCAAATTTGGAAAAACGAATTTTGCAGTTTAATTCAGAATGATTTGAATAAATTTTCTCTTGTTGACATATTTTGGTTTCGGAAAACTTTTAAATTCACTGTTATTAACCGGTTTGATTTGAAATAACATTTCACAGAAAAATAACCTTCAATATTATCAGATGAAAATTTACCAGTTGCTATATTAAAATAGACGTATTCCAAATAATAAATTTTTATTTTCAAATTTTATTGTTTAAAGTTTCACAAAATTTCAATTAACATATTATTAAAACTATTAAAATTTACGGGTCGTTACACTCTTCCCCACTCAAAACTTTTCGTCCCCGAAAAGAAAGGAGGTAGAAGAATATAAACAACCAGAAAGAAAAATAGATTGAAAGTTAAGATTAAACAATTAATTTAAAACTATATAAATTTTACTTGAAATATTCATTTGAAAACTTCATTTGCAAATCAATTATTTTTTTATAATTTAATACTTTTTCAAAACTCATTTGTAAAATTTCTTTCTTCCTTTATAAATACCATTTATATGTTTAAATGACACCTTTATAATTATATGAAAACTATTTGAAAACAATTATTTACATTATTACTTATATTTACAAAGAAGCTATTTGAAAACATTAAATCCATAATTTATAAATTTATTAATTTATCTCAAGATACTATTCAACATTATTAATAAATCAATAATCATTTCTTTTAAATATGTTGTATTTAATTAATAACTCAAAATATTTATAACACTAAAATTTCTATTAAACCATATAGTATATAAATTAACAATATTTAAAGGGATATAGTCAACAAGGAGAAGAGGGACTTGGAAAAACAGAATATAGGTGAATAAATAAAGCTGAGCAGATAAGATAGATTCAAAAGATTAGTATCGGGCATGAATAATTTATTCAAACCATTAGGATTTCAATTTCAAATATTAATTCAAAATTTCTTTGTTGGAAATACTTTTATAATAAAATACCTTTATAGTCGAAACAAATTTCCTTTCGAAAATACTTTTATAACTCGATGTTTCAACAAGTTTATCCTTGTTCCTGTAGACTCTGGTAGTGCGTTGATCAGGCGCAAAACTAGAATTCTCCAGGTACTTAGTAGACTTGTTTCAACACCCAGTGAAAATACTGGAAAAACTTTTAAAAACAGATATGGAAAGTACAATCCAAACAAAAACGAACAAAACCTTTGTCTAACCATGGTTCGCAGATACACAATGGTTACGCCTGGGTCCCCCAGGAAACAATCCATATCCGTAAGCTTTCTCAGCCCTGCGAGTTACGCCATGATGACTAGTAGAATGCAGGATACACAATGGTTACGCCTGGATCCCCCAGGAAACAATCCGTACCCCCAGGCAAGACTCAGCCAAGCATTTGTGCTACTATTCGCGACCTACACAGATTGCAGGATACACAATGGTTACGCCTGGATCCCCCAGGAAACAATCCGTACCCCTAGGCAAGACTCAGCCAGGCAGTTGCGCTATGCAGTCACGAGAGAAACATAAGACCATGGGTAACGCCATGGAATTCGAAGGACACTCGAGTATCATATCCGGAAAACCAAAAATCAGAGAAATATCGATAGAATGAATCCAAGATGTGGCCACAAATCGGATATCAAGCAGAAGGCACTTTCCATATCTTTACTTCGAAAATATGTATCATATAGTACCTTTTCAAATCACTTCCAAATATCGTACTTATATAAAATCCATTATATATAAGATTTAATTTTCAAATCAAATACTTTTCCAAAATCAAAAGTATATCAAATCATACTTATATAGACTTCAATTATATAAGCTTTCACTTCCAAATTGAATACCTTTTTAAATCTATAATTTTCGAATCAATTTCATACTCATACAAATCAATTTTATATAAGTTCGACAACTCCTAAATCAAGTGTTTAGTAACATAAGGTTCTCAAATTTCAATTTGTTTCAATATCAGTTCAATTTCAAAATCATATACAATTTCACCAAATTATTTCTTCTCAAATTAATTATCTTAAGTTTCAAAGTTTCCAAAATAATAGACTTAGAGAATAAATCCAAATTTCCAAATCAAAAATTTAAGTCAACCAATTCATTTCCAAAATCAAATGTTTCAAAATCATCTTATACTTACGTAAGGTCTATCTTATATAAGGATCAAATTTTCAAAATAATTTCGCTGTATGAAGAGCCATATGGGATTGAATATCTTTGCTTTTATGGGTTATATCTTTGTAATCTAAATTGGAAATTTTCTTTTAGTAAGCAAAGATATTCTAACCCGACAGCTTTCAATTTCAGCGTCAAAATGTATCAATGTTATTAGAATATAAGATGTACATACGTCGTCATTTCGCAGAATCACATTTGATCGCTTGCTCGATCACACAAGTTCGCTTTCGAACTAGTATTGTCCATTCGACTTCCCTACTGCGGATTTCGATATGGTTTCTCGACTAGAAGCCATCAGTCTCCTTGCATAGCCATATACTATGATAGAGAATTCTAAAAGCCCAAAATCCATATCAAATATTCGTCATCAAGAATCAAATGAAAAATCCTAACACGAAATGGTGTAATTCACCTCGAACTTGTGTACTCAAAATTGGATCAATTCAATTATGCGAATAAAACAGCATCCGTACAACTTATATATTTATTCCAACTTGTTAAATATATAGTTTCATAAAGATGTTACTAAGTTAAAACATTTAACTAAACTTTATTCAAAATATTTTGAAGACCAAATTCTTTTCAAAACATTTCAAATCTAAATTTCATATTAGAAAATTTTAAAATTGCCTTATTCATTTACTTAACAAAACAGTTTCAACTTATTTAAATCATATTACTACATACTTTAACATACATACCAAACTTATATACTTTATCAAATAATTCATACTTTTCAAAATTTCTTAGCTTTGAAAAGTTAACCTTGATTTGGAAGTGCTCAAACCTTCAAAATAGTTGAAGAAATCATTTTCAAATTCAAGAGTTGGAGATCAGCAACAAATCAGTAAATCAATTTTAATAGATAGGGTTATATCAAATCCGAAACTCAAGGAATGAACACCGGCTTACTTCAAATCATTTCAAATATATATACATATATCTTTCGAATATCAAATCTTACTTCGAAATTTGAAATCAAAATGGTTTCACAAAATCACTCACGTAGCAATGCTACTAAAGTGGCCTCTCCCCACTATGAAACTCGAAATCAATGTCGATGATGCGTGCACTCATCACCGAAATTATTTTCCAGCGACATAAGTGAGTTCTGGACTTCTATTTTCTCAAACTTCTTTTGAAATTTCTTCGAAATCATTCGAAACTCATTAAAATCATTTGAAACATTTCTTATTTGGAAATTACTTTTAAATCATCTTATTATTATATATTTCAAAATCTTAAAACCAATTTCAAAATACCGGAGTTCAATTCTCGAATTTCAAATTTAAAATCCTTTAGTTATAAATCATTTTTTTTTATATAAATCAATTTCTTATATAACTTTTCAAAATTACAAATCCTTTCGAATACTCAAATTCTCATTTTAAAAAAGGTATATAATCTTTATCGAAAATATTTCACTTTTATATATAGAATATAATCATACTTATAAAAATAATAATTTCGATTTAGAAAACAATTTCTTAAAATACAAACAAACCCGATTTCAAAGGATGATTTAAGAATGGATTTCAAACAAAGATAGAGATTCAAATTAGAGGGACTCTAATCGATTAGGATTTCTGATTCGAAGATAAGTTCGAACGAAAATGAGATAATTAATTACAAAACAATAGATCGATACAGTTATATAAATCGCGGGCGACCTTAACCGATCAACCGTGATTCCAAAATAAGATCAGTGCCGAATTCTAAGGCAAATCGACATTCGATCGCCAAAGATAGAATTCGACATAGCAAAAGATAGCAGCATTTAAACCGAGGGATATATAAATCTCCGGTGAATCAATGCTAATTGTAAAGAAGTTTCACCCCTTCACAATTCCTTCAAAGATTGGCGGGATCGCCTATTCTTATAGAGATCATTCGAAGTGGAGTTATGGGATACTCCAGAATCAAAAGAATACTAATAGAGAGAGACAAGAATGAATTTTGGAACCGTAGGGAACGTTCCAAAGTTCAAAGGAAATCGAGTCAAAAGGAAGAGATTAAACTCAAACGAAAGTGATTCTGTAAATAAATTTACAATATATGCTAAGTTTCGCCTAGAGCCAAAGCTCTGATACCAACTGTAACGACCCGCTATTTTGGACCATTCAAATCGATAATAAATCCACACATGTCTGACTTGAATAATTCAAAATATCAGATTGTTAATTTAAATTTGGCAAAACTCAGAATATACAGTAAATAAATCAATCACAGAATTCACAGACACAGAGTAATACAATAATACGCAGCGGAATAGATAAAATAGTAGTTCATGAAGCTACTATATAAACATCAGAGTTAGAAATAAAATACAACAGAATATCTCAAATACAGTGAAGTCTCCAATCCAAACAGATGACTTCTGTAAACGAATCAACTGGAAAGCTGGAAGCTGAATCAAAAGTTGGATCTCCAAAGGAAGCTCCAAACTCCAAAGGTGAGTCTCAAATGCTGTATCACTCGGTCTGACCCGAGCGTAAAGCAAAACACAAAACACTCGAGTCAGGATTAACATTCTTATACTAATAAATCCAACTCAAGTGAAATATCAACTGAAATACAAGTAACTTAAAGGATGTTTGGGATAACCATCCTCTAAGGATTCTCAGAACTATCTACAAGGTGGAAATATACATTATAACACTGTGGTCATTTCAATTAAATTTATACTTCAAAACCCAAATATCATTTCACTTCAAATATATCCATTTTTCCAAAATAGTATATATATATATATTAAATGATTTAAAAAGTAAAGTATTTAATTTCCTCAAGTCTAGCAAATCAATTCAAATCAACTTCAAACTCCAAATTCAAATTTATTCAAAGCTCAATTCATCAATTTAATTCATTTCTAAACAGATCATTTAAATTTTCAATATATTTCAAAGCTTTAATATTCAACATTTTCAAAGTTAAATTTAACAGTTTCATATAGCTCTTGATTTAACTTCATTATATTTAATCAGGGAATGTTCACTTAATAAATTCAATATCATTTAACTAGCCTTAAATTACATTTTTACTAAATATTTCCTTAAACTTTAGTTAAACAAAAAAAAATTCATTAGATTACTTATAAATCAAGCTCAAGTTATAAATCATATCTTACATCTCAGTTTCAATAAGTTTCAAATCGGTTTAATTAAATAAAATTCTTTATTGAATACAATTTCAACTAAATTCAAATTATCTTTCTAACCTTAACTTATTCAAATTATTACCAAAATCTATTTTGAAATATATTTTAAACACTCAACATATTATATGTATTTAAATCAATCATTCCCATTTATATATAATAATTTAAGGCTCAACATTTATTAAAACCATATATTTCTTTCCAAAACCATAGAATTCATTTTTAAATATTTATATATATGGACCAACGGTGTCTGTATATATATTTATCATATGGTTAAGTGATACAGATATTTATCATTTCAATCCGAAATTTAAATATATACGGGTAGATATCATTTCGACCCGTAATCCCAATTTCAATTCAAATGAAAATCGCTTGGGTTTATCATTTCAACCCATAACGAAATTCACCTATTCTAAAGTCCGTTCGGGTATGTATCATTTCAACCCATAGTGAATTCTATACTAACAGGGAACTTGCAGATTGATAACAGATAATATAAAATATAACAACAGGCATATATCATCAATATAAATAACAGATACTGGTGTCAGATGTCATAGATGAACATATACAGATAATAGTAATAACAGGCATATAAATACTAGATACTGGTGTCAGATGTCACAGGTGAACATATACAGATAATAGTAATAACAGGCATATAAATACTAGATACTAGTGTCAGATGTCACAGGTGAACATATACAGATAATAGCATATATAACAATTTAAATAACTACAGCATCATATTTCAATTGTCGTTTCAATTGAAATCAAATTTAATAAATACAAAAACGTTAATCGTGAGTGATTGCTCACCGTTCGAGGCTAGAGATGAACGAGAATGAGAAGAGTTACGAGTCCAAGCACGAATTTCAAAGCAAAACAAAATTAGCACGAATTCGGCGGGTAAGCTGATAAGAGAATAGACAAAAATCCAATCAGAAATGGGTTGATGAAGATAATCGAAATCATCTTGATAGAACAGAAATTATATATATTTCCAAGAAATCGATATTTAAGTAAAAAAATATATTAAAATAACATATATATAATTTAAAATCATTGTTTTACATTAAATATATACATCAAATCAACCATATACAAAATGCAGGTTAGTATATATATACTTCCTACGTGCAGACCACAAACAAAACAAATATGTATATATAGACATACGTTGAAACTTTACATATATGCACTATTGAAAATTGTGTTTAATGAATTTAAATATATAACATGCGTACAAACCGATATGCAGATATGAAAATACATATAAATATACGTGACTTATATATTACACCGTAGCACTAAATATAATACGGCTCACTTTATAACTAACAGTTAAACAATAGGCAGTGAATACAAACCATATATATAACTCTTTGGTTTAAATCTATATGCCTTTCAGAATTAAAATAACCAAATCCACCTATACTTATCTATATACTAATATATAAATACACATATAAACTTACAACTCTAAATCTACCAACTGCATAAGCTTCAGGTCTATTGAACTGGGTTGTAGTTTATACACTAAAAATTTAATACTATATAGCCTATATCTGCAACTGCCACCTATATGCCCTATCGAAAACAACAAATATACTGACATCTGTAAACTAATATATATAAAAGTTATACATTATACACTAACCCTTATATAACTGACAAATATATATATAAATATATGTATTTTACAGACATTACCTTATACGAAAAAGAGAAAGAAAAAAAAATGTGAACACCCTTTTTGTATAGAACAGACTAAAGTACATTGAGTCCTATACTTTATATAGTTAACCTATAACCTATACACATGCCTTTACAACTAATTGTATATGCAACTCATGTATAATACATGCTATAACATGGATGCGACTCAGAAATCATGAGATATGCAAATTTATACCCATATATCCAATAGTAAATGAAAGCTTGTAATAAAATTTATATATAATATATGTAAACTTCATTTATCAAAAATCAAATTAGTATAGATATATGAATTAGCTATTTATAACATACCTAAAAGTATAAACACAGAGGTCGACTAGAGGCAAGCAGTGAGATGTCGAGCACGGAACCGAAGTGGGTGATGGATGGGATCGACGCTGGTCGGGCTGGGTTGGCGAGTTGATGGAGATGGTCGGATCTGGGTGCGGTGGTGGGTAATGATGGTGACGAGGTGGTTGGAGGTGTGAGTTGATCGGCCGGAGAGAGGGTGAGATGGATGGGAAGGAGCAGGTTCGGTTGGCGGAGCGGGTTAGAGGCGAGTGGGTCGAGGCAGAGGGTGCTTGCTCGGGTTGGAGGCCTGGGACCGCTGTGCTTGGTGGAGTGGAAACATTGACGTTTGGTTTTGTGGCTCGCGTGAGGAGGTGGAGTGCAAGCTTGGACAGATCTGGTGAGGCTTGAGATCGATGGGCAGATGCGTTGGGTTGTATTGAAGGAGGAGGCTACAGGTTCTGGGAAGAAAAGGAATGGCAAAAAAAAGAAAAAAAAGAAAAAAGGGAACAGGCAAATATGAACAAGTTTAGGAATATAAAGTTTTTTTCTTCTTTGCTTGGCAAACGAACAGAGGAGAGGAGAACGTATATCAATAAAAATATAAAAGAAATTCCAACGGTCAGGAGCTATGTTTTAGCCGAAAAATTAAAGCCATTTAATGTTGCTTGGAGTGCACGGTTTAGTTTGAACGGGCAAAGAGAAATAAAAAGTCACGGATTCGGTACCGATACAATATATAGTTTGGTTGTTTCCGTCGTGTATCGGACCTCAAAATACAAAAATAAATATACCGTGATGATCAGCGCGACGAGACGATCAAAATGGTATACAGATGTCAGTGGTACGACCATCCGATCAAAAGTCGATAATCGGTACCGAAAAATGCTGCTACTTTACCAGAAATAAGATAAACGGAGCAGTAGAAGTCCAAATTTGGAAAAACGAATTTCGCAGTTTGATTCAGAATGATTTGAATAAATTTTCTCTTGTTGACATATTTTGGTTTCGGAAAACTTTTAAATTCACTGTTATTAACCGGTTTGATTTGAAATAACATTTCACAGAAAAATAACCTTCAATATTATCAGATGAAAATTTACCAGTTGCTATATTAAAATAGACGTATTCCAAATAATAAATTTTTATTTTCAAATTTTATTGTTTAAAGTTTCACAAAATTTCAATTAACATATTATTAAAACTATTAAAATTTACGGGTCGTTACATCAACAGAAAAAATTGAAAAGAAAAATTTTCTTATGTGAATTGTGCTTGGGAAAGCAAATAGAGATTTTTATAGAATAGTGGCACAAGTTCCAAGTACGGAGAAAGAGGTGCGCAAAAGTAAAACGGGGAAATGTGAAGTTTTCCATTTTCTACCTTCTTTTTAACATAAGAAATCGGGTTCGGAAAATTAGATTTTTCTGAAATTCGAATATTAAAAGTTGTGTGGTAGGGTTTGGATTAAAAAAATATTGTACTATGCCCCTATTCAGTAGGAGTGTGGGAAAAATTTGATGAAAAATGTTTTGAGTTTTCAAAAGATTGCATTCATATAAAAATTGCAAGTATATTTAGGATGTGAGCATCATATTTTAAAAAGGAGTTTTTAAAGAAGAAAAGCATTCATATAGGAGGTACTGCTTAGAAATTCATGTATATGCATATATTTTATGTTGAATGACACTTTGCACAAGGACACGAATGGTCGTAAAATTGGATGTACACAAGATGGATGTGTTTGATGTGAGGAATTACATAGTTTTACCCTTGTCGAATTTCAGGGATGAAATTTCCTAAAGGGTGGGAGAATGTAACACCCCGCATTTTTAGATAATTAAATAATCGAATAATTATATACAGCGAAAATGAGAATTTTTAGAAAATATGGCCTCGAAACTTATACCATTATGTTCGTGGCGATGTTCTGATTAATTTACATATATAATATGCCTCGAACGAACTTCATATGAAAAAGAATTTACGTTCGAAGTTCCGTATCGAAAAATAATTATACGTGTAAATGTGCGTAATTATATTTGTTTATAAATATATGCGCATAAAAATTCCAGAAATAACGCACATTTGAATTTCAAAATAGACGCACGTCATATAGGAAATTAATTGACATCAGCAATTAGAGGTAATTAATTAACATTGGTGGGCAGTGTTAATCAAATCAGCAATTAAAGGAAATTAATTTACATTAATTAGCAATGTTTGAATTTCAAAATAAACATGTATTATAAAGGGAATTAAATTTGCAATTGATGAAAATTAATTAGAATGAATAGGCAATGGTTAAAAGTTAACGTTTAATAATTTATAACGTTTAAAAATAGAGGAAATAAATTAATACGTATAAAACAAAGGGCTAGACACGTCAAAACTGACAC
Source organism: Allium fistulosum (assembly GCA_030737815.1). NCBI lineage: Eukaryota > Viridiplantae > Streptophyta > Magnoliopsida > Asparagales > Amaryllidaceae > Allium > Allium fistulosum. The sequence continues at coordinate 863,671,510 of CM060904.1, forward strand.
GTTTTGCTTGTTTTTAACGACAAGATTTCAATCGCTTTAAACGAACGGACGACGTTGCTTTGGCTCTCTATAAATAAACGTGCAGGGTTAGCCTTCAAACCCATATTTTTCTGATTGGGTGCAGAAGCCCTGTCACTTTTCTTTTTCCTCCAATTCTTCAGAAATCCAATATATTAGATTTAGGTTTTCTAATTTGCAATTTGGAGGTAGAAACTGTAGATCTAAAGAAGAGATGTCCAAATTAAGCCATCCTTATTAGGTGAGTTTTCAGATCTAGTTTTCTAGTTTGTCTTTTTATTTTTCTTCAATTAGATCCAAATTTATAAATCCATACAAATTCCGATTTGTGGATCCAAATAGGGTTGCAAAGGGGAAGGCTATGGATAATAGAACTGGACTAAAAATCAGATATGGAATTTGGAGTGATTTCTTTTTAGGTGAGTGGATTTAAATTATATACCTTTTATGTTGATGATATATAATATCGTTGGATTCCCGTTAAATATTTTAATTTAGCATTTGAACTAATTTTAGTAATTAGTTTTACTAGTTAGTTACGTTGAAAATGTAAATTTTATAAGAGAAGTGTACTTATATTTAAATGTTATTTATATGGACAAAGGAAGGAATCCAATTATATATAAGTAATATTAGGCTTAAAAATTATAGAGAAAGTCATAAGCCTAAAAGTGAGAAATTTATAGTAAATTATGTTAAAACTCGGGGAATGAAATAAAAAGGGAAAATCTAATAACTTGATTTGGAAGTTAGTGACAGATTAGTTGGCTGGTTTAGAAAAGGGAATACATTTCCATAGTTTAATATTGTAAGAAAAACGGCAAACGTAATTGCAAAAATAAAAGCAAGAAAAATGGAATTAGTGCAAAATAGAGACATTACTGTATTTTGCATTATCCAACAATAAAAGAAATATCTTGTAGTTACAAGTTATTGTTTATGGCATTATTTAGTATTAAAACATGGAAATGGATTTTAGTACAGTTTTTGTAACCAACCAAATAGAATAGAACTACTTCCTAGAATAAAAGAGAATAACGTGAAGCGTTAAAGAAATTAAAGAAGAGGAAATAATCAAGTTAAATATTTGCCAAGACAAGAAATAATAAACAGAAAATGTGACTAGATGTACATTTACTGCGCAGATAGTAGAATAAAAAGTAAAGTAGTTATTATAATAAGTAATTTGTGACAGTTGGACGTAGTCTCAACTAAGACTGTCATATAATATAAGAGAACTAAAGAAAATTTAGTATCATAATAAAAGAAGACAGACTAGAATAAAAAAGAGACACTTGCAATTACATTTATAACATGTAGGTTATAAAAGAAAGAAAAAAATATATAAGTAACAATTGCAAGTATAATTGTAACACGTAGGTTATAATTAAAAAGAAAGAAATATAAGAGGCTTATTTTATCAAACTTAGATTTTGGATTAAGTTAATAAGCAACAAAATAATAGCAGCGGCCCATTCCGGCAGCTTTCCCTTTCAGGTCTAGGACTGATGGTCTCACACGTGAGTGGGGCTGGCATGCTGATTATGGTAAATAAGTAACCAACAAAATAAGAAAAGTAAACTAAATGCATAATAAAAGATTAGACATAGGGTCTAATAAAATGGTAAGGTGCATTTGGAGTATCCCAAAGAGAATCTGGATAAAGAGCCTAACGAAGCAGTTCGTCGTAGATTTTAGTACAGAAAGAGCACGTCCAACTTAGTTATTTTGGGCTAAAAGGAAGTACGAGACTTCAACGGGACGTGTGGATACTCTAGGATGGCCCTCTCGGGTAGGCCTAACGAAGCTGCACCCCCGGAGGCAGGCCTGTAAGTGTTCCATCAAGAGAGTATGCATTGACTGCTTTTGCATTGTAGGCCTAACGAAGTGGACCTTTGTAGGCAGTCAAAAGGTTGATGATGGAGTAGGATATTCGTATTACACGGTACTCTAGTTTGCGAGTAGGTTACAGTGGGCGGGACCCATAAAGATAGCCGCATGCGGGTATCAGCCATCGTTAGTTAAAGCGAGTTCGGGAAAGACTAGAGTTAAACCAACTGGCCAATGATTCTTTCACAATCGAGACATTGGATGAGGGGCACAGCCAATTGGATGTTTAGATTGTTTGCAGTAGGGCACAGCCACTTAACTCTTGAAAGGTCTTTCGATTAGTTGAGGGGGTGCTGCGTGGGGCAATAGCCACAATGAAAAAAGAGACAGACCAAGTAGAATAGCTGTATTGTAGGCCTAACGAAGCAGACCTTTACAGATATAGAAAATCCCCGACTGAGTTCCGTACAAGGTAGACCTTGTTAGCGGAATTCAGGGAGTAGACAGAGTGATTACGTGTAGTCATCAAGGTACGCATTGGGTAGTACATTGTGGATGTCCGAGCACTAGTATAAGGTAGTGCGAATGCAATTTCACGTTTTCATAGTAGACGACGGAAGATCTGTATTTTAGGCCTCACGAAGCTATCCTTTATAGATGTAGTAACAGTACACTCTAGTAGCGAGAAGATGGAGTCCTTTTCTAAGAGGATACAGATGCTACTATGGGTAGTACCTAGGACCGATGCGGTCTTTGGGTATGTAGCTACATATATATATTGGTTATTAGGTCTTAATCTACTAGGGAGTAGATGGGTACGATTCATGCACAGAGGTGAGAGTATTATAAACCCAATAAACCTAGTATAACAGAAAATGGAAATAGAATGGTATATGTAGAATTATGCTTAGAAGTGTATAATTTGTCAATTCACCAGAAATTTAGTTCCGACCACCTCCTCATATCATCCCACAGGTTAGATAGATGGCAGAGATTTTCCAGCTTTGTGACACTTGTTTAGAAAGTGTTATTACCTTGATGAGTATTTACTTATTACTATATTTTACTCAGTCCCGCTGCGATATATTTATTTAAGCTTTGATATATTTATCTTTTCCTATTTGCAGGACACCAAACACCCAACTTGGGCTTCAGTGGATTTGGATTTTAGCATTTTTGCAAAAAATCCGGACCCACTGGAACTTGGGTTGTTACAATACTATTCTCAAATTATACATTCAAAACTTATTATCTTAGGTTTTCTCAAAACATTTAGATAGAATTTCAGGTTTTTAAACACCTGATTTTATTTCAAATCATTTTGAAATCATATTTATACATAACTCCTTTATATATCAAATCACACTTTTGGAATCTAAAACAAATTTGTTTTTTCAAGACAAAACTTCAGTGGTAGCAATTCCTTACTTAGAAACTTGAAAATGAACGTCGATGATGCTGCAGCCATTGCCAGAGTTATTTCCCAGCGACTGAAGTGAGTTGGGTGCTTTGTATTTATTTAAATTCCTTTTTCAATATTTCTAACCCAAAATATTTTCAAAATAATACTATTATTATTTTTCTAAAACTTTTCGAAAAACAATTTCCAAAACCCATGGGTTTTAAATTCTTTAACTTCTTGTTTTAAACCCATTTTTATTTACAACTCATGTTATAAATATACTTAGGAAATTTCCTTTACTTTCTGTTTATAAATCACCTTTATATATCATATTTAGAAAACATCGCTTCTTATGTGATTCATTTCACAATTGTTGATTTTTTTAGTTATAGTCAATACTCTATAATTCATACTTATAAATTCACTTCCATATATAACTCAATTTGCATATGTTTATCTTTGTTTAGATTATTACTATAACAACTTTTATTAGACCAACAAACAACAAATGATATTAATCAAAATTATCATTCACTAACAACCAAACATTGCATTTATAACTATAATAATTACTGAAAATTATTCCTTTATATACAAAATATAATTTAGGTAAAATTATTTCATTTACCTAGTTTTCAAAAGAATACTGTGTCTCTTTGCCTTGTTTAAGCATTTGGAAACCCATATCGATATCGTGGCATCCCACGTACCGACCAGAATTCATAAGCCACAAAAAAGATAAATTAACACAATATAAAACATTTTTATAATCACTAACAAATACGGGCTCATATATATACACTCAAACTCATCTTAGGGTCTCGCTTACCCTATCTCAAATGAGTAAATTCCCACCAAAGCCTAGGTGTTCGCTCAACTTAAGCTCTGATACCGCGTGTAACGACCCGCTTTTCCGTACAATTCAAGCTAATAATAAACCACACATGTCCAACCCAAAAGTCAACCGAAAAGACGGATAGTTAAAGGAAAAAAGAAGAAAGAAGAAGATAAGAGAAGAAGAAGAGAAAGAAACTAAAAACAACATAGAATCTCACAATCACAGCGGAACAACATATAATATAATATAATTGATCTTTACAAAAGAGAAACTATTATATACATACATCCATCAGAGTACAACAACAATTACAATCATAAGCCTAGACAGTTATAACATCTTGTCCTCACAATTGCTGATAGTTTCAATAACAAAGCATCAGAAATAAACATATACGAGAATATGAGTTGAAGACCTCCAACTCATCTCCTAAGCTCCAATGCATCCAAAGCAATCTATAAATATGCTCGGTCTGACCCAAGCATTATAATAAAATAACACCCGAGTCAGTCTAGAAAACCAGCATGAGAAAAACACACCCAATTGAACTTTTAAAGTTATAGAAACCTTTCAAAAATCAAAGGTATCTCGTAAGACCATGCCGCACATAAACACAGATGGGTTTTTACCGTACGATAACGAAAACATTTCATATGAAATCCTCTAATATTATAATAGTGTCTAAGATACAAATACTTATTAATCATAGCCGAAATTGTTACATTAATTAAATTCCAGCATACTATGCTCTACAACCAAAACTGAAGGCTCGTACTGGAGAACATATTCCAACTATGAAAGGGTAAAGGTCTACCCACCGAATCTGTACACCTCTTAATCAAACATACGGGAGGCTACACCACCTTGCACTTCTGCTACTTAGGACTGGCACTACCCCCTTCTCAAGTAGCACTGAATATGATCACCCCTTGGTTGCAATCAACAACCACACAATGGGATCCCGAAGCATACATGAATATCGCTCTAGATTTGGGATGATCATACTCTACTTGGGTGCGACGCACTTAGCCCTACTTCATATCCTGCTTTATTCATTTCCCCAGTGTGAGGTTCGAAGAGGCCACGCTCTTATGATTTCCTCCTAGCAAACCGTCTTGGAATGCTATTATTTCCCTCCAGGCATCCAATGTAATACCAGCATTCATCCATACAAGTTCGTTCTGGGATTGAATGAAACGCTTGAGAACTCCGTCTCCAATTCCATCATCTTCAAGATGTCTTTACTTCGAGCGCTTGAGTTGGATTGAAGTCATTTTCGGATAACATATCCGATCTCGATCTATTCGAAACAACAATCGACAGTTTCCAGTTAACTCAACCTTGATTTTTTAGGAAATATACAGTCAAAAATAAGAACGGAGAACACCTCTTAACTATTAATGGACAGATTTCCTTATCATTTTTCCTAGAAGAAAAAAACGAGATTTACATGCACAGTACAACATCATTTGAGATGACTGTGCCACATAACTCTCTGTTTCTTCTAGATATTTCCAAAGTAACTTTTGGGTCCAAGCTCCGACAGTTGGTTATTTAACTATTGAATAAAAAAACATTCAATCAGGGATTTAATTCCATAGGAAAAACCAACGTTTGGTTAAGCACCAAGCAACACTAAGCCTCCTTAATTAATCATTTCATTAATTAAAACCATTTTGTAAATGCTTGTATCAATATACCTTTATAAAGATATATTCACAAATCCTTCTATTTTCAATACTTAGAAAATATTCATATACTTATCTCATCGGTATAAGTATATTTACCAAACATTGAGGAAGATCTCTTTTTTATAAAATTCTAAAATCAGTTATGAATTCCATTATAAATTTCTAAAACCCTTTATAAACCATTTATAAATTATTTCCCAAGTCATTTATAAACCCTTTATAAAACCAAGCAATTATTTATAAAACTCTTTTTTTAAATTTATAACCCATTTCTAGAATTCGTTTATAAATATCCATCTATTTATAAACTTTGTTACCTTGCAAATAATCTTCCTTTAAATCTTCAAATCATTTTATAAGCTCCTCTTATACAAATCCAAGTCTGTTTACAAAACTCGATTTATGAATCTCGAAAACATCATAAATAAGTCCTAATCCCTTTCTTTAAAACAATATTATCATATAACAGTAATTATTAATGATAACATCATAAATAAATAATAATTATCAACTTTTAACATCTAATTAAAAATTCAAAACATTATGAATAAAACAATCGTTAATTTTTACCATCTAAATAATAATAAATTACCAAAATATTATTAACAATCATTATTATAAATTCTAAACCATATTAACAATTTAAATAATTAACCTTTCAAAATAGTTAAATATTAACCAACAAACTTTAAATAATATTAATATTCAAAATCAACTTTTGGAACATAATATATTACCTTGATAAAGATTCATACTTAAATCTCCAGCCCAATCATTTCCATGTTTATAAAACCACATTTAAGAATCTCTTTCCATTTTATAAAAACTTCCTTTCATAAAAATCATTTATTTATGAATTTCGTTATAACTTTATTTTCTTTACGAATCTCACTTATTCATAAATCTCATTTGAAACATCAATCACCATCTGTTTTAAAGTTACTTCCATATGGATAAATTCCCTTTATAAATCCCTTTCTATTTATAAAATATCGTTTAACATTCCAAAATTTACCCTCGCCTTTAATTTCCAAAATAGAGTCGACTACTTCTAAAATATCATTTCGTATCTTATAATAAATCCACCGTTTGATTTATTTCTCCAATTTATTAAACGATAATAGTTTCCTTTGATTTATTGACCCCGTTTTCCATACTTTTACTAATAAAGTACGATTTTGCAAATCTTCACTTTATTTGTAAAATATCACTTTCATAAATTATCACAATTATAAATCTCATATTTGTAAATAATATTTCATATATGTACACATATACACACATACACACACAGACACACACACACACAGATATATATATATATATATGTATGTATGTATGTATGTATATTACTTTATATAAAATGGTTAATAAATATTAATATCGAAATATTTATAATTTCCTTTCAACCATATCCCTTCATTATAAAAGACGGACTTATTTTAAGATTTTCAAAAATCTTTATTTTCCAGTTCGAAAATCTCTATTTAAAATATTTTATAAATCTATCAATTTATAATATCTAAAAATCATACCTTTGATTTTTAAATAAATTAATCATTCAAATAATTCAAGACTAATTATATAAAAAAGATATAATTTCCAAAATCGCTTTGAAATCCCTACTAAATCAAATCACTATTTTATAGTATTTTAAAATACCAAAAATGAGGCCAGGTGCTACTAAAGCACTAATTAGGAAAATCCTATCACTGTCATTAATATGGCATTCAACAAGTCATATATCGCTATATATATGAAAGGTAAAATCAATAGTGTGAGGAATCCTGTTGGATCCCTCTAACCTATCCCCTACATCACACACAGTATATAATCATAAAACTCCGTTCCCCTTCTCCGGTGTATCGCTCATGATGAAATAAAACTAGTCCTAAAGGAAGTTTATGAAGGGGAATGCGGCGATCACACTTCACACTTAGGGGCAAACCCTAGCAATGAAAATACTCTGTTATGAGTATTATTGGCTGGCCGTTAATCGAGATGCTAATGATTATGTAAGGAGATGCGACAAGTGCCGGATATATGCAAAAGTTCCAAGAGCTTCACCGATAGAGATTACACAAATGGTTAGCCCATGGCCGTTTGCCATGTGGGGTATATATATTATCGATTCCTTACCCATCTCTAAAGGATGTGCAAAGTACGCTATTTGTCGAAGTTGATTACTTCACTAAATGGGATGAAGTGGAACCCTTGGCATGATCACGACTAAGAAAGTAATTAACCTTATTGTCCAGAACATCATCTGTCGTTTTGGTCTTCCATGAACTATTGTAATAAACAATGGACTTAATTCGACAGTACCGAATTTAAAGATTTCTATCGTCGGTATCATATTGAAAAGAGATTTGTGGCAGTCGCTCACCCTCGAGCGAATTGACAAGTTAAAGCTATGAACAACATCATAAAATCCATTCTGAAAAAGAATTTGGAAAGAGCTAGAGGCGAGTGGGTGGATGAACTCCCGATAGCACTATGGGCTTATAGAACCACCCACAAGTAACGACTGGCTATACTCCCTTCGCCCTCGCTTACGGCTCCAAGGCTGTTATTCCTATTGAGCTCAAAGTTCCTTCTCATCTAGTAACTTATTATGATCTCAGAACAAACGAAGATCTCCTTTTGGAATCTCTAGACTTTATAGATGAGAGGCATGAGGAAGCTGATTTGAGGGCAACTGCACACCGACACCGAGTCGCTTGATACCATAACATTAAAGTCCGACCTAGAACTTTTGAAGTCGGCGATCTTGTTTTAAAATGGGTTTTTCCTATCCCGTCGCATGTGAATCCAACTTAGGAAGCAACGTATGTCATTGAGTAGAGGCTTAGAGAGGGATCTTTCAAGCTAGCGACTATTGATGGCGTCACACTTCCAATGGCGTGGAATAGCGAGCATTTATGACGCTATTTCACTTAGTTTTCCTTTTCATTCAATTGTATTTAATTTCAAGATTTGCTTTAGCATTTGGATTTTCAAATATGTAATAAGACAAATTATGTTATTTCTTTCCATTCAGCAATAGAACTTTGAATTTTCCTTCATATTTGTGACCTTTCATTGTTGTACATGTTAGTTGCATTACACGACCGACTAAATCCCACTGTTCGGTAGGACCGACATAATTCGAGTGTGATTGAGATTCAACTGGTCACTTGATGCGTGAAACCCCATATTTGAGGGAAGAATTACTGACCAAAGAGAACTAAACTCTATAGTTTTTCGAATAACTCACGTCCCTAGAGTGCGGATATGAGTATAAATGCTAAGTGGGTGTGACTGATCACCTATGAAATAACTCATGTCCCCATAGTGCGGATATGAGTATAGATGCTAGAGGGTGTGATCCGACCACCCATTAACTACTTATCCCTAGAGTGTGGATATGAGTGCAAACAATTAGATGACTGCAATTCGACCACTCACTATTCCATAAACTCCGGCCTGAAACCGATATAAGGAGTATAAATTCGCTAAGGATAGAATTCGACCGTCCACCATCTATCTCCACTAACCTAAGACCGGGGGCAGGAGAATAATTACAAAAACCACTGAATTCGACGGCGTAGCACTAAGGCTCAAGTCCAGTGTTTGATACGACTCATGGCCACGACCTCAGGGAGGCCTTAGGATGGATAAGTCGGATCAATACATAACCCAACGTGCAATGAATCACAAATACATTAAATTGAAAACGTGATAGCTAGATCATTTAAACAATCGATGCAAGAATACACATAAGTAAAAAATTCTTATTCACACTAAACTTGCTGTTCATAATACAAGTCTATCAAAAATGAGAAGTAAAAGTGGGGTCATACTCAAACAAACACGACCAACAAAAAGAAAAAGTTGCAATCCAAGCTATTTACACATCACACCAACGCAATGATTATTTCTTGGATTTCCGATCTTTCTTTTGTTTCTTAGGAGTGGCTCCATCCGAACGACCACTCGATCCTCTCTTCGATCCTTTTCTGCCACGGCTTCTCTTCGAACAAACATCTTCAGTTATGTCGATCGAGACAACATCATCTTTAGAAGCAGGAGGATCGAGGCATTCTCAACACCAGAAGTAGGGGGGACCTTATCTCGGGGAATTGTCCCACCATGTGGGATAATCTAGAGTGAGGTAGAAATCGGCTCTTTGAAATTCATATCAACATGCTTAGTTTTTGCCTTCTTTTTCAACAACTCTTCCTTCTCAACGCGCTCTTTCATGCTAAGCTCATCAGTAGGGTTGGAAGAGCCTGTGATTACAATATCCTTATCAAAGGGAATTTCATGGTGTAGGTCGCACCCTTCCTTGAACAATGCCTCCATGAATTGATCATCAATAACAAAAGTTTCTTCTTAAGCACCTTTAGGAGCGATAAAAGTTGTAGCTTTAATGGATTTTGTCACGACCGCTTGTGATCCAAATTATGGCTCTTGTGAGGGAGGAAGAACGACGCCAGACAGATTTAAAGTTGAGAGAAAATAGGTGAAAAGATTAGAAATATCAATAGATGAGACCCTAACTGCTTGAAAGACGGAAAATGTCAGCGAAATACCTTCCTCAATGTGGCTTCCAAGTTGAGCCGAAATATCCTCAGAACTGCGTTCGGGGATTGGAGAAAACCGAGGCTTATCCCATCATACCCGGGGATGGTTGAAGAATCTGTCATGGAGCTAGGGATAGCCTGGGATGCTGGGGTCAATTTAGTTATAACATTGGGTTGTGCCAACCCAGATCCTTTACCCACTTCATGTGAAGAAGCAGAAAAAGATTCTTTCTGAAGTGTAAGTTGACATTATGCAATGTTTTGGGTTCATCGCCCATTACCATTTCACCTTCAAGCCTATATAGGTTGATTTCCTTAGTATTAAGGAGTCTCTTTTCTTTTGCGACAAGAAATTCCCACGTGCTCCAGAGCTGGTAGGGATAATCATCACCAAGCCATGTTAAATTTCTATGCTTGAGAACGTTGGCATTGTAAAGAATAAGAAGTGGGTCGAGCTCGTTCATTATCTCCTCCCTAACCTTATCCTTGGTAGCTTCTACTTCGCGCTGAATAAGTGCGTCAACAACTTTGGCCCTTTCAACGGTCGTATGTCTCTCAAGTCTAACATTCACCAGCTCATCACAAGCGTCTTGAGAAATTTTCTAAGCATCATATTTCTCCTTGTTTTTGTACTCGAGCTTAGCTTTCCTACTATCTCCTTCAAAGCTGTAGATTCATTACTTCGAGTTGTATCTCTCTCCAGTGATATTTCTTGATTTCAATGATGCAACACCTGGACCATATCAAGATGACTGGATTTCATCTCCTCCATAGATTTGACGGTGGCATTAGCTTTTCCCTCAGCCTCTGCTAGGGAAGTCCTAGAAGCCTCTAACTCATTTATCAATGTATGAATAATTCTTTATTTTGAGCTTCCTGGCATTTTAACTTTTCAATTTCCACCGCACGCTCGAATGATACTTCAACATTTTCTCCGCTGCCTTCATCCATTCACGGTACTGCTTGTAGATATCAGTGACATAATCGATAGTCATTTTCTTGACATGTTCTGGGACCCTCTTCAGATTAGGAGAGGAAAAGAAGCCTTCAAAACATAGATTTGGAAACACTTCTCGAAGTTGTGCCATGGGAGCAGCTGGACCGATCATAGGATCTTCAATAGTTATTTTGACTTCGGTACTTTCCTTACCAGGCGTATGAGCAGCAACATGTTCGCTATGGCGAGGACGATCACTAGACTGCTGAAAGTGAGAAGGAAGTAAAGTCCAAGGAGGAACTAAAACACGAGAGGGACCACGAGAGGGATCGATAGGTGGATCCTGATGATTAGTTGGCTTATCAGAACCCTTTGGAGGAGGAGGAGGGGTTCTCGATCTTGATCGATGCTTATCTTTAGATGGCTTATCCTTATCACCCCTATCTTGATGACCACAGTCCCGACCAGAACGATAACTGGAATCATAATACTCTCGACTACCACCTTGATTGTAAGAGCTAGAGTGTGAACTAGAGGATTGGTTGTGTATATCCCGGAGGGAATCAAACATGTTCCTTTTCTTCACCATCATTTCTGCAAAGAAAAATAGTAGTAAATCAACTTTAAGCATTAAAAAGCACAAGTCGAGCATAATGCAATGTTGAGGGGTGCAAGTGTGTGCAAGCATCCTTGTGTTACCCCCCGACAAACCAGGTGCAGGAGCTTTACTCATTGGTGTAACTACTCCTTTAGAAGTTTGAATTTCAGTGTCGGTTCTGGTGGGAGATTCCGACCCATCAATACTCATGTGAGTGATGTGGAAAGCATCAAGGTCATGCGGTATTAGCAGACTAGACAGAGAATCAAGTGACAGACTTGAACGCTCTAACGGTTGAGAAGAGGGTTCATCTTGAACAATCTTAGGAGCCATCGACGACTTGAGTTGATTAGAAAGACGACTTTTGGGAAATTTATAAAAAAAAAATTTCTTTTTTCTTTTATCAGGAACCGAAGGCTGTGAGGTCTATGAGGATCTGACCTCGGCTCCAAGACCAGATTCGTCATCATTGCGACCAGGCACATCGCCTTTATCTCCTTTGACATCAATACTAGTGAATTCTAGAGCACCCATGGCTGGGGGCACGACGGGATTGATTCGATTGCCCCTTTGATTGAATGTGGCCTATGGTCTTATCCCTGTAGTTTGAGCGACTTTTGTTAGCTCTACGCTAAGACCCTCTTCTATCAAATAACAAGTAACAAGGCGTTCATCCATAAGAAGATATTCGATGTTCCTGTCTTCAAGCCATGCACTTTTTAGAGTCATGACCGCCTCCTCATAAAGATTACCACTGGGTTGAGTGACGATGCCTGTAAAAGGAATTACTTAGTCAGGAATACGAACTGAATATCGATTTTCCACGCTAATATAAAATTGGTGGTTAACACTTACATCTTTCCAGCCATTGTTGAGTGAAATCAGGCGGACATCGGACAAAGAACCGATCGCTTTTAAAAGTGCTTAATTTTTTTCATGCGCGAGTTAGAATCTGATACTTCTTCGTCGACTCAAGAAATGTAAATGAAAGACTCCCTGTCCGTCGTTTGAAAGAGATTATGAATCGAATGTCATCGATGGTTGGAGGATGATGCAAGAACTCCATGAATACCATATAAGTACAATTGAGGAGAGCAAAGCCATTCGGATGAAGCTGCGCTGGAGCTATCCTCAAATAATGGAGAATTTCCTGTATGTATGGTGGGATGCATCCGACCTAGCACATGAACTTGTTGCACGCCATATATCCTTCAGGGGGTTTATGAGCCCTATCATCCCACGACGGAACCAATACATCGTCAAAGTGAATTCCATGCATTATCCAGGTTCGGCGTAGAGCATCTTCCTTTATTTTAGAGGCTATGGAATCAGCAGGGTTCTCCAAAAAAATACATTCTCTAGAGTGTCGCGAGCTAAATCAACAACTTCTGGTGGAAGAATGGGAATTGCATCAAAAAATCAAACTATAGGCTTGGGCTTTTTGGTTATTCTAAATGATGACTAGGAGACGGACAATCAAACTCTATTGCAGAACTTGATTCCACGTCAGGATCATCCTGCTGAGAAGATGGTACAGCTAGCATAGCCGGAAGACGTCCAGAACATCTAGAACCCATTGCTATTAAACTCAGAAAAATTCAGGATTACATAAAGTAACCTATACCCCTCCGTGCATAGTAAGTGCAAGTGTGGTGCAGTGAAGTGCTATACAATAGAGTAGTAAGTTGTACGGAATTAAAATCGAAAAAAATGACAAGATTTCAAGCTTCGACCGGAGAGGTCGTCGTTCCTGACCATATCAACTGTTTCTTTATGTCATTATGGAGCGATGCAGTTTTGAGTTTCACAATCAATTGTCAACAAGTGAAGATCCAAGTTTTATATTCAAGTCACTGATGAGCTCCACAAGAATAGTCGAAGACACTAGTTCATGTCAAAGTTTAATTTTACCGAATATGTCTTTCAAGTCCTATACAAGTCATATGAATTCACTTGAATGTGCAAGGCCGAAGCTCATCATTGGGTTGAAAGTTATTTAATTAGTTTTCACTTTTAATTTTCATGTTCAGACAATCGATCATTCACTTTAGCATCACTGACCTTTCCCCATGCCCCATTACCGACCGTTTAAGCTCCGCCCAGCCAATCATTCCAATTTGGCCTTCTAAACCGATCAATATCTCTACTCCATTCATACGATCGTTCTTCCAAATGATCCATTTGCTTCGAAATTCACTAAGTCCAAAGATCTACTAGGTCGTCCAAGAACGATCGTCATGAGCCGATCTGCATTTTCCACACTCAGCAAATCCATCTTCCCCAATTCCCATCCTCTCCAACTTGTTTAGATCGAACATTTCCACCAATTAAACTAACTAACATGTGATTTAAGGCACTCAAAGTCTCGTCCTTGAATCACAAAACAAGTTAAAGTCGTCTTACCTAAGTGTGAGATTAGAAAAAAAAGAGATCTGAATTCGATTCGAGATGAGACTGGGGAGCTGAAGAATTGATAAATCGAGAAGGGTTGGGATTTTTTTTTGGAAAATCGGAGCGTTCTTGGATCGGTAGAGGAAGGAGGTGGGGTAGCTTATTTTTTCTTTTTCTACTCTAAGTCAGAATGATACGAAAGTGGAGGAGTGGAGATGGAGGTGACCAAGAAGAAAGGTTTTTATATGAAGAGGAAGGCCGACCCTTTATGGCCCAAACGTAGAGCCGGTTATTCTAAAACGATCTAAGGTTATCCGAACCTAAGAACGATCGACCTGGATTCAAAATATATGGTTAAGGATGAAAGTTTTATAGGAAGAGCATATACCGTTCGTTCGACCCATGAAAAATGCCGATTGTTCAAGTTGGAATATATCCCTACTAATCGTTCCACCACCTGGAATGATCTGAAGCTCCTTTATATGAACTAACAATCGGTAATAATCATTAAAAAATATGTATGTATATAAAGTGCCAACGATCGTACAAAAACGATCGTAGACAGATGGATACGAAAAACCATTCAAAAATAACGATTGGCCTTGATCATTACTTTTAAAAAAACGATCGTACAAAGGCAATCTAACTTTCCATTTAATGGATAAAAATTGGCCATAGATGTTCACACAAGACAAGGAATAAATTTGAAACTTGACAATGTCCCGTGGACGTGCAATCGTGATTGGGGTCAGGTATGGACATGTATACAAACCAATATGCGTTCTAAAGTATAATTTTTTGAAATCGACAGAAATTGAATTCGCACCTGAAAGCAGCCAAAGGAAGATTAAAAATCAAATTATCGTGGCCTGATAATCACCAGTAAAAGAGCAATATGATCATCGATAAGCCATGATCTAATATTTATACTATTTGGAATCAAACAATAGTCATAATGAACGAAAGGAGACACGACCCTCAATAAGAAAGCGACTCAAAAAAAGGGTAACGACCATTCAATGAACTAAATGGAATCCTTCTTCGATGATTGAAGCTTGCAACTTTTGAAAGCTTATCATGTTCGAACAAGATATACTTTGGGGGGCAAATGTTATCCCGCCTTTTGGCAAGGTCGAGATATCATCAACTTGGCTAGCAATGGATGGTTTCCAGCTTTGAGAATCAGTTGTATACGATACTATGGATGATGGTCGAGCAGATCCGGACGAGGACCCAATCGAGATGCAATCAATATGGAGTGGCAGGCACAGCCCCCGTGAAGCTAAATTCCAAATTTCAAGTCGATCGGAGTTCTTATGCTCGAGTTACGGACAAAACAAGGATTTACATGGATTGATCGGGAGCGATCCATAAAACAGCTCAAATCAGTGAAGATCGATCGATATCTCAAAATCCACAAGGCAAATTCACTTGAAACTTTCAGAGCATCAATATGTTGAAAAGTGGATCCCACAAAAACGATTTAGGTCAAAACTTTAAGGTTTAAGAAATGCCAATCGTTTTATTCCGATCATTTTATGCCGATCATTCATAACGATCAGTGTAGCTCGGTGAACGATCCAAACGCAACAAAGATTGATCCATATCTCGCAATCTATAATGTAGAATGACTTCATATTTAAGGAGCAAGGCATAAAGGCATGTGGGATCCCTACAATCGATCGTATGGCAATCGGAGACAAAAATAACGATCGATATGATTTATACTGATCGTTCTAAAACAATAAGTAATGTTCACTGATCGTTATGGTGGGCCCCTATAGACCTGGAAAGCCTTCTGCCGAAATCTTAGCGAAATATATCATCATCTCACCCTCTAAATACATGCTTATGGGTTTATTTTCACTATTTTTATGCAGCTGGTTACTGTATACTCCATTGTAATCAAGTGTTGGCTTTGTTCTACTGTTGAAATTGAAGGAACTTGGCCAGCTCTCAGTGGAAGAAATGGGTAATTTAAAAAACAAATTCATTTTGGATCTTTAGTGGGCCTATGAAGTCTAAATATACTTAGAACTTTCTAAGTTTCTTTTAAATAAAATCAATATTTTATTTAATTTTATAAA
This sequence comes from Allium fistulosum, assembly GCA_030737815.1. Taxonomy (NCBI): domain Eukaryota; kingdom Viridiplantae; phylum Streptophyta; class Magnoliopsida; order Asparagales; family Amaryllidaceae; genus Allium; species Allium fistulosum. The sequence goes on from CM060904.1 coordinate 863,687,867, forward strand.
TAAAGTTTTACTTTAATTTAATGTGTATGTAAATTAGAGTATATCAAATATACTCTTATGTACATATTTGTGTGTAACAATAACTTATTAAATTTATTTAGAGAAGAAAACTTTTCATTTCCTATCTCTTAAATTATTCCATTAATAACGGGGCATAAATTTATTTAGAGAAGGAAATTTTTTATTTCCTTCCCCTTAACTTATTCAATTAATGATGGGGCACAAATTTATATGGGGAGAGAAACCTTTCATTTCCCTCTTTTTAATTAAATTGATTGATCATATGATTGTCATTAATTAGCAACATGTATATGGCTTGAATATAAGTATAAACAAATATGTTATAGGGTAAATTATGTAAGTGCAATATATGATAGGTGCTATCAATTAATGGCAAGGTGTAGAGATATAAACAAAACTAAATGGATAACTAATCACATAAAGGAAAAAATGGAAAATAAATAAAGGGAAACAAAGATAATTGAATCATTTGCCAAAATTTTCCATTTCGTAAACTTAATTAATGCAGCATATAAATGAAAAATTATAGGTATCATAATGTAAGGATATAAACAGTTGAAAATAAATGTATGTATATATTATTGCCTCATTGTTTCCTCCTTTCGGAAAAAATTATAACCATACTTTGACAATATGAAATACATGTAATAAATTTTATATATGCAAACATACATATAAAATTAATTATGTGTATATAAGATTAAATTAAGTCTTTCTACTTAATAAAAATTAGAAATTTATAGCAATCAATTTAGAAGTAGGTTTATTGTCAAAACATTAATTGTATGTATGTAATATTCAATAAAATATCTCTAATTAATACAAATTAGAGACTATAGTAATGAAATCAAAATTTAGATTTATTGCCAAAACATCTTCCTTTTTTTAATTTTCAAAACAATATAAACACAAAATACATACATGTAAACTTTCAAATCTAAAATTACACTTTGTTTTATATGAATTAAAACTTGAATCTCTAATAAAACACTGTAATATTCATAAACAGAATTTTGCTTAATTTGTTAAAGTAAAATCCAATCAAAACAATATGAACATACAAAATTTTAGATCTAATAGATTATACTTTGAATTGAATGTTTATAATATAGATCTATAATAAAACATTGTATTTAAACATATACAAATTTTAATTTTAATTTAACAAAATAAGAACCGATTTGATAAATTGAACAAACAAAATTTCTGATCTAAAAATTAGACTTTAAATTGAATGTATAGAACATAGTTCCAAAACAAAACTTCGAAAGCTTCTTCAATAAGTAGAAGTGAGTAGCGGATAACTTCTACCCCTTCGAAAGCTAGGTTTCGACATTGTACCTTCCGCCTTTCTCCAATGCACTAAGTATCAGTTGCTTGATACCATGTTATTGGTTTGGAACAGGGTATTTGGTGGAGGCACGGTGTCGAAAGCCAACGGATGGAAGTGGCGAAGTAGTAAATCGAAAGAAAACTGATTTTTAGCCTTTAAAAGAAATTTCATATCACCTACTTGCCTTATTTGTCAAAATATGGTTGGTTGCCAAATCCTTTACCAAAATCTTTTTTATAAAAAGGCTGTCGAATTCATCAATTAATAATCAAAAATATTTAGCAATGAAGCCTTTCCCCTTAACAGAACAATTAAGACATTTATGTCCTCAAACTTAATTAATTTAATTTCCATAGTAAATCACTTAGGAAAAATCCTCAAAATTCATCTTAATTCACTTTTAATATGTTTTCTAACATATAAATTTCGGACCCAAAATCCTTTATATAATAGTCGTAATTAATTTTTAACCCAAATTATCTATTTCTTCCATTCAAAATTCATAATAAATTATCCATAGCTTGGAATATTATGAAAATTTAATCCCATCTGCAAAATAATACTTTACATAACATACTCAATCTTCATGGCATTCAAATCAAATTTTACATAGTTTTAACCATAAAATTAAATCAACCCTTTTACAAACATACTTCTTTAAATCAAACATGGTATATAATCAAAGCATATCATCATTCAGATAATCGAAACGGATTTAAAACCTTAAACCTGAAATTAAGATGTTCATAAAAACATATATGAGATGGTTTAGATTATTATTCACCTTGTGTTGGATAGGGAACTTGAGATCTGATCTTGCTTAATTCTTCCTTGCTTGAATCCTTAGCCTCTAGTTGATTTTGATCCCCGTTTCTCCTAGGGTTATGGCTGGCCTTGATCTCTATTTTTTTTTGTTTTTATGAAAATATGAAAATGAGAATGAGGTAAGGGTTTAGGGGTTATATATGGCTATTCCCATAATACCTTTGCCTTATTCTCTTGGGTGGTTAACTTATAAAATCATTTTATAAACCCATTCTTATGATTTCATTTAGCTAAGGCACGACCTTTATTTAGTTTTCAAATCTCAATCCCTTTTTCATTCAAGTCCCTACATTATTCTATTTAATTTACCTAATTAAATCTCCTAAATAATGGTATTTAAAATTAGGGGCGTTACATTAATGAAGTTTTGAAAAAATTGAAACTGGAGTCAAAAATAGGCGTGTCGTGTAACGGCATTTCGCGATTTCACACCGTAATAGTTTAAACCCATTTATATGATGGATTCGAAGTCGGAATTCTTTGGAATATAAATTTTACAAACTCTCATGATCATAGTTTTCAAACAAAAAAGGTGATCGAGATTTCATTGAGTAGATTTTGAAATATGAGCAAAACAAGTTTTCAAAATAGTCGTGCTTTGGCAGTTCGGAAACAAAAGCGACAAAATTCTTTAAATGGAAATTTTTAATTCTTTAAAAATATGAAATAATTTCTATAAATATATTAAAATGTCTTAAAAGACATTTTAGTTATAAAAATAGACTTCCATTTGATAGAAAAGTTGTTTTGATCAAAGAAGCCTTAAAAACAGTATTTGCAGCATTTTTTCACAGCACTTTCTAGTAGCTTTTGCAAACAACGGTTTTAACTTAATTATTATTTCCCGAATCTTTAAGGAACATTTTCAAATAAACAATTAAGTATTTTAAAGATGATTTGGAAGTTTTAAAATTAATTTTCAAGGAGTTTTGTAGCGACCTACCATTTTGGACGGTTCAAATCGACAATAAACCATACATGTCAGACTCAAACCATTCAAAAGGGAGGATTGTTAATGGGGTAAATAAGAAAAAAAAGAAAAAAAAACAAAACATGGAATCTCGCAGTGGAATGACAAAATATAATAATACAATAAACAGTTCATGAAGCTGTTTTACGAATAACATTTTATTACACTTTTACAATTCAAATCAGAGTTATTCAAACATCAGAAATAAATAAATAATGCAGCGGAACACAGAATGCGATGGAATAATAAATATCAATAATATATTGAATCTTCGTCTTCGTCTTTCAGAAAATAGTCTTCAATATACTGGAAAGCTCAGACTGACCTGAGCGTAATGAAAAGACAAAACACTCAAGTCAAAACTAAAAGATCTTATGTAAGTCAAATCAAAAAAAGTAAAATAGAAATATTAGTGCAATGGTTTCATAGATGTTACGAGATTTCATCTCCTATCAAGTGTATAATGTGAATATAATCATTTAAAGGGTTTCAAATAATTCGAAATATCAATCTTAATCATCTAGTTAAAACAAATCTGAAGTTTGAATTAACTTAAACCCTTCAAATAGTTCAATTCCAAATAAAAGTCCAAATTCAAAAAAAAATATGGGTATATGTCATTTCAACCAGTATCAAAAATCAACATTTCCAAATCAATGAAAACCGCTCGGGTTTATCATTTCAACCCAAAACGATTTTCCCTTAATCTATAAGATCGTTCGGGTATGTATCATTTCAACCCATAGGGATAACAGAGATATAGACATAAATAACATCCAATCATACAAAATGTCAACCAATAACATCCATCCAATCACCCAAATATCAACAATTGAACATTCAGCACAATAATCATTGAAATCAACCATTAACAACCAACAATTTACTGGTTATCATTAATAGGTATTAACTGGCAATTTAAATTTCAATATTAAATTAAATGGCAATTAAATTCAATAAAAGTCATATTTAACTTGAATGAAAATTTAAAATATACTAAACAGCAATCAATCAATTTCTAATCACATCATAAATTCAATTTAACTAACATAAGAAAATCTAGTAGTTGTGAGTGTTTGCTCACCTTTCGTGGCTACGAAGGTGATGATAAAAATGGAGCAATATGGAGATTCCTAGCAAAAATCCAAATGCAAAGAAAATCCAACAAAGCATAGACACGTACACGAATCAATAAAAAAGTTTCAACCACTTTCAACTTCCAAACAACCCAAGATCCAAACTACGGACAAACCTGAAATTAGGTCATCTTTAAGAAAATATTCGGATCAGAATATTACTGAATCTATAAAAGTGTCTAACTAGAAAGTTGTTACAAATTCATTTCTCTCCACTTTCAAAAAAGGAATCACTCAAAAAGCTTCCGTCTTGAGGAAGTTATGGTCAAAACAAACAGATGTGTTTTCTAAGTTGAAAATCTAAGTTCAAAAATACTTTGAAAAGATTTGAGTTTTTGGCATAGCAAATTATGGAATTTGAAGAACTGATCTAAAAGAAAGTTGAAGCCACTAGAAAAAGAAAATGTTTTGAGAAAAAGAATCACATAATTTGGTTCATTCCTGAAGGAGATATGATAGATACAATATGGGTATTTTCGACCAAAACTGGACCCGAGAAAGGACTTGAAAAATGGAGTTTCTGATATAGAAATATTCGGAATGGAAAGAAGGGTTCAACAACAAAGTTGTTGCCACTGAAATTATACACGGTTTTAAAAATAAATTGTTTTATTTGGAGTAGTTTAGTGGAATATAGAGCCATGGAAATAAGGGGAAGAAAGAGGGAAATTAGGGAAGGGGAAAAGAAGGGAAATAGGAGAAAGAAGAGGAGAGGGAAGGTAGGACTTTGGCCATGGGTTACTCCTGTGGGTTGTGAGTGGTAATGGAGGTGGGTGGCGGCAAGAGGAGAGAGGTAGGCTAGGGTTTTGAAGAAGGAAGGATGGAATTTGATTTGGAGATTTAGGAGTTTTGGGGTTTGGAGTTTTCTGTAGATTTGAGCAAGAAGAAGAAGAAGAGTACGTAGAAAGTTTCTCAAATGAGGAATTTCTGTACGTACTTGGTTTTAGTTAGATAAGAAATAGAAGGTCAATGGGTGGGAAAAAAAAGGGTCCAAAGTTTCTTAGGGTGTCTAGGGTCTCTTGGTTTACTAAGGAGCCTATTAGTCTAAAACAAACCTAATAAGACTTAGCCAAAAAAAAGTAACACAACTATAAACTGCAAATGAAAGAAATAAGCTACAGCTTAATTAATAATTAGAAAATGAAGGTGGAGAGACAAAAATAAATGTCATGTTTTATTTTGGAAGCTTCAGGCATTAATAATGCATAAAGAAATGTACGTTGGAATGGAAAAGTTTGCAAACCAAAGGAAAGTGAAATTTTGTATATGCAAAAATGAGGTGGCAAGAATTAAATACAACCTAAAAGTATAGGCTCAGGTATTAAACAGAAGGAGAAATGAACGGACAAGTATTTATAATGAGATAACTATTTTAAAACGTACATGCAACAATTAATAACAAAAGAAATGAAGGGACCATGTACATCGCACAACCTTTTTGAAATTCAATTTGTGAAACGTAACCAAATTAACTTCATTAACTCAAATAATATTCAAATTTGTACTCATTTAGTTTTTTTTTATCTATGCATAATAAATATAATTACTTACCTTAAAAATGAAAACGTTCAATTTGGTTTGTCCAAAATGACCTTTTATTTCCATTAAAACATACTTTCTATTTAACACAAAATGTGTGTTTCTTTTATTAAATCTATTAATTGCAATCAACGTTTTCTTCCCTTCTAATTGAAATATTTCAATAACATTGATTGCAATTACTTACAAAGTTAAATTTCAAAATAGAGAACTAAAATGGATGAAAAATAGAACAATTGTTTCCTTTAGTCATTTAAACACCTTTATAAATTTGTTGTTTATATAGCAGAATAATAAATACTTAAGTAAATAAATTATTTTCCTACTCTTGCAATCCATCTGTATGCTAAAACACAGTTCAAATATACATATATTTCTTCCTTTAAATCAATCATTCTATTCTTTATTTTTAATGAAATTAAACCTACATTCACAAATGAAACATTCATTTTATTTGATATAAATGTTCTTTTCATAAAATCAACTTTCCTTATATTTTAACAAAACATAAGCTACGTTTAATTACACCTATTAATTTACAATTTGGTGTCTTCTCTATTGAAATTATTCAGTTACATTAATTTCAATTGTTTACAAAGGTGAATTTCAAATTGGACAAAATAAATGTAATGAGAAATAGAACAATTTTTTCCTATCTAATAGTAATTTAAACATATTTATACACTATTGGATACAAGCAGGAATTATACATTTCTTACCAAATAATAGTTTCTCATCTCTGCAATCAATCTTTCAACTACCAAACATTTCAAATAAATAAACCTATGATTTCTTCTTTAATAAAGAAACATTTTTTATTCTTTATTAACATTTACTATTCCAATCAATTGGAAATTTACGTTCAGAAAATTGTTAATTTCACTCAAACCAATGTTATTAAAATACACACAAGCATTTGTTATCATCCTTACATTATTGCAAACATGTTTCATTAATAGAAATTTTACTTAAGCTCATAACTTGTATTATAATTTAATTTTATTCAAAAATCTTATTTAATTTAATATTTTTAAATGTTTAAAAATACGGGTCATTACAAGTTTAAATAAATGGTTAAAAGAAAAGCTGTTATAAATAAATGGTTTAATCTTGGCGCTAAAAGTCGATAAGTAGACTGGATTTTTCTATTTGTGAGATCAGAATGTAGAGTGCTTAAACTAAGGAGATGTTCAAGAGCAACCAGTGCCCTGGCTCACCAGGCCTCTTTCTTGGACGAGGAATAGAGAAGGTCGAAATGTCGGAAACGAGGCAAGTATAAAAGATTCAAATTTATAAATTTAATACCACTTGGATTTTGTAGAAATAATCTTCTTATACTTGGTATTAAATTCCAAGGAGGGAACCTATACTATCCATGTGAATTTAAAAGGTGATTCCACCGTTATTTGATGGATTGTAAAGGTTGAATACAGAAATTGATATTGAGTAGAATAAGTATAATTTCTATCGACCTTTTTTTACTCAATAAGGTTTTGCAATGTGATTTATAAGAGATGATTTTGATTTGGTATTTCCAAAGTTAAGGAGAGATTTAATGATTCCATATATGCTGGAAAAGAATATGATTTAAAGATTAATATCTCTAAAAGAGATATTTTATTTGATAAAAGTTATTGTTAAATGAAATGATAATCACCCTCAAACTTAACATCTTTTATTGATGATTGGTCTGAAGGAACCGGGATTGGATTTGAGTAATTCCTATTTGAAAACAACTTTGAACCAATATATGCATTCGAAGTGATGATATGTAATGATAATAAATTAGAAGATGGAATTTAGGGCTGCTTGTCACTGACCCTCGGGGGAATTTCCCATATCGTAAATATGTGGTAGCAGTATCTTCATTTGATCTTCGATGCAAGTGTTGCTCGCTACTAATTCTAAGGGTGATTCCCGACAAGATGTAGTGAGAGGGTACATTCGATTTGTCATGTTCCTAGACAACTTGTATAGATGAATGTCTGACATTCATTTCTAAAATGCACGTACACAGAATTTCACAAACGTATATCTATTTGGTGGTGTATGAGGTAACTCTCCTATAATTCACACCCTTCTCTGAGACGTACGATCTCAGAGGTTGTACGTTTGTGAAAATCAAAAGGGTGGGATGGAATTGGCAATGTGGCATTCAAGTGAAATGTGTGCTACGAGAAAGGTAATCGTTACCTCGAGCCTCACCAGCCGGAAATGGCTTAAACAAGGCATGCCGTAAGGCTATGTGGTTCGCAACCATTACGGTTTGGTCATCACCTTTCTAGATTACTCTATATATGTTGAGTATTTTGTGTATGCTATAGGATCCCAGATAGGTCAGTTACGACCGGGGTGATGTCCTATTCAGTCCTATTTCCGACACCAGATGGGTTTTCAGGAAGGCCGGTCTTGCTAGGTATAAAGGTTTCAGCAGTGTTGATCCTTGGTACATCCCTTTAGAGATGTACTACATAGAAGGTCATCCCTTACATGCCATTGTATGGAAATCCATTCTCCAATAAGTGCCTTCTGACTTGATTGTAGAACCCATTATGTTGAAATTTAACCAATGTAGCAATTTCAGCTAAGATTATATAAGTTTACTTGAAAAGCGTTTTCAAAAGATTGTCGTTAAAAATAATATTCCTAGATTTTACGTAGCAAATTTTTTGGTTATCATAAGGTAAATACCCATTCCATGTTTATGTGTAGTGTGGTTTTATGAGATACCCTTTGTATCAAAATATCCATACTTGAGTTTCTCACACCAGTCCCATGACCGACCAGAAGTTTATTTTTCTTTTCTACTAAACTTTAGGTGCCTCAGTTTTTGGGCAACCATGTAGTAGGTAGTATGGAGCATTTTGGAAAGGAGCAAGGAATATCGAGCATTTTCGGGTTCTTTGTAGAAGTTATCTATTAATTCCGCTAAATTTTGTATGAAGTATCTACCCATACTTGTAAGGATAGGTTTATAACTATCCTGGCTGGATTAGTACTTACTATGTAACGACCCAGAATTTTTGATAATTAAAATTCGAATATTTAATTGATTTTAAATATTAATAAGTGAGATGTAACGCCCCACCTCTATGCTCATAATAACAAAGAGTATTAAAAGAAATACTGTCTATTATTACGAAGAATAAGGCTGGATAGGAGCAACCATCCGTAATTGGCCTTACACTAATATTGGTTATCTCGATAGGAGTGGTATATACTTTTTATTTTTCATCTTATTTATTTACTCCCATCGACACACCCAATTATCAGTATAAAACAAACTACGATGGTTCATAATAGTTTAGGACATTAGATATAACGATAACACAGATAATATAAACGCGGAACACAGATAAAAACAAAAGTCTCATATATATATAACTGATGTCAGTTGCAACATAGTTGACACAATACATATGATACAACTACAACTGTCGACTCTAGAAGTTATATATACAAGTACATTATCAACTAATATACATGAATACATATCGTTCTATACACTGACACGACTACTACAGAATGACACTGACAACTTCAGAAGATGTGAAAAGTCTTCAAATCCTGAACAGCAACTCAAAGAAGAAAATCTACAACCTGAAATAACTCGAGTCTGACCCGAGTATTACATTCAAAAGAAAATAATACCCAGGTCAGTCTAATTCAAACCAGTTTATTAGTGCATATAGGTAGTAATAATTTAAATAGACGACAGTCACAATAATTCCCGTCTATCCGATTCTTTAACAAAGAAACCGGATAACGGTCTATATAACACTTAACAGTGTTTAACAAAATCAGCAGATTTAAATTATGAATAGAGATAAATAAACAATTTATCAAATCGACTAAATCAATTTAAAACTGTCAAATCTGATAGGGCTGCAGTACACGCATGCGTGTACTGCCTCGCCACTATCGTAGTAGATACACAAAAGCTCAGTGGAAGTCACAAATGATCACGAGGTCAAACCCAAACTAACGGATTCAACTCAAGTGAATTCGAATAAAATCACAACACGAGTGTACATAAGCAACAATGCACGGTACAACAAGTGATACGACAATACAACCCCAACAACAACTTTAAAATTAGTATAAAGCAGTGTCAATGAATAATGCAATCAAGATCTGGATGTAACTGCACAAGACAGGTTAGCAAAGTGCAGCCACAAGTGGTACAAGACAGGGAAAACTGTCTCAACAATTGATATCAAAACTTCATGAATAAACAACTTCAAGTGTATTACACATATCAATGAAGTCACACTCAAGCTGCAGTTCAAATCAGATACAAAGAGTAACAAAATGTTGAAATTCCAAATCACAAAAGTTCAGTGAATCAAAAGCCGATGGCACCATTTCGAAATCAAATTCGAGTTATACAACTCAAACTCAGTTGGCTAGTACTGTCACAAAATATGAATGCGCACGCAAAGCAACAATCATACACTGACTAAAACTATACCATAAGAGGTGATATACAGTGGGATATAAAAGTGTGCATACCCCTTTTTCAACTAACTCGAAGCAATACTCAGGAATAAAATAGAATCATGAACAAAGTCAGAGCCGAAGTCAAGAATTTCAAGTCAATGTTGAATGAAACCCCAATCTAAGGCCGAAGCCAGCAGGAAATCATTCATAAACAACCTCGCAACCCAAAGTCAAAAAGACTGGAAATCAAACAGTTCGAGTTCGAAACTGAGCTAAACAAGAACGAAATCAAATGGACACGAACATCTCTCAACAACCTGGCATAACAAATTAACTTCAAAAGGCCAAATGAAAATGAATTCGACACTCGAACAATGATGCCCACGAGGACAACAGAAATTGCCAAAGCCTAACTTAGGCAAAATTACCAATTCAAAATAGTGACAGCCAATCAAAATTTAAAGCCAACTATGAATAAGAATGGCCGAAGCCAAGGGGAACGAATCAACAACAAGTTCATACTGTTTGAATTAGATGTGAGTAGTGTGACCACTCACCTTATTCTCCAAATCGAACCTCCAGAAGTCAAAATCCCAGGGTCGCCAGAAAGAAGACGAAGCCGCCTCCATTTTTTTTTCTTCTCGTTCCATTTGATTTTAGGGTTAGCTTCAGAACGTCCGAGTCTAAATCGATCGGAAAGTTCCAGAAGACCCTAAAATCACAAAACCCTAATCGTGCAAAAAGCTTCGAGAAGACGATGCCGCAAAGCACCAAAGCATAGAAGAATCACATATGAGCGAATAAACGAAGAATCAATCAAAGTCTCAACTATTCAGATTCGAACGAAGGAAATCACGGCCGCCATGTTTTCTCTCGTGAATGAAGAATCGGAGATAAAAGAAAAGGGGGCCACAGGTTTAAAATGAACGAGAAAAATAAAAGGGGAATAGGCTATACCCTTTTTGACAATTATCACGGCCCAAATAAACGAAGGAACAAGACCACAATTTCTTTGATAATGAAGCCCATATAATTCCTCAACTAATATCTAAAGAATTTCATCCTAACAAAATTTCTCAAAGCAATCAGCCAACACTTTAATCATTTAATGATGATTATAAATCAATATGAAATCCCAGGTTGTTACAGACTCCCCTCCTTATAAAAATTGCGTCCCCGCAATTTTCATAATTAAAGTCGTCTATAACGATTATTCTTCTAACATAAACTGGTTATGCTAGAAAAATAAGAATCGAGAACACAAATATCAAAGAAATCTTTCGATTTTATAAAAGAAATTTACAAATTCTTAACAAAGTCCAATTATCACAAGATAATCAGAAAACAATCAAAACCGAATAAATGCAATCATCAGCAATAACCAATCACCAATTAGATATTCAGAAATACAGAAATCTCAAATAGCAATATCTAATTATCGATACGATAATTAGAAAATAACAAAATATAATTATCAACAAAGATAATTATGAAGCACAATTCACAAATCGCAAACTGACAATATCCAGTTATTCAACAATTAACTAGGAAACACAAATTTCAAAATCAGTAAACTCCGACTATTAACAGAAATAGATAGAAAACAGCGATTCAATAAAATCAGCATATTCTAGAATCAATTGGAGACTAGAAAATCTCATATCAATAAAATCAGCAAACATCAATTATCTAATTATCTCAAACGATAATCAGAAGACAAATCAAATATCTAATTATTTCAAACGATAATCAGAAAACAAATCAGCACATATCTAATTACCACAACCGGTAATTTAAAATTTCAAATCAACAAATATTCAATTATCAAAAACGATAATCAAATTTTTAAATTCAACAAATATCCGATTATCACAAAACGATAATCAAATTTCCAAATCAATAAATATTCGATTATCAAAAACGATAATCAAATTTCCAAATCAACAAATATTCGATTATCAAAAATGATAACCAAATTTCAAATTCAACAAATATTCAATTATCAAAACGATAATCAAATCTCAAATCAGCAAATATTTAATTATCTGAAGCGATAATTAAATCTCAAATCAACAAATATTTAATTATCTCAAGCGATAATTAAATCTAAAATCAACAAATATTTAATTATCTGAAGCGATAATTAAATCTCAAATCAACAAATATTTAATTATCTCAAGCGATAATTAAATCTAAAATCAACAAATATTTAATTATCTGAAGCGATAATTAATTCTCAAATCAACAAATATTTAATTATCTGAAGCGATAATTAAATCTCAAATCAACAAATATTTAATTATCTCAAGCGATAATTAAATCTAAAATCAACAAATATTTAATTATCAAAAGTGATAATTAAAAGCAACAAATATCCGATCATCGAAAACGATAATCAGAACTCATATCAACAAATATCCAATTATCAAAATGATAATCAGAATCAACAAATATCTAATTATCACAAGCGATAATTAGAAGCAACAAATATCCGATTATCGAAACGATAATCAGAAACAACAAATATTTAATTATCGATACGATAATTAAATCTCATAACATCAGATATCTAATTACCTGCAGATAATTAGAAACAACAAATATCTAGAAATCAATTAAGAAGACTAGAAAATCACATAAAAGCTTGGATCGATCCCATCAGATGGCGAGTTTTTAATTCGCCGCACGTGCATCTCAGAGTGGCCGAAGCCTACCAAGTACTCAACATAATTTTTGGCGCCCATCAGATTGACCCGGAGGTCCGCAGAGTGACCCGAAGGTCTAGTACTGGTATTTGACCCGAAGGTCCGCAGAGTGGCCCGAAAGCCCAACAAATGACCCGAAGGTCCAACAAATGACCCGAAGGTCCTCATAGTGGCTCGAAAGCACACAAAATCATCAAATATTTCAATTAACGAGTCCGGAATTAACCGAAATAGCAAACGCACATGTCCCATACCACGTGTTTTACTAAATCGTTTGATTCTCTTCATCGTTTCCTTGAAAGTGCAAAATTGTGTATTTTGTATAAATACATTTCACATTCTCAAACGGACAAGTCCGGAATTAAGCGAATCAGTAAAAGAAAGGGGTCATAGTCCTCGATTTTGCTGAAACGTTTAAATCGCTTCCTCATTCTTTTGAAAGCGTAAACTGTTAAATTTCTGAAAACAATTTTTTTTTATTTATTTTATAAAAATAACAATTCACCTTCTCAACTGGACAAGTCCGGAGTTAAGCGAAACAGTAAAAGAAAGGGGTCATAATCCTCGATTTTGCTGAATCGTTTAAGTCGCTTTCTCATCCTTTTGAAAACGCAAACCGTTAAAAATTTATAAAACAATTTTCATTTTTTTAAAATGATTGTCCAATCACGTGATTAAAACAGCAAATCAGTAACAATTTCGATAAGGAAATTGTACTTCTCAAAATACCGTAAAACGGTCACAAAACAGCATTGTGGAATAACCGGTTGGAAATTCACTTTTAAAATTTGACGGTTACTGAAGCCAAAGCGACAGTAATTTTAAAATGTCAAAATCACATCAAAACAATTTACATCAAAATGTAATATCAGAGAATTTTCATTCATCAAAATGCCACAAAACACCGTACTTCAAAATATAGCATTGGTGTAAAATTCCGTTGTAAAAATAACGGCAACAAAATACGTTTCATAACCAAGCATCGGTTCAACGTAAAATAAATGCAATAACGTGCAATTTAAATTTTTGCACGTACTACAAAATGAACAAAGAAATCATTCAAATGTATCTTCAATGAAGATAATTCAAAACAGCAAAAATCTAATCAATAGATGATTAGTACAAAAGAAAGCCAGCGGAAATTTCAACAAAAATCACATATCTGCAATTTCTTCGAATCCTCAATTCGGATTCGAAATTCTCAAAGAAACAAAATAATTACAGCTATGTAAACAACAAATGAAATTCATATCAATTTCGTATTTTGATTTTAAATCAAAAAGATTATCAGTTGTACTCAGCGAAGACAGTTTCACTGTTTCCGCTGCGCACTCTGATAAACAGAACACAAATCAATCAAATCATCAGAACACAATTTCACTATTATTTTTAAATAAAGTTATTTAAAAATTTCATCCAAATTTCAAAACTTTAGTTTTGACTCAAGCACAAATAAAACATCGACCAATAGTTGTAACATATGTTCCATCCGAGTTAAGTTTTATATTATGTCCAAAAACCCCAAGCTCTGATACCAACTGTAACGCCCCACCTCTATGCTCATAATAACAAAGAGTATTAAAAGAAATACTGTCTATTATTACGAAGAATAAGGCTGGATAGGAGCAACCATCCGTAATTGGCCTTACACTAATATTGGTTATCTCGATAGGAGTGGTATATACTTTTTATTTTTCATCTTATTTATTTACTCCCATCGACACACCCAATTATCAGTATAAAACAAACTACGATGGTTCATAATAGTTTAGGACATTAGATATAACGATAACACAGATAATATAAACGCGGAACACAGATAAAAACAAAAGTCTCATATATATATAACTGATGTCAGTTACAACATAGTTGACACAATACATATGATACAACTACAACTGTCGACTCTAGAAGTTATATATACAAGTACATTATCAACTAATATACATGAATACATATCGTTCTATACACTAACACGACTACTACAGAATGACACTGACAACTTCAGAAGATGTGAAAAGTCTTCAAATCCTGAACAGCAACTCAAAGAAGAAAATCTACAACCTGAAATAACTCGAGTCTGACCCGAGTATTACATTCAAAAGAAAATAATACCCAGGTCAGTCTAATTCAAACCAGTTTATTAGTGCATATAGGTAGTAATAATTTAAATAGACGACAGTCACAATAATTCCCGTCTATCCGATTCTTTAACAAAGAAACCGGATAACGGTCTATATAACACTTAACAGTGTTTAACAAAATCAGCAGATTTAAATTATGAACAGAGATAAATAAACAATTTATCAAATCGACTAAATCAATTTAAAACTGTCAAATCTGATAGGGCTGCAGTACACGCATGCGTGTACTGCCTCGCCACTATCGTAGTAGATACACAAAAGCTCAGTGGAAGTCACAAATGATCACGAGGTCAAACCCAAACTAACGGATTCAACTCAAGTGAATTCGAATAAAATCACAACACGAGTGTACATAAGCAACAATGCACGGTACAACAAGTGATACGACAATACAACCCCAACAACAACTTTAAAATTAGTATAAAGCAGTGTCAATGAATAATGCAATCAAGATCTGGATGTAACTGCACAAGACAGGTTAGCAAAGTGCAGCCACAAGTGGTACAAGACAGGGAAAACTGTCTCAACAATTGATATCAAAACTTCATGAATAAACAACTTCAAGTGTATTACACATATCAATGAAGTCACACTCAAGCTGCAGTTCAAATCAGATACAAAGAGTAACAAAATGTTGAAATTCCAAATCACAAAAGTTCAGTGAATCAAAAGCCGATGGCACCATTTCGAAATCAAATTCGAGTTATACAACTCAAACTCAGTTGGCCAGTACTGTCACAAAATATGAATGCGCACGCAAAGAAACAATCATACACTGACTAAAACTATACCATAAGAGGTGATATACAATGGGATATAAAAGTGTGCATACCCCTTTTTCAACTAACTCGAAGCAATACTCAGGAATAAAATAGAATCATGAACAAAGTCAGAGCCGAAGTCAAGAATTTCAAGTCAATGTTGAATGAAACCCCAATCTAAGGCCGAAGCCAGCAGGAAATCATTCATAAACAACCTCGCAACCCAAAGTCAAAAAGACTGGAAATCAAACAGTTCGAGTTCGAAACTGAGCTAAACAAGAACGAAATCAAATGGACACGAACATCTCTCAACAACCTGGCATAACAAATTAACTTCAAAAGGCCAAATGAAAATGAATTCGACACTCGAACAATGATGCCCACGAGGACAACAGAAATGGCCAAAGCCTAACTTAGGCAAAATTACCAATTCAAAATAGTGACAGCCAATCAAAATTTAAAGCCAACTATGAAGAAGAATGGCCGAAGCCAAGGGGAACGAATCAACAACAAGTTCATACTGTTTGAATTAGATGTGAGTAGTGTGACCACTCACCTTATTCTCCAAATCGAACCTCCAGAAGTCAAAATCCCAGGGTCGCCAGAAAGAAGACGAAGCCGCCTCCATTTTTTTTTCTTCTCGTTCCATTTGATTTTAGGGTTAGCTTCAGAACGTCCGAGTCTAAATCGATCGGAAAGTTCCAGAAGACCCCAAAATCACAAAACCCTAATCGTGCAAAAAGCTTCGAGAAGACGATGCCGCAAAGCACCAAAGCATAGAAGAATCACATATGAGCGAATAAACGAAGAATCAATCAAAGTCTCAACTATTCAGATTCGAACGAAGGAAATCACGGCCGCCATGTTTTCTCTCGTGAATGAAGAATCGGAGATAAAAGAAAAGGGGGCCATAGGTTTAAAATGAACGAGAAAAATAAAAGGGGAATAGGCTATACCCTTTTTGACAATTATCACGGCCCAAATAAACGAAGGAACAAGACCACAATTTCTTTGATAATGAAGCCCATATAATTCCTCAACTAATATCTAAAGAATTTCATCCTAACAAAATTTCCCAAAGCAATCAGCCAACACTTTAATCATTTAATGATGATTATAAATCAATATGAAATCCTAGGTTGTTACATGAGATTAATAAGTCGAATAATTTTAAATTCGAATATTTGGATTTAATTGAATAATTAAATCGATAATGTAATAGTGAAATTCCAGAAATAATTGAATTCTGGATTTAATTGGATTAAAAATGATTTATGAAGTTATATTAAATCATACTGGAGTTATAGAAACGTTATAGAACTTTTAAAATTGAATTAAAAGTTGAATTGTGAAAATTGAATATTTTAATATTTAATTATCGACTGAAAAATAGCCAATTTTCGAACAGTCTCAGAATTGAACGAAACTAGTTCCATTGGATCCGTAATAGTTAGTTATTATCGGATTTCAAATTTCGTAGCAAACTGAGTTGTCGTTTGACCGTGGCAGCTCGAAACGCATCGAATTGTTTTTAATTTTAAACCGTCGAGTTAAAAATAGTCATTTTTCAAACGGTTTCGGATTTCGACGAAACCAGTTTCATCGGATCCACAATGTGATATTATTGTAAGATTTCAAATTTCGTAATTTTTGGATTTACCATTTGTCCGGGGCAAGCCAAAACGCCTCGAAATCGATTTAAATCGGTTTAATTTAAATTGATCGTTTTTCTCCATATCTCGCACAGACGATCGAATTAGCTTCCGAAACCTGTTCCATTGCGTTCGGAACGCGGGGTAAACCTTAGAAACGTCAGCCGGCACGCTCGATTTCGAGTTCGGAAAATTTCGATGAATAGTAAATTGGGCAATTTTCTATATAAGCACCTAAATATCTCCACTTTGCCAAAGAAGCTAAACCTAACCCTAAAACGTTCCAGCCGCCACTTCTATGCTGAACGACCAGAAAGCAATTTTCTTTCTCCCTCAAAATCTTCAAATCCGTTCATCGATTCGACAAACCTTCAACTAAGAAAATGAAGAGCATCACGAGCACTACAATCTGAACGGTCGTGATCGGATCTAGGTGAGTAAATCAACGGCAAAATGCCAAGGAGGGTCGCGCGTTTGGACGCGGTTTTCGAGGTGATGGCTGAGCCGGGTAGGGCCGCACTTGGCGCGGAAGTCGAGGCGGCATGGGGTTTCCCTCTGGTGTTCGTTGATCATCTCCAGGTGGTCGTCTAGGAGGTGCGGCAGTTGGAAGAAGGGAATGGTGATGGGTTCGTTCGCGTTCTATACGAACTGGGAAGCATTCGCGCGCGTGAGAGAAGAGGGGGGGGAAGCGGCCACGGTTTTCTCCATTCGAAATCAAAGGCCCAGATCTGTTTTGGTATAGAATAAATAAAGAGAAAATGTAAATTATTATATTTAAAATTCGTGTAACTTTAAAAATGAATATCTTTTTGCTGCGAGGTCGGAAAACTACGAAATGAAAAGCGTTGGCTTCGTTTTGTCGAACACTACGCGATGCAACTGGATTGGAGTCGTTTGGAGCTAGTTTGAATTTCGGGTAAAATTAAACGCGCGTTTAATTTTATTCGAAATAAACGCTGGAACGGAATTTAAAATCAAGGTGATATTTTCTCACTCGAAGGAAAATTTTGTTTTACAGTTATTGATTAATTGATTTGACTGCTATTGGATGTGATATTAGATATAGTAGGATATATATCTATATATAGCAATATATACATATTGGCATATGTATATATTGGATTGATGATTTCCCGCCTCGTATAGCGGATGAGACCCTATTGCGCCGTTAGTAAGCGGATATATTATAAAAACCCATATACCGCGATATTCCACCTCGAAGTGGAATTGGTATTGTGCTAACATCTTTGGATGCAGGGAAACAGGTTGGAGGGATCCAACTGGATTCCTCAACTGTATTTATTTATTTCCAGATATTGATGTATATTCTGTTATCATATTGATATATGATATTGAATGTTGTGATTGACGAATTGGTGCTGTTGCATCATCAGATTCAAATTTTGAAATTTAAAAATAACGATGTTGATTTTAAAAGTGAATTTTTAAAAGTGATATTTGAAAATATACGTTTATTTAAATTGTTGAATTGATTTATTTTAAACAAATAAACGTTAAAACTTTAAAGTTATAAAAGTTAAGATTTTGTGAATTTTAACCAAAAAGTAATTTCTTTTGAAATAAAGAGTTAAGAAATTTATAAAATGGTTTAAGTTGAGATTTTTGAATTATTAAACCAATGTATATAAAAGATGTATCAAATTGATATTTATCAATTAAAGTTATTGGAATTTTGAAATGAGTTTTATAAGTGATATGAAATTTATAATTATAAAATGTGAAGATATGAAATTTATAATTATAAAATGTGAAGATATGAAATGTATAGAATTATAAATTGTAAAGATATGAAATTTATAGATTTATAAAGTATGAAGTTGTAGAATGAATGATTATAAGAAATTTACTTATAAATTGGATTTTTGCCTTTAAATGGAATATTGATCGGATTGTTAATAAAGAAGATTTATAAATCAAAGTTGTTAAAAATATAGAAATAGGATTTATAAACGTGTTTATAAATTCAAAATCAATTGAATTTGATAAGTTAAACATAGAAGTTTAATAAAGGAAATATATTCGCGATTTTGGATAGCGAATTATTTTTGAAATAAAATGTGTAGAAATAGTGAAAATTGGTTAGTAAAGTATATTCACGATTTTGGACAGTGAATATATTTTTTTTAAGAAAAAAATGGATAGTTTTGGAGAAGTGATATTTAAAAAAAAAAAAGTTAAACATTTAACGATGTTTTAAAATGTATTGAATATCGAAACCATAGATTTCAACATTCATTGTTGAAATAGGCGTTTTCGAGAAATAAGGAAATGGTAGACTATAACACTGTTGTTATAGTAAATGATTTCCGAAAGGAAATATTTTTATCTAGTATTGGGATTCATATATCTATCTTAATTTCGAATCCCTATACTAGTGATTTCGAGTCGTCGTAACGATGTTTTACGTAACATTCGTTTTGACTCAAATAGATGTTAGAATAAATGATTTCCTTAAAGAATGAATATATACTTAATTTGATTTAAGTATATCGAATATTTTCAAATGTTGAAAATAAATAGATTTGTGAAATACTTATTATTAAATAAGTAAGGAAATGCTTTCCCAATATGAAATGAAACGTTTTAGAATTTATCTTAGTAAAGATAAATTGAAATTGAATATTGAGATCGATTTGAGAATCGTATATCAGTAGATATTTTGAAAATATAAATTCACTATGGAATTTATAAAGGAAAGGGAAACTGTTTAGAAAAATAAATATTGATTTATTTTTGAAGTGGAAATTTTATATCTAGTAAAGATATTTTGGAAGATAAAATAATTTGGGAAAATTATTTGGAATCTGATGATGCTGCGCATCTTTATTGATAGTTAAATAACCGACTATCAATAATTACCTTGAATGATATTTGTTGTGAATCGGATGAATTTGAATGCCGCACTTATTTTTGAATAATCGCTCACTATTCGGGTTAGCCGGGAATGGACCATGGGGTCGTATAACCCATTCCGAATATGTGATACGTCGTTATGAATTGCATTCGAAGACCGGTGTTGAAGACCGGATATTTTTGAAAACGGAAGGATTACCGTCGAGTTACTCTACATCGGTTGATCTCCGGTTTAGAGGTTTTATCACCCTTAGTGATGGGAAGTCCAGACGTGATTAGAAATTTATCCGGATATGCAAGGGCTTCGTAAGAAGTGCCTTCGGTTCTGTTCGATCCTGGAACAGACTTGTATGGATTGTGTGTCTGACGTTACAACTTGAGATATAAAGCTGATTTCTTTCAAATACATTTCTGTTGGTGGCGGAGAATTTATTCTCTTAGCTTAACACCCTTCTCTGAGACGTACGAGCTCAGAGGTTATGTAGTTGAAATTTATCAGCGATATATCCCAATTTGGTAACGTGGCATACTGAGTGTTGCTGTGAAATGATCAGTGTTTGATCATTTGTGATATGATCATTTGTTTGATCTTATATCTTAATGATCATAGGTTGATCATTTTGTTTGACCCGAAGCATGGCTTTGTAGAAGCGTAGCTTTGTGGACGAGACTTCATCGAGCCTCACACCCCGGAAATGGTCGAAACAGGAAGGATGCGGCAAGGTTCTAGGGAGTAGCGCCCCTTAGTGTATGTCATTCCTTCTGGATAAAGGTGGTATCATGGTATGGAGCCCATATACTTAACCTCTGTGGTTATTGCATTATTATTACTATGTGGTTTGTTGCGAATCGGGGATCCTCGGGAAGATCGGTGACGATCGGGGGATGACATACGCGTGTCAGTAGTTACCTACTTTTGCAGAGGTAACCCGGCCTTGTGTTGGCAGAGATCTAACCGTAATGTTAGGTTATTTCTCGGGTCGTCTATTCCAGGGACGTACCCATCGTGGATAGGAAGTTCCTTAGCCTGACCATTTGTTGGAAATCCAAAGAAACAATACGAGCCTTGTACGGTTTTAGTTGTAGAACCTGCCATTTAATATGGTAGCTATAGCAAGCATACTATAATGGTACCTATGCTGGCTAAGATTTATATTCTACTTTCGAAATGATTTCTACACTATGCACTAATAATAATATCAAAAAGAATTTGATTTTTGCGTAGTAAGCATCTTTGACTATCATAAGAAGAAATCTTCCCCAATTCTGCGTTTGCATTGTGTGTGTGGCGGGAGGTCTTATGGTAGTTTCATTTTCCAAAAGCATTGCGAATTGACTTTAAAATTTTTCTATTGTTTATTTTAAAGAAAAATAACTGTTTTACGATCTCACACCAGTCACCATGACTGACCTGGAGTTTATTGTTCCCTTCCTAAACTCTGGGTGCCCACCAATTTCTACACGGGCAGTCTAGAGTTTAGTTATCAGGTCATTTTAGGTTGGAGTGCTATGGAGCTTAGTGGCGAGCTGGATGACGAGACGTATGATCTATACTATGTATTATTCCGCTGTGTATTCTGTATGAGGACAAGTTTATATAACTGTCCATTGTTGTATATGACTCTGATGATTGATGTATGTATAAACTGATATAGTTATTTGTTTTAAAAGACTAGTGTTTATCTATTATATATTGTTCCGCTGCGATATGTGAGATTCTGATATTGTTGTTCTGTTTCTGTTCTGATGTGTTGTTCTTCTTCTCTATTTTCTTCTTCTCTTCTTCTTCTACTCTTTTCTTCTTCTTCTACTCTTTTCTTCTTCTTCTACCTTTTTCTTCTTTTTAAAAACCATAACTTTTTGGGTTTCCGGCATTCGATGGCTCGGCAGTCGATAAAGTGAGTATCGATGTCGAATTTTCGAAAGTCGAAAATTCCGGGATGTTACATTTCGTATCAGAGCATATGGTTAAGCGACAACCCTGCTCTGTTGGGTGTTACTCATTAGAGATAGAGTCAGCAGTACTCTAGAATGAGTTTGAGTGTAATAATAGATACGAGTGCGTATTTGTTAGTGAATATAAAAATGTTTTATATTGTGTTTGCTTATCCGTTGAGATGATTATGAATTTTGGTCGGTATGTGTGACGCCATATTATCGATAGGGATTTCTAAACACTTAAACGAGGCAAGACGACATAGTATTGTTTTAAATAGGGTGAATGAAATAATTTTGCCCAAAACTATTTTTGTATAGAGAAGAAAATCATTTTCTATGAATTATTATAGTATGTGAATGTTTGGTTGTTAGAAAGTGATAATATTGAAATGTTATCATTATTATATGAAATTGAATAAGAAATTGAAATCGTAACTCCAAAGTTAAGAAATAAATTCTCATACGAATGAAATTAAAGAATGAAAAATT
The DNA here is from genome assembly GCA_030737815.1 of Allium fistulosum. NCBI lineage: Eukaryota > Viridiplantae > Streptophyta > Magnoliopsida > Asparagales > Amaryllidaceae > Allium > Allium fistulosum. The sequence goes on from CM060904.1 coordinate 863,710,694, forward strand.
ATAAATGTGAATTGTAAATTGAAACGGAATTCCAGAGAAGTATTTGGAAATGTTTTGAAAAGAATTTGAAAATTTTGGAGATTTGGAAAGTTTAAATCCTTTTTGATTTGAAAATGAATTTCGAAGGTTTTGAAAAATATTTTGAAAGGAATGAAAAGCTCTAAACTCTTTTCGGTCGTTGGAAAATAATTCCGATGATGATCGCGACATCACCGGTGTTCATTTTCGGGTTTCCAAAAGAGGAATTGCTGCCGATTGTTTTAAATGAAAGTTGTTTGGAAAATTTGGATTTTGTTTTAGAAAATTCAAAGGATGATTTGAATTGTTTTCAAAAATGGTTTTGAAATGTTGGTAAGACGCTGGAATCAATTTATGAAATATTATGAAATTGATAACTTGTAAAGTTTAAAGTTTAAATAAAAATTCATTTAACGAATGAAATTTTAAATATGAATTGGAAGCATAATGAAATAAATTCATATATGAATAAAATTGTGGATAAAAATTGTAAATGGAATTTATAAATGGAAATAAAATTCCAAGAAGATAATTGAAATTAAAATTCATTAGTAGAATGAAATCGTAAGTGAATGTATAAATGATTTGATAAATCAAAATGTAAGTAAGTCGAAGACTTATAAAATATTTGAGAATCTGATAGAAATGAGATTCAATTTAAAATGAAAATTGAGATTTATTTTGAATTTGTAAGTGAATAGAACTAGAATTGAATTTGATTTATGATGTATTAAACTGAAAGTTAGTAAGTAAAGCTAATTGATTACTGACCAAATGAATAAGGTTTGAACGAATTAAATTCGATGATTACAAATGAAGATATATTGAATTCCAATAGAATTAAAATTGCGAATTGAATTCAAATAAAATTGAAATGTGAAATTGAATGATAATGAATATGCAACTTCAATAGTAAGCTAAAAATGTATAAGCAGTTTATATTGAAAATTTTGTAATAAAATGTGCAAAATGGTTTGAATGCTGTAACTAGATATAATGGCTAGTAGATATACAGGTATTGTAAAGGAATTGGGATTTTAATTTTGAAGAGAATTTGAATTGCTCGGAAAAGGTATGTATTTAAATTTGAATATGAGATTTGATGACTTATTTCTCTAGCCGCTTGGCGTTTTCTTTTTCTTTTTGAAATCTGAGAGTCCGTAGGGACGTTTTGTAGTCGTGCCGTATTAGCCGCGCAAAGGAGACGCTGGCGAAATTTTTCGGAGATTTAGGGCGTTAGAAAATTTTTGAGAAATTTTGAAAGTTTAAATTTTGAATTTAAACTCGAATTTGAATTTTGAAGTAAACAATGTTGTTTAAAACTCATAATTGAAGTTAGAAAGCTAGTTGAAATGATAACGAATCTTTAGTAGAAAGATTTGTTTTGATAAATTTGACAAAACTATTTGAATTTGAGAAAATAGTAGACGAGTTAAGGACTATTTTTCCTAACTTGTAATTTCGAGGACGAAATTCTTTTAAGGGGGGAAGTTTGTAACGACCCAGAATTTTTGATAATTAAAATTCGAATATTTAATTGATTTTAAATATTAATAAGTGAGATTAATAAGTCGAATAATTTTAAATTCGAATATTTGGATTTAATTGAATAATTAAATCGATAATGTAATAGTGAAATTCCAGAAATAATTGAATTCTGGATTTAATTGGATTAAAAATGATTTGTGAAGTTATATTAAATCATACTGGAGTTATAGAAACGTTATAGAACTTTTAAAATTGAATTAAAAGTTGAATTGTGAAAATTGAATATTTTAATATTTAATTATCGACTGAAAAATAGCCAATTTTCGAACAGTCTCAGAATTGAACGAAACTAGTTCCATTGGATCCGTAATAGTTAGTTATTATCGGATTTCAAATTTTGTAGCAAACGGAGTTGTCGTTTGACCGTGGCAACTCGAAACGCATCGAATTGTTTTTAATTTTAAATCGTCGAGTTAAAAATAGTCATTTTTCAAACGGTCTCGGATTTCGATGAAAACAGTTTCATCGGATCCGTAATGTGATATTATTGTAAGATTTCAAATTTCGTAATTTTTGGATTTACCATTTGTCCGGGGCAAGCCAAAACGCCTCGAAATCGATTTAAATCGGTTTAATTTAAATTGATCGTTTTTCTCCATATCTCGCACAGACGATCGAATTAGCTTCCGAAACCTGTTCCATTGCGTTCGGAATGCGAGGTAAACCTTAGAAACGTCAGCCGGCACGCTCGATTTCGAGTTCGGAAAATTTCGATGAATAGTAAATTGGGCAATTTTCTATATAAGCACCTCAATATCTCCACTTTACCAAAGAAGCTAAACCTAACCCTAAAACGTTACAGCCGCCACTTCTATGCTAAATGGCCAGAAAGAAATTTTCTTTCTCCCTCAAAATCTTCAAATCCGTTCATCGATTCGACAAACCTTCAACTAAGAAAATGAAGAGCATCACGAGCACTACAATCTGAACGGTCGTGATCGGATCTAGGCGAGTAAATCAACGGCAAAATGCCAAGGAGGGTCGCGCGTTTGGACGCGGTTTTCGAGGTGATGGCTGAGCCGGGTAGGGCCGCACTTGGCGCGGAAGTCGAGGCGGCATGGGGTTTCCCTCTGGTGTTCGTTGATCATCTCCAGGTGGTCGTCTAGGAGGTGCGGCAGTTGGAAGAAGGGAATGGTGATGGGTTCGTTCGCGTTCTATACGAACTGGGAAGCATTCGCGCGCGTGAGAGAAGAGGGGGGGGGAAGCGGCCATGGTTTTCTCCATTCGAAATCAATGGCCCAGATCTGTTTTGGTATAGAATAAATAAAGAGAAAATGTAAATTATTATATTTAAAATTCGTGTAACTTTAAAAATGAATATCTTTTTACTGCGAGGTCGGAAAACTACGAAACGAAAAGCGTTGGCTTCGTTTTGTCGAACACTACGCGATGCAACTGGATTGGAGTCGTTTGGAGCTAGTTTGAATTTCGGGTAAAATTAAACGCGCGTTTAATTTTATTCGAAATAAACGCTGGAACGGAATTTAAAATCAAGGTGAGATTTTCTCACTCGAAGGAAAATTTTGTTTTACAGTTATTGATTGATTGATTTGACTGCTATTGGATGTGATATTAGATATATTAGGATATATATCTATATATAACAATATATACATATTGGCATATGTATATATTGGATTGATGATTTCCCGCCTCGTATAGCGGATGAGACCCTATTGCGCCGTTAGTAAGCGGATATATTATAAAAACCCATATACCGCGATATTCCACCTCGAAGTGGAATTGGTATTGTGCTAACATCTTTGGATGCAGGGAAACAGGTTGGAGGGATCCAACTGGATTCCTCAACTGTATTTATTTATTTCCAGATATTGATGTATATTCTGTTATCATATTGATATATGATATTGAATGTTGTGATTGACGAATTGGTGCTGTTGCATCATCAGATTCAAATTTTGAAATTTAAAAATAACGATGTTGATTTTAAAAGTGAATTTTTAAAAGTGATCTTTGAAAATATACGTTTATTTAAATTGTTGAATTGATTTATTTTAAATAAATAAACGTTAAAACTTTAAAATTATAAAAGTTAAGATTTTGTGAATTTTAACCAAAAAGTAATTTCTTTTGAAATAAAGAGTTAAGAAATTTATAAAATGGTTTAAGTTGAGATTTTTGAATTATTAAACCAATGTATATAAAAGATGTATCAAATTGATATTTATCAATTAAAGTTATTGGAATTTTGAAATGAGTTTTATAAGTGATATGAAATTTATAATTATAAAATGTGAAGATATGAAATTTATAATTATAAAATGTGAAGATATGAAATGTATAGAATTATAAATTGTAAAGATATGAAATTTATAGATTTATAAAGTATGAAGTTGTAGAATGAATGATTATAAGAAATTTACTTATAAATTAGATTTTTGCCTTTAAATGGAATATTGATCGGATTGTTAATAAAGAAGATTTATAAATCAAAGTTGTTAAAAATATAGAAATAGGATTTATAAACGTGTTTATAAATTCAAAATCAATTGAATTTGATAAGTTAAACATAGAAGTTTAATAAAGGAAATATATTCGCGATTTTGGATAGCGAATTATTTTTGAAATAAAATGTGTAGAAATAGTGAAAATTGGTTAGTGAAGTATATTCACGATTTTGGACAGTGAATATATTTTTTTTAAGAAAAAAATGGATAGTTTTGGAGAAGTGATATTTAAAAAAAAAGTTAAACATTTAACGATGTTTTAAAATGTATTGAATATCGAAACCATAGATTTCAACATTCATTGTTGAAATAGGCGTTTTCGAGAAATAAGGAAATGGTAGACTATAACACTGTTGTTATAGTAAATGATTTCCGAAAGGAAATATTTTTATCTAGTATTGGGATTCATATATCTATCTTAATTTCGAATCCCTATACTAGTGATTTCGAGTCGTCGTAACGATGTTTTACGTAACATTCGTTTTGACTCAAATAGATGTTAGAATAAATGATTTCCTTAAAGAATGAATATATACTTAATTTGATTTAAGTATATCGAATATTTTCAAATGTTGAAAATAAATAGATTTGTGAAATACTTATTATTAAATAAGTAAGGAAATGCTTTTCCAATATGAAATGAAACGTTTTAGAATTTATCTTAGTAAAGATAAATTGAAATTGAATATTGAGATCGATTTGAGAATCGTATATCAGTAGATATTTTGAAAATATAAATTCACTATGGAATTTATAAAGGAAAGGGAAACTGTTTAGAAAAATAAATATTGATTTATTTTTGAAGTGGAAATTTTATATCTAGTAAAGATATTTTGGAAGATAAAATAATTTGGGAAAATTATTTGGAATCTGATGATGTTGCGCATCTTTATTGATAGTTAAATAACCGACTATCAATAATTACCTTGAATGATATTTGTTGTGAATCGGATGAATTTGAATGCCACACTTATTTTTGAATAATCGCTCACTATTCGGGTTAGCCGGGAATGGACAATGGGGTCGTATAACCCATTCCGAATATGTGATACGTCGTTATGAATTGCATTCGAAGACCGGTGTTGAAGACCAGATATTTTTGAAAACGGAAGGATTACCGTCGAGTTACTCTACATCGGCTGATCTCCGGTTTAGAGGTTTTATCACCCTTAGTGACGGGAAGTCCGGACGTGATTAGAAATTTATCCGGATATGCAAGGGCTTCGTGAGAAGTGCCTTCGGTTCTGTTCGATCCCGGAACAGACTTGTATGGATTGTGTGTCTGACGTTACAACTTGAGATATAAAGCTGATTTCTTTCAAATACATTTCTGTTGGTGGCGGAGAATTTATTCTCTTAGCTTAACACCCTTCTCTGAGACGTACGAGCTCAGAGGTTATGTAGTTGAAATTTATCAGCGATATATCCCAAATTGGTAACGTGGCATACTGAGTGTTGCTGTGAAATGATCAGTGTTTGATCATTTGTGATATGATCATTTGTTTGATCTTATATCTTTGTGATCATAGGTTGATCATTTTGTTTGACCCAAAGCATGGCTTTGTAGAAGCGTAGCTTTGTGGACGAGACTTCATCGAGCCTCACACCCCGGAAATGGTCGAAACAGGAAGGATGCGGCAAGGTTCTAGGGAGTAGCGCCCCTTAGTGTATGTCATTCCTTCTGGATAAAGGTGGTATCATGGTATGGAGCCCAGATACTTAACCTCTGTGGTTACTGCATTATTATTACTATGTGGTTTGTGGCAAATCGGGGATCCTCGGGAAGATCGGTGACGATCGGGGGATGACATACGCGTGTCAGTAGTTACCTACTTTTGCAGAGGTAACCCGGCCTTGTGTTGGCAGAGATCTAACCGTAATGTTAGGTTATTTCTCGGGTCGTCTATTCCAGGGACGTACCCATCGTGGATAGGAAGTTCCTTAGCCTGACCATTTGTTGGAAATCCAAAGAAACAATACGAGCCTTGTACGGTTTTAGTTGTAGAACCTGCCATTTAATATGGTAGCTATAGCAAGCATACTATAATGGTACCTATGCTGGCTAAGATTTATATTCTACTTTCGAAATGATTTCTACACTATGCACTAATAATAATATCAAAAAGAATTTGTTTTTTGCGTAGTAAGCATCTTTGACTATCATAAGAAGAAATCTTCCCCAATTCTGCGTTTGCATTGTGTGTGTGACGGGAGGTCTTATGGTAGTTTCATTTTCCAAAAGCATTGCGAATTGACTTTAAAATTTTTCTGTTGTTTATTTTAAAGAAAAATAACTGTTTTACGATCTCACACCAGTCACCATGACTGACCTGGAGTTTATTGTTCCCTTCCTAAACTCTGGGTGCCCACCAATTTCTACACGGGCAGTCTAGAGTTTAGTTAGCAGGTCATTTTGGGTTGGAGTGCTATGGAGCTTAGTGGCGAGCTGGATGACGAGACGTATGATCTATACTATGTATTATTCCGCTGTGTATTCTGTATGAGGACAAGTTTATATAACTGTCCATTGTTGTATATGACTCTGATGATTGATGTATGTATAAACTGATATAGTTATTTGTTTTAAAAGGCTAGTGTTTATCTATTATATATTGTTCCGCTGCGATATGTGAGATTCTGATATTGTTGTTCTGTTTCTGTTCTGATGTGTTGTTCTTCTTCTCTATTTTCTTCTTCTCTTCTTCTTCTACTCTTTTCTTCTTCTTCTACCTTTTTCTTCTTTTTAAAAACCATAACTTTTCGGGTTTCCGGCATTCGATGGCTCGGCAGTCGATAAAGTGAGTATCGATGTCGAATTTTCGAAAGTCGAAAATTCCGGGATGTTACATTTGGTATCAGAGCATATGGTTAAGCGACAACCCAGCTCTGTTGGGTGTTACTCATTAGAGATAGAGTCAGCAGTACTCTAGAATGAGTTTGAGTGTAATAATAGATACGAGTGCATATTATATATTATTCCGCTGCGATATGTGAGATTCTGATATTGTTGTTCTGTTTCTGTTCTGATGTATTGTTCTTCTTCTCTATTTTCTTCTTCTCTTCTTCTTCTACTCTTTTCTTCTTCTTCTACCTTTTTCTTCTTTTTAAAAACCATAACTTTTCGGGTTTCCGGCATTCGATGGCTCGGCAGTCGATAAAGTGAGTATCGATGTCGAATTTTCAAAAGTCGAAAATTCCGGGATGTTACATTTGGTATCAGAGCATATGGTTAAGCGACAACCCTGCTCTGTTGGGTGTTACTCATTAGAGATAGAGTCAGCGGTACCCTAGAATAAGTTTAGTCAAAGAGAGCGCATATTTGAAATTTTATCTAAATAAGTTTATTCGAGTTTTATGCCAATTCCCTAAGATAATATCGTTTATATATTCAAAGATATTTCCTAAGTATATGCAGATAGTAGGAGATGAGTAACAGAAGAGGACGAAGGGGAAGGGGAGGTAGCAGTACAACGGCCACAAATGGCCGAACTCTAACTGCTACAGTGATGGAAGATATAATAGCTCCAGTGCAACCTCAAATTAACTTTGCTACTCTATTCAAGAATTACACCAATTTGGGTAGTAAACCATTCAAAGTAACGGAGTCCATTATTGAAGTTCAGGCTTGGATCTGCTCTTGTGAAAGAATTTTTAAAGGATTGAATATCGCGGATGAGTAGAAAAGGTTCTTAGCTTCCCGGCAACTACAAGAAGGTGCTCTAGCATGGTGGGAATCCATCACTCAGAATGATTCAGAAGATAATTATTCATGGGAACGGTTCAAGGAAGTCTTGGAAGAACAATTCATGCCCGCACCTGGAACATCGCACCTCTATCGTAGTATTACGGATTTAATACAAGAAGAGATGTCGGTAGAAGAATATTCCAACAAGTTCAGTGAATTTTTTGTTTTGGGATGGGTCTGGTAGACACCTTTAAAGAAAAATGAAATGTTTATCACCGGGATGAAGGAGCAATATCAGAACAAGATGACCTAGCATGTAAAGGGAACTTAGTAGATTTGGTAGACATGGGTTCCCGATATGAAACTCTAAACAAAAAGAATCCGCCCATAACTCAAAGTAGCAACAACAACTGGAAGAAGAGGAAGTTCAACCATCCCGGGAAGAAGCCATGGCATGGAAAGCCAAAAGGAGGACCGTAAGAAATTTTTTTGAAGGATATTACTTGTTATAATTGCCAAAAGAAGGGTCACTTTTCCACCACCTGTAAGAATACTAAGGCTCGGGATAGGGCCTGCTATAATCGTCACAAACCAGGGCACCACAAGAAGGATTGCCCATTGATAATGAAAGGAGACATGTTAGAGTTTTTGCCATTAAAGATGAACCCTCAACTTCGACCTATGTGAAGGGCAAGAGAGTTCTAGAAGGTAATATCTGCATTAATGAAAATCTAGTCGGAGTATTATTAGATACTGCGGCTTCCCACAGCTTTATTTCTAAAGAATTGGTTGATAAATTGAAACTTACCAAAAATATTAGATACCCCTATCTGTGTCACTAACCCCATAGGTGGTAAAACTATTCTCGTATAGTTTGTGAAAAAGTATAAGTTGCCTACCTATCCCAAAAAATTTCATGCAACCTAATTGTCCTCGATTTTATTGGATTTGAGATTATACTCGATATGGATTGGTTCTTTGAATATGAAGCTATACTTGATTGTCTCAAAAAGGACAGTACGATTACAAAATAAAAGAGGTGAACCTTTTAAAATAATGTGTGAAGAACTGAGTACAGTAATGGATATTTTTATGTATGCCCTAAATTCGTTTCAAAAACGTCTAAAATAAATACCAATTATTAAGGAATTTTCAGATGCTTTTGAGGATGTTAAAAGCTTAACCCTACATAGGGAAATGGAGTTTCGAATTGACTTGATTTCTGATGCAAAATTCGTTTCTCACTCTTCTCGAAGAATAGCCCCAAAGGAAGTAAATGAACTAAAAGTTCAAACGGATGAGTTCTTGAAGAAAGGATTGATTAGACCAAGTCGCTCAAGTTGGAACATAGCAGTTGTTTTCATTGTAAAGTCAGATGGCTCCTTAAGAATTTTTGTAGACTATTGATACCTAAATAAGCAAACAATTAAAAACAAGTATCCTCTGCCCTGTATTGAGGACTTGTTTTATCGACTTCATGGTGCTCGAATATTCTCCAAAATGGACCTAGCTACAGGATTCCATCAATTAAGAATAGCAGAAGATTGCATTTCTTTAACTACATTCAGAGGACCAAATGATTTCTTTGAGTGGTTATTTATGCCTTTTCGGCTAATCGATGCACCCACTTATTTTATGGACCTTATGAATAGAGTATTCAGAGATGTGCTCCATAAATTCATGTTGGTTTTTATTGATGATAGTCTTATATATTCAAAGACTGAAGAAGAACACGAAAGGCATTTGGAGATTGTACTAGAAATATTGAGAAGAAATGTGCTCAAGGCTAAGTTCTCAAAATGCCACTTTTGGGAAGAAAAGGTAAGGTTCCTTGGACATATTATGTCGAAGGAAGGAATCTCAATTGATCCCGGAAAAATTACAGCCATTCTAGATTGGAAGCAACCACAAACTCTGAAGGACATTCGCAGCTTCTTAGGGTTGGTAGGGTATTATCGGAGATTTATTTAGGTCTTTTCTAGAATTTCCTATCACTTAACAAAGTTGACTATGAAGAATGTTAAATTTGAATGGACGTCAAAATGTGAAGAAGCATTCCAGAAGCTTAAGGAAAGGTTGACCACACCTCCAGTCCTAACCATTTTTGATGAAAGTGGAGGATTAACTGTCTACACTGATGCTTGTAAAGTTGTGGGTGTAGTACTATTGCAGCATGGGAAGGTTATCGCTTATGTTAGTAGGCTGTTAAAGACTCATGAGTGAAATTATGCAACAAACGACTTAGAACTATTAGCCGTTGTGTTTGGATTAAAGATATGGAGACATTATTTACTAGGTAAGAATTCCCCATGGTTTATTTTAATAAACTTTAATTCACCTAGTAAATAACGTTCCTTCTTTAAATAGATGAAAAGTTCGAACTCTTCACAAATCATAAATCTTTGAAGTACCTTTTCACGTAGAAGGACCTAAATATGAGACAACAACGTTGGCTAAAAAATTTCGTGTCATATAATCTAGATGTTCTATATACACCCAGGAAAGCCAACGTGGTAGCAGATGCGTTAAGCAGAAAGCATGACATTATAGCTTATTTGGTAGTGACTCCGACTCTTCTTGAGAGAATTGCCAACAAACAAAGAGAAGATCGGCGTCTAAGGAAGACTATTAAGGATATAAGCAGAGGGCAGAATTCAAGCTTTGAAGTAGATAACCATGGGATATTACAGTTAAATAGAATCGTGTTCCCAATATTGACAACTTAAGACAAGAAGTGTTGACTGAATGCCATCAATCCAAGTTAAATATCCACCGTGGAGCTAACAAAATGTACAAACACGTTAAACGAACATTTTGGTGGGAAAGCATGAACAGGGACATCTCTATCCATGTTAGTAGATGTTCAAATTGCCAATAAATTAAAAGCAATCAGCAAAAGACTACTGGATTACTTCAACCTCTTGAAATTTCGACTTTGAAATAGGACAAAAAATCGATGGATTTCATCGACGGCTTACATCGATCAAGAAAGGGAAATGAAGGAATTTGGGTTATCATAGATCGATTGACCGAAAGCGCACACTTTATCCTAGTAAAGCCAACAAGAACTACTACTCTCTTGCAGAGATATACATGAGGGAAATTGTTCGATTACATGGTATCCCAAGTAGCATAGTCAGTGATTGAGACCCAATCTTTAAGTAAATTCTGGGAGGCATTACAGACAACTTTAGAAACGAAGCTGAGTATAAGCATCATATACCATTCCCAGACCTATGGGCAAACTGAAAGGGTAAATCAAATGTTGGAAGATCTTCTGAGAGCTTGTACCTTAGACTTTGGAGGTTCATGGGAAAACTATCTTCATCTGGTGGGATTCTCTTATAATAATAGCTATCAGGCAAGAATTGGCATGGCACCGCACGAAGCTTTATATGGTCTTCCATGTAGATCCTCAACGTGTTGGATCGGAACTGGAGATCGGTTAGTACTATTTCCTGATATGATTCGTGTAACGACCCAGAATTTCAGTCATTTGATTTTGGAATATTGAAAAGTTAATTTTATAAGTTAAATAACTTATATTTCAAATATAATGATTTTATTTGATAATTAAATTGTTTAATTTAATATTTGAAATTGTTTAAATAATTGAATCTTGAATTTAATATGAACGAAAACGATTTATAAAGTTGATCTTAATTCTATTTAAATTAGAATGGAGTTAGCGAATTTTTAAATTTGATTTAAAAGTGTTTAAATAGAATTGGAAATTATTTGATTTAATTTATGTGCTAAAATAGTCATTTTGGGCACTATCTCGGATTTCGACGAAACTAGTTTCATTGGATCCGCAATAGTGAATTATAGTATGCTGTCGAATTCGTGGCGATTGGACTTAACATTTGATCGTGCAAGTTCAAAACACATAGAGACTAATTAAAGGAATTTAATTAAAATAATTCTATTTTGTAAAGCTATCTTCTGTATTTGATGGAATTGGCCCTCGATACATATTCCATTGTGTTCGGAATAGGGGTATAACATATAGAACGTTAGGCGGCACGCTTCGTTTGGAGTTTGGAATTTTCACGGATGAATAGTGTCACGCGAAATTTTCTATAATTAGCCCTCACATTCTCTCATTTGTAAACCTAACCCTAAATTAGATTTTCAGCCGGCATTAAAACATTATTATCTGATGGCCGTCGTTGATCGGAGTCGCTAGGGGCAAAATTACCCTTCGACTTCAACTAGAGAAATGTAGAGCATGATCATACGAAGCTAGTGTACGGTTGGATCGACGTAATGTAGACCGAGGCAGCGTAAAATCACTCACGTTCGAGGCTGCCATTGGGTTTAGGCGATGGAGTTTTTCACGCGGAGGCGAAGAGCGCACAAGCGCAGGCGCGTGGGGCCTTGGCTAGAGCGGCGGAGGGCGGAGCGCATGGGTGCGGCGGCGGTTCGTTGGTGGGAAGTGCGATTTAAAATGAAAAAATTCTCGTTCGTGACCTGGTAAGTGCGTTCGTCTTGTAGTGTGAAGGCCTGACCTGGAGGGAAAGAAGAAAGTGTAATGAAAGTTTAAATTATAATAATTAAGTTAATTAATGTTTTAATTATTCGAATGCAAATTAATTCATAACTTACACGTACGAGGTCCGTTTCGAGCGCGACAATTTGCATTGCGTTCGTATCAGCGAGCACAACGCTATAGAGTTGGAATGGATGAATTCGGTGCTAATTGGAATTTTGGGTTAAATTGAACGACCATTCAATTTTAATTCAAAACGGAGCGCTTTGGCGATTTCTGGAATTTTTCTGAATTAACTCACCTCTCTGGCCTGCTTATATTTTTATATAAGTGAGAATAATTTTATTTATGATGTTTGATGCTTTTTTGGATTATATATTATATTTATTAGTTGGTTTAGATATATTCCCGCCTATTGGAGCGGATGAGACATTATACGTTCCCGTGTAAGAGTGGATGACCCTTTGTATACGAATCCCGCCTTGAAGCTGTTGATTTTATTTTTATGATTATATGTTGTTTGTGATGCAGGAGGAGAGGCTGGAGGTATCCAATAGGATTCTGCACCACTCTTGAGTTTATTTTCATATATATGCTGATATATGATGTGATGGATGTCATGATGATGTTTTTGATGTGATTTGACTTATTTAGTGCTATGGTAGCACTGGGCCTTACTTTTTTTGATATTATGAAATATTGAAATGATGATTTTGATTTGAAAAGGATTTGGAAACGGTTTTGGAAATGTATATATGTTTTTTATGATTTTTTAAATTATTGAAAGAAAGGGATTTGTATTTAAATAAATACAAAGTATGATTTTTGAGGTTATAAAAATATGGTTTTGGAGAAATATTTTTTATATGGAAATTTTTGAATATTTTATAAAGGATTTTTAAAAGCGATATTTATAAATAAAGAAATAGATTTAAAACCGGAGTTCGTATATATTTTATAAATGGGTTTGAAGTTTCTTTGGTAAATAGATTTATGAATAGATTTTATAAACGGATATAATTTATAAAGAAATATGTTATAAATGAATTTTATAAATAATTAGATTTATAAAGAAATGGATTTTAATAGTGAAACGAGTTTTTATAAAATAATGAGTTATAAATAGAATTTATAAATAAAGTGATTTTATAAAATAGAAGTTTTATAAAATAGAAAGGAGATTTATAAACATAGTTTTATAAATATGGAAATGATTTTTGTTGAGATTTAAATGTGGATTTTTATATAAAGGAATTATATTCGAGTTTTTAAGGGTTTAACAATCTTTCGAAGGATTGTTTTGAAGAAATTAGTGGCTTTGAAAAGTAAATTATCATTTTAAAGTAATGTTTTGGGAAGTAATATCCAAATGGATTTAATAGTTTGAAAAATGTTTTGAAATGTGATATGTATCGAAAACAAATATTTCAACATTTATTGTTGTAATAGACATTTTCGGGAAGTATGGAAGGCGTGGACAATAACACTGTTGTTATAGTAAATGATTTTTGAAAGTAAATGTTTTATATAGTATACGTTGATTTATATATATATATATATATATATATATATATAATCAAATCTCTATACTATTGTTTTGGGTTGTCATAATGATGTACACAACATTCGTTTTGACCCAATAAAGCGTGTTTTGGACAATATGTAGCTTTTCTTAAATGATTTATAAATATACTTATTACGAATTTAAGTATATGAAGATATTTTCTAAGTGCTGAAAATAAATTGATTTGTGAATATACTTATACCGTTGATATAAGCATATGGAAATGTTTTTCTAATATTTGGGAAATGATTTAATTAATGAAAGATTAATTAAATGGACTAGTGATTGCTTATGTGCTAGATATTGTTTGTTGCTTTGATAATTAAATAATAGACTATCAAGTTTGGCCTTTTTATCGTTGTTGGTTCGGAGAGACCGGGGTTGGATTTATCCGAGAAGCACTTCGGAACAATGAATGCATTCGAAAGTGCAGGTTTATGATTATGATTTTGAAGACGGAGATCTTCATGATGCACGACTACTTGCCACTAGTCCCTCGGGGTGAAATTTACTATATTATAATTTATGGTGGCAGTAGTGCTTCGTTGTGAAAATCAACGATATGCAAGGACATTTCGCTACTAATCCTAGGGTTAATTCCCGATAGGATGTGGTAGGAGAGTACCTTTGGTGTAACAAACAGGATTTTCGACCCTCAATAACGTTAATTACTCGTATTGACCAGAATCCATAAGCCACTCAATAGATCAACCAACACAATATAAAACAATTTATATTTACTAACAAATACGCGCTCATATCTATAAATACACTCAAACTCATTCTAGGGTACTACTAACCCTATCTCTAATGAGTTACCCCATCAAAGCATAGGTTCTCGCTTAACCTTTAGCTCTGATACCACATGTAACAAATGAGATTTTCGACCCTCGAAAATCGACATCAATACGTGCACTGTACAGCATGCCGAGCAATCGAGTGCCGGAAATACCAGATCGTTAGAGGAAAAGAAGAAAGAAGAGGTAGCAGAAAAGAGAAACAACAACATAGAATTTCACAATCGCAGTAGAACAATATATAATAGATAATAACATGTTTTTATACAAAAAGAATTACAATTGTCATTTATACATTACATCATCAGAGTATAACAAATCAATAACTCAATACTGGACAGTTATAATAACTTGCCCTCACCAGTGCAGACTATTCAGCCTAACATGCACAGTGGAATATAATCAAGTATGTGGAATACCCCTCTGTCATCCAGCTCGTCTCCTGAGCACCATAGCATCCTAACCTGAATCTGTAATACTCGGTCTGACCGAGCATTATAATAATATAACATCCGTGTCAGACTGGAAAACCAGCATGAGAAAACACACTCAATTTGAACTTATTAAAGTTATCAAAATCTTTTGAAAAAAAGGTATCTCGTAAGAACACGCCACACATAAACACAACGGGTTTTACCTTATGGTAACCAAAACATTTTATATCAAAATCATCTGATATTATAATAGTGTCTAAGTACAAGTACTTATTCAAATAGCCGAAATTGTTACATTATTAAATTCCAGCATACTAGGCTCTATAACCAAAATCGTAAAGGCACGTATTGGACGATGGATTTCCATACAATAACAAGGCACTAGGGTACCACCTATTATAGTACACGTCTAGAAAAATGTACCGCGGACCTCGTCGAGATCCCCTACAACACTAGACCGGTTCTACCCCTAACCTGGATAGTACCGAATATGCTATCACCCCGGGTGTTCCCACCCTTATCGAGAGCTCTTTTTCCATGCACCACCATATCCATAATTAATAACATATTCGAGGGTATCTAGAAAGGTGATAACATACCCTAATTGGGTGCGACCCACTTAGCCTTGCCGCATCTCCCCTGATTTTCAGTCATTCCTGTTGATGAGGCTTGAGGCTACGATTACCTTTTTAAGGAATTTTCACTAGAATTCATTGTCCTCCAATGATAATGTACTGATAGCATCCATCCATACAAGTCTGTTCTGGGTCTGAACGAAACCGAAGGCACTATTCCTACTACATCCATTTTGGAAACATCGATTAGTAGCGATTAGCCCTTGCATTTCAATGCTCCATCTTCGACTCCATGCTCTTGTCTTCACTTCAAAAATGTGCTCGTTGGATCGAAGTGTTTTTCGGATAAGTTATCTGATCTCGGTCTCTTCGAAACAATGTTCGATATTTCCGGTAAACTCAACCCCGGTTCTTTAGGAAATAAACAAACGAAAATAAGGTCA
The DNA here is from genome assembly GCA_030737815.1 of Allium fistulosum. Lineage (NCBI taxonomy): Eukaryota > Viridiplantae > Streptophyta > Magnoliopsida > Asparagales > Amaryllidaceae > Allium > Allium fistulosum. The sequence continues at coordinate 863,726,718 of CM060904.1, forward strand.
GAGATCACCTCCTAACTGTTAGTGGATGGATTTCCTTATCATCGTCCTAAAAGAATGAAACGAGTTTATACGTACAGTATTACACCTTCGACGGTAACTGTACCATATAACCCCCGTGTTTCTCCTGGATATTTCCAAAGTTATATTTTCGGTCCAGTTTCGATAGTCGGTTACTTAACTACCGATTTACAAAATCATTCAACCAAAGAGTTCATTTTCCACTGAAAACACTAAGTCTCATTTAATTTAAATTTTAATAAATTAAATCTCTTTATCGAAAGGTATATACATATCTTATCGGAGTAAGTACGTTCACTAACCATTCTTTTCAAAAATATTTGAAAACTATTTTTAAAATAAATATGGAAAGCACCATGCGGTATCAACCATGGATTCGTAGCTCAATGATTACGTCTCTGTCCCAGAGAAATCCAAACTTAACTATAGGCAACCTCTGCCTCCCGATTTTGCCAAGGAAATATACCGTTACTTTCGAAAAACTTTATTTAATAATTAAATATACTTTTAAACAATTAAAATAATTACATAACTTTGAAAAAAAATAATTAATTCTGATTTATTAATAAAATTCTATTGATTTACAAGACTTGTCTATAAAATTTATAATTCATTATGACAATTTAAAAATATTTAAATAACTAATTTTCTGAAATATTTTTAAAACACTTTTAAATTACCTAGTTTAATAATTAAAAAAAATCCCCCTTTGAAAACAAACTCAACTTCTCGATAAAAGTATATTTTTCAATTCTAATATAACCAATCTAATATTTATAAATCTCTCTCGATCTATCACCAATCGATTTACGTCCAAAATTTCATAAATTCCTTTTTCACATTTCCAAAAGAAAAATCTATCCTATCCTTTTAAACCTATTTACCCATCTCATTATAAATTCTTACCGTGAATTTATATCTTCAATTTATCAAATGATAATCATTTCACTTTATTTATAAACATTGTTTATAAATCCCATAGTCTCATTTCCAGTTTTACAATGGTTTCACATCACTTAAATCCATTATAAATCGATTTCTAAATTAAATTCCATATATAAATCAATTTCTTAAATAACTCAACTTGTCTCCAAAACCTAACCAAATCTCGATTGTCCTTCAATTTCGCAATTTAAAAATCTTATTTAAGATCCAGTATAACCAATTTTATACTTATTTCCAAATTCCCTTCTATTTCCCAATCTATTAAAAATCTCGATTTTAAAACCTTTTATATTTAAACAAGTACGACTTAAGGATTATTATTTAAAAATCCTTGATATACATTTTTCCAAAATCCCTATTTACAATATCGTGAAATAGTTAAGTACAAATTTAACGTCAAACCGTTTATTTTATCCAACTCAATTTCTTTTAACTAATCCAAAATTCTATATAAATACTTCACTTCAAAAATCCCTTTTTAAATCTCCTTTCAAATTCAAAATATATATTTATGGTGTTTTAAAATACCAAAACCTTGGCCAGTGCTACCATAGCATCAAATAAATTCAAATCACACAATAATCTATCACAGATTTTTCAAACATATCATATATCACTATATATGAAATTAAATTCAACATTTTTGAGGAATCCAGTTGGATCCCTCCAACCTGTTTTTCTGCAACCACAGATGTGTGATAACATAAAATACCAATCCTGCTTTGTGGCAGGATATCGTGGTATATAGGGTCATCCGCTATTATGCAGGTCACATAGGGTCTCATCCGCTAAAATATGCGGGAACATCAATCCAACTACTAATATATATATATATATATACTATTATATTTATAATAACATCCAAACTGATAATAATTATCAAATTCAACCAGGAATCCAAAAATTAATTTTACTGTTTAAAATTAACTAGTAATCCAAAAATGAGTGAAATTAATTCACTTTGATTTTTATTGTCGCATTCTCGTTCCGGTTCCGATAAAATCCGAATGCGTTTGAATTTATCTGAAAAATCAGCAAGCTCTAAAATCATCCAAACCAGCTCCTATGTGCCATATTCGTCGATACGAACACAACCAGCCGTGTCTCGATTGGACCTAAAACGAATGAGATATGATATTTATAAGTTTAGCGATCATATTCTTTTAAAATCAATTATATAAATACAATTCAAATACCCAAAGCACTCAGGCCACTACAACAAAAATACCCTATTACAACGCCCATTTTACAACGGGCATTGGCTGCCCGTTGTAATAGAAGGCTATTACAACGGTCCATTCAGGTCCGTTATAATAGATGCCCTATACAACGCCCTTTTTACAACGCGCAATGACTGCCCGTTGTAATAGAATACTATTACAACGATCCTTTCATGCCCGTTGTAATAGATGCCAATTTTACAACGTTCACAAACTGCCCGTTGTAATAGATGTCAATTTTACAATGGTCACAAAATGCCCGTTGTAAGAGGTGCCAATTTTACAACGCTCATAACGCCCATTGTAATAGGTGCCAATTTTACAACGAGCTAAAAATGCCGTTGTAATAGGTGCTAATTTACAACGGTCGTAAAATGCCCATTGTAATAAATGTCTATTGCCAATTTTCGACAATCAATAATTAATAATTACAATGCTTTCTTAAAATTAATATTTATTATTTATTAATATTTAATAATTAATCATTAATAATATTATATTAATCATATGTTACTAATTACTAATTATAATATTATATTACTAATTACTAACCATTAATAATATTATATTATTTATTAATATTTAATAATTAATCATTAATAATATTATATTAATCATTTATAACTTATAATAATTAATGATTATTAATAAATAATCACTAATTACTAATTATTATATATAATAAGTATTCCAACAGGCTTAATTTTACTTTCCAGTTATTAGTGATTAATATTAAACATATAATAATTTATAATTAATAATAAATATTAATAATTTATGATTAATAATTAATATTAAATAATATTAAATAACTAATACTCGGTTATAATTAAGAAGTAATAATTAATAATTAATAAATAATAAATAAGAAGTAAGAAGTAATATTTAATATTTAATAATTACCGATTATTTATTTAATAATTAATAACTAATACTCAGCAACGCCTCCGTTGACGGCGGTCGACCTGGCCGGTTAGGTCATGGGGGTTAAGGGGGCAACGCCCCATGGCAGGGTGTGGGGCAGCGCCCCATCCGAAAATGGTACATTTCATTTACATTTTGAATTTGAATTCATAATTAAGACTACTGTTAAATATTTAATATTTAATTATTAGATTTCTTTAACAACTTTTATTGCATGACCATTGCAGATATTAATTTATACAAACAAATGTTTAAATTTAATCTTGTCAGTTTATGCTTAATAAGTTATTATAATTAAAGATTTATAATTCGTAATTCATAAATAATGGAGTATAATAGATATTTAAAAATGACTTCATCAAAGATTGAAAACTAATTTATACATAATAAGTTCTCCCACTCTGTTTTATGTAGGAAACCCACATATCACATGGCGAGTTTTTGCTATGTAGGAAAATCCAGGAAAATAGCTTTCTTGGATCAACATGCAAGTCGACTCGAGTATGATGTTCAATTGAGTTTGGAGCATGATGTTCAATTGGACTTCCCTGGGCTTACTTAAAATTTTCGTTCCCTCCACTCTAAATTAAACACTAACATAAAATATTCAAAACTAATCAACCAAACTTTATTTTATTTTAACACGTCGCCCCTCCAACCAACAAACAACTTTCCCTTTATACTTCAAATGTTAGCTCTCGAAAAAATTTCAATTCCCTCCAACATTTCATTTATCCTCGCTAATGTTTTTTTTCAAATCATTTTTTGCGTTCCTCAACTAAAGAAACTCTAGCCCTAAATCAGAACAGGATAGACTGAATAATGCATCTCTATATTCAACTAAAGAATCTGCTTTGTCAATTTAGAATCATCTCTCCTCTCCAACAGTACCAATATTGCCATCGACAACAAATAATTTCCTCCCCGAATCAGTTTCGAATCACTTTAAATTTTAGATTTGAACTAAACTTCGCAGGCGATTGTGGTTAACAAATTCATGAAGTCGATCTATAGATCCTCAAAGCGGTTAAGTAATTATCAATGTTGTTTTATGGAATTAGTTCACGAAATGATCTTGGAAACGATTTTTGAAGTTGTTGGGTCTAAAAGTTATCGTCGATGTTGCCATGAATTTGGGTTTTAGGCTGGTTAGGGTTTCTCCATAAAATTGGTTTGGATCTGGGTTGAGCAAGAGTTTTAGGCGGTTTTGGTTGTTGTCGTGAGTTGTTGTGGATGCGGTTGGTGATGGGGGATTGGTTATGGGATCAATTGGCGGTGGAAGGCTGAGGTATGATGTGAGTCTGATTTGTCATGGTGGTTGAAGTGGCATCACCTCGGCCGTTGGATTTCGATCTGAATCTGCCTCCTCCATCCGACGATGTTTATTAAATGGTAATTGATGGTTGCCTGGTCAGTTTCTTCGATCTCCATTTCTATTTTGTTTTTTCTGGATCGACTATTTTAATTATTGATGTTGGTATACTGAAAATATTCTTGATTATTACTATTTCGATGTTGGTATATTAAAAATATGTTGTTGGTATGCTGATGGTTGCAATATATTAGCTACTGAGAATAAAATACATATTGTCTCCAATGTGTTCATTATTTTAATTACATTTAGTCATATAGTTGCATACACTAAATGCCATTGAAGTCTGATTTTCCACTAGAATCTAGTTACCCTCTTATATAATTACTTGGATACCTTATTTTTTTATTTACTGGAAAGCTGAAAATTATTGGTTTTAGAGATATGCTTCTTTTGATTCCACCGTACAACATTTTCAAGAACTTTTGCAACAATATTTTTCTTTTTAATTTTCAACATTTTCAGAGATATGCTCATTTTTTAACAACAAAGAGTGATGGTTGCAAGAGAACTTGTGCAGGAAACGAAAATGCATCAAAATTTGCTACAATTATATCAATTGGAACATCATTATTTATCGATCTCTTAGTGTCTTTGTTTTTGGGAGTTACTGATAAGATTGCACTCATGTACCCATCAAGTTCTCTTGTATTAGAGGCTGTTCAACCTTTTTTCATTCTATTGGCATTTAATGCACTTCTCAACAACATTCACCATGTTCTATCTGGGTTGTACTGCTTATCCCAATTAATATTATTTAACATAGTAGAATTTTGCATATTCCTTGCAGTAAAAGGATTGCTAATACCAGCTGCTATTTGTACAAGTAGCCTTTTTCTTATTATTTTCCATTAGTTTCCTGTTTTTATTCATTTAGACTGTGGAACCAATACAGGCATGGCTATTGGTTCTGGATGGTAGGGCCTAGTAGCTTATGCTACTCTTGGAAGTTATTACTTGTTTGGTGTTCTTTCGGGACTTGTACTAGGGCAGGTATATGACTTTCAAGTAGAGGTATGTCCTAACTATATCTACCCTGTATTAAAGAAGCAATGTGTATGTGTATGTGTGTAACCTTTCTTGATAGTATTCTCAGTTAGAACCGATCACATAACCAATTGACAAAGCAAGCACATTTTACTGTTTAAACATGCTAATTTCTGTCAAGCTGGATCATCATCTGTCATGCAACGTGCATATACTGCTGGGATTATAGCTGCCTCTCATTTTGAGCTACCCTGATGTGTTGTAATTGATATGCTGGGATTATTAATTATCAATTGTTTAAACATTCAAAATGAATCGATATAACTAAAATTTATAATGAGTGGAGCATAGGATATGATTAGCACAGAAGTATGAAATGATGCATGTATTATAGTTGTAGGAAACAACACATCAGATCTTAACTTATTCAAGGCATATTTGGGTTGTATTCCTATTGATGGTAGATACACTAATTCTCTCTCCCTCTCTCTTTGAATTATAACTTATTTTGCTGTAATATGTTGTGATATAGATATAACTCTACCGAATGAGGTTGCTCCCAAAAAGTAAATTTAATGAACACAGATCTTTATTTTTTTAGGATAAGGCAATTGATTCAGGTTCATGTATGAATAGCCATATGACAACCTCAGAGATCACTGCTTTAAATTCTCAGATGATGCATCAAGGAAACAGGTTCGATAAATTGTCTTCTCAAGGTCGGTAACATTAAATTAATTACAACATTTTATCAATCCTTTTCTTTTACTACTCCGATGAGTTATAGCTGAAATTGTTGATGTATGCTCTGCATGGTGTATTTTATGTTTATTTATCTAAATACTTTTGACTCTATGTTTTTATGTGCGTTTTTGTCTACTTTTGTAGTTATAGTTTTCTTCCATTGTTCATGCAGTACTATTGATAGATGAAGAAATTGAACTATCAAAGAGGCCGTTGGATCAACCGTCGCGTAGCATAAAGACTTCATCTCTGTGGTATAGTATGATTGTACTTAGAACATGATATTTGTAGCGGACTGTTATGTGTTAATGCTTTATGTATTTGGCATGTAAACTTATCTAACTTTTTGGAGTGTTAGAATTCTATGACTCTAGCTTTTAGTCTTTTCGTATGTGATTTTAATTATTTTACAACAATATTTAGTATTAGTATGGATGTATTGCATGGATGCTACTGTAATTTTTTTTAAAATTTGCATTTATTTTGCAACGGGCAATGTGTGTTGTTATATGAGCTTTTTACAACGGTCAATGCATGTTGTGAAACAGGCTATGCAACTAGTATGGTTAGTCTATTGCAACAGGTTTTGGCCGTTATATTATAGTCTATTACAACGGTCATATCCCGTTGTAAAAAGGTATACTGCAACGGGTTTTACAACGTGCTTTGCCCGTTGTAAAATGTGGTGGATCTATTACAACGAGGCCTATTACAACGAGCACATGCCCGCTGCGAAAACCATATTACAACGGGCATTGCCCGTTGTAAAAAGACTGTTTTGTTGTAGTGGGCCTGGCCCAAATGAGCGAACCCGACCCACAACCTGCAGTACCTTCACTTCCCCCTCTCCTCTGTTTTTCCCATTCGCCTGAAACCCATTCCTGCACGTCCCATATATCAGTGATACGTGTAACTACTCCACCGTTCAAAAATCTAACTACACCAACACGACCGCCATCTCCTCCTCACTCGAACGCACACCACCATGCCACGGTTGTGGCTCCCAATCGAAATGCGACACCACGACCCCCCTCGACCTGCCACTGTCGCGAACTCTAAAACGCCACCGCACTCTACCAAATTCTGCACCCAGGTGCACCTCTCCACGCCGAACCCAAAAATCAACTCTGTTGCTCGAATCGAAGGCCCAAGCTCCCAATATCTGAAACCCTAGTCGCATCTCTTACAGTCGACTGTCACCAATAAGCGCCGCACCTACTATAATCTATACCAGATTGAAGCCCATCCAAAAACATGATTTGTGCAACTGGTTTTAGATTTTTTAGTTGATTATTTATGGAGAAATAAATTTTAGAAGCTTGCTATTCTTTCTTTTTCTTGATTTCACCGTTCTGTTGCGTGCATTGAGTAGAGAGGGAAAGGACGAGCTGTAGCATGTAGGATGCTGTCTACAATGACTTGAAAATGAGAGAAAAGAAGCTGATGTGAATATGGTCAAGTCAATACATACATACATACATACATACATGCATATATATATATATATATATATAATTTAAATTTTCAAATTATCTCGATTACGTAACTTAAAATTTCCAACTCTTAACGAGGCATGCCGCTAGGCGTTCATAATGTTATACCCCTATTCCGAACGCAATGGAAAATGTTTCGAGTCCTAATTCGATCGTATGGAGAAGATAGCTTTTTGAACCCAATTATTATATTAAATCTTCAATATTCATTTCACCGCGTTTCTATCCTGTATGACCAAACGATAACTCCAAATGCTACGAAACATGAAATCCGATAATAATACACTATTACGGATCCAATGGAACTGGTTTCGTCGAAATCTGAGACTGTGCCTCGGGAGGCTATTTTTACTCCTTAATTAAAACGAGTTATTTTTAAAATCGAACAAATCACTTTTAAATTCAATATAAAAGTTCTATTACCTTCATTCTTATTAATATAAATTTAATAATCCTTTAAATTATTTTTCTCAAGCTTAAAACTCAAGATTCAATTATTTAAGTAAATTCCAATTATTAAATTGCCCAATAAATAATTATATTTGAAATTCAAGTTAAAATTTTACTTTTAAATATTTAAAATCAATTAAATATTCCAATTTCAAATAACTAAAATTCTGGGTCGTTACATTCCTCCCCCTTAAAAAATTTCGTTCCTGAAATTGCCAAGGAAGAAGAATGGCCTAAAACCTATTAATTTTCCCAAAGTAAATCAGTTGAAACAACTTCCCAAAATAAATTTATTAAAACCAGATTATCACCTTTTCTAATTTCCAAATTCATCCATAGATTCCAATAATATTATGGGGCGTTTCACTAGAAGGACAAACTTTGAAGTCCAATTTGTTTCTAGGACACACATCCATAGAAATTAGTTTCAAGGCCAAAGTCAGCAGAATAATTACTTTTAAGGACAAAGTCGGCAGTCCAATTACTTTTAAGGACATAATTTCATAGGTTTTTAGGCCTTAGAAACTAATTGTTTTGCATTTACTCCTTAAAAGTAATTATTTCAGTTGTGCGTCCTAGAAACTAATTGCACTAGCTAAAGAGACCCTTGTGACTAATTTCCACTAATATTATTTACTCAACCATTTCAAATTACACTTCAAAAATCAATTTTTGGTTATTAAAATTTTCTTCAAAATTTTCTAACTCTTTAAATTTTCGAAAACTTTTGCCAGCGTCTCCTTTGCACGGCTAGATCCAAACCACTACAAATCGCCTCTATGGGGCTCAAATAATCCAAAGAAAACAAAAGCCAAGTGACTAAATCATAAAACCATCAAATCCAAACAACAATTTAAACATGTACCTTTTAGTCGGGCAATCCAATTTTCTTACGATATCGAAGACATCAATTTAGCCTTTGCTTTTAAATACCTGCACCTTACTTACCAATAAAATCCTATCATATAATTAAAAATCATTTAATTCGGAATTTCAATTTCCAATATTTATTTCACCAAAAACCGTACGATGTACATACATCATCTGTACGCAATATCAAAATGATCACTCACTCGAGCACACAATTTCCCTTCCGAACTAGTATCGTTCACATGACTCTCTAGTGCGGACTCAGATCTGGTTTCTTGATCAGAAACTGTCATTCTCCTTGCATAGCCATATACTATGATTGAGAATCTCAGAATCAATCAAAAATCCACATCCAGTGTTCGCCGTTGAGAATCGAGTAAAAAATCCTAACTCGGATCTATATAAATCATCTCGAAATTCTATGCTCGAATCTGGATAAAATCGTTCGATATATACGTACAACTTACGTATTTATTTCAATTGATTCTTAGCTATATCCTAATTTCTCTTATTCACCTTCATTTCATTCACTTCCAAATTTTTTTCACTTTCAGTTATTCACCTTTATTTGATCTGCATTCAAATATTTACTTGGTATATTTTCCAACACCAATTATCTCTTAAGAATTTCCTCATTAAACTTTATTAAGTCAATTATAAACAATTTATACAAAAGTTCTAATGTTTATTACCACTTCACCACTTAAATTTACATCCATTTCTATTCAAATTCAATTTCAATTCCATTTGAACTCAATTTATCTTCCAAATTTTAAATATTGAATTTTATCAACCATATCCCATACCATATTTAATTTACTAATTATTTTAATTAGTTCCATCCACTAATTTATTACAATCTTAATCAATTCTATTTCCAAGAATTTATTTTATTTAGTCCAACTTAGGCTATTTTAAATCTCACTTAATTTAACTTAATTCAAGTTAAATCCTATTCCAAAATTCAATTCCAAAATTTTACTTTTCTTGCATTCTCATTCAACAATTTAAACATTGCTTTGTCTTGCAATTTTCAAATTTTATAAGTTATCAACTTATTCATATTCCATAAAATATTTTAAATAAAAATCCCAGAGTTAAACACTTTGTTCTAAGTATTTCAAATCATTTTTGAAATCATATATATATACACAAAATTCCTTGGTATGTCAAAGCATCCCTTTAGAATTTCAAAACCAAGACAAGTTTTACCAAACAAACTCCAATTGCAAATCATTAAGGTAGCAACTCCTCCCTTGGAGACTTGAAAATGAACGTCGATAATGTTACAGTCATCACCGAAATTATTTTCCAACGACCGAAGCGAGCTTAGTGCTTTTATTTCCTTCAAAATTCCTTTAAAATATTTCCAATTCAAAATTATTCTCCAAATAATATTGTAACGACCCGTAAATTTCAATTGTTTTAATAACGTAATTAGTTAAAATTTTGTGAAATTTTAAACGATAAAATTTTGAAATAAAAATTTAATATTTGGAATGCGTTTAGTTAAACATAGCAACTGGTAAATTTTCGTCCGAAAATATGAAAATTTATTTCGCGCGTAAATTTACTTCAATTTAATCAGTTAAAAAGCGATGAAAATAAAATGTTTCCGAAACCTAAATATTTTTACATAGAAAAATTCTAAACCATCTTCTGAGCAAGATGTCAGTTTGTCGTTTTTCCAAATTCGGACATCTTTGGCTCCGTCGATCTTATTTTTCTGCGTTTTTCTTGCAATTTTCGATATTAGAAAATTCGAATTTTTATAATTCGATAAAACACTGATATCTATATGCCGTTTTGATCGTCTCGTCATGCTGATCTCTATGGTATATTCGATTGTCAAAATTCGGAGTTCGTTGTACATTGCACTTTACGTAACGCTTACCGTATCGGTACCGGTTTGTGACGTTTGGTTTTATGACCATTTGAATTCATTGTCCCTTCAACTTTTCTTAGTGAAACTAAATAGCCGGTTGCATTTATATCTTCGTTCATTTCCAATGTCTTTTATCTCGGTTCACTCTTCCAAATTTATTTGCTTCCTCTTTGTTTCCAGAGAAAGATACATTTTGTTTAAAGCCATGCACACTTTTTCATCACCCTCCCACAGCACGCATGAATTCAATTCTTTTGCCAGAGCCAAAGTTTCCATCACCCTCCCTCTTTCTTCACGCAACCGCAAATCCACCCTCTCCCAATCTTCGGCTTCCTTTTCCTCCATCCCGTGCTCGCCTCACCTGACCTCGGCCGCCTAGCCTGTCCCCTACATAACTCGAACCTGACTGCAGCTCCTCCACATCAAGCACCCACAACCGGCCACCACTCTTTTCCTCCCTCTGGCCGCGAATTTCCTCTCACCCTGCTTCCATCGGTCGGTGTATAGCCGAGGCCACCCAAACACTCTGCCTCCTTCACCGAGTGTCGAGCTGCTTTCCCCGACCAAGCTCATCAGCCGAGATCCTTCCCGACCTCCGCATCCATTCGCATGCAGCTTGGCCACCATCAAATATTGTACTGTTAAAGTGAGGTATATATATTATGTTGCAGCATATATAGAGAGTTCTACATATCAGCTTTAATATAACATATATGTTGTTTAATGTTTTTTTATATATATATTTTGCATTCGAATAAGTATTTATGTACATATAAGTTCAATATATATTTGTTAGTATATGATTTACAGAGCGTTGTAAGTTAATATTTATAGGTTGGTCTGCATATTTTTTTTTATACATACTGTTTGCCTATATATTTTAATTACAGTATTGTTTTATTTGCATCTGTTATTGATAGATAGGACTTGCACTTATTTTGTTTAATTTATATATATATATAAGTACAAGATCTGCTTATTTACAAGGAAGTCTATATAAAATCTCATGTCAAGTTAGTATATATATATATGAGTTAGATGACGTTGATACAGTTAGCATATGCATATGTTGGATTTGTTAGAAGAATTTGTATAAGGGTTTCTATATATTATAGTATAAGTGAAACAGATGTTACTGTAGTTGTACATATATCAAAGTATTGAAACCGTTTGTGAAGTAATAACGTAAGCTTTGTATATATAGGTAAAAAAAGTTATCTTGTGTATATATTAATTTATACATACCTGAGTTTTGTTTGAATATATATGCATTGTTTTAAATTTCTAATATGTGTACTTTCTTATATAAGTTTAAAGTATGGTTATACATATATATTCTCTTTATTGTCCTGTAGGCAACTTAGTACGTGATTTGATACTAGATATTATATTTGTTTACATAAGTAAATGGTTCTGTCAAGTCATCTACCAGTTATATAGATTGTTAATAAGTTAGTATATGTGTGTTATATAGCTTGTTGGTCTGCATGCAACTAGTTCCATCGGTACACATCTGTTTTGTGATGGTCGGCATATATGTGGGTTTCTAAAGTTGTGTAGTTTCTTTAATAGTAGTATATACATGTAAGTTCTTTGATGCATTCCAAATTGTATATTGACTTTAATTAGAAGACGTGTATACATTTATTTAAAGGTATATATGTGTATCACATATGTATTATATTATGCTTACAGTATAAAGTTTTTTTAAGTTTGCTATAAGTATGCCTATCCATTTATATGTTCGGCAACATATATGTTTGTATAATAATATGTTTTGGTAACGTATTGGTATGATTATATATCTATATAATATGTTTTATGTACATTTATATTAGTTGTTGTTGGGTTTATATGGGATTTTATTATTGCTAGCTTATAGAGTTGATAAAGTATATTTAAACCAGTATGTGTATTTATATTTTGAAATTTTGTTTTGAAACTGTCTTACTTTTCTAAGTGATTCTCGAGTATGTTATAATACTATATATATACACTTTACCAATTATCTTCATCAATCCGGTTTGATTTGATTTCCTCTATTTAAACTATCGGATTTGTTCGTCGAATCGTATCCCTCAAGCTTTGATTGGGAAGTCGTGCTTGCATTTCGTAACTCACCTCATTGTCGAATCATCTCTAGCCTCGAAAGGTGAGCAATCAGTCACGATTAACGTTCTTTTATTTATTAAATTTGATTTCAATTGAAACGACAATTAAAATTTACTGTTGTTAGTTAATTACACTGTTATATATGCTATTACCTGTATCAGTTCACCTGTGACATCTGACACCATTATCTGTTAATTATTTATGCGATGATAATACAGTTTGGCTGATAATTGATTGATCGTTGATGTTTATATTGGACGTTAAATTGTTAGTGTTAAATGATAAATAGTATGCCAAATTGAAATGGATATAGGATAGTTAACGATTTTAAAAACTGATTTATATGTTAAATTTGATTAGTTGAAAATGACCCCTTTTATTTGTTAAATTAATTGACATGTAAAATAGTGATAATTACACTTTGAACCATTGAACGTATATTGGATTAGTTGTTGTAGTGTTAAAATTTCAATCGAACGACAAGTAAAGAACCGTATGAATAACTAGTGTAATAATCTTTAATCTACATGAAATGATAGTGTAGATTCTAGAAATGATTATATTAATTTACACAAATAACAATGTGAATTAATACGATTATTTCGGGATTATTTGAATTGATTATTGGATTGATACTGGTTGTCGTTATTGTTTTTTTATTTACTTTGACACCATTCCAGTTATCACACTGCAAGTTCCCTTTGCTATACTTTGATTTTGAATTGAATTGGAATCGGGTTGAAATGATAAATACCCAAATTGAACTTTGACCTAGGATAGAGAATTAAATTAAACCCGATTGGTCAATAATTTGATTTAAAAATAAACGAAGATTTTATTTGAATAAATAATATGGTTTTGAAATGAAGTCTAAATTTGAATTTTAATGGAAGGAAAATGTTAATATTTAATAATCTGAAACAAAATATTAACAATGTAATTGATTAAAGAATGTTGTTTAATTTGAGAAATGATTGAATTAAGTTTGAAATTAAAATTAAGTTTGAAATTATTAAACTTTGAAATGATTTAATAATTAAGTTTGAAATTATAATTAAGTTTGAAATTATTAAACTTTGAAATTATTTAATAACTAAATAAGATTGAATGTTTTAATGATCAAATTTAATTAAATTCTTTAATAAGTAAAATTGAACTTTTGAATAAGTGAACTTTACTTCGTAAATAATTGAAATTGAGTTTTCTTTATTAATTAAGTTTTTGGAAAATTATTTAAGTAAGTAAATAAGTGAAATTGAATTTCTTTAACAAGAAATAAAATGCGATTAATTGAAATTAATGTAAGACTTGAAATGTAAAGAATTTGGTTTGATGGATTTAATTTAATTAAATTTGTAAGTTTGATATAATGAAGTTGAATTTAAATAATGGATTTAATGAATTGGAAATTTAAATTAAAAATTTATTTTGAATGATAAGTTAACTTAACGAATATTGAATGAAATCGACTAATGAATTTAAATTGATCGGAATGTTAAATTTAATTAATTTAAATGATTTCGGAATGAAACTTATTTTCGAACCTGAATCAATAGTTGAATTGTTATAAATAAATTGAAATTGAATTATAAGATTTTGAAATTATGAATCTGGAAGTTTGAAACGTAAATTTTTGGAAATTGGTTTTGAAAGACAAATGAAATGTTGATTTACCAATTTTAATTGAGATTGAAATTGATTTGGTTTTGAAATGAATTAACGACCAATCGGTGTAATAATTACGAAAGTTATTAAAGAGACCGGAATCGGTTAGGGACATACTCACTGTCTAAACCGAAAACCACTTTAATAACTATACGCGGAGTGTGATCCAGAATGAAGTGGTTGGATTGATGTACGTGATGACTGAAGGAAGAGAATGATAATGGATAGCCTTGACACTTGTGTCAAATTGGAAATGACTAAAACAGGAGCCGTGCCGGGCCAAATGGAGGTCAGCTACCTCAAGCGAATACACTTCTTCGAACTACTCATTACTTGTTGTCGATTGGTGCACCCTTGATTTTGGGAGTGTTGTTTCGCGATGTTGCGGTCGCTGCGGCGATGCGTTCTCACCAGTCCGGATCAGGCAAACGGTAGTTTCACTACCTTGGGTATTGCCTCATGTGCCTTGTCATACTTGTATCCCTATACGCGACCACTTCAATTTGTTTTGTACCTTTAGTATATGGATTGCCCTCTGGTGACTTCCGGTTTTGGGGAAACTACGGTCTTGTATATGCTCTTGGGAATAAAAATGTGTTAAGGGTGGAATGGGCCATGACTTAACACTATTTTGATATCTTTATATTACTGATAGACATTATCTACTTATCGTACACTACTACCTAGTAGATAGTTTAACGGATCCTTAAAGGATGGTTATTCCAAACATCCTTTGAGTTACTTGTATTTCAATTGCTATTTCACTTGTGTTGGATTTATTGATATAAGAATGTTAATCCTGACTCGAGTGTCTTGTGTTTTTGCTTTACGCTCGGGTCAGACTGAGTGTACCAGTGTTCGAGACTCACCTTTGAAGTTGGAGCTTTGCTTGAAGATCCAGCATCTATTCTGCTTTCAGTATTCGATGATTCCAATGATGTATTCTGATTTGTATCTGATGTATCGTATTACTCTTCCGTTGTATCTGGTTTAACTCTGATGTAACTTATACATTTATATAGTAGCTTCATGAACTACTATCTCTTTTATTTCCGCTGCATTTATTACTCTGTGTCTGTGATCTGTGATTATTTATTTACTGTATATGTTCAGTTTTGCCAAATTTAAATTAACAACGCGGTATTTTGAGCAATTCAATTCCGACATGTGTGTCTGCCTATGCACTTGGAGGGTGCAGCATGATAGGGTGTTCTTGCATTTGGTTTGGTAGCGAGCGGATGACTCTTACTCCTACATGTCCCTTCGGGGTTGGTGCAGTCGAGAGGCTGGCTGTAAAGGCAGAACACATGTATAGTTGTATGCTATGGTGGGCGTTACCCCACTGACGCGGTCCGTTACAGTTGGTATCAGAGCTTTGGTAGCTCTAGGAAAAACTCAGCATATAGGGTAAATGTATTTACAGAATCACTTCATTCGAGTTTGTATCTCTTCCTTTTGACTCGATTCCTTTGAATTTTGGAACGTTCTCTGCGGTTCCAAGAATTCATTCGTGTCCCTCACTATTCGTCTTCTTTAAATTATGGAGCACCACATAACTCCACTTCGAATGACCCTTATAATGAATCGGTGGTCTCGTCGAACTTCGAATGATGTGTAAAGGGGTGAAACTCCTTTACAATTGGCATTGATTTACCGGAGATTTCTGTATCCTTAGTTTACGATGCTATCTATTTCCTACTATACCTGGATTCCATCTCTTGAGATCGAGTGTTGATTTACCTCGGAATTCAACATCGATCTTATTCTTGAAGTTACGGACGACCCGGTTAAGGTTGCCCGTGAATTAAATAAACTTATCCATCTCCTGATTGTGATAATTGAATTATCCTATCTTCTGTTTCGAGCTTATCTTCGAATCAAAATTCTCTTTGATTTGAGTCCATCAAATTTGAATCCCTATACTTATTTTGAAATCCATCCTTGTATCGTCGAGCGAGGTAGTGCATTTGTTATTAATATAAAAATGTTTTCTTTGTTGTGTTGTTTGAGTTGTTGATGTTGATTTGGGTTTCTGATCGATTCGTCTGATCAACGCTATCGATAGGATTTCCAAAACACTTGAACAGAGCAAACTGACACAATATTATTTTTAAATTTCGTAAATGTTTGCGCAAAAAATGGTCACAAACCCCAAGTGTTGTGAAAGCACCAGCGTATGAATATAAATCAACAAGATTCACACACAAATCACAGATCTAAGCAAATAACAAATAGCAATCCAGAAATAATGAACAGTGACACAAGATTTATAGTGGTTCGGCTATCTCCGGCCAACGTCCACTTCAAGGTTTTTATGATTTTATTACTCGATGTTTGAAGATTACAGTTTCTTGTAATGTAGTACAACTGATTTTCTGAGCAAAGTCTGGATCTAAGGCAGCAATGGTGATTCTGAGTAAATCTGGCAGAGTCTGGGCGCTCTTTAGCTCTCAAAATTGTCTGACCCCTCTTCTGAATGACCAGGGGGTCTATTTATAGGTGTAGGAGGCTGATATTTCGCCTAAATTGAAGGAAGACCAGTTCTGGCACATGAGGGGGCCCACATGCCCGCTTTCTGGAAATCCGGGCCCACTTTGGGATCGATTCGAAGCTACGTTCGAATCGATCAAGAAATTGTCCAATCGAGCTGAAATTTGGTGTGAACATTCATCAACATGTGATCAAACTACTGTGAAAATTTCATAGCATTTGGACTTGAAAATCTCAAGATATGATCGATTCGAGATCATGTTTCCAGTTGATAAGCTCCCTTCGAATCGATCTTCCTTCGAATCGATTAGGTCGAATCGATGGTGTCGCGTGCCCAAGTGATGACGTGGTGCGTGTTTCCTGGGTCAATCCTCCTTCCTCGCCATGTTGAACGCTTCCTTCCTGGATATGCGCTCGCATCCATACCTCGTGCCCAGTCCACATCCATCTATAGCCATAGCGTGCTTCGAATCCATTGCTTCGCATCCATAAAATCAGTTTCGTTCGTATCCACAACTTTGTATCCACGACTTCGTATCCACGAAGCCGTCTCCCAACGTATCCTTCTCGTATGCCTTTGATCTTCTTCGAATCGATCTGTATGTGAGTCCTTCGTATCGATTTTAGCATAGATCGATACGAAATCGTCACTCCTCGCCTCCCTTCCGATACGAACTATATAGATACGAAGCTTGTAGCCTGAATCCATCCTGATCGATACGAAACGTATCGATTCGAACAAACCTCTACGTGCTTTCCTACCAATCTGGGCATGTCACCACCGAGTCGAAATCCACCTAGCTTTCCTACCTGATCGATACGAACATGCTGTCATCCTTCACCATCCTATCGATACGAAGTCATCGAGTCGAACTAGTCCCTGCACATCGTAATCCATCCATATTTCATTCATATGAACTCCGATTAACCTGAAACTTGAAATATAGCCTCTCCTAGTCCTTATCATCATCTCCAATCGATTTCACCCCGATCGGAGCCCGGTCAAATTTTGACGACATCGATCACAACCTTGTCTCTAATCGACCTCCAATCCTGATACCCATCCTTTTTTGTCGATTTGTTTGATATTCCGGCTTTGACCAAAAAGCGGGATAACATTTGCCCCCCAAAACATGCCTTGTGAAAAGAAGGCGTGTTTTGAATAATTCCGTATCCGATATCCAAAGTCCATAGCCAATCCCATGTCCATCCGAACTCGAAGATCGAGCCTTTGATCCATTATTATCCAATAGCCAATAGCCCAATCCAGGACCTCTCCGGGTCGGTATCCAAATCCATAACCTCTCTGGGCTCTTGCCAAGCGCAATCAACACCTGACGACCGTGGTCCAGTGTCCCTGGACATTGAGCTAACCTCTCCGGGTTCTTGCCAAGCGCAATCCACACCTGACGACCGTGGTCCAGTGTCCCTGGACGTAAGTAATGCCGTGGCTTAAGTCCTAAGCTGAATCCTGGTCGCTCTGGACCCTTGTTGAGCATAGTCCATACTCAACGACCTGAAACAATAATCGATAGTAGGGGGCCTAAGTCCTAGGCCGAATCCTGGTCACTCCGGACCCTTGCCGAGCATAGTCCATACTCGACGACCTGAAACAATAATCGATAGTAGGGGGCCTAAGTCCTAGGCCGAATCCTGGTCACTCCGGACCCTTGCCGAGCATAGTCCATACTCGACGACCTGAAATGATAATCGATAATATAGGGCCTAAATCCTAGGCCGAATCCTGGTCTCTCCGGACCCTTGCCGAGCATAGTCCATACTCAACGACCGTTTATCAAAAAACCAAAAAGAATCCAATCAAAATCCAATCCAAAATCCAATCGAAAAATAAAATCCGAAAACCAGAAATCCAAACCAACATCCAAAACAGAAAACCATCCAAACGAAAATCCAAACCAGAAAGCAAACAAAACCAGGAGTTCAAACCAAACTCCAAAACCAAACCAGAAAAACGAGTGTCCAATCCAAAAACAAAAGAAAACAGATTTCGCAAACCATGGCTTCGCGGTGTATCATCATTCAGAGCATGCCTAAGGGCTATCTCCGTCCCCGTACATGTGTAAATGACTTTGTTGCTCGCCAACGGTTTGTTACTTATTTCATATTATCCGGGTCAATGGATAACCAATCGACCATCATTCCTGGGCCTCATGCCATCATGGCTTGAGGTGGGCGGTGGTTGCTCCTGCTCCACCACTGCATTCCGAGCCCCAACATACTGCGTCAATTGTGCATTCCTCACATGCTCCTCAATTATGTCCTTTAGGTGCCTGCAGCTGTTGGTATCGTGTCCATCCAAATCATGGAAGAGACAGTGCTTTCCTGATGCCCTTTCTCGTTCAGAAGGTTCTCTCCTAGCTGGCCTCCGGTAAGAAAGGCGATTCCGGGTTTCCATGTATATCCGCTCCTGCGTCTCGTTTAATCCCGTGTATGTGGAAAACTTTGGATCCTTCCATCGCTTCCCGGCTTTTCCTGAATCGTCGTCTAGCTTCCTTTTTCCTTTGTCTTTATCCGAGCTTCCGTTGGATGGTCCTCCACCCCCAGTCACATTCACCTCCTTTAACTTTAAATCAGTACATGCGTCTTCTTGCCGAAGGAACCTTTCAGCTTCATGGAAGAATTCCCCAAGATCCAGTGGTGGATCTCGTACTAAAGATACCTTAAAATTTGAATCCTCTCTGACTCCCGATACTGCCGCCATCAAAACCATCGATGGATCCGGCCGATCCATCGAAGCAACCGCCGCATTAAATCGAGTTAAAAATGCTCTAAGCGATTCATCTGTTCTTTGCTTTACCGATGTTAACGTCATCACGTTCTTAGGTCTTTTGATATGAACCCGAAACTGTCCCAAAAACTTATCCACCAATTCCCTCCAAGTCCTGATAGTTCCTTCTTCCAACTGCCTAAACCACATTGCAGCTATGTCCGTTAAATATAAAGGGAAACATCGAGCCATTACTTCATCCGATGCCCCCAGCACTTCCATGTGTCTAGTGTATCTCATCAAATGATCAGTTGGATCAGCCTTGCCATTATATGCTTCCACGCTAGGTAACTTGAACTTAGGTGGATTTTGAGCTATCCTGATTTCCCGAGCGAACGGACTCCTGTTCACTCCTTCCAAATCTCGGTTGGTCAAACCTCCACGCATAGTCTTCCGGATGATTTCCACTAATCCAGCGTTACCTGTTAGGGGTTGCCCCCCATGCTCCCAAGGGAACTCCGGCACATATTCTTCATGTGGCTCATTAGCTGCAGTGTTGGCTCTAGCCTGCTGAACTCCTTCCAAAGGTCCTTCTGCGTTGGATCCTGCGGGCCTTCCCCCAAGCCGTTGTTGATTTCCTTCTGGTTCTGTATTCTGACCTCCATTGGGTTCCGCAACCCTAGTTCCTTGTTCCACATTTGCAGTCACTGTAGTTGGTCCAAGGTTCTGTGTTCCTGCAGCTCTCATCTGCTCGAAGAAAGTCTGCATCATATCCTGTTGACTCTTCAGCAACCTCTCGTGTAATGAATTCGCCATAGCTTCCATCTCGTCTCTGGTAATGTAAATCGAAGCTTGTCCTTCTCCAGCTCCGGAGGATGCCTCTTGACTTCCTCCTTGTTGGCTTCTCTCAGCTCTTTGTCTTCTACTTGTTTGTCGAGTCATTGTAGAGTCAATCCGAATCCTTCAAACTTTCAAACCTAAACTTTGAATTTGGTGTAGCGGGTGTTAGTTGTTCTCAGTGAAAGCACCAAAGTGTTTGCGCCAAAAATGGTCACAAACCCCAAGTGTTGTGAAAGCACCAGCGTATGAATATAAATCAACAAGATTCACACACAAATCACAGATCTAAGCAAATAACAAATAGCAATCCAGAAATAATGAACAGTGACACAAGATTTATAGTGGTTCGGCTATCTCCGGCCTACGTCCACTTCAAGGTTTTTATGATTTTATTACTCGATGTTTGAAGATTACAGTTTCTTGTAATGTAGTACAACTGATTTTCTGAGCAAAGTCTGGATCTAAGGCAGCAATGGTGATTCTGAGTAAATCTGGCAGAGTCTGGGCGCTCTTTAGCTCTCAAAATTGTCTGACCCCTCTTCTGAATGACCAGGGGGTCTATTTATAGGTGTAGGAGGCTGATATTTCGCCTAAATTGAAGGAAGACCAGTTCTGGCACATGAGGGGGCCCACATGCCCGCTTTCTGGAAATCCGGGCCCACTTTGGGATCGATTCGAAGCTACGTTCGAATCAATCAAGAAATTGTCCAATCGAGCTGAAATTTGGTGTGAACATTCTTCAACATGTGATCAAGCTACTGTGAAAATTTCATAGCATTTGGACTTGTAAATCTCAAGATATGATCGATTCGAGATCATGTTTCCGGTTGATAAGCTCCCTTCGAATCGATCTTCCTTCGAATCGATTAGGTCGAATCGATGGTGTCGCGTGCCCAAGTGATGACGTGGTGCGTGTTTCCTGGGTCAATCCTCCTTCCTCGCCATGTTGAACGCTTCCTTCCTGGATATGCGCTCGCATCCATACCTCGTGCCCAGTCCACATCCATCTATAGCCATAGCGTGCTTCGAATCCATTGCTTCGCATCCATAAAATCAGTTTCGTATCCACAACTTTGTATCCACGACTTCGTATCCATGAAGCCGTCTCCCAACGTATCCTTCTCGTATGCCTTTGATCTTCTTCGAATCGATCTGTATGTGAGTCCTTCGTATCGATTTTAGCATAGATCGATACGAACTGCATCGTCACTCCTCGCCTCCCTTCCGATACGAACTATATAGATACGAAGCCTGTAGCCTGAATCCATCCTGATCGATACGAAACGTATCGATTCGAACAAACCTCTGCGTGCTTTCCTACCAATCTAGGCGTGTCACCACCGAGTCGAAATCCACCTAGCTTTCCTACCTGATCGATACGAACATGCTGTCATCCTTCACCATCCTATCGATACGAAGTCATCGAGTCGAACTAGTCCCTGCACATCGTAATCCATCCATATTTCCTTCATATGAACTCCGATTAACCTGAAACTTGAAATATAGCCTCTCCTAGTCCTTATCATCATCTCCAATCGATGTCGCCCCGATCGGAGCCCGGTCTTGACGACATCGATCACAACCTTGTCTCTAATCGACCTCCAATCCTGATACCCATCCTTTTTTGTCGATTTGTTTGATATTCCGGCTTTGACCAAAAAGCGGGATAACAGTAAATGAAATAAATTTTGAATAATTATATTATATATATAAGTATGATTTTGTGAATTTTGATAGTAAATTAAATTGTTTGTTAATAAATGATATTGGATTTTAAATATGTCACCTAAACCATTAGCTTTTGTCTCATATATAAATAATTGAAATAAAAACACGGTTTATAATTTATTTGAAATTTGAAATGTATTTAAATCAAGAATTTGAGAATTTAATTTCCGAGAATTTCAACTTTGGGTTAAAGGTTTTAAAATGTATTATCTAAAGTATTTTCGGATAGAAATCATTGCAAAGAATTTTAAAATGTTGAAACCAGTGCTCTTCTCTTTGTCGCTGGAAAATAATTTCGGTGATGGTGGCCGCATCATCGACATTCATTTTTGAGTTTCGAAGTGGAGATACTATTCTGTAGCTTTGCTACGGTTTTGATTTGAAAAATAGTTTGATTTGAATTTCTTCAGTATAATTTGATTTATATATATATATATAAGTACCTTATTTTAAAATTTAATTTGATTTGATATAAATATATTATATATATCTCTAAATTGTTTAAAGTTAATCGGAAATCTAATTCTTAAATTTTGTTAAAGGGTGATTTTAATTATAAATAAAACCAAATTTGGAATAAATATTTAAACTTGAATAATTGAATTGGGAAAATTTTATTTGTATATTGTTCAACTGCATTCTAATACAACTTACCTAAATCATTCAGAAGTTGAATATGTAATTGGATAATATATAAGATAAATTGAATTTATAAATAAAATTTGAGTGTTTATAATAAATGTTATACACTAAATTTTGATTATAAAGATGTTAATACAGTTAGATAGGATAATAAGTAAACTCAGTTAATAATGAAATAAATTTGTTTTGAAAGAATTAATAAATTTGTTTTGAAAGAATTAATAAATTGAAATTTGATCAACATATGAAAATACCTTGAATTTAAAAGAAATTAATAGATGTAAATTAATTTAAATCGAAACTTTTATGTTTTAAATTAATTTATATGGGTTAAATATATGTGATAAGATATATTAAGTAGAATAAATTTAACAATAATTTGTAACAAAGAAGAATTTAAATTACTGAAAAAAATATGATTATAATAAAAGACTATTCAAATTTATGGTTTTAGAAATTGTAAATTTAAGATAATTGGATAATAAGATAATGAATTTAGAAATAGTTGAGATTGATTTTAGTGAAATTAAATGGATTAAATCAATTATTGAATATCAATTAATTTAAATTTGAATTTATATGGTTTAAATTAATTATTATTTTGTACTTCAAATCTGTTTTCTTTCTGGTTGTTTCTATTCTCCTACCTCGTTCCTTTTCGGGGACGAAAAGTTTTGAGTGGGGGAGAGTGTAACGACCCGTAAATTTCAACTGTTTTAATAACGTAATTAGTTAAAATTTTGTGAAATTTTAAACGATAAAATTTTGAAATAAAAATTTAATATTTGGAATGCGTTTAGTTAAACATAGCAACTGGTAAATTTTCGTCCGAAAATATGAAAATTTATTTCGCGCGTAAATTTACTTCAATTTAATCAGTTAAAAAGCGATGAAAATAAAATGTTTCCGAAACCTAAATATTTTTACATAGAAAAATTCTAAACCATCTTCTAAGCAAGATGTCAGTTTGTCGTTTTTCCAAATTCGGACATCTTTGGCTCCGTCGATCTTATTTTTCTGCGTTTTTCTTGCAATTTTCGATATTAGAAAATTCGAATTTTTATAATTCGATAAAACACTGATATCTATATGCCGTTTTGATCATCTCGTCGTGCTGATCTCTACGGTATATTCGATTGTCAAAATTCGGAGTTCGTTGTACGTTGCACTTTACGTAACGCTTACCGTATCGGTACCGGTTTGTGACGTTTGGTTTTATGACCATTTGAATTCATTGTCCCTTCAACTTTTCTTAGTGAAACTAACTAGCCGGTTGCATTTATATCTTCGTTCATTTCCAATGTCTTTTATCTCGGTTCACTCTTCCAAATTTATTTGCTTCCTCTTTGTTTCCAGAGAAAGATACATTTTGTTTAAAGCCATGCACACTTTTTCATCACCCTCCCACAGTACGCATGAATTCAATTCTTTTGCCAGAGCCAAAGTTTCCATCACCCTCCCTCTTTCTTCACGCAACCGCAAATCCACCCTCTCCCTATCTTCGGCTTCCTTTTCCTCCATCCCGTGCTCACCTCACCTGACCTCGGCCGCCTAGCCTGTCCCCTACATAACTCGAACTTGACTACAGCTCCTCCACATCAAGCACCCACAACCGGCCACCACTCTTTTCTTCCCTCTGGCCGCGAATTTCCTCTTACCCTGCTTCCATCGGTCGGTGTTTAGCCGAGGCTACCCAAACACTCTGCCTCCTTCACCGAGTGTCGAGCTGCTTTCCCCGACCAAGCTCATCAGCCGAGATCCTTCCCGACCTCCGCATCCATTCCCATGCAGCTTGGCCACCATCAAATATTGTACTGTTAAAGTGAGGTATATATATATTATGTTGCAGCATATATAGAGAGTTCTACATATCAGCTTTAATATAACATATATGTTGTTTAATGTTTTTTTATATATATTTTACATTCGGATAAGTATTTATGTACATATAAGTTCAATATATATTTGTTAGTATATGATTTACAGAGCGTTGTAAGTTAATATTTATAGGTTGGTCTGCATATTTTTTTTATACATACTATTTTCCTATATATTCTAATTACAGTATTGTTTTATTTACATCTGTTATTGATAGATAGGACTTGCACTTATTTTGTTTAATTTATATATATATAAGTACAAGATCTGCTTATTTACAAGGAAGTCTATATAAAATCTCATGTCAGGTTAGTGTATATATATATATATATATATATATATGAGTTAGATGACGTTGATACAGTTAGCATATGCATATGTTGGATTTGTTAGAAGAATTTGTATAAGGGTTTCTATATATTATAGTATAAGTGAAACAGATGTTACTGTAATTGTACATATATCAAAGTATTGAAACCGTTTGTGAAGTAATAACGTAAGCTTTGTATATATAGGTAAAAAAAGTTATCTTGTGTATATATTAATTTATACATACCTGAGTTTGGTTTGAATATATATGCATTGTTTTAAATTTCTAATATGTGTACTTTCTTATATAAGTTTAAAGTATGGTTATACATATATATTCTCTTTATTGTCCTGTAGGCAACTTAGTACGTGATTTGATACTAGATATTATATTTGTTTACATAAGTAAATGGTTCTGTCAAGTCATCTACCAGTTATATAGATTGTTAATAAGTTAGTATATGTGTGTTATATAGCTTGTTGGTCTGCATGCAACTAGTTCCATCGGTACACATCTGTTTTGTGATGGTCGGCATATATGTGGGTTTATAAAGTTGTGTAGTTTCTTTAATAGTAGTATATACATGTAAGTTCTTTGATGCATTCCAAATTGTATATTGACTTTAATTAGAAGACGTGTATACATTTATTTAAAGGTATATATGTGTATCGCATATGTATTATATTATGCTTACAGTATAAAGTTTTTTTAAGTTTGCTATAAGTATGCCTATCCATTTATATGTTCGGCAACATATATATTTGTATAAATTTATGTTTTGGTAACGTATTGGTATGATTATATATCTATATAATATGTTTTATGTACATTTATATTAGTTGTTGCTGGGTTTATATGGGATTTTATTATTGCTAGCTTATAGAGTTGTTAAAGTATATTTAAACCAGTATGTGTATTTATATTTTGAAATTTTGTTTTGAAACTGTCTTACTTTTATAAGTGATTCTCGAGTATGTTATAATACTATATATATACACTTTACCAATTATCTTCATCAATCCGGTTTGATTTGATTTCCTCTATTTAAACTATCAGATTTGTTCGTGGAATCGTATCCCTCTAGCTTTGATTGGGAAGTCGTGCTTGCATTTCGTAACTCACCTCATTGTCGAATCATCTCTAGCCTCGAAAGGTGAGCAATCACTCACGATTAACGTTCTTTTATTTATTAAATTTGATTTCAATTGAAACGACAATTGAAATTTACTGTTGTTAGTTAATTACACTGTTATATATGCTATTACCTGTATCAGTTCACCTGTGACATCTGACACCATTATTTGTTAATTATTTATGCGATGATAATACAGTTTGGCTGATAATTGATTGATCGTTGATGTTTATATTGGACGTTAAATTGTTAGTGTTAAATGATAAATAATATGCCAAATTGAAATGGATATATGATAGTTAACGATTTTAAAACTAATTTATATGTTAAATTTGATTAGTTGAATATGACCCCTTTTATTTGTTAAATTAATTGACATGTAAAATAGTGATAATTACACTTTGAACCATTGAACGTATATTGGATTAGTTGTTGTAGTGTTAAAATTTCAATCGAATGACAAGTGAAGAACCGTATGAATAACTAGTGTAATAATCTTTAATCTACATGAAATGATAGTGTAGATTCTAGAAATGATTATATTAATTTACACAAATAACAATGTGAATTAATACGATTATTTCAGGATTATTTGAATTGATTATTGGATTGATATTGGTTGTCATTATTGTTTGTTTATTTACTTTGACACCATCCCAGTTATCACACTGCAAGTTCCCTTTGCTATACTTTGATTTTGAATTGAATTGGAATCGGGTTGAAATGATAAATACCCAAATTGAACTTTGACCTAGGATAGAGAATTAAATAAAACCCAATTGGTCAATAATTTGATTTAAAAATAAACAAAGATTTTATTTGAATAAAAAATATGGTTTTGAAATGAAGTCTAAATTTGAATTTTAATGGAAGGAAAATGTTAATATTTAATAATCTGAAACAAAATATTAACAATGTAATTGATTAAAGAATGTTGTTTAATTTGAGAAATGATTGAATTAAGTTTGAAATTAAAATTAAGTTTGAAATTATTAAACTTTGAAATGATTTAATAATTAAGTTTGAAATTATAATTAAGTTTGAAATAATTAAACTTTGAAATTATTTAATAATTAAATAAGATTGAATGTTTTAATGATCAAATTGAATTAAATTCTTTAATAAGTAAAATTGAACTTTTGAATAAGTGAACTTTACTTCGTAAATAATTGAAATTGAGTTTTCTTTATTAATTAAGTTTTTGGAAAATTATTTAAGTAAGTAAATAAGTGAAATTGAATTTCTTTAACAAGAAATAAAATGCGATTAATTGAAATTAATGTAAGACTTGAAATGTAAAGAATTTGGTTTGATGGATTTAATTTAATTAAATTTGTAAGTTTGATATAATGAAGTTGAATTTAAATAATGGATTTAATGAATTGGAAATTTAAATAAAAAATTTGTTTTGAATGATAAGTTAACTTAACGAATATTGAATGAAATTGACTAATGAATTTAAATTGATCGGAATGTTAAATTTAATTAATTTAAATGATTTCGGAATGAAACTTATTTTCGAACCTGAATCAATAGTTGAATTGTTATAAATAAATTGAAATTGAATTATAAGATTTTGAAATTATGAATCTGGAAGTTTGAAACGTAAATTTTTGGAAATTGGTTTTGAAAGACAAATGAAATGTTGGTTTACCAATTTTAATTGAGATTGAAATTGATTTGGTTTTGAAATGAATAAACGACCAATCGGTGTAATAATTACGAAAGTTATTAAAGAGATCGGAATCGGTTAGGGACATACTCACTGTCTAAACCGAAAACCACTTTAATAACTATACGCGGAGTGTGATCCAGAATGAAGTGGTTGGATTGATGTACGTGATGACTGAAGGAAGAGAACGATAATGGATAGCCTTGACACTTGTGTCAAATTGGAAATGACTAAAACAGGAGCCGTGCCGGGCCAAATGGAGGTCAGCTACCTCAGGCGAATACACTTCTTCGAACTACTCATTACTTGTTGTCGATTGGTGCACCCTTGATTTTGGGAGTGTTGTTTCGCAGTGTTGCGGTCGCTGCGGCGATGCATTCTCACCAGTCCGGATCAGGCAAACGGTAGTTTCACTACCTTGGGTATTGCCTCATGTGCCTTGTCATACTTGTATCCCTATACGCGACCACTACGATTTGTTTTGTACCTTTAGTATATGGATTGCCCTCTGGTGACTTCCGGTTTTGGGGAAACTACGGTCTTGTATATGCTCTTGGGAATAAAAATGTGTTAAGGGTGGAATGGGCCATGACTTAACACTATTTTGATATCTTTATATTACTGATAGACATTATCTACTTATCGTACACTACTACCTAGTAGATAGTTTAACGGATCCTTAAAGGATGGTTATTCCAAACATCCTTTGAGTTACTTGTATTTCAATTGCTATTTCACTTGAGTTGGATTTATTGATATAAGAATGTTAATCCTGACTCGAGTGTCTTGTCTTTTTGCTTTACGCTCGGGTCAGACTGAGTGTACCAGTGTTCGAGACTCATCTTTGAAGTTGGAGCTTTGCTTGAAGATCCAACATCTATTCTGCTTTCAGTATTCGATGATTCAAATGATGTATTCTAATTTGTATCTGATGTATCGTATTACTCTTCCGTTGTATCTGGTTTAACTCTGATGTAACTTATACATTTATATAGTAGCTTCATGAACTACTATCTCTTTTATTTCCGCTGCATTTATTACTCTGTGTCTGTGATCTGTGATTATTTATTTACTGTATATGTTCAGTTTTGCCAAATTTAAATTAACAACACGGTATTTTGAGCAATTCAATTCCGACATGTGTGTCTGCCTATGCACTTGGAGGGTGCAGCATGATAGGGTGTTCTTGCATTTGGTTTGGTAGCGAGCGGATGACTCTTACTCCTACATGTCCCTTCGGGGTTGGTGCAGTCGAGAGGCTGGCTGTAAAGGCAGAACACAGGTACAGCTGTATGCTATGGTGGGCGTTACCCCACTGACGCGGTCCGTTACAGTTGGTATCAGAGCTTTGGTAGCTCTAGGCAAAACTCAGCATATTGGGTAAATGTATTTACAGAATCACTTCATTCGAGTTTGTATCTCTTCCTTTTGACTCGATTCCTTTGAATTTTGGAACGTTCTCTGCGGTTCCAAGAATTCATTCGTGTCCCTCACTATTCGTCTTCTTTAAATTCTGGAGCACTACATAACTCCACTTCGAATGACCCTTATAATGAATCGGCGGTCTCGTCGAACTTCGAATGATGTGTAAAGGGGTGAAACTCCTTTACAATTGGCATTGATTTACCGGAGATTTCTGTATCCTCAGTTTACGATGCTATCTATTTCCTGCTATACCTGAATTCCATCTCTTGAGATCGAGTGTTGATTTACCTCGGAATTCAGCATCGATCTTATTCTTGAAGTTACGGACGACCCCGTTAATCCTGACTCGAGTGTCTTGTGTTTCAATTGCTATTTCACTTGAGTTGGATTTATTGATATAAGAATGTTAATCCTGACTCGAGTGTCTTGTGTTTTTGCTTTACGCTCGAGTCAGACTGAATGTACCAGTGTTCGAGACTCACCTTTGAAGTTGGAGCTTTGCTTGAAGATCCAGCATCTATTCTGCTTTCAGTATTCGATGATTCCAGTGATGTATTCTGATTTGTATCTGATGTATCGTATTACTCTTCCGTTGTATCTGGTTTAACTCTGATGTAACTTATACATTTATATAGTAGCTTCATAAACTACTATCTCTTTTATTTCCGCTGCATTTATTACTCTGTGTCTGTGATCTGTGATTATTTATTTACTGTATATGTTCAGTTTTGTCAAATTTAAATTAACAACGCGGTATTTTGAGCAATTCAATTCCAGCATGAGTGTCTACCTATACACTTATAATGGATGCGAATGGTCCAAAATATCGGGTCGTTACAAATATCACTATTATTTTCCAAGACTTTGAAAAACATTTCAAAACCAGCGGGAATTAAATTCCCAAATTCCCAACCTTCGAACCATTTTAACAAATCATATTTAAAAATACTTCTGGAATTCCATTTCATATCAAATTATAAATCACATTTACAAAATCATATTTACATAATTCCATTTCGTAATATTTAATTATTTCTTAACTGTTGACTAAAATATCAACTTTTATTCAATCACCATAACTCAATGATAATGGCTTAATATTATCATTTCCTAACAACCAAGCACACCATATATATAACTATAATAATCTTTCTGAAAAATTATTCTTTTATATATAAAAATAATCCAGGTAAAATTATTTCATTTACCCCATTTCAAAATAATATTATGTCGAATTGCTCTGTTCAAGTGTTTAGAGATTCCTATAAATAACGTTAATTACTCGTATTGACCAGAATCCATAAGCCACTCAATAGATCAACCAACACAATATAAATCAATTTATATTCACTAACAAATACGCGCTCATATCTATAAATACACTCAAACTCATTCTAAGGTACTACTAACCCTATCTCTAATGAGTTACCCCATCAAAGCATAGGTTCTCGCTTAACCTTTAGCTTTGATACCACATGTAATGAATGAGATTTTCGACCCTCGAAAATCGACATCAATACGTGCACTGTACAGCATGCCAAGCAATCGAGTGTCGGAAATACCAGATCGTTAGAGGAAAAGAAGAAAGAAGAGGTAGCAGAAAAGAGAAATAACAACACAGAATTTCACAATCGCAGTAGAATAATATAATAGATAATAACATGTCTTTATACAAAAAGAATTACAACTGTCATTTATACATTACATCATCAGAGTATAACAAATCAATAACTCAATACTGGAGAGTTATAATAACTTGCCCTCACCAGTGCAGACTATAGAGCCTAACACGCACAGTGGAATATAATCAAGTACGTGGAATACGTCTCTGTCATCCAGCTCGTCTCCCAAGCTCCATAGCATCCTAACCTGAATCTATAATACTCGGTCTGACCCGAGCATTATAATAAAATAACACCCGAGACAGTCTGGAAAACCAGCGTGAGAAAACACACTCAATTTGAACTTATTAATGTTATCAAAGTTCTTTGAAAAACAAAGTTATCTCCTAAGACCACTCCACACATAAACACGATGGGTTTTTACCTTACGATAACCAAAACATTTTATATCAAAATCATCTGATATTATAATAGTGTTTAAGTACAAGTACTTATTCAAATAGCTGAAATCGTTACATTATTAAATTCCAGCATACTAGGCTTTACAAACCTAAATCGTAAAGGCATGTATTGGAGGATGGATTTCCATATAATGATAAGGCACTGTGTACCACCTATCATAGTACACGTCCAAAAAAAAGTACCGAGGACCTTACAGGGGACACCTACAACACAAGACCGGTTCAACCCCTAAGCTGGATAGTACCGAATATGCTATCACCCCGGGTGTTCCCACCCTTATCGAGAGCTCTTTTTCCATGCACCACTGTATCCATAATTAATAATATATCCAAGGGTATCAAGAAAGGTGATAACATACTCTAATCGAGTGCGACCTACTTAGCCTTGCAGCATCTCCCCTGATTTTCAGTCATTCCGGTTGATGAGGCTTTAGGCTAAGATTACCTTTTTAAGGAATTTTCACTTAGAATGCTCATTGTCCTCCAATGACAATGTACTGATAGCATCCATCCATACAAGTCCATTTTTGGTCTGAACGAAACCGAAGGCACTATTCCTACTACATCCATTTTGGAATCATCCTCGGGATTAGTAGCGGTTAGCCCTTACACTTCAATGCTCCATCTTCGACTCCATGCTCTTGTCTTCACTTCGAAAACGTACTCGTTGGATCGAAGTGGTTTTCGGATAACTTATCTGATCCCGGTCTCTTCGAAACAATGTTCGATATTTCTGGTAAACTCAACCCCGGTTCTTTAGAAAATAAACAGACGAAAATAAGATCGGAGATCACCTCCTAAACGTTAGTGGATGGATTTCTTTATCATCGTCCTAGAAGAACGAAACGAGTTTATACGTACAATATAGCACCTTCGATGGTAACTGTACCATATAACCCCCGTGTTTCCTCTAGATATTTCCAAAGTTATATTTTGGGTCCAGATACGATAGTCGGTTAATTAACTATCAATTTAAACAATCATTCAACCAAAGAGTTCATTTTCCACTGAAAACACTAAGTCTCATTTAATTTAAATTTTAATAAATTAAATCTCTTTATCAAAAGGTATATACTTGTCTTATCGGAGTAAGTACGTTCACTAACCATTCTTTTCAAAAATATTTGAAATTTTTTTACAAAATAAATATGGAAAGCACCATGCGATATCAACCATGGATTCATAGCTCAATGATTACGTCTCTATCCTAAAGAAATCCAAACTTAACTGTAGGCACACTCTGCCTCCCGATTTCGCCATGAAAGTATACAATTACATTTCGAAAACATTATTTAATAATTAAATATACTTTTAAAATAATTAAAATAATTACATAATTTTGAAACAAATAATTAATTATGATTTATTAATAAAATTCTATCGATTTACAAGACTTGTCTATAATACTTATAATTCAATTTGACAATTTAAAAATATTTAAATAACCAATTTTCTAAAATATTTTTAACACTTTTAAATTACCTAGTTTAATAATTAAAAATATCCTCTTTTTTAAAAAAATTCAACTTCTCGATAAAAGTATAATTTTCAATTCCAATATAACCAACTAATATTTATAAATGTCTCTCGATTTATCACCAATCGATTTACGTCCCAAATTTCATTAATCCCTTTTTCACATTTCCAAAAGAAAAATCTATCCTTTCCTTTTAAACCGATTTACCCATCTCATTATAAATTCTTACCGTGAATTTATATCTTCAATTTATCAAATGATAATCATTTCACTTTATTTATAAACATTGTTTATAAATTCCATATTCACATTTCCAGTTTTACAATGGTTTCACATCACTTAAATCTATTATAAATCGATTTCTAAATTAAATTCCATTTATAAATCAATTTCTTAAATAACCCAACTATGCTCCAAAAACTAACCAAGTCTCGATTCTCCTTCTATTTCGCAATTTAAAAATCTTATTTAAGATCCAGTATAACCAATTTTATACTTATTTCCAAATTCCCTTCTATTTCCCAATCTATTAAAAATCTCGATTTTAAAACTTTTTATATTTAAACAAGTACCACTTAAGGATTATTATTTAAAAATCCTTGATATACATTTTTCCAAAATCCTTATTTACATATCGCGAAATAGTTAAGTAAAAATTTAACGTCAAACCATTTATTTGATCCAACTCAATTTCTTTTAACTAATCCAAAATTCTATATAAATACTTCACTTCAAAAATCACTTTTTAAATCTCCTTTCAAATTCAAAATATATATTTATGGTATTTTAAAATACCAAAACCTAGGCCAGTGCTACCATAGCATCAAATAAATTCAAATCACAAAATAATCAATCACAGATTTTTCAAACATATCATATATCACTATATATGAAATTAAATTCAACATTTTTAAGGAATCCAGTTGGATCCCTCCAACCAGTTTTCCTACAAACACAGATGTTAGATAACATTAAGTACCAATCCCGCTTCGAGGTGGGATATCCGGTATATAGGGTCATCCGCTATTATGCGGGGCGCATAAGGTCTCATCCGCTAAAATATGCAGGAACATCAATCCAACTACTAATCTATATATATACTATTATATATATAATAACATCCAAACTAATAATAATTATCAAATTCAACCA
Source organism: Allium fistulosum (assembly GCA_030737815.1). Classification (NCBI taxonomy): domain Eukaryota; kingdom Viridiplantae; phylum Streptophyta; class Magnoliopsida; order Asparagales; family Amaryllidaceae; genus Allium; species Allium fistulosum. The sequence goes on from CM060904.1 coordinate 863,760,960, forward strand.
GGAATCCAAAAATTAATTTTACTGTTTAAAATTAACTAGTAATCCAAAAATGAGTGAGATTAACTCACTTTGATTTTTATTGTCACTTTCTCGTTCCAATTCCGATAAAATCCGAACGCATTTGAATTTATTTGAAAATTCAACAAGCTCTAAAATCGTCCAAACCAGTTCCTATGCGTCATATTCATCGATACGAACACAACGCAACCAAAAGTGTCTCGTTTGGACCTAAAACGAACGAGATATGATATTTATAAGTTTAACGATCATATTCTTTTAAAAACAATTGTATAAATACAATTCAAATACCCAAAGCACTCAGGCCTCCCCAAACGAACGAACCCGACCCGCCAACTACAGTACCTTCCCTTCCCCCTCTCCTTTATTTTTCCCATTCGCCTGAAATCCATTCGTGCATGTCCCATATATCAGTGATACGCGCATCTACTCCACCGTTCGAAAATCTAACTTCACCAACATGGCCGCCATGTCCTCCTTACTCGAACGCACACCACCATGACACAGCCGCGGCTCCCAATCGAAACGCGACACCATGACCCCCTTGACCTGTCACTGTCGCGTACTCTGAAACGCCACCGCACTGCACCAAATTTTGCACCCAGGTGCGCCTCTCCACGCCAAACCCAAAGATCAACTCCGTTGCTCGAATCGAAGACCCAGCTCCCAATACCTGAAACCCTAGTCGCGTCTCTTACAGTCGAATGTCATCAACAAGCGCCGCACCTATTATAATCTATACCAGATCGAAGCCCATCCAAAAACTTGATTTTTGCAACTGGTTTTAGATTTTTCAGTTGAGTATTTATGGAGAAATAAATTTTAGAAGCTTGTCATTCCTTTTTTTCTTTTTTTCACTGTTCTGTTGCGTGCATTAAGTAGAGAGGGAATGGACGAGCTATAGCGTGTAGGATGCTATCTATAGTGGCTTGAAAATGAGAGAAAATAAGCTGATGTGAATATGGTCAATACATACATACATACATACATACATACATACATACATACATATATATATATATATATATATATCTCTTTGTGTGTGTGTGTGAATATATATATATATATATAATTTAAATTTTCAAATTATCTCGATTACGTAACTTAAAATTTCGAACCCCTAACGAGGCATGCCATTAGGCGTTCATAATGTTATACCCCTATTACGAATGCAATGGAAAAGGTTTCGAGTCCTAATTCGATCGTATGGAAAAGATAGCTTTTTGAACCTAATTATTATATTAAATCTTCGATATTAATTTCAGCGCGTTTCGATCCCATACGACCAAACAATAACTGGAAATGCTACGAAACTTGAAATCCGATAATAATACACAATTACGGATCCAATGGAACTGGTTTCGTCGAAATCCGAGATTGTGCATCGGAAGGCTATTTTTCCTCGTTAATTAAAACACGTTATTTTTAAAATCGAACAAATCACTTTTAAATTCAAAATAAAAGTTCTATTACCTTCATTCTTATTAATATAAATTTAATAAGCCTTTAAATTATTTTTATCAAGCTTAAAACTCAAGATTCAATTATTTAAGTAATTTACAATTATTAAATTGCCCAATAAATCATTGTATTTGAAATTCAAGTTAAAGATTTATTTTAAATATTAAAAATCAACTAAATATTCCAATTTCAAATAACCAAAATTATGGATCGTTACATTCGGTTTGTCCTATTCCTAGACAACTTATATGGATGGATGTCTGACATTGCATTTATAAGATTACATCATTGACTTTTACAAACGTACATCTGTTTGGTGGCGGAGAAGGCAACTTCTCTTAGCTTAACACCCTTCTTTGAGATGTACAAGCTTGGAGGTTGTATATTTGTGAAAGTCAATAGTGATCGAAGGAATGGAAATGTGGAATTCAAAGTGAAATGTGCTATGTGAAAGGTAATCGTTACCTTATGCCTCATCACCCGGAAATGACAGAAACAGGGTAGAAGCGGTAGGGCTATGTGGGTCGCTCCCATAAGATTATGGTCATCATCTTTCTAGATTACCGTTTATATGTCGAGTGTTTGTATGCTGCGGCTACGGATAGGTCGGGAACGACCGAGGTGATGTCATATTCGGTACTATCCAGCGAAGAGGTAGGCCGGTTCTGTGTTGGTTTAGGTGTTCGGTATCTGGACCCAAGGTGCATTTGTCTAGAGATGTACTGTCGGAAGGTAGTCCTTTACCTTGTCATTTGTATGGAATCCATTCTTCGATACGTGCCTGCCATTTTGTTTGTACAGCCTAACATATTCTGGAATTTAATAATGGTAACAATTTTAGCTATGATTAATTATTATTTGTATACTAGACACTACTATAATATCTGAGGATTTGATATGAAACGTTTTGGTTATCGTAAGGTAAAAACCCGTCCGTGTTTATGTGCAACGTGGTCTTACGAGATACCTTTGTTTTGATAAAGAAAAGTTTTGATAACTTCAAAATAATTTTGAGATGTGTTTTTCTCACACTGGTTTACCAGACTGATCCGGGAGTTCTTCCCATTCAATGCTCGGGTCAGACCGAGCATATTTACAGGTTCAGTTTTGGATGCTTTGGAGCATCGGCAAATGAGCTGGAAGTCTTCAGGTCGTGTTCACGTATATGTTTATTGTCCGCTGCATTGTTGTTTAAACTATCAGCATTTGTGAGGAAAGGTTATTATTACTATCCAGGGTGAAGATTGTGTTTTTATTTTTGTACTTTGATGGATGTGTGTATATTAAAGATTATAGTTTCTCTTTTGTGAAGCTCATTGATATTATATTATATGTTGTTCCGTTGCGATTGTGAGATTCTGTGTTTGTTTTGGTTTTCTTTCTTCTACTCTTCTTCTTCTTTTCTCTCTTCTTCTCTTCTCTTTTTCTTTCTTCTTTCTTTCCCAAAAAGATCCGGTTTTCCATTTAGTTTGGGCTGGACATGTGTAGTTTATTATCAGTTTGAACTGGGTGCGTGTGCGGGCCTTTACACGTGGTATCAGAGCTTAAGTTTAGTGATGGGTACTCGTTATAGATAAGGTCAGTAGCATTCTAGAATGAGTTTGAGCGTATTATAGATATGAGAGCGTATTTGTTAGTGATACAAAAATGTTTTATATTGTGTTGGTTGATCTGTTGAGTGGCTTATGGGTTCTAGTCGATGCGTCTGGTTAACGTTATTGATTGAGATCTCTAAGCACTCGAATATAGCACTTTGACATAGCGTTATTTTTGAAATTGGGTAAATGAAATAATTGTACCTAAATTATATTTTATAAATTAAAGGAATAAATTTTTAGAAGTTATTATACTTATATATGGTTTGTTGGTTATTAATGAATGGTAATATTTGATTATTATCATTTGTTATTTGATGTTTGTGTTCTAATAAAGGTTACTGTTATTATAATGGAAAACAAAGATAAACAATTAAGAAATGGTTTTATATAACCAAAGTGAAATTACATATAAGGAAAATTTATAAGTATGATTTGAAATACTAAGAAATTATTTATAATATGATCTCAAGATGATTTGAAAATAATAAAAATTGGATGTTTTGCTAAAACATAAGTAAATAAGTATTATAACTTATAAATATTGAGAATTAGTAAGTTAAAACAAAATTTTGAATTTGTTGAATATGAATGTTAAGAAAAGTAAAATTTGATAATTGAACTATACAATGAAATTTAATTAAAGTTAAGTTAAATAAAATAAATTTTGGAATAGAATTTGACTTAAGCAAAGTTAAATGAAAATGAAATTGAATTTGATTTGTAATAAATTAATGAAATGAATATAAAATTAAGTAATGGTTTATAAATGATAGTGGTACTACGGAAAATGAAATTTAAATTGAACTATGAAATAAATTAGTGAATGGAATTTAGGTTGGTATGTTGTTTATTAAAATTGAATATGAACTTAAATTGTGAAGTAAAAAATAAACCTAAGATTTTGTCATATAAAATGTTTAAAATAAACTTAAGTAATTATTGTATGGAATGGTATTAAGTGTTATTAGTATTAAAGAAATATGCTAGTGAAGAATGAATGTGAATGTAAATTATCGTGAATTGAATAAATTAGTAAATGGTGAATATAAATGTAAATAAAATTGAAATTTAATGAAATTGAAGGATAATAAATGAATGTAAGTCAATTGATTAACTAGAATGTAAGTTATTGGAATGTAGATCAAATGAACGTAAGCAAATTGAGTGTAAATGAATTGGATGTAAATGAAAGTATAAATTAAAAGCTGGCACAAAAATTGAATTTGATATGATTATGAATTAATTAAATGGATATCATTTGTTTGTTGATTTCTTTTGTTGCATGTGTTTCATTTGCATATAGTTATTGTATAGTTATGTATGTATTAATATTACTTTCCATATATTTGTTCTCACTGATTGTTGAGTGATTAGTAGGTGCGGATGGTGTATGCTTCGCATTTGAGTTCGCTTTCACACTATATTGATTGTATATGCTTGCTAATAAATATAAAATGTACATATCTCGGATTACATATCGTACTTTAACACTTTTTCCCTACGGGATGCCTCATCCTCGAAGATGAGATATATATTTGTGATTATATATATAATGATTTAGTACGATCGAACCGCGAAAGGAGATGCTGATGAAATTTTCCGTAAATTTAAGGCGTTAGAAAATATTTGAGAATTTTGGGAAAATTTTTTATAACTAAAAATTTGACCTTGAGTTTTAAGTTGGGATGAATGAATGGATTGTATTAAGTTGGTTTTGGAAAGTAAATTATGAATTTGAAGACTTAGAAAAGGTTTTTATAAGAAGTTTAACTAATTGATTTTAAAAAGTTAAAAGGTTTAAATGAATTTGGTAATCCATTTCAACTAATTGTTTTGAAAGGTTAATGGATTTGTGACATTTTTCTTACTTGTAATTTCGGGGACAAAATTCTTTTAAGGGAAGAAGTCTGTAGAATTTCATTCATTTGATTTTGGAATATTGAAAAGTTAATTTTATAAGTTAAATAACATATATATAAAATATAGTGATTTTATTTAATAATTAAATTGTTTATTTTAATATTTGAAATTTTTTAAATAATTGAATCTTGAATTTAATATGAACAAAAACAATTGATAAAGTTAATTTAAATTCTATTTAAATTAGAATGGAGTTAGCGAATTATTAAATTTGATTTAAAAGTGATTAAAAAGAATTGGAAATTATTTGATTTAATTTATGTGTAAAAATAGTCATTTTGGGCATTGTCTTGGATTTCCACAAAACCAGTTTCATTGGATCCATAATAGTGAATTATAGTATGCTGTCGAATTTCATGGCGATTGGACTTATCGTTTGATTGTGCGTGTTCAAAACGCATAGAAATTAATTAAAGGAATTTAATTAAAATAATTCGATTTTGAAAAGCTATCTTCTATATATGATGGAATTGGCTCCCGATAAATATTCCATTATGTTCGGAATAGAGGTATAACATATAGAACGCTAGGCGGCATGCTTCGTTTGGAGTTCGGAATTTTCACGGATGAATAGTGCCACACGAAATTTTCTATAAATAGCCCTCACTTTCTCTCATTTGTAAACCTAACCCTAAATAAGATTTCCAGCCGCCATTAAAACATTATCATCTGATGGCCGTCGTTCATCGGAGCCGCTAGGAGCAAAATTAGCCTTCAACTTCAACTAGAGAAATGTAGAGCATGATCATACGAAGCTAATGTACGGTTGGATCGATGGATCGTCGACCGAGGCAGCATAAAATCACTCGCATTCAGGCTGCCATTGGGTTCAGGTGATGGAGTTTTTCGCGCGGAGGCGACGCGTGTGCAGGTGTAGGCACATGGGGCCGTGGCTGGAGTGGCGGAGGGCGGAGCGCATGGGTGCGGCGGTGGTTCGATGGTGGTGGCGTCAATCGGTGTGGCGCGCGATTTAGAAAAAATTTCTCTTTCGCGACTTGGGAAGCGCATTCGGCCTGTAGCGTGAAGGCCTAGCCTGGAAGGAAAGAAGAAAGGGTAACGAAAGTTTTAATTATTCGAATGCAAATTAATTCATAACTTTCTCGTACGAGGTCCGATTCAAGCGTGACAAGTTATATTGCGTTCGTATTAGTGAGCACTACACTATAGAGTGGGATTGGACGAATTTGGAGCTAGTTGGAATTTTGGGTTAAATTGAACGACCATTTAATTTTATTTCAAAACGGAGCGCTTTGGCGATTTTTAGAATTTTGTTGAGTTAACTCACCTCTCTGGCCAGCTTATAATTTTATATAAGTTGGAATAATTTTATTTATGATGTTTAATGCTTGTTTAGATTATATATTATATTTATTAGTTGATTTATATATATTCCCGCCTATTGGAGTGGATGGGACATTATACGTTGTCGTGTAAGAGCGGATAACCCTTTGTTTACGAATCCCGCCTTGAAGTGGTTGATTTTATTTTTATGATTATATGATGTTCGTGATGCAGAGGGACAGGTTGGAGGGATCCAACGTGATTCCTCACAATTGTTGGTTTTATTTTCATATATATGCTGATATATGATGTGATGGATGTCATGATGATGTTTTTGATGCGATTTGACTTATTTAGTGCTCTGGTAACACTGGGCCTTATTGTTTTTTATATTCTAAAATATTGAAATGATGATTTTGATTTGAAGAGGATTTGGAAATGGTTTTGGAAATGTATATATGTTTTTTATGATTTTTTAAATTATTGAAGGAAAGGAATTTGTATTTAAATAAATACAAAGTATGATTTTGATGTTATAAAAATATGGTTTTGGAGAAAAAAAAATTATATGGAGATTTTTTAATATTTTATAAAGGATTTTTAAAAGAAATATTTTATAAATAAGGAAATAGATTTAAAATCAGAGTTTGTAAATATTTTATAAATGTTTTTGAAGTTTATTTGGTAAATAGATTTATGAATAAATTTTATAAATGAATATATTTTATAAAGAAATATGTTATAAATGAATTTTAATAAATAAATTAGATTTATAAAGAAATGGATTCATAAATGGATTTTAATAGTGAAACAAGTTTTTATAAAAGAATGAGTTATAAATAGAATTTATAAATAAAGTGATTTTATAATATAGAAGTTTTATAAAATAGAAAAGAGATTTATAAACATAGTTTTATAAATATGGAAATGATTTTTGTTAAGATTTAAATGTGGATTTTTATATAAAGGAATTATATTCGAGTTTTTAAGAGTTTAACAATCTTTCAATGGATTGTTTTGAAAATGATGTTTTGAAGAAACTAATGGCTTTGAAAAGTAAATTATCATTTTATAGTAATGTTTTGGGAAGTAAAAATTCCAGATGGAATTTAATTGTTTGAAAAATGTTTTGAAATGTGATATGTATCGAAAACATTGATTTCAACATTTATTGTTGTAATAGACGTTTTCGAGAAGTATGGAGGGCATGGACTATAACACTGTTGTTATTGTAAATGATTTCCGAAAGGAAATCTTTTATATAGTATACGTTGATTTTTATATATATAATTAATCGAATCCCTATACTAGTGTTTTAGGTTGTCGTAACGATGTTTTACGCAACATTCATTTTGACCCAATAAAGCGTGTTTTGGAAAATATGAAGCTTTCTGTAACAACCCGCATATTTATCGATTTTTTATTTAAATATTTTATTTAAATATTTCATCGTTCGTCGGATTGAAGTCCGAAAAGCTAATTTTTGCAAACAGTCGAATTAGGACTCAAGACCTCCTCCATTGAGTTCAAAACGTCGTTTGCGATCTTTTTGAGTGTAAGCTTCGATATGTTTGGAGCTAGTCAAAAATTTAACCATTTGCACTTTGGGTTTGGTTTTGGGTTCAGCCCCTTTGCCAACTTAAACCCCAAACTGAACCATCCCTCCCCATTCACTCTCACTTCCTCCACTTGCTCAGTTCTAAAGCAAAAATGGTGGGAGAGATGGGAAATTAAAACTCCCAAACCCTAGTTTCATCTTCAAATCAAGTTCTAGCTCCAAATTCAAAGAGAACCCATTGGTAAGCATCTCCTTCATCTTCTCCAACCCGTTCTCCTTTCAATTTCAGAAATTCCTAAACCTAACTTTAGGAATGTTCTTCTTTTTGAGCATAGATTCAAGCTCATTTGGGTTGTGTTGAAGAGGAGTTTATCTTAGCTTGTTTTAAAAGCTTCGTCTTCATTTGTTTGGGTTCAAAGGTGAGATTTTTATCTCACATCTTAAACTATTTTTATCTTTGATTGTTAGGTATGAATTCCTAACACTTATTCATGTGCTATTGCTTTTGGTTTGGAAAGAATTAGTATTCATTGATAGGGCAAGAAGTGCTGGAAATCAGGCTCCGGCCGACCGAATGCAGGGTCCGGTCGACCGACCTGCTACTTGAGCACTTCCCTGCCTCTGTTTTGGGAGTGCAGGAATTTTGGCTCCGGCTGACCGACCAGGAAGTCCGGTCGACCGACCTGCTTCCCGAGAATTTTTCAGAACAATGTCCGGTCGACCGAGCTCTGATAACGGTCGACCGACCTGCTCCTATTTGCCTATTATGCCTATATTGTCTATTTTGTTGAATTTCCAACTTTAATCGATTCGTGTTGTCTCCCTTTTGTTGTTATCATTTATTACCGACTTCGATGACATTCTCTTTGGGAATTATTGGAAATATCCATTTTAATGGATTTGATATCGATTTCTTTGGATTTTATTCACGTCTTCGAATGTGAATTTTTATGACTACAATCACTTCTATGATTTGTCACTTCAAAATATAAAGGTTTTCTATACTAGTATTAAATATCAAAACTTCTTCATCAAAATGATTTCAACTCTATTTTCAATATCAAAGCTTGTTTCTTAAAACCGTTTTCCAATCTATTAGTATATACAAACCTTTACTTCATTCGTATGAGAAAATATAATTAAACGGCTTAGCAAAACAAGTGGTATGAAACGCTTGCGTTTACTTCGTCGGTTAATTTATGGACTTGTTCGATTGAAACTCTTGTGACAATTTTCTAGTGGAGATCTACAATCTGTTCGTAAATATTTGAGTTAAGCAAGTGGTTATGGGACATGAAGCTAAACTCTTATATTTACTAGCTTAGTGTAATCGACACTTCCTTATGATCATGACGATCATTCTTGTGATTTAGACTAGCGATTGAGCGATGTCTCTTTGTTTGCGAGGTTAGACTAGACACCATTTATGTGATTTCGATTCACACATATCTCTTTATCTTCAAGGTTAGACTATACCTCATTGGTGTGATTTCGATTCACACATATTGAAACTCTTGTGACAATTTTCTAGTGCAGATCTACAATCTGTTCGTAAATATTTGAGTTAAGCAAGTGGTTATGGGACATGAAGCTAAACTCTTATATTTACTAGCTTAGTGTAATCGACACTTCTTTATGATCGATGATGATCATTTTATGGTTTAGACTAGCAATGTGCGATGTCTTTTTGTTTGCGAGGTTAGACTAGACACCATTTGTGTGATTTCGATTCACGCATATCTCTTTATCTTCGAGGTTAGTCTATACCTCATTGGTGTGATTTCGATTCACACATATTGAAACTCTTGTGACAACTTTCTAGTGGAGATCTACAGTTTGTTCGTAAATATTTGAGTTAAGCAAGTGGTTATGGGACATGAAGCTAAACTCTTATATTTACTAGCTTAGTGTAATTGGCACTTCCTGATGATCATGACGATCATTTTTGTGATTTAGACTAGCGATTGAGCGATGTCTTTTTGTCTGCGAGGGATACTATACCCCGTTTATGTGATGTTTCGCCATCACATATGTAGGGTAGCACCCTACGGTCTTCGGACCATTCGTGGAGCATTCGGCTCATCGGTCTTCGGACCATTCGTGGAGCATTCGGCTCATCGGTCTTCGGACCATTCGTGGAGCATTCGGCTCATCGGTCTTTGGACCATTCGTGGAGCATTCGGCTCATCGGTCTTCGGACCATTCGTGGAGCATTCGGCTCATAGGTCTTCGGACCATTCGTGGAGCATTCGGCTCATAGGCCTTCCCCCCTTTTATGTGTTTTCTGGATTTCTGGTGATGATTTCTGGAATTTTGTACTTCACCAATTTTCATGATTTTCATTGATATGATATCAGTTTTTGTGCATTGGTGAATTTATGTGTTATTGACTTGTTATGAATACAAGTTTAGGGTATGATACCCTATTTTATCTTTGAGAAGATTCTTGTGATATTGATTAATCTTTTGTTGATTATCATTTACATACTTATAGTAGTATGCCGTTATGGTTATTACATGTTCATGTCATACCTTTTACTTTATACCATATCATCTGATATTTATAGCTAGACTGATCCGTTTATTATTTTCTTATAAATAATACTCGGGTCAGACTGAGATTTTACAGGTGCTTCCTCATGACTTCTTATCTGGAGCCATCTTCTGACTTTTGGATAACTACTCTAGTTTAGTAGTTTTTGTTGTATGCATTTGAGATTAGACTCCTTGATGTATACGTATTCTATTGTCCTGCACTTGTATCTATTCTTTTGTGTTATTGTGGATCTTTTTGACCACTACTCTGATATACACTTTTAGGTGTAATATTCATATCTTATTCCGCCTTTGTGACATGAATTGTCTGTGACTGATTTGTGTTATGTTTATTTCTATATTTGTTTCCGAAGAATATATATAACCACCGTGTGATAGCTTTGTGTTTGTATCGGTATGTTGGATTTCCTCTTTAAAAGATATGCATTCTATTCTATCTGACATATCGGTGCTCGCACAAAGAAGTTACACGGATGGTCGCTCCTCAACAGCCTTATTCTCCGTGCTAATTGACAGCACTACATCGTAGTGTTCTTGGTTAGCGTGGGTATAGAGGTGGGGCGTCATAGCTTGGTATCAGAGCCAAACTTCGGAACAATGTAGAATAATCTAGCAAGGATCATTGTCCTTAGTCTTTCTTAGGAATCGTGCCATAGGATTTGATTCGGGTCTTCGTACCGTTCTATCCTATTTTCATTTTATGATTCCTTGTTTTATCAATCAAGTTTGTTTGATTTTCATTTTGAGATTAACCTTTTTCTCTTTTCTTTCTTTCTTAAAGAGAAGAAATGGTTAGATCTGGTCGTACCAACGTCGGTCAATCCAGTGCTACTCCTCAGGAGGGAGTATTTATGTCTGCCCAGCAGCTTCTAGATCTTGTTAAGAATGCTCAAGCTATCGGACCCGTTCCAGAGCCTACCCATCCTAGATCCGGTTTTGCACGCTTGTGCAGAGACTATACCGATTTGGGTGGAAGGCCATTCAAGGGATCCGAGAGTGTTATTGAAATTCAAGCTTGGCTCAAATCATGCGATCGCATCTTTTCTCGCATGAACCTTATTGATCTCCACCGAGTCCAAGTGGCTTCTAGCATGCTCCAAGAAAGAGCATTGGATTGGTATGAGCTTCTTATTTCTGAAATCGTTGAAGCGGATCTCACTTAGGAGCAATTCCGGGAAAGATTCGAATTGAAATTTGTGCCGGAAGCTGAAAAAGTAACTTTAGCCCGGCGCTTCATAGACCTTGTTCAAGGTAAATCTTCTGTGACAGACTATGTCGCATCTTTCGAATCTCTTTCTAAATACGGGGTTGAGTATATTAATACCCCAATGAAGAAAAATCAGAGGTTCGTCTATGGCTTGAACAAGAATCTCAAGAAGCCATTACTTTTGAAATTGGAAGTTTCTTTTGATCAGCTTATTGATATCGCTCTTCGTCTTGAAGAGGCCGATAAATAGTGTGATGTTGAAGTTGTGGATGCTAAACAAAACTTCAACAACAACATGAAGAGGCCTATTATGTTCAAAGGACCCAACCCCAATAAGAAAGGGAAGCAAGAGTCTTCAGTAGCAAAGACCCCTACCTCTAGCAGTGGGCAATGCTACAATTGTGGCTCCATGGACCACTATGCGAGGGAGTGTCCGAAACCCCTTCATTGTCACTATTGCAAAAATTCGGGTCACCATATATCTTCTTGTCCCAAACTTCAAAGTAGGAGAGAGGGAAAGCTAAATGCGCCTAGTGACACTTCTCGTGGTCAAGGTACTCCTCATTCAATCCTTGATGACATTTATTTTGTGATTATCTTATTCGAGTTCTTTTTGATATGGGTTTCACCTCATTATTTTTATATCAAAAGAACTTGTGATTCTTTTTCTTTAAAACATTTTTGGGCTTGATGACTTCTTTGAGAATTGTGAATCCGGTTGGTGGATCCGCAACACTCAATTTGTTTTTTTTTATTGATGTCGAAATTATTTTATGTGATTTATCTTTCCGAGCTGATTTTTACTTAGGCTTCGGAATTGATTTTTTTTGTAAGGATTGACTTAATTTTTATGAAGCCATATCCTTTGTCCCGTGTGGACTATTCATCTTCGACATTTTCAATATGTTAAGTAGATTTCTGTTTTTCCTTTGTGATTTTGATTCCGATTCGATGGCATCATTTTATTCTTTAAGCTCACATGATGAGGAAAGTGTTATTTCTCTCATTCATGTAGTTTGAGAACTTTCCGGTATTTTTTTGAGTTTGTCTTAGGATTATCACCTAAGAAAATCTTTTGAGAAGTGTTAAGGTCTTTTCAACTCGACCTTGCCACCGATTTTCATTTGCTACGAGTTGCGGAAGTTAGCATTCCACTTACCGCATTCCGCACTCGTTATGAAACTTACGAATGACTTATTATGTCATTCAGTTTGTCCAGCTTATTTCATCCATTTTATGAATCGAGTATTCTACTATCTCGATGGCCCCATTCTTGTATATATTGATTTTGGATGAAAATAGCAATTTAAAATTTTGCAAATCTTTTTCATAAGATTTATTTATAAGTACAATTGGATTTTTGTTCTTTAAGCAAACAAAGAATATTCTTAAAACTTTTAAGAAACATGTTTATTATCTTGAAGATGATTTTGGTGATTGTATTGCCCATTGAGTGCTTTAAGAATTTTGGTCGATACGCTTGATCAACGTTATCGATAGGAATTTCCTAAACGCTTTGATGAGACAATCAGACACGATATATTGACTTGTAAAATGCAAATTTCTCTAGAAAGATTATTACATAAAGATATTTGTAATTTTTGAAAGTTTTAGCCTTCCAGGAAAGAAGATTATTTGAATGAATTCTATTCCGATATTCTTATTCTTGTGATTCCCAATGGGAACCAAGACTTTATCTTTTGTACCGATGCTAATCGTATTGGTTTGGATGTCGTTCTCATGCAAAAGAGAACGTGCTATCACTTGTGCTTCTAAATCATTAAAGCCGATCGAGACTAGGTATCATTCATGATCTAGTGCTCGCGGTTATTGTTTTCCCTTTTAAAAATTTGGCATCATTATTTTTGGGTGAGAAATTTGTTCTCTACCCTGATCATAAAAATCTTTGGAATATTTATTTTCTCATAAGGAACTTAATATTGGCTTGAGTTTCTTGCATCTTATGATTTTGATATTCCTTTTATTCCCAGAAGGGAAATCGTGTTGCCAATACGTTTATTCGTATGCAACAAGTGGTTGATTCTTTGATGATGTCCGTATGGAATACCAAGTTCATCGGACGTTTCGATATACTTCGTTTATTTGAGCTTCGTCTCATTTCTTTTATGGACTAGCGTCCGATGTTCTTTTATGGTGTTCGGTTCATTTGACGTACCGTTTGCACTACGTCGATGTTCTGAATTATTTGAGCTTTGGTTCATCTGGCGTACCATTATTGTACTACGCCGTTGCACCGGCTCAATTTTCTGTTATTCACGATGTTTTCTTACGTCTTTCTTCTACGGAAATGCCTTAGGGATTCCAATTTTATTCTTGAGCCCGGTGTTATTGTGGAAATTGAAGTTTCTCCTATTTGACTTTTGAGCAACATTTTATTCGCATCATTGCTTCGGAGGTTGAGCGCCTTCGGAATAAAGATGTTCTTCTTGTGAAAATTCTATGGTTCTCAAATCCCCAGGATGGCTCTTGGGAAATCTAGAGAATTCATCGAGCGAACTCGTCCGGGTTTTCTCTTTCATGCTCTTTTTGGTGAACTTCTCATTTCAAATTTTCTTTTGCGTTGATATGCTTCTATGGTTGTTACTCTTTATTTTCTTCTTAAGTATTGCGAGGACGCAATTTCTTTAAGGAGGGGAGTCTGTAACAACCCGCATATTTATCGATTTTTTATTTAAATATTTTATTTAAATATTTCATCGTTCGTCGGATTGAAGTCCGAAAAGCTACTTTTTGCAAACAGTCGAATTAGGACTCGAGACATCTTCCATTGAGTTCAAAATGTCGTTTGCGATCTTTTTGAGTGTAAGCTTCGATATGTTTGGAGCTAGTCAAAAATTTGACCATTTGCACTTTGGGTTTGGTTTTGGGTTCAGCCCCTTTGCCAACTTAAACCCCAAACTGAACCATCCCTCCCCATTCACTCCCACTTCCTCCTCTTGCTCAGTTCTAAAGCAAAAATGGTGGGAGAGATGGGAAATTAAAACTCCCAAACCCTAGTTTCATCTTCAAATCAAGTTCTAGCTCCAAATTCAAAGAGAACCCATTGGTAAGCATCTCCTTCATCTTCTCCAACCCGTTCTCCTTTCAATTTCAGAAATTCCTAAACCTAACTTTAGGAATGTTCTTCTTTTTGAGCATAGATTCAAGCTCATTTGGGTTGTGTTGAAGAGGAGTTGATCTTAGCTTGTTTTAAAAGCTTCGTCTTCATTTGTTTGGGTTCAAAGGTGAGATTTTTATCTCACATCTTAAACTATTTTTATCTTTTATTGTTAGGTATGAATTCCTAACACTTATTCATGTGCTATTACTTTTGGTTTGGAAAGAATTAGTATTCATTGATAGGGCAAGAAGTGCTGGAAATTAATCAGGCTCCGGCCGACCGAATGCAGGGTCCGGTCGACCGACCTGCTACTTGAGCACTTCCCTGCCTCTGTTTTGGGAGTGCAGGAATTTTGGCTCTGGCTGACCGACCAGGAAGTCCGGTCGACCGACCTACTTCCCGAGAATTTTTCAGAACAATGTCCGGTCGACCGAGCTCTGATAACGGTCGACTGACCTGCTCCTATTTGCCTATTATGCCTATATTGTCTATTTTGTTGAATTTCCAACTTTAATCGATTCGTGTTGTCTCCCTTTTGTTGTTATCATTTATTACCGACTTCGATGACATTCTCTTTGGGAATTATTGGAAATATCCATTTTAATGGATTTGATATCGATTTCTTTGGATTTTATTCACGTCTTCGAATGTGAATTTTTATGATTGATTGTTTCTACAATCACTTCTATGATTTGTCACTTCAAAATATAAAGGTTTTCTATACTAGTATTAAATATCAAAACTTCTTCATCAAAACGATTTCAACTCTATTTTCAATACCAAAGCTTGTTTCTTAAAACCGTTTTCCAATCTATTAGTATATACAAACCTTTACTTCATTCGTATGAGAAAATATAATTAAACGGCTTAGCAAAACAAGTGGTATGAAACGCTTGCGTTTACTTCGTTGGTTAATTTATGGACTTGTTCGCTTGAAACTCTTGTGACAATTTTCTAGTGGAGATCTACAATCTGTTCGTAAATATTTGAGTTAAGCAAGTGGTTATGGGACATGAAGCTAAACTCTTATATTTACTAGCTTAGTGTAATCGACACTTCCTTATGATCATGACGATCATTCTTGTGATTTAGACTAGCGATTGAGCGATGTCTCTTTGTTTGCGAGGTTAGACTAGACACCATTTATGTGATTTCGATTCACACATATCTCTTTATCTTCAAGGTTAGACTATACCTCATTGGTGTGATTTCGATTCACACATATTGAAACTCTTGTGACAATTTTCTAGTGCAGATCTACAATCTGTTCATAAATATTTGAGTTAAGCAAGTGGTTATGGGACATGAAGCTAAACTCTTATATTTACTAGCTTAGTGTAATCCACACTTCTTTATGATCGATGATGATCATTTTATGGTTTAGACTAGCAATGTGCGATGTCTCTTTGTTTGCGAGGTTAGACTAGACACCATTTGTGTGATTTCGATTCACACATATCTCTTTATCTTCGAGGTTAGTCTATACCTCATTGGTGTGATTTCGATTCACACATATTGAAACTCTTGTGACAACTTTCTAGTGGAGATCTACAGTTTGTTCGTAAATATTTGAGTTAAGCAAGTGGTTATGGGACATGAAGCTAAACTCTTATATTTACTAGCTTAGTGTAATTGACACTTCCTGATGATCATGACGATCATTTTTGTGATTTAGACTAGCGATTGAGCGATGTCTCTTTGTCTGCGAGGGATACTATACCCCGTTTATGTGATGTTTCGCCATCACATATGTAGGGTAGCACCCTACGGTCTTCGGACCATTCGTGGAGCATTCGGCTCATCGGTCTTCGGACCATTCGTGGAGCATTCGGCTCATCGATCTTCGGACCATTCGTGGAGCATTCGGCTCATCGGTCTTTGGACCATTCGTGGAGCATTCGGCTCATCGGTCTTCGGACCATTCGTGGAGCATTCGGCTCATAGGTCTTCGGACCATTCGTGGAGCATTCGGCTCATAGGCCTTCCCCCCTTTTATGTGTTTTCTGGATTTCTGGTGATGATTTCTGGAATTTTGTACTTCACCAATTTTCATGATTTTCATTGATATGATATCAGTTTTTGTGCATTGGTGAATTTATGTGTTATTGACTTGTTATGAATACAAGTTTAGGGTATGATACCCTATTTTATCTTTGAGAAGATTCTTGTGATATTGATTAATCTTTTGTTGATTATCATTTACATACTTATAGTAGTATGCCGTTATGGTTATTACATGTTCATGTCATACCTTTTACTTTATACCATATCATCTGATATTTATAGCTAGACTGATCCGTTTATTATTTTCTTATAAATAATACTCGGGTCAGACTGAGATTTTACAGGTGCTTCCTCATGACTTCTTATCTGGAGCCATCTTCTGACTTTTGGATAACTACTCTAGTTTAGTAGTTTTTGTTGTATGCATTTGAGATTAGACTCCTTGATGTATACGTATTCTATTGTCCTGCACTTGTATCTATTCTTTTGTGTTATTGTGGATCTTTTTGACCACTACTCTGATATACACTTTTAGGTGTAATATTCATATCTTATTCCGCCTTTGTGATATGAATTGTCTGTGACTGATTTGTGTTATGTTTATTTCTATATTTGTTTCCGAAGATTATATATAGCCACCGTGTGATAGCTTTGTGTTTGTATCGGTATGTTGGATTTCCTCTTTAAAAGATATGCATTCTATTCTATCTGACATATCGGTGCTCGCACAAAGAAGTTACACGGATGGTCGCTCCTCAACAGCCTTATTCTCCATGCTAATTGACAGCACTACATCATAGTGTTCTTGGTTAGCGTGGGTATAGAGGTGGGGCGTCACACTTTCCTTAAATGATTTATAAATATACTTATTACGAATTTAAGCATATGAAGATATTTTCTAAGTTTTGAAAATAAATAGATTTGTGAATATACTTATACCGTTGATATCAGCATATGGAAATGTTTTTCCAATTGAAAGATTGAAATGGTTTTGAAGATATATCTTTCTGAAGAGAATTTGAAGTAAATATTTGGAAAATGATTTAATTACCGAAAGATTAATTAAATGACCTAGTGACTGCTTATGTGGTAGATATTGTTTGTTGCTTTGATAGTTAAATAACAGACTATCAAGTTTGGCCTTTTTATCGTTGTTGGTTCAGGGAGACCGGGGTCGGATTTATTCGAGAAGCACTTCAAAACAATGTATGCGTTAGAAAGTGCAGGTTTATGATTATGATTTTGAAGACGGAGATCTTTATGATGCAGGACTACTTGCCACTAGTCCCTCGAGGTGAAATTTACCATATTATTATTTATGGTGGCAGTAGTGCTTCATTGTGAAAATCAACGATATGCAAGGACTTTTCGCTACTAATCATAGGGTTAATTCCTGACAGGATGTGGTAGGAGAGTACCTTCGGTTTGTCCTGTTCCTGGACAACTTGTATGGATGGATGTTTGACATTGCATTTCTAAGATTACATCATTGACTTTTACAAACGTTCATCTATTTAGTGGTGGAGAAGGCAACTTCTCTTAGCTTAACACCCTTCTTTGAGACGTACAAGCTCGAAGGTTGTATGTTCGTGAAAGTCAATAGTGATCGAAGGAATGGCAATGTGGCATTCAAAGTGAAATGTGCTATGTGAAAGGTAATCGTTACCTTATGCCTCATCAGCCGGAAATGACAGAAACAGGGTAGAAGCAGCAGGGCTATGTGGGTCGCTCCCATAAGGGTATGGTCATCACCTTTCTAGATAACCATTTATGTATGCTGTGGCCACGGATAGGTCGGGAATGACCGGGGTGATGTCATATTCGGTACTATCCAGCGAAGGGGTAGGCCGGTTCTGTGTTGGTTTAGGAGTTCAATATATGGACCCTAGGTGCATTTTTCTAGAGATGTACTGTCGAAAGGTAGTCCTTTACCTTGTCATTTGTATGGAATCCATTCTCCAATACGTGTCTGCCATTTTATTTATAGAGCCTAACATATTTTGGAATTTAATAATGGTAACAATTTCAGCTATGATTAATTATTATTTGTATACTAGGCAGTAGTATAATATCAAAGGATTTGACATGAAATGTTTTGGTTATTGTTAGGTAAAAACCCATCCATGTTTATGTGCGGCGTGGTCTTACGAGATACCTTTGTTTTGATAACTTTAAAATAAATTTGAGATGTGTTTTTCTCACACTGGTTTACCAGATTGATTTGGGTGTTCTTCCCTTTAAATGCTTGGGTCAAACCAAGCACATTTACAGATTCAGTTTTGCATGTTTTGGAGCTTTGGCAGATGAGCTGGAAGTCTTCAGGTTGTATTTACACATATGTTTATTTTCCGCTGCATTGTTCTTTAAATTATCAGCATTTGTTAGGACATGTTATTATAACTGTCCAAGCTCCAAGATGATGATTATGTTTTGATTGTTGTACTCTGATGGATTTATTTATATTAAAGATTATAGTTTCCCTTTTGTCAAGCTCATTGATATTATATTATATGTTGTTCCGCTGCGATTATGAGATTCTGTGTTTGTTTTGGTTTTCTTTCCTCTACTCTTCTTATTTTTTTCCCTCTTTTTCTTATCTTCTCTTTTTGTTTCTTCTTTCTTTCCCATAAAGATCCGGTTTTCCGTTTAGTTTGGGCTGGACATGTGCGGTTTATTGTTAGTTTGAACTGGGTGCATTTGCGGCCCTTTACAATTCGAGAAGCCACATAAAAGGTAGACTTGACCAGAAAGAAGATGAAAGAAGCCTAGAGCAATAAGAAGAGTTATGCCTATCAAAGCTGTAGAAATTTGGATTTTTCAGTTGGAGATTTTATATTTTTGAAAGTCTCTCTGATGAGAGGAGTAGTAAGATTAGGAAGGGTAGGAAAGTTAGCACCTCGGTTTATTGGACCTTTTCCCATTCTTGAGCGGATCAACCCATTGGCTTATCGAGTGGAATTGCCCAAGAGGTTGTCTAGCGTGCACAATGTCTTTCACGTATCTCATCTACGAAAATATGTGCATGATCCGGAGCAATGTATAGAAACAGCTACCCAAGAAGATTTAGAAATAGAACCCAACTTGGCAGTTACCAAACAACCAATTCGAATCGTAGATCATGATGAGAAACGATTGAGAAGAAAGGTTGTAAGATTGGTTAAAGTTCAATGGAGTGGTGATGCAAAAGACTGCACCTGGGGAATGAAAGATGGAATGAGGAAAGCATATCCTGAGTTTAGGATAGATGGATAGTCTATATCGATATAGTGTACTCACTGCCTATGTTATAGTCAAGTATCATATCTTGTATACATTTCATCTTGTCAAATATATATATTCGTTCCTGAGTTATCTTCTTCTTATCCTTAATTTCAAGGACGAAATTCTTTTAAGAGGGGAAGTATGTAACGATCCGAAAATTCATCACTTTGAAAAAAAAAATTAAAATATAAGATTTTAAACATAAATAATGATGTTTTGAACAATAAATAATATTGGTAATCTTATTTGAATGAATATTTACAAAAATATATACTTTGGAAGATATATCGATAAAATAACCGAAAATCGTTTAATCGATAAACAGCTCTTTGGCCATCCAAAGTTGTGCAAGGAGCTGGATACATAAACTTATATATATGAGTGAGAATATGTAATAAAGCTATTTATTTTATTTTTGAAAATAAAATTTCTTTATGACATCATTAATGATATCACTATTTTTGAATAATTGATTTTTGAATTTAAATTGAGTTTAAATTGTTTAATAATTATTTTAAAAGTCAAATGAAGCCCTTTTAATTAATATATAATGATAGAAATATTATTTTTAAACTTTGTTTACAAAGATTGTGTATGAACTAAAAAGTGAAAATATGACCGGAAATCGAAATCGGATTTTGTAACGATTAAAGTAGAAAAGTTGTATAATGTTATGGATCATTGTGACATACATATGCACATATACATGTGCACATATTTATACGTATACACATGTGCATGAAAACACACACAAATATGTATATGTACAAATAAAAAATAAAAGATAAAAGAAAATATTATGATATTATTTATAAATGCCATGATATTTTCCAACCAAAGGCAACCATCAACTTACCATCACACATACACACTTGAGTAGGCATGCGGGGGAGGGGGGTACTTTCGTCCGTAGGTAGCGATGTAAGGGAGGAGTGTGGTGGTGGTGAAATGATGATGTGTTTGTAATTAAATATCATGATATTTTATCACTTCCATTTGCCTATAAATACCCACCATCCATCTTCACTTCCATTCATGTTTCCACATTCATTTTCCTAAGCTTCTTCACCTCTTTATACTCCTTATTAATGGCTTCTTATCTTAGGAAATTTATAGAGAAAAATATTGCGGAAAGAAATTAAATTTATATACTAAATATATATTATCCAAACACCTCAAAATCAAAGCAAACTCCTCCTTTCTCCCCTTGAACCCACAGCCACCACCTCCTACCACCCAAGGTCAAGCCTTCCCTCTCTTCCAAGCTAGGCTGAGAGCATCCAAGCACCAAAGGCCAAAGCCGAATCCCTTAGGAAGCATTAGTGCAAGCTTCGTGAGCTTCAAATTCAGAATAGCGAAGCTAGAGCCATTTTAAAGTTAGTTTGATTGAATCCAAGGTGAGAAAACTATATTTATATTATTATAATATGGATGATGATTTTATATGTTTGGAATGATTGGTTATTATGTTATGATCATTATGTTTTGGTTGTGAAAAATATGGTTGTTTGGATATGTAAACAATTCACGTTTAATACATGTCGAAATTACACAACGGAAATCACTTTCTGAAATAAATTATAAAAGTGTTACGAGATGATTAAAGCCCTTTAAATTGGTTCATAATCACTAAAATTCCATGTGGTGAAGTTTTGAAAAGAACTGAAATTGGAGACAAAAATAGGTGCATCGCGCAACGGCGGTTCGCGATTTCGCGCCGTAATAGTTTAAACCCATTTATACGATGGATTTACAGTCGGAATTCTTTGGAATAAGAATTTTCCGAACTGTCATGATCATAGTTTTCAAAAAAATGAAAGGGATCGAGATTTAATTTACTAGGTTTTGAAACATGAGCTAAACAAGTTTTCAGAATAGTCGCGCTTTGGTAGTTTGGAAACCAAAGCGATAAATTCTTTAAATGGATATTTTTAATTCTTTAAAAATATGAAATAATTTCTATAAGTATATTAAAATATTTTAAAAGAGATTTGAGTTATAAAAATGGAATTTCAATTGATAAAAAAGTTATTTTGATCAAAGAAGCCTTAAAAACATTATTTGCAACATTTTTTCGCAGCACTTTTTAGTAACTTTTGCAAACAATGGTTTTAACTAATTATTCTTTCCCGAAACTTTTAGAAACATTTTAAAATAAATAATTATGTATTTTAAAGATTATTTGGATGTTTTAAAATTACTTTTAAAGGAGTTTAAATAAATTTTTAAAAGAAAAGCTGTTATAAATAAATGATTTAATCTTGGCTCTAAAAGCTGATGAGTACACTAGATTTTTCTATTCGTGAGATCCAGATGTGGGGTGCTTAAACTAAGGGGATATTCTGGAGCAACCAACGCCCCGGCTCACCTGGCCTCTTTCCTGGGCGAGGAATAAATAAGGTCGAAATGTCGAAAATGAGGCAAGTATAAAAGATTCAAATTTACAAATTTAATACAACTTGGATTGTGTAGAAATAATCTTCTTATACTTCATATTAAATTCTAAAGAGGGAACCCGTACTATACATTTGAATTTAAAAGGTGATTCCACCATTATTTGATGGATAGTAAAGGTTGAATATGAAAATTGATATGGAGTAGAATTAGTATAATTTCTACCGACCCTTTTTACTCAATAAGGTTTTGCAATATGATTTACGAGTGATGATTTTGATTTGGTATTTCCAAAGTTAAAGGGAGATTTAATTATTCCATATATACTGGAATAGAATATGATTTAAAGATTTATATCTCTAAAAGAGATATTTTATTTGATAAAAGATATTGATACATGAAATGATAATAACCTCAAACTTAACATCTTTTATCGATGATTGGTTCAAAGGAACCGGGATCAGATTTGGGTGACCCCTATCTGAAAACCACATCAAACCAAAATACGTGTTCGAAGTGAAGACATGGAATGATAATAAATTAGAAGATGAATGTAGGGCAGCCTGTCATTTTCCCTCAGGGGAAATTTCCCATACCATAAATATGTGGCAGTAGTATCTTCATTTGATCTTCGATGCAAGATTTGCCCGCTACTAATCCTAGGGTTGATTCCCGACAGTATGTATTAGGAGAGTTCTTTTGGTTTGTCCTGTTCCTGGACAACTTATATGGATGAATGTCTGACATTTCGTTTCTAAAATGCACATGCATTGATTTTTACAAACGTACATCTGTTTGGTGGTATAGGAGATAACTCTCCTATACTTAACATCCTTCTCTGAGATGTATGAGCTTAGAGGTTGTACATTTGTGGAAATAAATAGTGTGTGATGGAATTGGCAATGTGGCGTTCAAGTGAAATGTGTGCTTTGAGAAAGGTAATCATTACCTCGAGCCTCATCACTTGGAAATTGCTTAAACTGGGCATGCCGTAAGGCTATATAGTTCGTAACCATTAGGGTATGGTCATCACCTTTCTAGATTACTCTCTATATGTCGAGTATGTTGTGTATGCTATGGGATCCCGGATAGGTTGGTTATGGCCGGGGTGATGTCATATTCGGATCTATTTTCGACACTAGATGGGTTTTTCGATTGGCCGGTCTTGCTATGTGCAGAGGTTTCAAAGGTGTTGATTGTTGGTACATCCCTCTGGAGATGTACTATATGGAAGGTAGTCCCTTACCTGCCATTGTATGGAAATCCATCCTCCAATAAATGCCTTCGGACTTGATTGTAAAACCAACTATGCTGGAATTTCATCAATGTAACAATTACGGCTAAGATTATATAAGTTTATTTGAAAAGTGTTTTCAAAAGAATATCATTAAAAATAATATTCCCAGATTTTGCGTAGCAAATGTTTTGGTTATCATAAGGTGAAAACTCATTTCGTGTTTATGTGCGACGTGGTCTTATGAGATACTCTTTGTTTCAAAATATCCGTATTTGAGTTTCTCACACCGATCGCATGACTGACCCAGAGTTTATTTTTCTTTTCCCTCAAACTCTGGGTGCCCCATTTTTCGGGCAGCCATGTAGTAGTATGGAGCATTTTTGAAAGAAGCAAGGAGCATGGGGCATGGAGCATTTTGGGTTCTTTGTAGAATGTATCAGTTAATTCCGCTGTATTATGTATTCTGTATCTAATAGAACTTGTAAGGATAGGTAATTATAACTATCTTGGTTGGATTAGTATTTACTAGAACACTGATGGAGCAATTTCGATTAATTGCATGTACTACTCAAATGTATAATTAAATGTTGGCTGCGATGTGAGATTCTACTTTATTTTGTCTTCTATCTTTATTTTCTTTACTCCATGATAATCCACTTCTCTGCCACTTGGATTTGCGGCACATGAATACCGAGGTGTATTAATGTCGAGTTCTAAGGATCGAGGAGGTGGGTCGTCACACCATAATTGATCTTTTTAGCTTATGGTGGTATGGAAAATATTTTTTCATACTTAAACAACAAATTTTATGGTATGAAAACTCAACTCTATCTTGAGAATTAAG
Source organism: Allium fistulosum (assembly GCA_030737815.1). Classification (NCBI taxonomy): domain Eukaryota; kingdom Viridiplantae; phylum Streptophyta; class Magnoliopsida; order Asparagales; family Amaryllidaceae; genus Allium; species Allium fistulosum. Next base: position 863,785,420 of record CM060904.1, read on the forward strand.
AATGTATGTCGAGGTAATGATATTTTTCTAACTTATCTTATTTCATTGTTAATCGAGGGATAGTACAGTTTGAAATTGGAAAGTAGTGGTAAGTATACTTGGTCTAATTTTCGTATGATACATTTACTTACATTAGGAAAAAAAGTAGCTTAATTAATGAAAGGATTAATTAAGGAGGCTTAGTGGTTGCTTACGTGCTTAATCATGCAGGGTATCCATGCAAAATTAAGTCTTTGATTGGTTTATGTGTTTTGATAGTTAAATAACCGAATATCAAATCTTGGCTAGTTTTAAACTTTTGATTGTTGGTCCGGAGAGACTGGGATCAGATAAGCATGATTTATCTGAAAACCACTTTGAACCGGCGCATAAGCGTTCGAATTGCAGAAATCTCGAAGATGATGAAATCCAAGTGGTTGTTCTTTGAAGTGCAAACGCAAATTGCTACTAATCCTGAGCGTGATTCCAAAAGGATGTAGAAGAAGTAATGCCTTCAGTTTGTTCATATCCTGAACAATTTTATCGATGAATGTTGGCATTGCATTGTTGCTTGAAGGGCAATATTAGCATCCCAAGAGGGATTTGTGAAGAGGAAAAGGTAATCTTCACCACAAGCTTCACACCCGGGAATGACTAAAATCAGGGGATATGCAATAGGGCTATATGGGTTGCACCCACTAGGGTACGGACATCACCCTTCAAGATCACTGATTATGGATTTGGTATGTGCTTGAGAGCTCTCAAGGAAAAGGTTGCAAAGCAAATGGGGTGATGACATTGTGACGACCGCCCATGACCCCTGCACCGAATCTAGAGATAGTGCGCTGTAAAGTGTGCCAGGCGACCATGGACGATTGTCAGGGTAGATTAAAACAACAGAATCTATCGTATTACTCACAGCGCATGGACAAAATACAATAGAACATATATATATATATATAGTGAAGCTTTACAGAATAAAATGCCATCATATAAAACTTCATAATAGTTGAATACAAGCATCCAAATAGCCAATACATCAAGCCTCACTACATAACACTCAGAGAATACAAAACAGCGGAACATCCAGTACATATAATAAGAAGATAATATGCAACCCTCCAGCTCGTCTTCGATATCAGCATCGTGAGAAGAGAACAGCACCTGTCACCTGCTACCTAGTCTGCCCGTCCCAAAATGGACGAACAGCCCAAGGCAATAAGAATTAAAACATAAAGCCTTGAGTCAGACAACAGTCTTAGTGAGCAGTAAATTAACTAACAACATACCGAAAGAGCATAAAGGAAAAGGAATAGGAATACAACCCTCCCACTCCACCTCTTTCTACAGTGATAGCCCCCTGACACACACTAAGCAGAAGCAACATAGCAGAGCATACAATTCAAAGTAAAGTAATAATCATTCGAGTCAAGGGCGATGTTCTCCAAGTACCAAGGCCTAAATCAGATAAGTACCCAGAAAATACCGCTCTTGAGTCCGAATGACGATACAACCAAACATCCATGACTCTGGCTATCACTGTTATCATTGCTTCGATATCACCAGTAATTGAATGACCGGCACATTCTTTCAGCCGTCCGTCAAGGGCTAATGGAAACCCCGGTTCTAGACATAACTCCCGCACGTCGTCGCAGCCCGTGCCTAGGACTATCGAATCTGCCCAGAGTACTCGACCATCAACAGTTGGCCGCTGGGACTATCGAATCTGCCCAAACGTACTCTTGCTTAGAGCATGCTAGAACCTTCAACAACGATGCTATCCAAGCCTCCTAGTCATCCTCCTCGACGACTATTCTCATATCCATTCATTATCCTCAACTCGAATCATATCACCGAGTTATCAACATGCTTGGAATGATCCCGTCTGGATTAGACCAAGTCTTCATCACATGATTGCCTCGCTTCATCACATCCTCGCAAAGCCTCATCTCAACATCACATCATCAAGTCTATGCATAAGAGCTTCATCATCCCGCTACATATGCCACGAACAGCTTTCCCAATTCAAGAGCCTTTCCCTTAGCTTTTGAATCATCTTCAATCTAAATCTAATCATCAATCATCTAGTTCATAACAATCAATCAAATCAAACATTAATCCAAGCAATCAAGCATTCAAATATGATCTAAGTAGACAATTATAACAATAATGGCATTTTCGTAATTAAAGAGTTGAAAGTCCAATAAGCATGAAAACATGAATTATATCTCTACAAACTTGATGAATGAACTTGCATAGGTTAACATATGATAAAATGGATGTAACATCATCATGAACAATGGATCTATATGGATCTACACTTAGGATGAAGAAAATGCATGGAAATCACTATTTTAACACCAAATCGAGCCAACAATCCGATATACTCCTTTGGATCCGTGTGAGAGATAATCACCACTCACCAAATCACCTAAACAACCCCAAATCAAAACGCTTCAGATCTGGACAGCGAAGGATCAAGCTTGATCTATCACAAATCCGCTTCAAATTAAGAAATCTCTCTTGAAAAGATGAAGATCTTCAATCTAAGCTCTTGAATCTTCAATCTTGATCTTCGATTTGGATGAAAGGAAGCACTAGATTAGAGTGGAGAAAAGAAGTGAAGAAGTGTAGAAGTCGAGCTCTCAAAATGGCAGCACTTCGTCGCCTCGAAATCCGGATCCCAAAAAGTGAGAACAACCCCTCCTATTTATAGCTGAAAATACACTAAGTCGCTCGGAGTTAGGTCGTTTCCGACCTACGACCTAAGACCTTGCCGACCTAAAACCCACCGACCTAAGCCTAACGACCTACAACAATGCGCATCTGCGACTTAATATGCCAGCGACCTACGACCTAATGCGCACGACCTAACACTTAGACAGAACCTTGCGACCTAACAACTTAGCAACCCACGCGACCAACAGATGCTACGACTTAACTCCCTCAGCGACCTAACACGTGACGACCTAAAACAACACGCGACCTACCAACCTATGCGACCTAACAACTTATGCCAACACGCGACCTAACTACAACAGAACTCACGACCTAACTTAGGTCGCTAACAATTAGATCGCTAACTCCTATAGGTCGCGAACTATTATAGGTCGCTAACCACTAGTTCCTTAGGTCGCTGCCGACCTAAATATACTAACTCGGCACCACTACGTCGCTCATCCCTAGGTCGTTAACTACTGGGTTTAACTTGCTACTCCCATAGGTCGCTCCAAACTGTCCACGACCTAAACCACCTCGCGACTTATCACCTGAACGACTTAACACTTAGGTGCGACTAAGACAGTGCGACCTACCACTTAATCTGGCTACGACCTAACTCTTAACTCGCCTATCCCCTTAGGTCGCAGACCTTCTCTAAGTCGCTCACGATTTATCTCCTAAGTCGCCAACAACATTTAACTAACCTCTAGGTCGCGTACGACCTAGGACTTAGGCAAATTTCAACCGAAATCTGAAACAACTAGAAAATGCTGAAAATCCCAGATTTTGACAAACTTTTCGATCCGTAAAATACGGGTCGTTACATTCTCTCCTCCTTAGGAATTTCGCCCCCGAAATTCCAAGCAATCATAGCAATCAAAGACTATTCTGTACGCCTACCATCCATAGCAATCAACAAACCATGCATCCAATTCTAGCTTAGCGTACAGAATTCTAAAACTAGAACAAGTTACAATATCGCGAGATGAGACGACACCTTAGGGCCATACCTTGAAGAGTTCAGGATGAGCTGCTTTCATCCTCTCTTCCACCTCCCACGTACAGTCGTTATCATCATCACTCCATTGTATCTTGAGCAACTTAACTACCTTCCTCCTAAGCTGTTTCGTGTCGGTTTCAACAACACGAAGCGGCTTACGAGGTCTTCTATCGACTGGATCAACTTCGAAATCTTCACAGCTATCAGCAGAAACCACTGTATTCGAGTCGTGCACATACTTCCGTAGATACGATACATGAAAAACATTGTGCACACTCGACATCTTCTCTGGTAATTCCAATCTATAAGCGAGCTTTCCAATTCGCTCGGTAATCGGGAATGGTCCAACAAATCTCGGAGTCAATTTTCCTTTCTTCCCGAATCGAATAACATTCTTCAGTGGAGAAATCTTCACAAAAACCATATCTCCTACGTCGAATTCCAAATCCTTTCGACGCTTATCAGCATAACTCTTCTGACGGTCTTGGGCTGCCTTCATTCGTTGCCGAATGATCTCTATACAATCTGAAGTCTGCCGAATCATCTCTGGCCCAAGTATCAGCTTTTCTCCAGTTTCCAACCAACATGTCGGAGAGTTACACGGTCTTCCATACAATGCCTCATACGGTGCCATACCAATACTTGACTGGTAACTGTTGTTGTATGCAAACTCCACCAAATGAAGGTGATCTTCCCATGATCCTCCGAAGTCCAAAACACATGCTCTAAGAAGATCTTCCAAAACTCGGTTGACTCTCTCGGTCTGACCATCTGTTTGAGGGTGATAAGCTGTACTCAAACACAACTCGGTTCCCAAAACTTCCTGGAAGCTCTTCCAAAATCCACTAGTGAACAATGGATCTTGATCGCTCACTATACTCTTCGGAATACCATGGAATCGAACTATCCACTTAACATACAACTCAGCCAACTTTGATGCAGTCCTAGTCGATCGAACATGAATGAATCTTGCGCTCTTAGTCAAACGATCTACGATGACCCAAATCCCTTCATTTCCCGTTCTGGTTCTAGGCAATCCATCGATAAAATCCATCGACACTTGTTCCCACTTCCATGTAGGAACTTCTAATGGCTGAAGCAATCCACTAGGCTTCTTCTGCTCGGCTTTCACCAACTGGCAGTTCATACACTTGGAAATAAAATTTCCAACATCCTTCTTCATACCTTCCCAGTAGTAGGTTTTCTTCATATCCCGATACATCTTATTTCCACCTGGATGAATTGTCAGCTTCGAGTGATGACTTTCCTTCAGAACTTCACTCCTCAATTCATCTATATCGGGAACAACTAGTCGTCCTTGCTTTCGAAGCCATCCCTCTCGATCGACCTCGAATCCTTTATCCTTTTCTGGATCCAATCCAGATTCCAATTCACGGATAATCTTGACAAGCTTATCGTCTCGCTTTTGGCTCTCGCCAGTCCTTTCCACAAGTGAAGGTCTTATCGATAAGTTTGCCAACATCTCAGGTTCCAATTCGCATCTAGGCCTGAAGTCAAATCCAGCTAAATACTCGAGATTCTTCCATTCTGAAAACATGGCTCCCAATCCTGCATGTCTTCGACTTAACGCATCTGCCACTGCGTTACCTTTTCCCGGAGTATAAGCTATACCAAAATCATATGATGCCAAAAACTCTAGCCAACGTTGCTGCCGAAGATTCAAATCCTTTTGGGAGAAAAGATACTTCAACGAATTATGATCGGTAAACAACTCAAATCGAACTCCCAATAGATAATGTCTCCACATCTTCAGAGCAAATACAATTGCCGCTAACTCCAAATCATGAGTCGGGTAATTCCTTTCATGCAGCTTCAGTTGTCGACTGGCATACGCAACAACTTTATCTCTCTGCATATGCACTGCTCCAAGTCTCGTACCACATGCGTCGGTGTAAACCACCATCTCATCATTCCCACTAGGAATAGTCAGAACAGGAGCACTCGTCAATCTCTCTTTCAGGATTCCGAAAGCTTGCTCACACTTAGCATCCCAACTGAACACTTGGTTCTTCTTCGTCAATCCTGTCAACGGTGCTGCTATCTTGGAGAAGTCTTTGATAAACCGTCGATAATATCCTGCTAATCCAAGAAAACTTCTCACATCAGATGCATTCTTAGGTCTAACCCAATCCTGGATTGCTGCCACCTTAGCGGGATCAACCGCTATTCCACTTCCAGAAATCACATGGCCTAAGAACCTCACTTCACTCTTCCAGAAGTGACACTTCGAAAACTTAGCCTTCAGCTGATGTTTCCGCAAGATTTCCAAAACAATACGCAAGTGCGTCTTGTGCTCTGCTTCAGTTCTGGAATAAATCAGAATATCATCCACGAACACAAGTACGAACTTGTTCAACTAATCTCTGAACACTCTATTCATAAGATCCACAAAATATGCTGGCGCGTTAGTCAATCCAAATGGCATTACCAGCCACTCAAAGAAACCGGATGGTGTCCTAAAAGCAGTCTTCGGCACACTATCCTTAGCCACTCTCAACTGGTGAAATCCCGTTGCCAAATCCATCTGAGAAAACACCTTGGCTTCGTGAAGCTGATCAAACAAGTCATCTATTCTCGGCAATGGATACTTGTTTTTCTTAGTCACCTTATTCAGCTCACGATAATCGACGCACAATCTTAACGACCCATCTACCTTGGTTGCAAACACAACTGGTGCACCCCACTCGGACACACTACGCCGAATGAATCCTTTCTGCAAAAGATCATCAACTTGCACCCTCAACTCTTGCTGTTCCCTAGGCGCCATCCGCCTAAGAGGCATCACAACAGGTCTGGCTCCTTCAACTAGATCTATACAAAACTCGATCTCTCTATGCGGCGGCAACCCTTTGACTTCGTCAAAGACATCCTCGAATCCATTAGCGATCGGCACTGATGACAGTCCATCTCGTGGAACAACCAGCGAATACATGAAGCTCATGAAGACGCCTTCTTCATGCTTACATCGTATCACAACCTTTCGCCCCTCCACATTCTCGACTGTCACTTCCAACCTCTCGCAATCAACCTTTGCCGCATACTTCCTAAGCCAGTCCATACCCAAAATAATTCTGAACCCCGCAAAGTTCAGAACAAAGCAATCACAAACAAAAGAGCAACCATGACTCGATACAACTAGACCACGGCATAACAGACACAAACAAGACGAACCCCCAACTGGATTAGTCACAACCAATGGCCTATCAACAATATCCGGTTCCAAACCCAAACGGCCTACGAGTTCATTACAAACAAACGAATGCGACGCTCCAGTATCAAACAGAACTCTAACTGGAACACCACATAGGAAAAGAGTACCTTGAACAACCACACTCTTTCCTTTCTCTTCAGCGGTAGGAGCTTTCGAAGACGACGGAACAGCTCCCAAAGCATAAGCTTGCACAATCTGCTTGTCCCTTCTCGGTTCTGGACAATTCTTCCTGAAATGCCCTGGCTTGTCACAGTTGTGACACTTCATCGGTGCCTTCGGATTCTTACAATCCTTCGAGAAATGGCCCTTCTGCTGATAGTTGTAGCAAGTCACTTCGCCTTTCGGCTTCTTCTGGCCATCCTTACCCTTCTGCTGCTGCTACTTCCTCTTCTTGTTTCCACCCTGTTGGGGTTTAGACTCTTCCCTGGTCACAGCAACAACAGACCCTTCCTTAGGAAACAGACTCTCATGCCTGAGAGCTTTCTCCACAAGCTTCTCAAATGAATCGTCCAAATGATCCACCAACTGCCTCCCAAGATAACCGTCCAAGCCTGTCACAAACTTCTCATTCTTCTGATATGCAGATTCAATATATGACCGGGCATACTTGGACAAAGCTTCGAACTCAGAAACATACTCAAGAACTGATCTCCCTTCTTGCTTGAGCTCTACAAACTTCTTGAACAGAACAGACTTCTGAGCTGTAGAAATGAACTTAGCTTCAAACCTAACTTGGAATTGCTCCCAAGTAATCTCTTCCTCCGCAGTATTGATGGTAATAGAGTTCCACCAATCAGAAGCTCTCCCTTGAAGCTGCCTTGATGCCAACTTCCTCTTAGTTGCATCCTCAATTCCCAAATCACCAAAGATCCTTCTACAAGCATCTATCCATCTCTGGACCTCAATGGTAGATTCTGTTCCCAAGAAAACCTTCCCTCCAAGAGCAGTATAATCCTTGCACAACTTAGCAAAATCCACTGGTTTCGTAGTTTGGACTTGAACTCCAACATCTACTGCTGCCCCCGGAACTGGTATCCTTCTCATGATCGAAGTCATCATAGCTTCGAACATGGCTGCATAATCAGCAGTCTCTTCAGTAGCTCGGCCTTCCCTAGCAGCTGGTCTCCCTCTTCGACTCATTCTCAATATCTATAAAAAAATGATTAGAACATCTAGAGAAACAACTGCCTGAAGGACTCAAACTCTACTAAGCTACTATATTATATATAGTATTCATCCATCAAAATACAATTACGTCTCTCATACGTAGTTACGTCAGCGAGCGTTGGGTAAAATCGATTAACCTGGCTCTGATACCAAATGTGACGACCGCCCATGACCCCTGCACCGAATCTAGAAATATTGCGCTGTAAAGTGTGCCAGGCGACCATGGACGATTGTCAGGGTAGATTAAAACAACAGAATCTATCGTATTACTCACAGCGCATGGACAAAATACAATAGAACATATATATATATAGTGAAGCTTTACAGAATAAAATGCCATCATATAAAACTTCATAATAGTTGAATACAAGCATCCAAATAGCCAATACATCAAGCCTCACTACATAACACTCAGAGAATACAAAACAGCGGAACATCCAGTACATATAATAAGAAGATAATATGCAACCCTCCAGCTCGTCTTCGATATCAGCATCGTGAGAAGAGAACAGCACCTGTCACCTGCTACCTAGTCTGCCCGTCCCAAAATGGACGAACAGCCCAAGGCAATAAGAATTAAAACATAAAGCCTTGAGTCAGACAACAGTCTTAGTGAGCAGTAAATTAACTAACAACATACCAAAAGAGCATAAAGGAAAAGGAATAGGAATACAACCCTCCCACTCCACCTCTTTCTACAGTGATAGCCCCCTGACACACACTAAGCAGAAGCAACATAGCAGAGCATACAATTCAAAGTAAAGTAATAATCATTCGAGTCAAGGGCGATGTTCTCCAAGTACCAAGGCCTAAATCAGATAAGTACCCAGAAAATACCGCTCTTGAGTCCGAATGACGATACAACCAAACATCCATGACTCTGGCTATCACTGTTATCATTGCTTCGATATCACCGTTAATTGAATGACCGGCACATTCTTTCAGCCGTCCGTCAAGGGCTAATGGAAACCCCGGTTCTAGACATAACTCCCGCACGTCGTCGCAGCCCATGCCTAGGACTATCGAATCTGCCCAGAGTACTCGACCATCAACAGTTGGCCGCTGGGACTATCGAATCTGCCCAAACGTACTCTTGCTTAAAGCATGCTAGAACCTTCAACAACGATGCTATCCAAGCCTCCTAGTCATCCTCCTCGACGACTATTCTCATATCCATTCATTATCCTCAACTCGAATCATATCACCGAGTTATCAACATGCTTGGAATGATCCCGTCTGGATTAGACCAAGTCTTCATCACATGATTGCCTCGCTTCATCACATCCTCGCAAAGCCTCATCTCAACATCACATCATCAAGTCTATGCATAAGAGCTTCATCATCCCGCTACATATGCCACGAACAGCTTTCCCAATTCAAGAGCCTTTCCCTTAGCTTTTGAATCATCTTCAATCTAAATCTAATCATCAATCATCTAGTTCATAACAATCAATCAAATCAAACATCAATCCAAGCAATCTAGCATTCAAATATGATCTAAGTAGACAATTATAACAATAATGGCATTTTCGTAATTAAAGAGTTGAAAGTCCAATAAGCATGAAAACATGAATTATATCTCTACAAACTTGATGAATGAACTTGCATAGGTTAACATATGATAAAATGGATGTAACATCATCATGAACAGTGGATCTATATGGATCTACACTTAGGATGAAGAAAATGCATGGAAATCACTATTTTAACACCAAATCGAGCCAACAATCCGATATACTCCTTTGGATCCGTGTGAGAGATAATCACCACTCACCAAATCACCTAAACAACCCCAAATCAAAACGCTTCAGATCTGGACAGCGAAGGATCAAGCTTAATTTATCACAAATCCGCTTCAAACGAAGAAATCTCTCTTGAAAAGATGAAGATCTTCAATCTAAGCTCTTGAATCTTCAATCTTGATCTTCGATTTGGATGAAAGGAAGCACTAGATTAGAGTGGAGAAAAGAAGTGAAGAAGTGTAGAAGTCGAGCTCTCAAAATGGCAGCACTTCGTCGCCTCGAAATCCGAATCCCAAAAAGTGAGAACAACCCCTCCTATTTATAGCTGAAAATACACTAAGTCGCTCGGAGTTAGGTCGTTTCCGACCTACGACCTAAGACCTTGCCGACCTAAAACCCACCGACCTAAGCCTAACGACCTACAACAATGCGCATCTGCGACTTAATATGCCAGCGACCTACGACCTAATGCGCACGACCTAACACTTAGACAGAACCTTGCGACCTAACAACTTAGCAACCCACGCGACCAACAGATGCTACGACTTAACTCCCTCAGCGACCTAACACGTGACGACCTAAAACAACACGCGACCTAACTTCCACGCGACCTACCAACCTATGCGACCTAACAACTTATGCCAACACGCGACCTAACTACAACAGAACTCACGACCTAACTTAGGTCGCTAACAATTAGATCGCTAACTCCTATAGGTCGCGAACTATTATAGGTCGCTAACCACTAGTTCCTTAGGTCGCTGCCGACCTAAATATACTAACTCGGCACCACTAGGTCGCTCATCCCTAGGTCGTTAACTACTGGGTTTAACTTGCTACTCCCATAGGTCGCTCCAAACTGTCCACGACCTAAACCACCTCGCGACTTATCACCTGAACGACTTAACACTTAGGTGCGACTAAGACAGTGCGACCTACCACTTAATCTGGCTACGACCTAACTCTTAACTCGCCTATCCCCTTAGGTCGCAGACCTTCTCTAAGTCGCTCACGATTTATCTCCTAAGTCGCCAACAACATTTAACTAACCTCTAGGTCGCGTACGACCTAGGACTTAGGCAAATTTCAACCGAAATCTGAAACAACTAGAAAATGCTGAAAATCCCAGATTTTGACAAACTTTTCGATCCGTAAAATACGGGTCGTTACAGACATAATCGGTAGTGTCCAGAAAGTGTTAGGCCGGTCATGTGTTGACAAGGGGTCCCAATAAGGCGCTCGGTACATTTTCTAGAGGTGTACTGTGACAGGTGGTACCCCGGTGCCTTATCATTGTATGAAATCTATTTTTCACTCCGTGCTTTATGGACTTAGTTGTATACCAAATATGCTAGAATTTGAGATGTAAGCATTTCAGCTATGTTATATATTTATTTTAAACCATGGACATTATTATATTATCATTGGATTTTCTATTTGAAATTGTTTGCTTATCGTAAGGTAAAAACTCGTTCGTGTTTATGTGTGACATGGTCTTACGAGATACCTTTATTTTTGAAACGGTTTTATAAATATAACAATCTATATGGTTTGAGTTTCTCATGGTGGTTTACCAAACTAATCTGAGTGTTATTTTCTTATAATACTCCGGTCAGACACGAGTATTTTTCCAGGGTTAGCTTTGGATGCTTTGGTGCTTTAGGAGATGAGCTGAATGCCTCCAAGACTTATTCATGTACTTTTATTTCTATAATATTTCTTGTTTTTTATAAATCGGCGTATTTAAGGACATGATGTTCTAACTGTCCATACTGGTGATAGGTTAGGCAATATATTAAAGTTTTCATTTGTAAAGATCATTTGGATATTATATATTACTCGTCATGACGTGAGATCCTATTCTGTCTTTTCTTTATTTTCACCCCAACAATTTGTCTTTTTGGAACTTGGATGCTCAGTACGTGAATATCATCGATGTGTTAGTATCGACTTTTGAGGGTCGAAAAGGCAGATCGTCACATATTGGAATCGAACTAGAAAGATATAAATAATAATTAACTGGAGTTAACCATATTTAATTTTCCATTTATTTTAAACTAAAATTTAAATAATAAATCTATTTATCGTAATCTACTCATGCTGCATATAATAATAAATACATGTTCCTACATGTCACCTTATATTACATTGTTTAGTAATGATTTTTTTAAATGTTTTGATAATTATCTACAAACCAAAGTTAATATGTCATTTATTTGACATTTTCAATTATGGTAAACATATTTACCATTTTTAAATTTTAGTTAGAATAAAATTTAATTAATTATAGTCTCTACTTTAGTTCTAATTTAAATTAGAGTTTTACCAAATAGTATTGTCATGCATATAGAAAAAGAAATTAATTACTATCAATTTAATATAGAAAATTGGTATTATTGCTAATGCCATGCTTTCAAGTTAGGAATGACTTATGATTGATGTTAGCGTTTATTGTAAAACAAAATTGTATCCAAAAAAATTAATTATGCTTTTCGAAATTATTTGACCATATTTATTATTTAAGATTTGTTAGTAATTTTCCAAAAAAAACTAATGTTAAAAAGGTGTTGTCCAAATGTTTGCGTTCCACCTTCATATAACTAAAGTTTTTTCAAAAATGACCTGTTAAAAAATTATACAAACCCTTGTGCATAGCATGAGTTTGCTCTTATATATATATATATATATATATATAGAAGAGTTAAAACTTCCATGATTTACTATTATATAATAGATTTGTATCGCTTTTAAGTTGAAGGAGGTGAAGTCATTTAAAATGTTTTTCTTTAACCTATCAATTGCATTAATCAGCATTTTAGTCTAAACTAGTGCGAACCCATGCTACGCACACGGCGTTGAATGTAAAGCTTTGATAATACAATAGTATGTTATTGGTAAACCCATATTTGTAAATCATGTTAAAACCAAAGTAGTGTGAAAAAAAATTGTATGCAACCGTTAAATGTTGGACAATAAAATGTCATGGTAAATACAAAAATACTACCTTTGATATGAGAACACAAACCAAAGTTTATGTTGCAAATAAAGAAAATACGTGATTGCTTTTGAATTACAAATGATAGCTATGATTGCATTCGGCAATACACTATCACTAAGGAAACATATCTAAAAACAAATAATTGATTAGATGCGGCAAACAACCAAAGGTTTGGAACGACCATAACAAAGATAGGACATACTGTTTTGTTAGGAGAACAAAGAAACCGAGCACAAAAAAATTAAACACAAAATTCACAAAACTTGATTGTGTAGAACACAATATACTTGATTAGTTTACTATTAAAAGAAATTGTATTCTTATGGTAACAAAAAAGCATGAATAATATTGTCATAATAACACATAAGACTACAAATGTAATAAAATTATAAATGAGGATAGGTAGTAAGGACTCTGCTACTATAAATATGTGGACAATCCTTTTATGTGCATATTTTTAATAAACAACTGTATAATGGTCACACCACTTTAACTAACATGAAATACTTATTCGATATTCAAAAATAAACATTTTACATTTGACAATCAAATTGATGATATTGGCATGATCACAAAAATAGAAGAAACAAATTATTTAAAAGGGGGAATTAATTTAAAGGACAAAGATTTGTATATTTTTTGCCTCAAGGACACAACCTCAATATTTTTACCATAAGGACAAACATTCTTCTAAAATTTATTCATAAGGACAAATATTTTCCAAAATTATTCATAAGGACAACAAAACTGCTACCAAGCTAAAAACTGATACCTAAAAACTGCTACCGATAACTACAAACTGATACTATCAGTGACTAAAAACTGATACCTAAAGAAAGTTGTCCTTCAGGATAAAATATTGAAGGCCTGTCCTTGAGGCAAAAATGCTGAAAATTTTTGTCCTTTACAATAATTTCCTGTATTTAAAACACACTTAAGATGTCATTATTGGAGAATAAAGAAACCGAGCACAAAGAAATCAAACACAAAATTCATAAATTTGATTGTGTAGAACACAATATACTTGATTAGTTTACTGTTAGATGAAATTGTATGGTTAGGGTAACAAAAAAACATGAATAAAAATTTCATAATAACATATAAGGCTATAAAGGTAATAAAATTATAGATGACGATAGATAGTTGGAAAAGGATTTGAAAATGACAAAATAGAGTGGTTTAAAATTGATAATATTGACACAATCACATACATAGAAGAAACAAAATATTTAAACACACCTAAAATGTCACTATTGTGAATTTTTGTTTTACTTTTATGATTATGATACTCATAATTAGTTATACATCTTTTTAGGTAACATGAAACACTTACAATAATAGAAGAAATTGTAAATAAAATTTAGGAGTCAACCATGCATCACCAAACTTGGACACAAAAATATTCAAAAAGTTGAAAAAATGTTTAAAAATGAGAACCTACAGCAGTTTAATTATAGACCTGATCTGAAGCAAATAAGATTAAAACTATAATATAACAGTCTAAAAATGAAAACTTACCTATTGATCTGGTAAAAAGAACCAAAGCATGGGGATCAAATGCAAAAACGTTCCTAAGAAAACAACTTCAAAAATGAAAAAAATCAACAACTTTTAACTACTTTGAAAATGATGAAATGAAAGTAATCAACAAACAACTTTAAACTACTATGAAAAAAGATGAAAAGAAAGTAACCAAATAAAAAACATCCAGATTCATCTTCATCGATGATGGTTTCCTACAAAATGAAAACACCTAGATCTCAGATCCAGATGGTTCTAATTCAACGGTTTCTTACAAAATAAAAGGTGTTTCCTTAAATGATTTGAAAGAAATATAATTTATGAGAATCAAGAGAGAAGATGGAAATTAGAAATGTTGATAAAATTGAAAAACATATTAGAAGATTGAATTAAACAAAAATGGAGATAGAGTTTTAGAAAGGTGAATTTGCAAATTAACGAGAAGAGAGGACGAAGTTTCAGAAAAAGAAAAGGGAACTATCAAAAATATGTTTTCTTAATTATTAATAAATTAAGAGTCGAAGAATGCTAATATACAAAACAATGAATAGCAATAAATCCAATGGATACATGAATCATGATTGGAAAAAAGTTGTATGTACAATTGCAAATTGTTTACTCAAATCGATGAGAAATAAGTATTTGGTTTCAGATTGAATGAGAAATAAAAATACGAAAAATCTTTTATTTTCTTTTATATATAATAGAATAGATACTATAATGTTGAACGAAGTTCCGTTCTTCTGACTTGTCAGACTATTGAAGAAATAATGTAATAGTTGAGCCAATTATTGATATAGTTATTGCTTGTGGTATGGCGTAAAATCATTAGGACGATTTAAAGATCTGGCAGTAATTTTCAATATTATATTATCCATATTATAAGATGGGATAAAAAACAATTGATTGTTGAATGAATGGTTTCACTACAAGGAGAAGGCTGTTTAGCATCGACATATAGCCGACTCTAGCCGACTCCGGCCGACTCGAGCCGACGCTATATAGCTCGTCGCCAAGTGATATGGTGACGGGAATGGGGACGAGTCCGTCCCCTAGTTTAGCTTCGGCTCGAGTCGGCTAACCGACTCCGGCCGACGCTAAACTCAATCCATGTGTAAAAATAATATACGACCAATAGGCCGACCCTAGCCGACTCCAGCCGACGCTAATCTGGGTACATTTTTATGCATTTCCAGCAGCCATTTCTACCTTCCATTCACACAATCATATATATTCCTCAAATATACTTCACCAAACAACAATATACATCACATATATGCCCAACTAAGAACCATAAAACATCAATATACATCTCCAAACGTCCATCATCACAAATATCAAAAATATTTACAAAATTTAACCAAAAGTTCATTAAATATACAAGACATTAAAAGTTCATCAGAAAACATACATAAAAAATTACTACCACTCGCCCTAATCATCATCAGCGCCAGATCCCTGTGATGGTTGCATATTCCCGTGCTCTGCCAAGTAAGCAGCAATCGCCTCGTCTAGTTGCTGCTTCAATCCAGTCTTCCTCCAATCGTTCAACTCGACGACTTGTGCTTGTAGGGCCATTATTGTTTCTTCAGCCTGTTTTTTATTGTAAGCGGCTTGCATCGCGGCCTGTATATTAATAAATTCATAGTTATAGTTTATACCTAATATTCAATAAAAATTATAAACTGGTTAATGAATTAATTATATTCAATAAATATTACCGCTTGATTGCCATAACCATACTGTCTATTTCTGGTCGGCGGGTTGGTAATACGAGCGAATATCCTGTCCGTCTCCTCAACGGTCAACTGCTCCCTGCCAGACTCTACAAGCACGCGAGCAATCTTCGGATCGCATCTCTCCTGTGTTAGAAATATAATTTTGAGAAGATGAATATTCAATTTAATGTATTGTTAAATAAGGGAAAATATTTATATTCTTTATACCCGGATATTCGCTGATTTGGCGTCTGACCATTCATCTGTTACCGCGCCATCTTCATCTGTATGTTCGACAACGTGTGTTCGGGTGAAGACGTCCAAATGAGACGGTGCAACACCACCTCTCTCCCTCGTCTGAAATTAGATATGATTAAAGAATGTATATATGTACACATATATACATATATATAACTAAATAATGTTATAGTAAATTACAAATAACAATTTTTATGTTTACCATTTCTTCTCTATATTGCTGAAAAGACTTGGATCCACCGTGGTGTGTTGCAGGATTCCTAAGCCTGTTTGCAGAGTTTCTCGATGCTACCGCCTGTATAATTTAACTATTATATAAACATTTAAACGAATTATAATTACAGACATATGAAAGTAGAAAATTTACCTTCGCGTCTTCGCTTTCCCAATATTGCACAAACCGCGCATACAAATTTTCAGTCATCCAGTTTGGCTTTTTACCGGCCTCTTTCATCTTGGAGAGCGTACCTCTATAGTTTTTTCTCATCTTCCTCTCCCAGTGCATCCTGAACATCCCGAGATTTTCGGGATCCACAATAAAGGACGCCTGCACGTTGAAATTTAAATGAATTATATAAATTGTATACTAATTTTCAAAGATCAAATATGCCAATCTCTAATTAATTAGAATTTTATACTTACCTGGAGGTCAGCCCATACGGCATCTCTGATATAAAGTGGGATCCTATCCCAGTGCTCCCACAAGTCTATCATCCTACTACGGTAGCTGTTGCGAGACACAACTAGAATGAGCTAGGACGGTTGTAAATCGAAACCCCTGAATACATTTTGATATTTTCAGTTAATAAATCATAAATATACTAGTAGCATGCACTAAATAATATAATAAAGTTGCTGTAAATTAAATACTTACCCTCCATCGGTCTTCGACACTAAGTATGCTCTCTGGCGATTATCGGTCGTACCACTACTACCCTCGCCACGAGCAGGGCCTCGTGAACCTTGGGACCACCTGCTATGTGACATAATATCTACTAGAAACATGCATATATATATATATCATTTCATAATTAGAAAACATGCCTGATTAATAATCACATACATATAGCTCACAACAGAATAATAAAAGAATAATACACCAAACGATACGAATTTCCGTTACATTAACACAGGTTTTAGAATTGACAAAATACAACAAACGATACAAATTTCCATCTTATATACATTACATCATCACTAATTAATAATCAATCTTCATCGTTTTCTGATTTTGACTCGGTCTCGCACTCTATATCGTCATTTCCCTCTAAAGTCTCAAATGCTTCTATTAGAATATTTGATTCATTGTTCAAAGGCCCTATATCAACATGATCATCAGTTATTATTAATTCATTATTTGGCTCTAGATTTGCTTGATAAGCTGCTTCGTCTGGAATATTATTTCCGTCAAGTGTAAATCTTGCCTTTGTTTTAAAAACAGCCGACCGGTCTATTTTATCTCGTTTTAGTGATGGATACGGAGCAAAATAAACCTGTAATGCTTGTTTGGCTAACACGAAAGGATCATACTTTGAGTAACGTGATTTATGGTTTATTTCAATAAGTTTATAGTCTTTGTGCACGTTGATACCAGAGCCCGGAACATTGCTAAACCAACTGCATCTGAATAAAAATACTTTTTCTCCAGATTGGACAGAATATGTCAATTCCAAAACCTGTGTTAAGACGCCGTAA
This sequence comes from Allium fistulosum, assembly GCA_030737815.1. Classification (NCBI taxonomy): domain Eukaryota; kingdom Viridiplantae; phylum Streptophyta; class Magnoliopsida; order Asparagales; family Amaryllidaceae; genus Allium; species Allium fistulosum. The sequence goes on from CM060904.1 coordinate 863,803,451, forward strand.
AAATCTTTTATATGTTCATCTGGGTCGTCAGTCCCTTTGACAAATACACCGCTGTTATAAGTCATTTTTTCAGCACCGTATTCCTTGGTGTTGAATTTAAATCCATTCATGAAGAATATTGGATAAGTGTTGACATTTCTTTTTGGTCCTATCACAAAACGTTTCAATCCTTCATCACCAACACAATTTCTTTGATCATAAACGTATTTCGTAAACCAGTTAGCAAATTCTTTGCTGAGATCGCCAATTGGATGTTCTGATTTGTAAATACTGCAAATATATGTATACGTATATTAAGTGCAAAATCAATTTAAATTGGATAGCTCGTAAATAATGCAAATATGTACGATTATCGAGAATTATCATTCAATATTTACCTAATAAATGGTGCAACTTCAGCATAATTAAGAAGAACGAATGTGTGTGCTATATGGTAATCTCTATCGTTTAACCATATTTCCACACATTTTCCAGCAACTCGGCCATTCTGTCTAAAAACAATCTTTTCAACGGCTTCATAATTACGCGAAACACTTGCAAATGATAAGTTCACATGGTCACTGAAATAGTGAGAGAAAAAGAATGAAGCTTCTTCTTTGATATATGATATGCAAATCGAACCTTCAACCCGTGCTTTTTGTCTAACTTTTTTCTTGAGATGATTCAAATACCTGTTAAAAAATTTATTCGATTAAAATTTACTTACATCAAATTCAAATTTAAATTATTATTTCAAATATTCAAAATTACCACTCAAATGGATACATCCATCCATATTGCACAGGACCTCGAAGAAGTGCTTCATATGGAAGATGAACAGGTAAATGCTCCATTACATTAAATAATCCTAGAGGAAATATTTTCTCAAGTTTGCAAAGCAGTATAGGGATGTCATTTTCAAGTTTACGAATACGCTCAACTTTTAACGTGGTCGAACAAAGCTCTTTATAAAACAGACTTAATTCTGTTATAGCACTCCACACTTTTACGGACAATAGTTCTTTGAAAACGACGGGTAAGAAATTTTCCATCATGACATGGCAATCGTGACTTTTCATCCCACTCAATTTATTGTTTTTTAAGTCAACACATCTACGGAGATTTGAAGAAATCCCATCAGGACATCTCAGCCCTTCAATCCACTTCAACACAAGTTTTACTTGATTGCTGTCTAACTCATAGCATGCTTTGGGTTTTTTACTGCATTAGGATTTATATGAAGTTCGGGACGTTTACAATATTGTTCTATATCACGTCTTGAATTGAGATCGTCCTTAGTTTTACCCTTTATACATGTATCTATTTTCTGGTAGGGCAAACCGAAAGTAGACATTAGTTTTTTCACTTTATAATAACTATCGATCGCACATCAGATTATTAGGTGGCATATGTCGTTTTACAGCTTGTACAAGTGCTGTAAATCCAGCTTCTGTAAAATTGAATTTTGATTTCATAGTAATGTATTCGACAGTAACTGACAATTCCGTTCCGCTACTACAACCTTCCCACAACGGTCTTTTCGCAGAATCCAGTAAATCATAAATTCTTCTCACCCCCTTGGTCGGTTCTTCTTCGACATTTACATCATTAACTTGAACAGTAGGGAACATTGACCGTGCTGCATCTTCCACCATATCTACTATTGGATTCGTCATAACATTATTGTTATTCACCTCAGCCACAAGCACTATAGAATTAGATGCACCAATTTTTTCTCCATGACGATCTCAGAAATAATAGTTTGGCACAAAACTGGATTTACACAAATGTAAAATAACTAAATCTGGTTCCCGATAATGCAAATGTCGACATTTACGACACGGACAATGAATTTGTGTGCCACCTTCTTCATTATTAGCTTTAGCGAATTTAATAAATTCATATACACCATCCTTAAAATGTTTTTTCGTTGAACCTTTCGTTCCTGTTCGACTTTCATACATCCAGGTACGGTCGAGAAGATAGTTGAACATTTTTCCTAATTTAAAAACATATATATATATATTATAGAAATTTCGACAGCATTTCTTTCATATTCCTATACGCATATAGTTGCATCTGAAGTTTTATGTGATTATTATCGTATTTTCTAATCTACCAAAGCCTTCTAGGACTAAAGGCTTTGTTGCTGTCTTATTTTCGTTTAAATTATTTATATTAATTAGAGATAGACTAAAATAAGTAAGAAGTTTATTTATAAATTATTTCCTTTAAATCATTTATATTAAGATGTTTACTGCATATTATTAAGATGTTTATTGTTGTCTTATTTTAAGTAAGAAGTTTAAAATAAGTAAGAAGTTTATTTATAAATTAGAGATAGACTAAAATAATACACTCGACGACCAAGTCGTCCTCACTCAATCCAAATATAAATATAAGGGATCGATCGGGAATGAATCTCCGATACGCGGTACTGTAAGTAAAATCCCAACCCGCATGCTAAACTTCTAATTAAATACATTTCTTATATTTAGTCGATTAACGATATGCATCCAATTATTCTCAATTCACACTTTCACACTTTCAAATTCACACTTTCAAATTCCCAATTTCCAATTCACACTTTCACACTTTCAAATTCAAAATACCTACACCCAATTATTCCCAATTCACACTTTCAAATTCAACGATTTCATACTAAAAATAACCTAATACACTAAATTAGCAATACCTACACCCAATTATCATCACAATAATGTACATTTAAACATAATTAAACAATTTAATTCGAAATTAGGGTTTAGAAAATTACCAAATTCAAGAAGAAGAGGAGATTCCGGCAAGTTCCGGCGAGTTTAGGCTTCTACGGCGACGACGACGGAGGGTGACGGCTGGAGAGGGTCGGAATCGGTGATGGGGAAGAAAAAAAAATCGTTTTTTTATTCAGCAAAAAAAGTAAAGAAGAAGGTCTCGGCTGAAACCTGTATACTCGATATGGAGTCGGCTGGCGTCGGCTGGCATCGACCGCATCGGCCCGATTAGTGACGGCTTGAGTCGGTTAGGGTCGGCCAGTATATTTTTTTTAAATATTCTTTTTTTACACCTATTTCGTTTAAAAAAATAAAAAACACTACTACAATATAAAAAAATTGACATTTATTATTATTATTATTGACCAAATGACGGGTCATGATAGGTTAAATTGGTATTTTCGATGATATATGTCCGTGAAATTCGAAAATATTCGTTGTTGAAAATCTAACTCGCACGACCAATCGATGCAACTTTTAGTCGATCCGTTATACAAATTCGATAAAGGTGGTTATATGTAACGTTTTAAAGAATTAAAATAATTTTTTAAAGCGTTGGGTAATCAATTATGAATTTTTAAATGTATTTGGTATAATAAAATTATATAAAATAAAATATGCGGCGTAAAAATAAATTCTTTGGATCTTATGTCAATCTAATGTATTTTGGACATGTTTCCGGAATATGGTTTAAAAATATACGAATTTGGTGTGTCGATCTTGAATTTCAAATTTATGGCCGTTCAAGGACTTTCGGACAAAAAACCCTTCGTACGAAGGCCGAACGACCTTCAAACGAAACCAAATTTGAACCAATGATGCTTTGTAGTGTTTTAATCGAATCCGTACGGTTGGATTTGCAAAAAAATCATCGATGTGTTATAGCTAACTCCTAGAAAATGACATATTTCTTGGATGATTTTATTTTCGATGATTTTTTTGCGAATCCAACCGTACGGTTTCGATTAAAACACTACAAAGCATCACTGGTTCAAATTTGGTCTCGTTTGAAGGTCGTTCGGCCTTCGAACGAAGAGTTTTTTGTCTGAAAGTCCACGAACGGCCATAAATTTGAAATTCAAGATCGACACCCCAGATTCGTGTATTTTTAAACCATATTCTGGAAACATGTCCAAAATACCTTAGATCGACATAAGATCCAAAAAAATTATTTTTACGCCGCATATTTTATTTTATATAATTTTATTATACCAAATACATTTAAAAATTCATAATTGATTATCCAACGCTTTAAAAAATTATTTTAATTCTTTAAAATGTTACATATAACCACCTTTATCGAATTTGTATAACGGATCGACTAAAAGTTGCATCGATTGGTTGTGCAAGTTAGATTTTCAACAACAATAACTTTTCGAATTACACGAACATATATCATCGAAAATACCAATTTAACCTATCACGACTCGTCATTGGATGAATATTAATAATCATACATGTCAATTTTATTTTTTTTGGCCATTTTAGTAGTGTTTTTTATTTTTTCAAACGAAATAGGTATATATAATAATTAGGTTGGAAAAATAATTAAATAGCCGATGCTAGCCGACTTGAGCCGTCCCCAGCCGACGCAAAACTCAATAGAATTTTGCGTCGTTCCCAGCCGACTCCATAATGGAGAGGGAGCCGACTCCGGCCGACTCCACGCTCCGTCCCCATTTTAAGGTATTCTAGTAGTGTTTAAGTTATCTTTTATTCATAACATGTTCTATATAATTCTTTTTATAGGCCATCAATATCAGAGGAATCGATGGAATGAGTAATAAAACTAATGATACTTTTATTTACAGTAATTTCTTTGTTTGGATAGAGTAAAAGGTTATATGGTCATAACATTTTCATCCATTGCTGCACCTTATGGCTAGACTTCCAACAACTGGAAATTAAATTTAGCAAAATGAATTATACACATAGGTGAACGCATAAACAGAGTACACAAACATAAAAATATACACGAACAGAAACGGTTTGAAATATTGCTCATAAGAAGCATAGAAATCAGCCATTAAAACCAATATTAAGGGATGATAAGAATACCCTTGAAGAAATGAAGATCATTTGAAAGTATACCATCTATCAATTGGATGGTAAATTCATTACTAAAATCAAGTGGTTGTTGACAATTTCTAGATGGTCACAATTTAGGATAACCTTTACCCATGTAGAAAAAAAATATAGGCCTGAGGATTAATAAATTCAGGAGGTTGTGAAGCACATTCTAACAAAGACTGACATATTATAATGTTTTTCTTATGTGTGTGTATGCATGTTTATGTTAACATAATCATGCATTAGTACCATGACCTTGAATGACCAGTTACATCAAGTTAGGCCCATACACATGTTTCTGGTTTTGATAGTTCACTTCTATAATTAATTTCTTTTTCTCTACTCATAATACATCATTATTAAACAATAATGTGTAATATTCATTATGATATTTTTCTTTACCCAGTCAAAAAGAAATGTTTCTTATCCGGTAGAAATATAGAGCATAAACAATAAATATTATAATGTTTTTCTTATGATTTTGATCAATATTATAAATGATTAATTGTGTTACATCTGATAATTGATAATATATACCATGAAAATATTATAAATTATTACAAACTACAACTTACGTATGTATATTGAAACTAAAAACCAATTGCTGGTAAATTCCGTGTAGATGAATTAAACATAGAAAACAAATTTCAAGCAAGCGAAAATTGAAAGTTATATTATTGCAAATGAATATATGTACCAATAATGGAACTGTGCACAGATGTCATGCCATATGTTCATTTTTGTATTTAATAGAACTTAAAATAACACTTAGAAAGAAGATATCAATATAAAGTTACATTGTAATACTTTTATTTTATACACAATGACATTGGCAAATTTCACAAGCAGCTTCAGTGAATAAAATATCGACTAAAACCATACTTCATATTTTTTTTTAAACATAGCAAAAGCCCCGGTTTGACATACTTATAATTTGCGAATGTTTAATGTTGAAATTTGGCGACACAATATATAGGAGAGTTGAAGAGGATGAATGTAGCTTCGTGTCGGAGAAAACGGTTCGCAAATCGGAGTCCGGAGGAAGAAGATAGGAGGGGAAATGCTGTTTTTGTGTAGCTGTTTAAGGTCAGATGTCTGGCTGAGAGGGCCAGACGTCTGACGAGGTTTAGGCTGTCTCCCGAAACCTCCTGCAGACGTCTGGTCCCTCTGGCCAGACGTCTGGGCCTGTCTGTTTCAGCCTGTTTGAACCTGGCTCAGACGTCTGAAGCCAGAGGTCAGACGTCTGAGGCGGTATAAACCTGTTTTTTCCTGGGCCGGGTTTTCTGAGCTGTTTTGTGATTTGTGAAGGGCAAAGTGGTCTTTCACCAAGGTTTTCTCTATTAGTATATATTCTCTCTTCAGTTCTGAAAAGGAAAGCAATTCATTCAAGCAATCTAACCTAGGGTTTAGTCCTCCATTAATTAGGGTTTTAGGCAAAACCCTATTTCTTCAATTCTAATCTCCACAAACATTGATTCTTATTGAATAGATCATTGTAAACAATCTCTTGTACTCTTTCTATTGGTGATATAATAAAAGCTCTCTCAAGTGGATGTACACTAACACAACGTTAGTGGAATCACTATAAAATCGTGTGTGATTTACTTATTGTTATTGCATTCATATATTGCTTGTATTGGTGTTGTGATCGTGTTCGGATTTGGTTTTATTGAATTCTTCGAGTGTTTGGTTGTTTTGCACTATCTAGCACGATTTGGCTTTTCCGCGTTGCGCGTTGCGATTGTATTTGAGTGGTCTTGGGTGTAGTCGTAATAACATTTGGTATCAGAGCTTTGGTGTTGCTAGGTGGTTGTTGAAATGCCGGAAACAGATACCTCTGAAAATTCAATGGTTGGTCCAAGTAGCATAGCGTCGTATGTACGTGGGTCGTATGTGGCGTCGGGATCTCAATTGGTAATCGACAAGTGGAATGGCGATAATGATTTTGAAAAGTGGCAATGGAAGATGAAAGCGGTTTTAAGAAGAAATCATGTTCATAGGGTAGTGTTTGATACACATTTGTTGCCGGCGGACATCTCGGATGTTGAGAGAGAGGAAATGGAAGAGTGGGCATTTACTACACTTCAACTTGCTATGGGAGAGAATGTGATCTCGGAAATTAGTGGTGAGACCACCGCTAAGGGCATTTGGGACAAGTTAGAGGAGTTGTATATGAAGAAGTCTCTAACTAATCATTTGATCTTGTTGCGAATGTTTTTCATGTATAAGATGAAAGAGGGGAGTTCGCTTAAGGCACACTTGAATGTGTTTGATGATTTGCTAATGAAGATGAAGGCAGTAGATTTGAAGATTGAGGAAGAGCAAAAGGCGATGATATTGTTATGTTCGTTGCCGGACCGTTATACGGGTTTCTCAAATAGTTTGATCTATAGCCGGGATACATTGACGTTAGATGATGTCAAGACGGGTCTTCTTAGTGAGGAGTTGAGAGATCAAATGAAGGAGTTGAGTGTTGGTGGTAGTAGTGCCGGAAATGGTCAAGGTTTGTTTGTGGAGAAGGAGAGATATGCGAGGAAGGAGAATCGGGGGCGTTCCAAATCTAGGAATCCCGGTTGGAGAGGAAAGTCGAAGGAAAAGAAAGGCAAGTGCTATATTTGTAAGAAGCCCGGTCATTGGAAGAATGAGTGTCCAGACAAGGAGAAGGCCAAGAAGGAAGTAGCATCTTCATCGGTCGCGGTGGAGAGAGGTGTTGGTGAGGGAGACATGGATGTATTGACGGCAGTAGCATCAAATGTTTCGGGTAGCGAATGGGTTCTCGATTCGGGGGCGTCTTATCATATGACGCCGAACAGGAATTGTTTTTCTTCTGTCGAAGCTAGAGAGGAAAATTCGATTGTTATGGGAAATGGTGCTATTTGTAAGTCGAAGGGCATTGGTTTCGTGCAAATTAGGATGTTTGACGGAGTAGTTCATACTCTCACTAATGTGCGCTATGTTTCGGGACTTAGGAAGTCCCTTATCTCTTTGGGGCAATTAGATTCTTTGGGGTGCAAGATCTCTATTGAGAGAGATGGCTTGAGGGTTTCGAAGGGGGCGCTTGTGGTTATGAAAGGTGCTAGGGCTCATGGTATATATTTGCTTCAAGGTGTGACCATAGAAGGTGAAGCTAGCATTGGGATTGATAGTTCTCGTGACTTAGATGCAACTAGATTGTGGCATTTGAGGTTAGGACATGTCTCGGAGAGAAGTTTGGATATTCTTCGGAAAAGGGAGATGATTGGTGGTGAGAGTTTCAACAAGCTAGAGTTTTGCGAAGAGTGTGTCATGGGGAAGCAAACAAAGGTTTCATTCGGTGAAGGAAAACATGATTCAAGAAGCGTTCTTGAGTATGTACATACGGATGTTTGGGGACCGGCACCGGTAGCTTCTTTAGGTGGAGCAAGGTATTATATTTCTTTTATTGATGATTTTTCTCGTAAAGTTTGGGTGTATGTAATGAAAGCTAAGTCGGAGGCATTTGCTAAGTTCAAAGTATGGAAGGCTCTTGTTGAGAATGAGAGTGGTAAGTCTTTGAAGGTTCTTAGGTCCGACAATGGTGGGGAGTATGTTTCCGGAGAATTCTTAGAGTTTTGCAAGCATCATGGGATTCAGAGACATTTTACTACACCGGGAGATCCGCAATCAAATGGAGTTGCGGAGAGGATGAATCGTACTCTACTAGAGAAAGCTCGATGCTTGAGATTGACATCGGGTTTGTCTAAGGGATTTTGGGCCGAAGCTTTGTCAACCGCGATGCATATTATTAATCGAATTCCGTGCTCGGCTATTGACAACAAAATCCCGGAGGAAGTGTGGAAGGGAAAGAGTATTGACTTGAGCTACCTTCGTGTCTTTGGAAGTCTGGTTTATGTGCATGATCCGGGAAATGATAAGCTTGAACCAAGAGCTTTCAAGGGGATTTTGCTTGGCTATACGGATGGAGTGAAAGGCTATCGGATTTGGAATCCGGAAACGAAGAAGGTAATCAACTCTCGTCATGTTACTTTTGATGAGTCGGCTATGTTCAAGGAGAATGAAAGCTCATCGGATATTCCGGTCTTGGTTCGTGATGAATCGAAGGGGAAGGAAGTTATTACCACATTTTGTCCAAGTAGTAGAGAGAGTATATTAGTAGAAGATGCTTGTAAGGAGAAAGCGGTTGATGATACATCACATAGTCCAAAAGGTGCCTCTAGTAGTGTTGGTGATGTACACGAACCTAGAGAAGATTCGGTTCAAGGTGGAGCCGAAAGGGGTTTGGGTGATAATATTGCTACTCGGGTTGGTCGTCGTGCTATAAGGCCACCCGAAAGATATGGTGATTGGAACTATCTTATCTTTTGTGATAGGTTGGACTATGCTCTCAATATAGTCCAAGATGAGCCTATGGACCTTGATGACGTCATGAATTCGAGTGATAGCTCGAAGTGGATTTGTGCCATGGAGGAAGAGATGCAATCATTGATGAAGAATCAAACTTGGAGTTTGGTTCCACTTCCTAAAGGAAACCGTGCTATTGGGTGCAAATGGATTTACAAGGTGAAGGACGATGGAAGATACAAAGCTAGGTTAGTGGCTAAGGGGTTTGCACAAAGGAAAGGAAAGGAGTATGATGAGATATTCGCACCGATTGTGCGCCATACTTCTATCCGGATATTACTTGCCATAGTTGCTATTCACAACTTGGAGTTGGAGCAACTTGATGTGAAGACCGCCTTCTTGCATGGTGACTTGGATGAAGACATTTACATGGAGCAACCGCAAGGGTTTGTTGTAAATGGTAAGTCAAATATGGTGTGCAAGTTGAAGAAATCGCTATATG